>JADMNL010000028.1:172347500-173547500 GCA_016271365.2 Neoceratodus forsteri | reverse complement strand
CTGATGTCAGGTGTAGGGGATTTGTAGTAACAGAAGACGTCAGCCTGGAACTAAGAACAATTAGTCTGATATAATGTACTATACTACAGTAAACAGTAAGTAAACAAAACTTTTTTTGCTTACAAAGTGCACATTGGGACCAGCCCCACACTTCAGGGGCCATTTGTGCAGACTGTTCCCCTTTGATTCCCCCACTGCAAAAGCTAGCATAGATAGCAGAGCTATGCTGTTTGTTGATTTTTAAAATCCCATCTTGCACAAATTTAAAGGGGAGGGAAACATTGCCGGGGCACTCACATTCTGAAGCCCTGTACCTGCCCCAGCACCAGTCTGTCTCTCACAGAGTGTGCAGCAATATGTAGCACTACCCATGATGCTCTGAAATTGCTGGATGCCAGCTGGGCCAGCAGAGCATCCCCACAGCACAGGGGGTTTGTGAGTTGTGCACTAGAGCAGCTAGGGTTACCACCTTTTAAGAAGCCCAAAGTGGAGGCCGGCCCGGTGATGCTGAGGCTTGAGGCACTGGATGCCACATCTCATGCCACACCGGTGACCCAGGTTCGGGGATGGACTTGGGTTGCCAGGGGTCGGCAGGGAAAGGATAGGATTGAGCGTCCAGCGGACAGCTCTCCTATCCCTGGGGAGGGTTTCAGAGGCAGCTCGGTGCCCTAGCGTCTCCTGATGGAGATTGGGGGAATCACAGGCGCACCAGTCTAGATACGTAGGGGACAGAGTGTGGCAGACACCAGCAGGGCATACAAGCCGCACTCTGGGGGGGGGGGAGAGAAACAAAGCCAGAAAATGACCCTGATGGCCGGGTGAGGCGATGGCTGCCTCCAGGGGCCAACTCCCACATGCTCAATGCTAGCTGCTTCCTGACCATATCTCCTGGGGATCCTCGGCCTTCACTGAGGGCAGGCAGTGGAGGAGGGGGATCCTGATACAGACGTCTCGGTCAGGTAAGTGGTTCAGGTGAGCGGTTAGTGGGAACGCCAAGAGAGACAGCCGGAGAGATGCCCCGGTTCATCAGGTGCTAAAAATAATACAAAAAAAAAAACAAAGTGGGAAATTTCTTACTGAAACATGACTTTTCGCAGGACAATATGTAACCTCGACCAGTGCAACAGACTTGTTTTGTCTGTATAATCAGAATTAAGACTAAGTGTGGTAGTTTTTTTTGTTGTTTCTATTGTTTCTTATTATTTTAAGGTATTTGAGTTAAAGTATTATAGTTTTCTTCAACATTTACAGGAAAAGTTAGAAAGTATTTTTCTACTGTAAGGTCAGGACATGTAGTATTTTTCATGATTTTCTGCAGGACACAGCTGCCAAATTAAGACTGTCCTGCGAAAGTCAGGACAAGTGGTAGGTAACCCTACTGGAGCCAACTTATCAGCCTTCTTTCCTGGATAGATGCTTTAGTGTACAGAACACTTTGTCAACAGTGACCTCTAGTGGCTAAAAAGCATAAAGCAGCAACTGAAATGAGGTCTGCACTGCATTTCACGTCAGCATGCTTTTACCATTAAATACTTCGTTTTTGAAACATTAAACAGCAGTTGCAATTAATAGAGCTAAAATTCATTATATACAGATGTGATGACACAACAGTAAGAATAACGCACAGGAATCCATTAAGGAATGCATAGAAATAACTTGTATAGAGCAAACGTATTTTATTCTCTAGTGCATACATTTCAGCAGAGATAGACCCTTAGTGAGTTACAGTACTACAAATCTTTATGAAGATGTAAGAATGGAAATCAGGTCTCTTTAAAATGCAGATTTACCAGCAAAAGCATGTAAAATTCTTTAATTATTTGCCGCTGTTCTTAGGTTATTGTATCATTCTTTGTAAAATGGTATAATGGTTCTCCCTTTAGAAAGGATCAATTTTTTTTTAAGCAAATGCAGCTGCTAGGATCCAATTTATTTGGGATTTAAAAAAAAAAAAATCCTGGAACAGAGGCGTGATCCTCAATATAAACAGTTGCAGACACGGATATTTTGTTCTTACAAATTTTCTCATGTCTTATGAATTTCTTGGCAAACCTTAAGAATCTTTGGGAATTTCAGAACGTGTGTAACAAGCTGGCATGTGGTTTCTCGCACCTGCAGCATTCTCCTTAAGGGAGAGATTGCACTTGTTCTAATTTTTAAGGGGGGTGGGGTTAATAATATTAATGCAGTATTTTGAACTGAACAGTTCTAGCTTGAACTTCCTGCTGCAACTACTGTATAGTAAGCACTGGGCCTAACCTCTGGCGAACATCCTCTGTAATACTTTGAAAAAATAAACCATTTTTGGCCGGTTATTAGTCTTTGTTGAGAAGCTAAAAAGAAAAAGATGTTTTATATTTCAATATGCATCTTATGAAAGTTGTTGAAAAGGTAGTTTATTCTTAACAGTTTTTCTTATGCAAAGCTTTAACAGACAGCTGAAGTCAGGAATTACGGTACTTTCCATAGACTAGCTCCTTAACTTTACAAATCATGACACTGGTGATGCACCAACTATAGCATCTGAAGAAATTAGGGGGTTTTGTTCAGTACACTTTATGCACCCTTGTTCTATAACTATCCCTCCATTTGTGAAATCATAATCATTTCAAAAGCAACACGCTGCAATGTTACAAACAAAACTTAAATGACTTGAGTGGAATGGAAAAGAAGAGAAGCCAGTGATACCTGCGGACAACACTTGTTTTCTTATGAATGTTCTCAGTAGTGCAATAAATACAATTACTGAAGTATATGTAAAGCTGAATTCTGTATCAATGTTGCATTTTAAAACATTTTCTTGTGTTAGTAGGAACAGCACAGACTAAATGGATTCCCGGTGTTTTTCTGCTTGTAAAAATTCTTAGTTTCTATGGTTCTGGAAGATCACTATGAAAAGGGGAAGCTTCGTTCAGAGAATACGTAAAATAATAAATTAAATGATACATTGTGATTTTGCACAAAGTTACCAAGTAATATCCCTGTTGTACAATATGTTGCTGTACAACCTTCAACCCAGGACTTTCCCCAACAGTTGAGGTAAAATGGATGCAACTACTTTTTACAAGGAATAGAAGATATTTTTCTGTTAAACAGCGCCTTTCATTTTAGGATGTCACAAAAACATGATATGATGACACATCATTATAATTCCACTAATGATTATTTATCATTGTAAAAAGACAAAATCGTGATTATCTTGCAGCACGAAATACCCCGATAAACTGCCTTGCCTTTTTACTGCCGCTTCCCCAGCAGGTTGTCCTTCTTCCAGTACAATCAAGATTCCCAATCCCTCACCTTTCCTCAATAATTTTTTTTTTATTTTTCCTAAAATTAGAAAGACTGCAAATTATTGTGACAATCAATATATTGTGATTTTATTTTCACAAACACTGCAATACTTAGACATTGATATGACAACCCTACCTTCATACAAATTGTATATAGTTGGCAACATTTTGGCTTATATTTATTTATTTATAAATAAATAAATAAATATAAGCCAAAATGTTGCCAACTACTTTTCTAAAGCCCCCCAATGATGCTGGGCTTTTCTGTCTGCCTATGCTCTCCATGATCCCCCTCAGTCTCACATAACCCCCCTGTGCATGTCCAACAACAACTGGAACGGTCCGTGACCTGTACAACACTCTGGGATACAGTGTGTAAGCATGGTATAACAGCATCTGTCATATTTCTATGCCTTATTCAGGGATTTTAAGTACAGAATACAAGAGCCACCAGAGTCACCCTTTTATTTTGGCAGCAGTAAAAACACACTAACGAGTTTTGTTTTCAAAGTTTTATTTTTACAGATCAATTCATTTAAACGGTTACATATATTAACGATACTTGTAGGTATTGCTTTCGAAGTGCAGGTACTAGTACAGTGATCTGTATTCAAACTTTAAAGGTTTAACTTTCGCACGTTAAGTCTAAAGGAGCCACAGGAAATAGTTTAGATAATTCTTTAGCGTTTCTTGTTAAAATAGAACAACTAAGTTTGAAAATGAAACTGGTTTTACTTGTAACTAATTAGACATATATCATAATAACATTTCTGCAGATATTTCTCATTCCATTGACAGTACCAGGGATATGATTAGACAATAAAATGGTACCAGTCCAACTGAGTTTATATAACATACAAGAACCTTCATCTATAAGGCTCTAATTATTATATGCCACCATGGCCCTATAGTAGCCAGTTTTTCATTTCTTCCATTTTAGTGTTCTCTGTAATGCCTTTGTTTTCTTGATTCAGAGTGGGAACATTTTAGTAAGGACGGTCACCATAATAACGCTAGACAGACTAAAACTATCATTTTCTAGATAAACACCTGAGTTTCTATATTTCCACTTGGACTTGAAAAACAATGTTTTCTTCTGTAGGTATTAAATAAAAGTAAGCTTTTACAGATCACTGGCAACTTGAAGTAGATTGCTTACTAGCATTACTAGTATTATATGTATGTAACAACAAACTGTATTTTTTATTTTATTTTTTTAAGTTGAAACGTACAACAAAGTTGTGCCAATGGCCAGTTTGCATCACTGCCCCCCTTCCCCCTTCCTGGTCTTTGAGATCCAAAAGTTTGAGGAGATCAATTGAGTCACTGGCTCAGAGTTATAGTCCATCCCCTAGCTATTTATAGTCAGATATAAATATGGTGACAACATTTAGTTCTTTAGATCAAGGGCCAGCCTGTTGATGGGAAAGGAGCAGCATAGCTGCTTGGGACGCCGGTGACCTAGGTTCAGGAGTGGAGTGAGCCAGGGAGGCTGGAAAGCCACGGGGGGTTGGGCATCCTAGAGGATGCTTGCTTCCTCAGGGAGGCTGGTCAAACAATAATCACTGCGCTGGTGCCATGTGGGGGCTCACAGGTGGAGTAGGCACGTGTGAATGGCAGAAGGGAGATGCTGGCTTACTCCACGCATGCTGGCTATGTGGGTGTGGGGTGTATTTATGCCAGCATTTCAAATGGAACTCAGTGGGGAAAAGAAAACACCTGGATACAAGACGCCACCCTGCAGTAAACCCGGGCCTTGTGTCGACCATCTGCCCAGCATGACTTGGCCCAGCTGCCACTGGATTTGGTCTCCGGAAGGGGATGCTGCTGCAAAGGCCCTGTCAAGGGAATTAATTCAGATAGGTGGGCCTATGGGATGCAGGCCTGGCGAATGGGTTGACAGGTGGCTGCAGCACAGATGGCAGGTTGGTGGCGGGAGGGGAAAAACTATGATTAATTCAATTTGCCTTTTCCTAGCAAGAGGATCACAACACTATGACACAAATGACTTAATGCTGCTTCCCATGGAATGCTGGGACTCTGGGAACTGTACGAAAAGGCACTTATCTTATGACCCCGACCCCACAAACAACAAAATGATGCATTTAACACTGTATTCATAAAATGGAAATTAAAATGAAATACATTTTTTGTTGCCAATGATCTTTAATAACAAACAAAAAAAGAGAGACAATTGCACTTAGTTTCTATAACATTTTGAAGACTTTTATGAGAATATCAATTACCAACTGGCTTAATTTTCCATGCCATATACAACTCTGTTTTCAAGGATCTTGAACATTATACAAACACCATCCATTGTTTAAATAAATACAAGTATACACTTTCAAATGCATAGTACAGTACAATATTTTCCTATTTTTTTTCCAACTTGACTATGTCTCCATATTTGCGTACACATCTATCTGTGTGTTGTTAGTGCCTCCTAAATTAAATGTAAAAGGCATGGTCCACTGCTTTCTGCATGGAGTGCTCATTGCCAGTTTAATGGAAGAATTGGTCTTCAGTTTGTACTGTTGTGTTCCAAGCCATCTAATGTAATTCAGACACGTTCAAAAATATATACTTATAAAATGGGCACCAAAAATCCTGTAACCTGACTGGCTACAACATCTTCTGAGCCATGTCATCAGAAGATATTGTAGCCAACCACCACTACCCTCCACTCCTGAGCCCCAGTACAGCAGAAAATTAGTGAGCTACCCTAAACAAAAATACAGGCTGGCACAGCTCGCAGTGTGGAAACGGCAGCCTGCCAGCTAAGCACGTGCAGCCTCTTTCAAACCAGCTGCAGATCCATCATGTCCATTAAATCAAAGCTCGACAATGCAAAAGTAACACGAGTACTACAATACCTCTCCCCGTAAAACAAATCTGTTATTTTCCACTCTTCGTTGTCATTTAAAAAAGCAGCGCACTGTTTTCTACAGCACCCGCTAACAGACACGACTGCTCGCAGGCACCAGCAAGCACCACCCTCACTCCTAATACCGCGTGCAAGTCAGCAATTTTTTTGTTTATTTGTAAAATGAAACCCACTATAAGAACAAAATACTGGTAATATTTCTCACTCCGGCAACGGGGACTGGCGCACAGAGATGTAGCAACGGTGGCACCTCAGAGTCAACACACATGCTGGCTCTCATTCAAAGCACAATTCTCTCCATTTAAATAATAAAAACAGAAAGCAAAGACCACACTCGCTTGTGACACCGCTTTCAAATCTGCGACTTCGCTACCTATCTTCAAAAGAAAAGTACTGTAAAAATGAGATAAAATACGCGTTCTTTATTTCTCACTCAGGGTTTGGAGACTCAGGAAAGGGGGGCAGACATGCAGCAGCTCAAGCAAACACGGTAGCACCTCTAATTCAAAACACATGCTGGTTCTCATGGAAAGGACAGCTCTCTCCATTAAAACATAAGAGAATCTATACTAGTAAACAGTGAAAATAACCCGAGAAATGCAAATGAAACACTTTTTAAAGTGACTTAATAGGGGGACTATTTTTTCTGTTTGAAGTATTAAACCATTTTTTATTCATATTTTTTGGCTTCTTTATATTTTTTCTTTTTATTCATTGGGTTACTGCTACAGGGGCCCATTTTATAAGTGCAATAACACACTCTGAGGTGTGGGTTATGTGCTGATAAGAGCAAGTCCAGGGCATAAGGCACTCGGTAGCAGCGCCTCGTGCCTTGAAATCGCCCCTGGGCGTCTAGCCCAGAACCCACACCTCGTCAGGTGTTACTGCTTGCACAACGCAGGCATGTTTGGATACAATTTTTTTTTTTAATGACATGCCAAAAAGATCATTTATATAACACCTCCCCCCTTCTGGTGGCCAAAACCTGTGGGTACGAAGATGGGTCAAACTGTTCATGCCACTGACTAGTTATGTCAAAGACAAAGCTTCTCAGGAAGACTAAATCATACTTTTTCACAACTGGAAACCCTTCTTACCAGTATAGACCTGGTTCTGGCACCTTTCTCATAGCACCATGGGACTCTGTGGATCAAGCCATTGGAATTAATTGATTTATGACATAACTGTTGTATATGAGAAAAGGCTGTGTGTGAGAATCAGTGCCATCTGGTAGTAAAAGCTGGAAACACCCATCAAAGTAGTCAGTGCAGAATAACTGGGACTGCAAAACAACAGAGATGGACAGACATCTCTACCGCCCTCTTGAGGTGGTCTATGGCACAGCAACTATGTCAGTCAATGGCACACTCCAACCTCCTAGCTAGGGGAAAATTCAGCTGAATGGTTAGATCTACTGTCTTCAGGATTCAGATTCAGGGTCCCTGGTTTGGTTCCCGGCAAGACACGGAGGTACGTGTGTCCAGGTACAACAGAAGGACAGACATAATGTGGACTGAGGGCAGTTCTGTCATTGTGTCTCCACATTTCACATCTTTAAGTTCTGGAAGAAAACCATAATCACATGGAACTAGATTTGCTGGGGGGGGGGGTATATGAACAGTGTATATTAGAACTGAAAGCCCATGTAAAGCTCTTTTAAATTAGCTATTGGGTTCTACGGTACTGTAGCTGGCCACAGTCCAGAGATATTGTTGATTAAATCTGCCCCATACTGTATCACCACCATTTTTAGAAACCTGTGATGTCAATGACAATCAAGCTGAGCTTGACTACAGTGTGATTAGCCGTAGTTTGATAGTCAGTGAGAGCACTAGGTTCTAAAAATGGTAGCAGTGTAGCATCAATATGGAGCAGACAGAGTGATCGGATTTCTTTGGCCAGATACAGGTAAGCCCAATACTTTATTTAAAGAGGAACAGTCGACACCAAGAACCCCACACCCAAGTGTAAACTTTTTTTTTTTTTTTTTTTAAACACTGTTTACTGCAGTATTGTAGATTGTTTCAGGCTGATTTTGCTGACTCCCAAGCTGACATTTGCTATAACCAGAAATCCCAGAACCCCATGCAGCTGATGTCAGAGCAGGCTGCAGCCATGAGAGATTCAACAGCGTCCAGTGCAAGTTCAGAGCTTTTATAAGCTCCGATTTTTTGTTTGCCTGTGCCGCTGTCCTCTTGGTTGAAAGGACTGTACTCATCCCCAGCAGAACAACAGGACTGGCAAAAATCTTCTGAGCTTATAAAAGCTTCAACATACACCGCAGGCTGTTAAATCTCCCCCTGTTGCAACCCAGTTCTGACAACGGCTGCAGGGGATTCTGGAATTTCTGGTTACATAAATGTCAGCTTGTGAGTCAGCAGAATCGGCCCGACACAGTCTACTGTACTGCTGTAAACAGTAAATACATTTTCTTTTTCCACACAAAGTGCAAGTTGAGACCAGCCCCACAGTTGGATGTGGGGCTTGGTGCTGGCCATTCCCGTTTAAACAAGCCTCTCATGGGCTTTCCAGCTATGATGGGTATGGTTCATGAATGTAGGGGAAAGGGCTGGTCACCAGAGTCTACAGGTTCTACAACAGCAACCTAGACAATGAAAGTTATGAGGACACGGTCCTTGTGTTCTGCAGTCAACATACTGGGTAAGCTACTGGCAAATACTTGTTTTATGCTAAGTATTTCTGAAACTCCACTATATATTGTGCTTTTGGGATATGGGACTATCCTAGCTGAGACCTCCCAACACAATATGCCTCAGTTCACTCTATCAGGTTTGAGGGGACATCATCTTCTATATGGCTCAAGAGATCTGGAGACCATGCATACCCAGTCAAGCCCAAGACAGTGAACCACCTACCTGGCTATATCAGCTAGGCCACTTCCAGTCTACAATAACTGTGCGCTTAGGAAGGTTTTTTTTTTTTTTTTTTTTTTAAAAACACACCTTCGCTGTGTGCTGTCCACATAAGCATCTTGCGCTACACTCACAAGGTTTATGGGACATCACACACCTCAAGTGTGTAAGAAAACTTCATAACACAGTTACTTATGCATTATTCTCTAGTGCAGCTTTTAATCGTGTTTTATAGTTTTACTGGTTGCAATCTTGACTGGATTGGTACATGTTACTGTCAGGTACTCTGACACCATGTAGGAGGATGACTAAGAAGTAATATTATTCACACATTCAATCTAATAAAATCCATAAAATATGCTACATTCATTCAGCGTGATGCTGCAATCCTTCACTATCATTGACAGAATGGGTAAGAGAAATTCTACACTGTGATTGGTAAAATCCAGTCACATTACTGTGTAGTTACTACAGTATAACTCGTGGGTCAGTTAAAATGTCTTTTTGTGGCTTAATTTCACTTTATTTTTCTAATTTTATAGTAATAACCAAGGCCTGTAGAATTCTGCGATTCCGCAGCCACAGAATTTGCATCATGCCGCAGAATATTTATATAGTGCTGCAGAATTAAATGTTCTTGGTGAATTTTCATTCAAATGTATAGTTTTTCCAGAGTGGCTGGCTCCATTCCCCATCTCATTAATTCTAAGGCCCCTCCTCTATGGCTGGCATGTAAAATCGATGACATCACACCATATTTTTTATATTTAAACAAGACAATGTGCCACAGAGCACTAGGGACTCTTGTAATAGCTCACTCCAAGGTGTACAACTATGTTGCAATGACCACACTCCCCAGATGGCTGAAGGCACTAGGCTTTGCCTTCTGCCTAACCACCCACCTGGGATATGCAGTAATTACATCGTAGTCAAACACACTGTTATGGGTTATTGCTTATATCTTCCCTCCACTCATCGTTAATGGATTGGTGGCACAGCAAAGCCTGCATGAATGGCATCATCATCACTTACTTAAGACCTACCCAGAAAGGGTTTCCTTCATGGTTATGTGCAGCTACATAACTGCAGCTATTATTAGTAATAATTTTACTTCAGGGCATCAACACATTCTACTTGGGCACCATGAATAAGTGTAACAAAATCAACAGAAAATCTACATTATGAATATTTCTAACAGAACCATGTTCTCTGAAAGAAATAACGTTTCATGAACAAAATTAGTGGCATGACCGTTTTAACCCATCTTCATTATAGTGCTGAAGGGGATCATTTTCTAGGTTTGCAGTACAGGAGTCACAGTGTATCATCTCAAGTGTTGTACAACAGAGCTGTGCTAGATTTCGTGCAGAATTTGCAGTGATAGCTTGCTTCACGAAGTGCACATGCCGTACAAAAACTCTGCAATGTGTAGATTTGTTTGAAAAAATGGCCTTTATGAAGTTTTCTTCCGATTCTTACAACTGTAGGGATTTCACAAAATCTCCACCAAGTGCAAATGTTGGCCCTTTTGCAGGCAGATACTAAATGTGCAACACCTCTACTGCACAGGTACAGAAGTGTACGTAAATCAGAGATGTGCACAGGCCCAACTGTTTGGTAAGTGACCCTTCATATGCAAATGAAACTAGTCACGCAGAAAAAGCATTGATAGGCAATTACAGAACTATATTATATACTAACGCCCCTCCGTTTGCTGCGCAGCTCAATGATCCCTTAGAGAACGTGCCAACGCCTCTTGCATCATGACTTCCTCATCCGCATCATAGTCCTTAAAAATGAAAAAAATACAAATTAGTTTTTTTTTTTTTACCCAACAATGTTCGGATTCTTCTTTAAAAAACTGTTTCCAAAAATTATATTGGAGAAACTCTTATTAGAGGTAGATCATAAGGTGCTAATTAGTAAACATCAATCAGGATTTAGGGCAAATTACAACACATTAGATAACTTTTGTTTTTACGCATTTAATAGAAAAATATGTATACTTAAGAAAATAAAGATTATATGTGGTGTATGTTGACTTTAAGTCAGCCTTTGACACCGTTAATAGGACCACATTATGGAATATTATGCTAGAAAAGGGTAGTGCTAGACAATTCATACATATAATACAAAGGCTGTACGAGGCGACATGGACTACAGTTAGATATGGTGCTAATGGAGAATTAACAAAGCCAATAAAAACATGTAGAGGGGTAAGGCAGGGGTGCGTATTAGCACCAACCCTTTTTTGAGTTTATATTGATGTTTGATTAAGCGCTATATAATGACAGAAGCAGACTGCCCAAAAATTAAAGAGCAACAATGTGCCATTTTGGCTTTTGCAAATTACATTATACTATTTTCATTGACCAAACAGGGTTTGCAAAAGCAGATTGATGAATTGTATAGTATGTCAAAAAAATTGGACGTTCATATTAATGGAACCAAGACCCAAGTAACTGTTTTTGGTAGAGGTAAAATAAATGGAAACTGGAGGAGAAAAACTGGACATAGTTAATGCTTATGTTTATTTAGGCATTACGATGGCTTCATCTGACTTATGGAGTAAACCTGTGGCAAGAGTACTTGCCCAAGCAAAGAAAACAGTCCTAGTATTGGGAAAATTTAATTCTATGTATGGGGGATTTTCCTTAAACCAATGTTGAGTGCTATTAGGGCAAAATATATAGCTCAGATTTCTTATGGAGCTGAGATCTGGGACTTGAAGAGGAACAACTTATGATCCCTATACACAAGACCTTAAGAAGAATACTTACTGCACCCAGATAATTTCCCTCGCCATATATTAGGGCAGAGCTTGGGATATCTAATATTGAGGCCATTATAGATACAAAAATCTAAACTTCTGGTTAAGGTTAACGAAACAAACAGCAGACAGATTGACTAAACTGTTTAACTGAAAAGGAAAACTAGTACTATAGAGATTGTTATAGGTCAAAATGTTTGGAGGCAGTTTATAAAATACTAACATACTAAAATGTCAGCAGAATAGGCCTAATGGTCTTTCGAGTCTGTTCAATTTTCACCCCCCGCACTGTGGGCCGATTCTGGTGTCCCCCCTTCCCCTTGGGTTATAATGTCCCCAGTCCCAGATGTTCCACCTGTATTGGGCCTGGCCAGATTTACCCTCCTCCTGTACCTGCCCCATCCCCTCTTAAACCTGTCCACAGTCTCCACCTCTACCAGCTCCCTGGGCAGCACATTACATGGCTCCACCACCCTTTCAGTGAAATAACACCTCCTCCTCTCCCCTCTGAGCCTTCCCCCTTCCAGCTTACACCTGTAACCTCTCGTTGCTCCCTCCCTTTCCTTTGGATTACCCTGACTGGGCCTCCCTTATTAATCCCTTTCACGTACTTAAAGACCTCTATCATGCCCCCCTGTCCCTCCTCTCCTCCAGGGTGTACATGTTGAGCTCCTTGAGTCTCTCCTCATAGGTCCTCTTCCCCAGGCCCCACATCACTTTGGTTGCACTCCTTTAGACCCTCTCTAGGAGTGTAACATCCCTCTTTAAATGTGGTCTCCAAAACTGCACACAATACTCGAGGTGTGGCCTAACCAAGCAGTTGTACAGGGGAAGGATCACTTCCGCCTTTCTGGAGGTAATCCCCCTGGCGATGCATCCCAGCATCCTATTTGCCTTAGCTGCTGCCCTCCTACAGGTCTCAGAGTTGTTCATTTTGACATCTACCACTATCCCAGGTCCCTCTCACCCTCTGACTTGATTCGTGTCTCCTCCCAGGGTATACCCCTGGCCTGGATTTCGGACTCCCAGGTGCAGAACCTTGCACTTCCCCACATTGAATTTTAGTTTCCATTTTCCCAACCACCTTTCCAGAGCCTCCAGGTCCTCCTGCAAGGCCACCCTCCCCTCCTCCTCATCCACCACTGCAGCCAGCTTTGAGTTGTCTGCAAAGAGACTCATTTCACTCCTGATCCCTTTCCTTATGTCTGAGACATAGGCATTGAACAGGAGTGGCCCAGCACTGACCCCTGGGGAACCCCACCAGTAACCCACCTTGGGGATGAGGCTAGCCCTCCAACCACCACCTTCTGAGTATGCTCAGAGAGCCAATTTCCTATCCATCTTAACAACCATCTCCCTACCCCCCATTTCCTTCAGCTTAGCCAGCAGGCCACTGTGGGGTACCGAATCAAACGCCTTGCTGAAGTCCAGAAAGAGGACGTCCACCAGCATACCCTGGTCCAAGGCCCTCGTCACCCAGTCATAGAACTCAAGGTTTGTCTGGCACAATCTTCCCGGGACAAAGCCATGCTGCCTATTGTCCAAATACCCAGTTTGCTCCAGTAACCCCCCCCCCCAGCCTTTCTCTGACAATACCCTCCATCACCATGCCGACCACCAACGTCAGGCTAACGGGCCTGTAATTTCCCGCCTCCTCTCTTGATCTTCTCTTGTGGATCGGCAAGACTTGGGCCACCCTCCAGGTCTTGAGGCACCCACCCAGTCCTCAGAGAGATGTTAAAAAGCTCCGTTAGGGGGACTGCCAGGACATCCACCTGTTCCCTCAGCACTCTGGGATGCATCTCATCTGGCCCAGGTGCTTTCTCCATCTGAAGGGACCCGAGGGCTTCCCTTACTCTCTCTACCGGGATTTCAGCCTCCACATCCTCCCCCTTTTCACCCTGCACTGCTGGCCCCCCCCACCTGTCTGTGGTGGCCGCTCCCTTTCCCCAGACCCGCAAGGGCCCCTGATCTCTACCGGTCCCACCCCTTACCCCCACAAGACATAGCCCCTCCATCCCCCCGGTAATGCTGGATAAATATAAATTAAATACGCTTAAAACATATGTGAAAACCAATATTATACTGTGTGATCAGTATAAAAAATACATAAATAAGAGTTGAAAAATATTGGAAGGATGTAGATGGAGAGAAAATTAGGCAAACAAAATTTTCACCATGCTTTGCAACTAATAATCAAAATAAGTTTGAAATCCAATATTATATGGAAGTCTTAACAGAACCAAAAATGAGATCTGCTTTTGCAACCTACAAGTTTGAGACATTTGATAGTAATATCTTGAAAAGGAAATACAGTAAAAACAAAGAAACCTCAAGTAATTGTGATTGCAACCATGGGGGCGTTGAAAATGTGGAACATGTGGTATGTTTATGCTCCTAGTAAGTTTTACCTAGATCTAACTTGGTTAAAACTATATTCCATGTTGATGTTATTGAACAACTGCAAATAGATAACTTAGTATTCCTGAAAATATTAATATATAATGAAGATCCACTGGCAATTAAAGTTGCAGCCATATTCTTTAATACTATAACAGAAATTAGGAAAAGAATGGTGGCTGGAATGAGGACTGAATAAAATGCATTGATGTAAATGAACTGCTTGAACAATTTATTTGGCTTTAGATATATTACGATCTGTTTATTATATAACTGTGGTGTGTTTTTATGATTATTTATCGCTATTGTTTTGTATTTTTATAATGACAAATGTCGAATAATATTAAACTAAACTACCCAACAACATAAACAGAGACAGTCCCGTTTTCAGCTACTGATCTTACAATACAAACAGCAACAGCTGTAGTAAAAGTTTACATCATCCTGTATATTACAACAAAAATCACAACGTTTATATGGTCATTATTTACATACATTAAATTTCTACAAACACAGAATACTATATATTTCACTTACAATGAATTAGAAATGTATGTCATATGGCCCTTATGTATCAAAGAATGTTGTATACGTTTTTAATTCTAGCTAAAAAAACAGTATATTTAATATATTATTTATATACCCTGTCTTGTAAATAGGAGGGATTCCTGGCCTTTTACAATTCTCAAGACAGTAAATCCCCTCTGTTCTACCTCTGAGGGTGCAATGAAGTCATCCTTTCCATACAAGCAACACTAGTGCCACCAATTTACCTTTTCCTGGAAGAGTCTTCCAGCAGAGGTGGTAGTGGGGCAAAAACATGCATAGAAGAGGTACAAATTAATCTTGGTAGGAAATCTGGGGGGAGGGGGTGTAGAATCAGGTAGGGTCTGCGGTGACCGTATAGGCAGGGACAAAATGGGCAGACTAGGTGGGCCAAGCGGTCCTTATCTGCGGAAATAATCCTATGTTTCTATACACAGTACCTATGCTTCTGTGACACAGAAACTAATGATTCAGTGGTAGCATCAAGAAATGTGCAGTGGTTGGGCAGTGAAATCTGACCTTACTAAGTATGATGTGGACTCTGCTGTGAGCTTGCCAACATTTCAGTGCCAATCCTGCTTTGGCATTACTTAAAATAGGATTAAAAACAAAAAGCACAACTCTAAACATAGGTGATAACATTCAGACACCCCTTAGTTATGTGCAGTACCATCCTCCAGCCGTGGCAGGTCAAGTCTATGGTGAATGACCACACTGGTCTTCTAGTCCGTATACGAATGATCTTTAAAATATGGAACAAATTCTATTTATTTATCTTCTTGTACACAGTAAGCCAGGTGGCTGCCACTCCCTATGCCCCCAGAGTTGCAGTCCTGGCACTCTGTCCACCAGCCACAGCTAATGGCCAGGCTAACGCCCCCGGAGAAGAGCACTGCCTTGGATACATTATCCTCCTCCTCCCCCCAGCTGACCCTCAGACATCCTGAGCTCGTTCCCCAACTTGGCTGTAGTAGGCACCGGAAGCAGTAGCCCTGCTGCTCCCCAGTGGGCCAGCCTATGGACACGCTTAATTTAACTTTTGAAATAAAAAAGTCTTAAAACTTAAAAATCGCAAGTTAACTGATGTGATTTTTTTTTTTTTTTTTTTTACACACACATTTTATTGAGCTTTACCATAACATGAACAAATATAATCACATGTTGCATCATACACAATTGGACATCTGTCCATTAGAAATTACATTTCAAGTAAGTTTGAAAACTACCACAACCTTATAATAATTAATGAAAGTACAAGTACAGCTCCGTTTTGTTTCTAGCCTAGTGACTGGCATAGCAGTATAACATGGGGGGGGGGGGGCAATCCATTATCAGTTTATCCATAACTACTCTAGGGCATCAGTCTCTTGAGAATTCTGGTTACCTGGTGTAGAGAGTAAAAATTCCTCAAATGCCAGTCATTTCTCATCATCCGTAATTAGGTCACCTTGTAATTTGTAGACCAGTTTCTCCAGAGTGGCACATTCTCCTAGCTGTTTCAGCCACACAGCCTCCGGGGCCTCATCTCTCCAGCATGTGGGTATGCCTAATTTTTCTGGCATGTCTGGCAATTTCTCTAAATCACCCAACATAACCATTTGAGGTTCTATTTTTATCTGAACGTTGTCCACCTGAGAAAAAGTGTTCTCTATAGCTTGCCAATAACAGCCCAGTTTCGGGCAAAGAAACGGCATGCAAATTAGATCCCCTAGCTGATGTTTACATCTGGGACATGTGCTAGCAGCGAGAATATCGAGATTAAAATTTCCAAAGCCTTTCCAGAGTGTAATATGCTTGTTGGATAGAAAAAAGCTGGATCTGTTTAAGTTTACACTGGACTGGTATCCTCGAGCCATCATTCAATATAGCCTCACATACTTCCTGGGAAATTTCAATGCCCAATGTGGTCTGCCATTTCTCTCTGGTATCAGCCATTTATCTGTACTTCCTGTCAAGATGCGCTTGTATAAAGAAGAGACCAGGCCTTTTGTTTCCTGTGCATTGTGTAATATAATGGCAATACCTAAAGGCTCAGGAAGAGAATGCATGGGGCCCAATTTAGAGGACAGAAAATGTCTAATCCAAGCATACTTAAAACTACGGTGCCCTGGTATACCATACTGATTAACCAATTTGTGAACTGACATTAATTTACCATTACTATATAAATGGCCCAGGAGAAAGAGAGATACACCTTTCTGCTCTCAAGCCCAAAACCCTGGATCATTAAGAAAAGGCTGGATACAGTGGCTTTTCCCATAAAGGGGTGAGGATTGTTATGTTGAGAAGTGACCCCTATACGTCTGTGTACTTTATGCCATGTTTTAAGTAAATGTGAGATGACAGCATTTCCTTTGGCCACTGTAACGTTTGAATCAGAAGAGATGTGAATCACGCTGGCCCTCCGGCGCAGCGGTAGGGCTACCACTCGCAGCACCAGCGACCCGGGTTCGGAAATGGACTCTGGTAGCTGGAGGGCTGGCCGGGGAGTAGGATTGGGCGCCAAGGCTCTCTCCTCCTCCGGGTGGTGGCTGCATGTCCCTCACAGCCCCACCGCCACCTGGGTGACCACAGGTGGAAGTGCAGTGGGACAGCAAGCAGAAGGAAGGGAGGGAAGTTAGCCGGGACGTTCACACATCCAGACGTACACTGCCCCATGGCTTCCTAGGTGTGCTGACATCCTGTGGGAGGGCCCAGAGAAAGTCGGAAAAACCCAGCGGTGCTCCCTGTAGATGGAGCTTCAGACCCCGATCCCACGGCCCCTACCAGTACCGGTGACAGATCCCTGATGAAACACAGATGCTCGGGGTGGAGCAAAGGGGACCCTGCCGCGTACCCGCCTGGGGGTAAAACCAAGGCTTCTTGGGGGAATAGACTGCACCGGCAACTGGGCAGACGAGCAGGGATGTACAAGGCCATGGGAGTCTCCTGAAGGTAAGGAGGCACCACGGTGAGAAGGGAGCATGAAGAGAAAAAAAAAAAAAAAAGAGATGTGAATCTCATCAAATGTGGGGGGGAGGGGGCAGCTGCAATATAAGGGTGCTAGCTGCGCATTCGAGCAGACTATCTTGATAGACCGTAAGGCTGGTTTCTGCAGGCAGATTCGTATATTCGTAAATCTGTAAGCCTTTGCTTCCCTTTCACCAGTTTTTCTAACAGAGTAACTTTATATTTACTGTCTGCAGCATACCAATCCTTCAGGCCCACCAGATGTGCCACCCAGTAATATTTTTCGAAATGAAGAACCCCAAGCCTTCCCCTCACCGGTGGCAGTGTGAATTCAGCGTAACTAAATTTGTGGGGTTTTATTAGCCCACAGCCACTCTGTACAGTGGGACTGCAATTCGTTAAAAAATTTATGGGGGACACAGACCAGAAGGACCTGAAAAAGGTACAGAAACCTTGGCAATACAGTAATTTTCATGGTTTCAAACATGCTTGGGATAGGCACAAGGTGACCTTAGTAACAGGGCAGGGGAGGTAAGGCCAGAGATCAATTAGTGTCTACAGTAGCACAAGAGGCCGGACATTAGAGCAGATTAAGTGGGCCTTAAGGTTCTTTTCTGCCGACACCTTCTATGTTTCTATTTTCACTTCATTGACCCTACCCGCTAAGGATAATGGCAACAGTTTCCTTTTATTAAACAGTTCTTTAACTTTTGCTAGCATGGGTGGGTAGTTAGCTTTGTATAGGGCCTGGAGGGTTCTGGTTATGTTAACCCCAAATACCGAAAACCTGACTGCGTCCACTGAAATGGCAATGCTGTGTGTAATTCTTGATGTCCACAATTACAACCGAAGTGATTTATAAGAAGTTAACATGGCCTCCACGGGGCCTCTCTTATGGCACTATAGACTCCTCCTGTGAAACTTGGGCAGCCAGAATGTCCTCTCACCCAACCCTCATGCTCAGTCTCTTATACCATCAGAGACACCCAGCAGAAGCCCTGGTAACTAATACGTCTTACAAGCAGACTGGGTTTACAAGTTTCATTTAAACAGCGTTAATGAGGACCAACATAAATGGTATAAGAAATATTAAATTATTTCTTCCTGGAGACAAATTTGCATATTGTCTCTACTTGTGGCACTGTGTACAAATATAAATTCTTATTCTATATGTTCATATTATAACAGAAACAAGCCTTGAAGTGCTCTACAATGACATGTACATACCACAAAAGTGTCATAGGAAAATTTATGCCGCCTCTGAAGATGCTGTATGAAATTTGAACTCGGGTAGTTCGGGTTTCCCCACGGCATGGAAGCACAGATTGGACAAACCTATAACAGAGACCACAGATTACATACCCAGTACAGAACAGCACTTATAAAAACTGAAAGAAATTACACATTAGCCAATATCATATCACATCATCAATATGCAGCGCAGGGCAACAAAGATGATCAAGGGACTGGGGGACGTATCATATGAGAGGAGGCTGAGGGAGTTGAACATGTACTCACTGGAGGAGAGGGGGGACATGACTGAAACCTTAAAGTACATGAAAGGAATAAACAAGACAGGTGCAGAGGGGCTGTTCAAAGTAACGGAGGGGAGGGGAGGGACACCAGGGGCCATGATACGAGACTGGAGGGAGGAAGGTTCAGGAGGGAGATGAGGAGACACTTTTACAGAGAGGGTGGTGGCTGGGTGGAATGCGTTACCTGCAGAAGTGGTATCCAGTAGAACAATAGACTGCTTCAAAAGGGGATGGGACAGGACAAGGGGGAGGGTCAATGAAGGGGAAGGGTGGAAGGGAGGGGCAGCTGCAGAATAAGGGGTGCTAGCTGCACATTCGAGCACACTTGATAGACCTCTAGGCCTTTATCTGCTGGCAAATTTCGTATTCGTATGTTTGTATATGATCTGGCATGAGGGCACTGGAGCAGATGAGTATTTATTTATTTATTGAAATTGTTTCACCAGGAAAAGCATACTGAGCAAGAACTGCTCGTCTCCCGGTGCGACCTGGGGGGAGGGGTACAGTGGGGAAGAGGACAAGGGTAGTCCAGGTTCTGACATATATACATACAATTACAATACAGTTGAAAACATTTGACAGAAATAGTTGGGCGTAGATGACAATTTACCCTTACTTATAGTATAGTAGCAATTACATGGGGAAGTCATGTTTTATACTTTGAAAACATATAATTAGATAATACAGCTGCATATCTTTGACAGGAATAGGTGAGTGTGGATTAATACATATACCCTAATAGTCGAGAGTAACAGGTGCAATGAGGAAATCCTGCTAAGGTATTGGGTTGTGGTATATAATGAGATAGGGGTAAGTGCAAGCTAGCTAGCTCAAAAGTTGGGATCAAGTGCAGTAGTTGGGTGTGGTTAGTGAAGTAGCCCATTGGGCCTACTGGGAGAAGAAATATAGGAGTGTCTGAGGTAGCATAGATTGGAGAGTTAGCTTTACTGAGCAGTGGTTGGCAAGGGCATAGGAAAGTGAGCGGATAGAGGAAGAGTGGTAAATTTCAGAGGGGAAAGAGTTCCAGAGTGAGGGAAGCAGTGAGAGAAGGCGGCTTGGCCAGCTTGGGTCCGACGTCTGGGGACTAACGGGAGCTGGGAGTCTAGGGACCTCAGAGCATAGGTGGGTGCCAGAGGGGGCAATAGTACAGAGGTCAGATACACTGGGAGGGTACCAAACCAGTTCTTCGAGATAAACTTGGCACAGTGTATTAGGCGGTGGTTCTCAAGGGAGGGAGAGCAAGGGAGCAGTATGGCGCACAGCGGCGGGTGTGAGGAGAAGCGTCAAGAGCGAATCAGCAGAAAGCATTAAAAAGGTATCCAGTTTGGATAAAACTGACTTGTGGGTGGCACTGTACACAATAATCAAAGGAGGGAAGTATCATCTTCTGGATAAGCTCACGACAGACCGGACAGGGGAGGCTAGAATGGTACCGATATAAAGCTCTGAGCTTGGGGCGGAGTTTTGTTAGTATAGAGTCAGCATGGACTGCGAAGGTGAGATGGCGGTCAAGCCAAACTCCAAGATACGGAAAGGAGGTGACGTCCTCCAGTTCTGACCCATCAAGGGTGTGGAAAAGTGGGAGGGAGGGGAGCCTGGCTAGTCGTTGGGATGTACCAAAAGTCATAGTTACAGATTTTTTTTTTTTTTTAGCATTTAGAGAGAGCTGGTGAGAGTTGAACCAGAGTTGGACTTTGTTAAAATCCGCCTGGAGGGTAGAGGCAACTGAAGCTGGGGAGGAGCCAGAAGAAAACAGGACAATATCGTCAGCATACATGTGGATCGAGGAGGCAGATCAAGTTTGGGGCAGGTTGTTTAGAAAAATAGAGAATAGGATAGGCCCAAGCACCGATCCTTGGAGGACAATGGTGGACATGGGGAGGGGAGGGGATATGGCATCCAAAATCCTGACAGATTGAGTGCAGTCTGTAAGACAGGCACTGAACCAGGCAGTAGCAGATGTGGAGAGGCCAGAGTCAGAGAGGCTAGATAGTAACAGAGTGTGGGAGACTGTATCGAAGGCCTTGGCCAGATCGATGAAAATGGCAGAGGTGATGAGACCTCTATCCATTCCAGATTGGATGGTGTCAGTGAGCCTTAGTAAAGAGGAGGCAGTGGAGTAATCTTTCCTGAATCTGGGCTGGTAGTGTGTGAAGTAATTTGAGCCGGCGAGATAGGAAGTTAGCTTGCTAAGCACTAAGTGTTCTTGCAGCTTCGCCAGAGCAGGAAGGAGGGAGATTGGCAGATAGTTTGAGGTGGAGGAGTAGT
The DNA here is from genome assembly GCA_016271365.2 of Neoceratodus forsteri. Lineage (NCBI taxonomy): Eukaryota > Metazoa > Chordata > Ceratodontiformes > Ceratodontidae > Neoceratodus > Neoceratodus forsteri. The sequence goes on along the minus strand of JADMNL010000028.1, from coordinate 173,525,979 downwards.
AGGAGGTGCCGCCTTTGTGGAGAGGGATGACAATGGCGTGCTTCCAGGACAGAGGGACAGATGCAGTGGCGAAGGATAGATTTAGGAGGTAGGCAATAGGGGTAGCTATGGCAGCGGCCGAGAGGAACAGAAGTCTGGGGTCTAGTCCATCCAGGGAATTCCCATTTGAGGGGCTTACTGTTAGCAGGGCTTCTAGAGCTTCATCCGGAGAGATTTCCCTGAAGGAGAAGATACCTGTATTTTGAGGTAGTTTTTGCCCTGTAGGTGGTGGAGATGGTGACATGGGGGGAAAGCAAGTGCAGGTGGAGAAATACAAGTTAAACTCAGCAGCGACTGAGATAGGATCCGAGAGTGTGGAGTTGTTTACACTAAGGAGAGGTGAGGGCTTGGCCGCTGGGGGTGAGAAGAGGGAGTGTATGACCTTCCACAATTTGGAGGGGCTATTAAAGGTTAGATTGGAGGGAGGATCTAAAGTACTCTGCTTTAGCTAGCTAAGTTGCTCTAGTGCACATGTTGCACAGATACCGGTAGTGGGAGAGGTCCTGAGGTAGGGCTGAGGCTTTGAAGGCTCGCCATGCTGAGTCATGAGCGTTCATACAGCTGTGAGCTCTTGAGAGATCCACGGCAGGTGGGTACCACGTACCCTAGTATGTCGTAGCAGGGCGTGGGAATCCCATAGCTTAAGGAACGTGTTTTTGAAGTGAAGTAGGGTGTCATCTATCAGGCTGGGGGGGGAGCCAGTTAGCTAGGACAAGGTCATTTAGGAGGGGAGGGAGGTTTAGGGATTTGAACGACCGTTGGACAAAGAACTGGGGGATTTGAGACGGTGGATTTTGCGAACAAGGTAGATGACATGGTGATCACTAATTGAGTCAGGTAGTAGGCCTGTTTGGATGACTCTGTGAGGATGGGAGGTCACAGCCCAGTCGATAAGGGAGTGCTTACCTGATTTAAGGTTAAGGCAGGTGGGCTCAGTGATGAGTTGGGTTAAATTGAGGGCAGCGACATCCATCTGGGTTTTTTTGAGGGCCAGAGCTAAGCAGTTTAGATTAAAGTCACCCATAGCATATAATTCCCCGGTGGGTGCTCGTGAACTGATTTGTGTAAGAAGGTCAGTAACAGTTGTGGCAGGGGTGCTAGGTCAGCAGTAGATTCCAGCAATGAATATGGGCAGCGAGTAAGGTAGTGTGAGCTGGAGCAGCAAGAGTTCGTACTCTTTAGGTTCAGTTTTAGATAAGATTATTTCGCAGCGTAAGTCCGAACTTATGAAGATGGCTATGCTGCCACCTCTCGTGGCCATGTCCCGGCAGGCCATCGTGTAACCAGGGATTGCGACTGAGGAGCTGGGAATGTTTTTGTTAACACAAGTTTCAGAGAGGATGAGGACATCGGGGCATGTAGGGCAGCAAGAACTTGTAGCTGGTCGATTTTAAGTGGTAGGCTATGAATATTTAGTATAGTGTACACACTGACAATAGGTGATGATAATTAAGCAATAAGGCATGACTGGGTGCGTGATGGTGGGATAATGACCCACCTTAGGTGAGATGAAGCTGAGTGCTTCCATCACCTGAGAAGGTCCGTTAGTCCACCCTTAATGCACTCCCTGGAGTGCCTTACTGCGATTATGAAACATACTGTATTCAAAAATGTCCTATTATCAAAAAACAAACACAAAGAATTACTACAACAAACAAAAATGCTCTGGCCAACTCTTCCAGTGTGGTGGTATGCCAGTGCAGTCAACGGCTCCACTGGAGAACACCCACCTGATTGATACTTCCTTCCGTACTGTGCCACTTTCCATAATTCCCCTTCTGCCTTGTACAATTACAATACAATCTGGAAGTGCATTATGGTGGATGCAGTTCTTACTCTGTCTAAACAGGTGTTGGTAGGATCCAAAGACTCAACTAGTGTGATGCTTCATACATTATTAGTGGATTGAGCAATCCCCACAGGTCCAAGTATTTTAAACTTTTATTGATTTAGGTTAAAAAAAAAAAAGTCAATACATTGTCTCACGTTAGATGCCACTACAGCAGGCTTGAAGTACAGTACATGCAAGTCAGCATTTTGTAGTCCAGTGCAAGTAACTCCATATTGTAATACAGCTTGGCTGGCAGTATAGCCTAGAAATTAAGAGTAACGAGCTGTGAATGAGCTTGGCACATCCAGCAGACCAGAGTTTGATTTCCACAAACTCCACTTGTATACTCTGTGACTCTAAGCAAGTTACTTAACCACCCCAGTGCTCCCAGGTTGCCCCTGAAAACAGACACTTGCACCTAGTGAGCCTTATCTGGTTACCAAAGGATTTTCTCACACAGACACACACAGACACACACCTATCTCATATGGGTGGTAGACCATGCTTTCACTCAGACTGACAAAAAATTCCCTTCCAGTAGTGCTTTTAGAATTCCGAACATTCCACTGTTTAACTTTGATACAAAATGGCTGACTTAGCTAAATTGAATTAAATAACATTTGTACTTTTGATGCCCATTCAATAATTATTCGAATGTTGTAAAAAAAAAAAAAAATATTGCATAGGTTACCACTTGTCTGGCATCCATGCTGTGGTATTTACAGCAGTGTTCAACTAGCCCTTCCTGGTCCAAGTTTCTTTCATTGCAGTACGGACAGATGAAGGTAAATCGATTTGGTACATTCCTGAGAAAGACAAACACAACAAGAGTTCCTCGAGTTGGATTTATTTTTTGCTAAATGAGAACTTTTACAGCATTGTATTCTCGTTACGTAATAAGAATACAACATGGATATATCTTTTGTTCAGCCAAGATATGGTGTGATGTCCATGCTGTCACGTTGAGAGACCACAGTTCTAGCCTGCCCTGAAAGTGTCCAGCTTGGGTTAGCGGAGGTTGCATTGTCTCAGCCTCTTGGGAAGCCAGGCATCATTTGACTGGCACTTGAGTGCCAACAGCAGGCTGAGCAAGCAGTGACCCAACTCACAATAAATGCTGTTAGTCAGTACAGTAGCTGATGGAAGGGAGAGCCATTCTAGAGTGGAGCAGCCAACACAAACATCTCCTAATGACAGAAGGAGCTCCAAAAGTGGCTTTTAGTGGAGACCACACAGGGAAAGGCAATAAAAATAATTCAGAGGCAGCAGGGCAGGTCCTCTGAGGACAGGCTGGAAAGCCTTAATATGTACACTCTGCAGGACAGATGGGAGAGGGGAGACATGACAGAAACAAACATTCAGATGCACACAGGGGTACAACCATGTGATCTCTGGAGCTGCTCAAGTTAAGGAACAGTTCATCTACCAGGGGGCAGCATCTCAAGCTGGAAGGAAGGAAATCTGACAGGAAAATTGCAAAGGATTTTTTTCACAAAGCAGGTAGTGGACGGGTAGAATAGTGTCAATACTGGGACTAGAACTGGGTTCATAACACAAATTGACACCTTTAAGGGGGTTATTTAAGCAATAAGGCATGACAGGGGGTGCACTATTAATGGCCCACCATGGGTGGCTTAAAGCACGAGGTGAAGTCAAGTGCTTCCACAATCTGAGAAGGGCCATTAGCCCACCAGAACACACCTCCAGGAGTGCCTTTTTGCGATTATGAAACGGCTCCATTTTAGTAAACTGGATGCATTTTTTAAACATATTTTTGTTGAGCTACTTTTAGCCAGACTGTTGTGCTGGGATAATGGTCTGGCTGAAAGTACCTCTTGACCAATCTGGAGGCTGCATTCCTTTTGCCCATTTCATAATAGGAAATAATACATTGGAGGGCTTCAGAACAGAGTGATGGATTTGTGGTCTTTTCTCTGTCCATATTCTTCTGTTTCTAAAACATTACAGAGGCCCTGTATTGCACCTAAGCAGTAAAATCTAATTTCAGTGTTTGCTTTTTCTTTACATTGTGTTATAAATGGCATACATAATGGACAGCAGTAGGGTAACCTTGTTTACCCCCCCCCCCCCATGTTTGACAACATCTTCCTCATAAAGGGGGTCCGGTCACCAGCAGAAAAATCAAAACAAATCCCTGCTGGCAATGCCAGATCCTAATTGTACAACACTGCAAATTATATATCACTTATGTGATTTCAGCCAATCAGCGCAGAGTCACTGTACCCCTCTTATCCTGCATACAGTGGTCTCCCGTGCAGGAGTGTTAGGACTGGAATGCTCCACTTCAGATTTGGGGGAGGGTGGGAGACAGCTAAAGAAACTTTTGAAATGTTTACTAAAAAAAAAAAAAAAATACTCTAGCTAATGCACGTGATTAACAACAGAAACAGATTTTGACTGCAGATAAGGACCACTGGGCCCACCCAATCTAGCCATTTTTCCCTATCTAAAGTAACCCGCAGACCCTACTTGATCTCTGGTTTTCTCCCTCCACCCTTCCTTTCTACTAAGATTCCTTTATGCCTATTCCATGCATTCTTGAACCCCACCACGGTTTTTGCTCCCACCACCTCCACTGGAATACTGTTCCAGACATCCACCACTCTTTCTGTGAAGAGGTACTTCCTCACATCTCTCCTGCTTCTACCCTTCCCCCCTCCAGCTTTGTGGCACGTCGCCATCATTTTTTTCCTGAAAAATACCCTCTCCTGTACCTTAGTTACTCCCATGGGGCATTCAAAGATCTCTACCATATACCCTCTCCCTCCCCTCTTTCAGGATGTACATAATGAGGTCCCTTAGTCTCTCCTTGTAGGGCCTCTGATGCAGACTCTGCACTATTTTAGCTGCCCTACTCTGGACAGTCTCACTTTGTCTATGTCCTTCCGGAGATGTGGCGTCCAGAGCTGGACACAGTACTCTAGGTGTGGTCTCACCAGCGATCTATACAAATACACCACCTCCCTCTTTCTGCTGGTGATACCCCTTCTCTATGCACCCCAGCATCCCAGTAGCCCTCCCAAGTGCCCTATTGCACTGCCTGGCCACCTTTAGGTTACCAGCTATAGGATTATGCCAGGCCTCTTTCCTGTTTGGTGGTCGTCACTACCTTCCCACCCATTTTGAACTCTGTGCGCCTGGGTTTCTGTGCTCTAAGTGCATGATTTTGTACTTTTTCGCACTGAAACCCAGCTGCCATAGTACCCTTGAACACTCAAGTTTTCTCAAGTCTCTGCTAATTCCATACCCCTGGTGTCCACCCTACTGCAGATTTTGGAGTCATCCACAAAGAGGCAGATCTCTTCCAGCTCCTCTGCAATGTCACTTATAAAGCTATTAAAGAGAACCGGTCCCAGACCTGTAGTGATCCCTGGGGCATCCTGCTGGTCACCCTCCCTTCTCCAAAGCAAACTCCACTTGCCACCGCCCGCTGTCGCCGATCCTCTAACCAATTTTTACCCAGTTTACCACCTTTGGACCCACCCCTAAGCTCCCCAGCTTCCTTATGAGTCTACTATGTGGAACAGTGTCACATGCCTTACTGTAATACAGGTACACCTTGTCCACCACTCCACCCTGATCCAATTCCCTAGTCATCCAGTCAAAAAAAAAATAATCAGATTTGTTTGACATGACCACCACCCATGAATCCATGCTGCCTCAGGTCTTGTAACCCACTGGATTTAAGATACTCCACATTCCTTTCCTTCAGCAGTGATTCCATTAACTTTTACCATCACCGATGTCAGGCATAAGTTAATTAGTGCCCCCAAGGTGCATCTCTTATGGTATAAGAGACTCCTCTGGAGGATTGGGCAAAGAGAACCGCTCAGCTTCACAATCCTATCACCTGTATCTCACACTCTGAGTGTCTTATACACCTTAAAGGTGACAGGAAACAGTTTTATACCTTTACATGCCCGCCATTTGTCCCTTTAGTGTCTAACCAATATTCTGATATGTTTTTGACCTTTTTTGTTACATTAATAATCTAATTTTGTTGTCTTTGTATCTACCCCAAATCCCTCTCTCCTCAACAGCTGCTGCTCTCTTTTCATACCGCCTGAACATTCTATGACATCAGTAACACCACCACTTCAGGCCATTCAGATAATAGCATGGAATGGGAGTTATTATGTCACAGAATATCTTAGAATATGGAAAGAAAAAGTGGCAGCTGGTGAGGAGAGTGGAAGACTCTCAATCTGACGGCACCCGAAAGCTAGATTATTTATTGATCACAAACTGGCCAAAGCATCTCAGAACACATAACTGGCATGGAAAGGAAGACTGAAGGGCAGTTGATTTGGTAGCAATCAATTCCTATGTCCTTTAAGAGACACCCGTCGGAGGCCCTATTAACTTATAATAAAACTGAACTTCAAGTCATTCTGTACTTTGAAAATAAGGATATGTGCAACAAAACATGCTCCTTAATACTGAGAATGTTTTGTTTCACCAGTGCTTTCTAAAAGTTGTTTGTCATGTAGTATCATGATAAACAACTTGCAGTGTTGAGCCTGAGCAACTGTGAGACCAGTGATAGCATTAGGGTACTAAAGTCAAATGACGTAAATTAAACAAAAAAAAAAAAAAAAAAAAAAACAGAAAGTGTCCCTTACTGCTTCGCACTGCTCTCTGGTGCCTTAGTAATTTGATTTGATGTTTGTAAAACAAGAAAATCTTTAATTATTAAATAAATAACCCCCAAGCTGTGAAGCACAAGCTGTCTCAGACACTGGGTGGGTACTGTCACGTCTTGCAGCACGAGAGGGAATGCAAAGTGTTTTACATGGTGTCACAGTACCCAGACGGCAGTTTGTTCTACATTTGGGGGTTTGTAACTTTTTATAATATCTTCCTCAGGAACTGAAGTCATAGTCCTCTGTGTGCGACTTCACAATTTGTTCCACAGCAACAGACTGTGATGTTAAAAGCAAAGAACTGTGACCTCAGTTCTAGAGCAGCATCAAGACAATTCAAACAATAAAAGAAAAAGAGTTGGGAAATAAAGAAGCCTGAAATTCTATTTTAGAATGTCGTGTAAGTGGGAATCTCTCTCTCTCTATATACATATTATATCTATCTATATGTATATAAAATTTTTTCAATGGTGTCTGGGATGCTGTCTTTAAAATGTAGTCAAGAAACCATCACATCAAGGATTATCATTCCTCAAAAGACTAAATAAATATAACACACTGAGATCTTTTTACTGATGTCTAGAACCTTTTGTTTAAAATGCAATCAGGGCACCATCACATCAAGGATTATCATTCCCCAAAAGGTTAAACAAATATATTAACCCATTCTGAAGCAACTGCACTAAGATCATCAAAGATGGGTCACTAGAGCCTGGTATCTTACAACTTATTTGTCCAAAAGTCTAATCCACACACTTATGCCAAGGGTCAATATTCAATAAAACATTTAGGAATTTTAATGTTCAGCTGTCCTGAAGGTAGTGCAGTGCTCAAAGATCTGCTGACACCTTTTATTGTTTGGGGAGGGTAACTCAAGCCCAGTAGCTGCCTGTCCCAGGACCTAAAATAGTCCCATTTTGCATTCTTTTGCCAAGTGGTTTTATTTATTTATTTATTTATTTATTTCAAATTCGGATTAATACCTTTGAGCTGGGGGCTCGTTTACAAAGGCTCCAAGTCAACAAGGAATACAAGACATTTACAGGTGATGAAACATTGCAGAACAGAAGGACATCAACTAACAAGTGGTATTAGTGTGCAATTACAACATTAAGCAGGGTACAAGTGAGGAGAAACAGGACTGCACTTGCGGAGAAACATTAATGCAGCACTAATTAAGTGCGGTGCAGTGTTTAACAATCATGTTACAGTTCAGATGGTGCGCTCCCAGTCTGCAGAAATGCAGTTTTAGCAGCCAAGGTGAGGCTTTGTCAAGGGGAAGTAGTTGGTGGTGGGCAGTTGTGGAACAGGAGGGTGGGAGTGAGAGAGGGTAGTGTTTGACAGGTGCGAGAACGGCTGTTGGAGGCATGGGTTACTGGCATTCAGATTTGTTGGCAAAAAGAGATCGAAGCCCATTTTTAAAGTGGCCAAGTCTGGAGGAGTCGGCAAGGTCTGCAAGCAGATCACTGAACCATTTATTTATTTTATTTTGACAGCAGTTTGGGAAAACCTTTGAGCCATAGGCTCATTTACAAAGGTACCTTGTCACAGGAAGACATAACAGTACAACAGTAAATTACGACAGTAATAAGTATAGAAATACAGCAAGTTGGTACAAGCAGTAGTGATGCAACAATAACAGGGTTTAGGCAATCAATAAGCAGCTTAGAAGGTAGCTTTGTCATAAATATAGAGTAGGGCCTAGACTAGTGGCATTTACAGCCTAATTATTAAATAGGTGATTCGTGGGGCGTTTTGAAGCATGATATCGATGGGGCTTCAGAGATGGAAGGGGCAGTGTATTGAACCAGGAGGGGCCCTGTAGCTGAAAGCTCTTTGGCGTGAGGTCCTAGCTCTAGGAATAGCTAGTGAGGATTTCCCAGAGGTTCGAGTTTGAACTAGTGGTATAGCGGCTGAGCAGGTCAGTCCTGGTGGGATAGCCCAAGGAGGTTTTTTTTTTTTTTAGTAAGGATACAGGTCTGATATTTGAGGCGCTCATCAAGATCAAGCAACAGGGCTTTAGAGTATAGCAGACAGGTGTGTGTTAGCCGAGGCGCCCCAGTAATTAACCTGCAGGCCTTGTTTAGAATAGTGCGAATTTTATGGAGCACAGTCTTATCAGCAGCACCATACACTGGCAGCCCATAGTCCACTAGTGACAGGATGGATGAGGTGACTGCAAGTCGTAGAGCCTCAGGGGGGGAAGGCAGTTTTTAAACCGGTGTAAGATGCCTAGTCGGATATTAGCAGCAGTGGCAAGGGCAGATATGTGTCCATGGAAGGAGAAAGAGGGGTCAAAATGGACCCCCAGGTATTTATAGGAGCAAACTTGTTCGAGTGGGAACGAGGACCCAGAGTGAATGAGAAGTTTGAAGTTGCAGGATTTGTTTTGAGAGCGAGCAAAGATCATGGTTTTTGTTTTTTTAAGATTTATCACCAGTCTGTGTTCCTTGAACCAACCCTCGGTTTCAATGAAATACCTCTGCAGGGAGTCCTGGAGGGCGATAGGGTTCGATCTGAGGCAAAGATGACAGCATCATCAGCGTACAATAATATGTTACCAGAGCAGGGCGTGGAAGGGTGTTAAGGTAAAGGAGAAGAGTAAGGGCCCAGAATGGAGCCCTGGGGAACACCAGAACGGATGGGACAGATGTCTGAGTGGGTCCCGTTAATTTTTACATGCTGTGAGCGGGCAGACAAATAACTGGCGCACCAGGAGACAGGCCCAGTTGCAAAACCGGAGAGACTAAGGGCATCCAGAAGGAGGGGGTGGGAGACAGTGTCGAAAGCTTTAGAGAGGTCTATGAAAACGGCACCAGCCAGAGAGCCTGTGTCTAAGGAAGAGTGGAGAAAATTGGAAAACTCTAGGAGGGCAGTGCTGGTACTATGGCCAGCATGGCCAGCACGGAAACCGTGCTGTTCAGGACAGAGGGCATTATAGTTGGTGAGGTAGTCAGAGATTTGAGAAGCCACCACCTTTTCCAAGGCTTTGGAGAGAGGAGAGAGAATGGAGACAGGCCGATAGTTTCCAGCCACAAACCTGTCACCACCTTTAAGAATGGGGGTGACTGTGGCGATTTTCCAGACAGATGGAAATTTCCCCAGGCAGAGAGATTGACTGACGAGGCATGTGATCGGGGTAAGGACCGAGTCTAAAACCAGCTGGAGGATACATGGGTCCAAGGTGTCACTGCCCATACTATTACTCTTGAGGGCACTGACTAGGTGAGATCTAAGTTCTTGGGCAGAGACACAGCGGAGGTGAAAATAAGGGCATGCAAAACTTATGGCAGGGCGACGGGGGAAGAGGTTGAAAAAAAAAAAAAAAAAATCAGTAGGGAGGATAGGGCTAAGATCCGTGAAGGAGGCATTGAGGTGGTTGGCTATAAGGGCTGGGTCTGAGGAGATAGTGCCATTGATGTTGATCGGGGGAGTGTGTGCTCCCATTTAACTGTTTGATATTATCCCAGAAGGTTCTGTGATTCCCCCGTGAGGCAGTAAGCGAGGATCGATAATGATCAGCCTTGGCCTTTCTGATGGCCCAGGTGCACTTGTTTCTGGCGGCAGCATACATCTGCCTGTTACTGGACCGGCCAGTCTCAATGGCACGGTGCCATAAGTTGTCCCTATGTTTGAGTGGTTGGATCAAGGCTGGGGTTACCAAGGGAGCATTCTGCCCTTTGGTACGGCGGGTCATCAGCGGGGCAAAGATATCACAGGCTTTATTAAATGTCTGGATAAAAAAGGATAGGGCCGTGTCAATGTCAGGTGCAAACTGTATAGGGGACCAGTCAATTTGGGACAGAAGTTCCTTAAGTTTCTTCAGTCCACCAGGTTTCAGGCGTCGCCGACGTATGGACTGCGCTAAGGGTTTGGAGACTGTGGATGACCAGTGAAATAGAATGGGGGAGTGATCGTTGAGAGAGTCTGGGAGGACTTGGACATTGAGGATCCAATTAGGGCGGTTGGTGAGTACCACATCGAGCAAGGTACTAGTGCCTCTCAGAGTTAGTCCTAGTAGGGTGGGTAACAAGTTGCGTTAAGTCTACTGCAGCAAAGGAGTCACGGGCAGAGGAGGAAGAAGGGCTGAGCCAATTGATGTTTAAATCACCCACTAGTATTTGGTCCACGGAGGGGGGTAGTGAGGAAAGGTACTCCGTAAGTGAGGCAATAGTCTGCGTTTGGTCCTGGGGGGGGTACGTAGTGCAGTAGTCAGATAGAGGGGTCCCTTTAATGGGTCAGGGGTCAGTTTCAGAGTAAGAGCTTGGGCCTGGAGTCAAGGACAGGTGCAGGTAGGGCAAGTCCAGTGAGAGATTCCTTGATGTAAATAGCACAGCCGCCACCCCATCTCCCAGCTCGGTCAGAACGGAAGAGGGAGAAACCGGGGAGGGAGACTAAGGAGTCTGGGGTGGATTTCGACAGCCAGGTCTCAACCAGTGCGATGACAGCTGGGTTAATAGATGTGACCAGGCATTGTAGGGAGTCAAACTTTTTCAGAAGGCTACAGATATTCATAGAGACCACATTTAAACCAGGGGGGCCAGTGGAGAAGCTCTTGGGAACCGGGCCAGGGTTAGGGTGAATGTTCCCTGATAGGAGTAGTAGCATAACTAACACCCTGGCCATGTGGTGGCAAAAGGTATTTCTCGACCGACACGGGGGAGGGAGTTTTAGGGTGCAGGGGGTGGGCAGGAAGTGCAGGAAGGGAAAGCAAGAATGAGAAGACTCCCGTGAGATTTAGGCCCACAGTAGGAGAGGGATCTTTGGCCAAGGGTGGTCCCTTTGAAGGAACAGTTAGGACAGCCCTGGAGGCACTCCTTGTGCATTTAGATGGTTGTGCAGGCTCAAAGAGGGCTGAAGTAGCACTAGGCATGGACCCCATCAGGGACTTTTTTGCAAGGAGGCAGGTCTGGTATTGGAGTCTGTGGTGGAGTGGGAGCCAGCCAGTTTCCTTGTATAGGTCATAAGAGCGAGTCATTTTGTGTACTCCCAGGACCAGGCAGCAGGCCTTATTGAGGATGGTTTTGACCCTTTTAAGTGCCGTCTGTGCCTACCCCATATATGACAAGGCCATAATCCACAGATAAGAGAACGGAACTGCACGTAACAAGTTTCAGGGTAGCTGGTGTCACAGAGGTGCAGTGTCTGTACAAGATGCCAAGCTTCATGTTGGTGGACTTTACCAGTTGCTCAGCACGGGTAGTGAAGGTGAGGGCGTCATCAAGGTGAATCCCTAAGTACTTGAATGTGTTGACTTGGTTGAATACTTCTCCTTCGCTAGTGAGTATATGTAGTGAGGACCCTCGAATCTTGCTCTGTGGGGTGCTGAAGAGCATGCTCTTTGTCTTTTTGTAGTTGAGTAGCAGTTTATTTCGGGTGAACCAGGATTCCAATGCACGAAAATTGTGCTGAAGTTCAGAGCCAATTGATCCCAGGTCTTTCCCTGGGACAGAGATGACAGCATCGTCTGCATAGAGTGTGGAGTGTGCAGGACAGGTGGAAGGCATGTCATTTATGAAGAGGCCGAATAAGAGAGTACCAAGGACAGAAACTTTCGGAACCCCAAGGTTTACTTCCCTGGGCTCACAGATTGTATGGACAATCCTGACCTGTTGAGATCTATGGGTGAGGTAACTATGGAACCAGGCCACAGAGTCCATTGACAATCCTGTAGAGAGGAGACACTTCAGTAGCAGTTGGTGATTGTGTCAAAGGCCTTGGTGAGGTCTATGAAGATAGACCCCACTGCCATCCCTTTATCCAGGGCCCCATAAAGCTGAGTGGTGTACTCTACTAGCTCGGTGACAGTGGAGTGATTTTGTCAGAATCCATGTTTTTGCAGGCAGAGAAGGCTATGCTTTTCTAGGTACTGAGCTAGTTGTTCTGAGACCACCCTTTCAAGTGCTTTGGAGAGGGGGGATAAAATCGAGATGGGCCGGAAGTTTGCTAGATTAGCTCTGTCTCCTGATTTAAAACACGTGTGACTAGAGCCTCTTTCCACCTGTCAGGGAAGATGCCAGATCTCAGAGAGGCACTGAATACCTTGGTGAGCGATGCCACAAGTTTGTTTAATGTGAGTGCTACCATCTTCATATCGATCATGTCACTTCCCATCCTGGTCTTACCAAGGACCCGTTTGATATATATGACGGTCTCACCTGGGGAGATTTGCCTGACGTAGAACGATGGGTAACATTATCCCGTTATCCCGTGGTGATAGAGTGTTGAGGTTGTGCTGCTGGCCTACAAGGGTGTGATTCAGGTATTCAGGTGGCAACACATTGCTGAGGTCCGTGAATGCAACATTAAAAGCATCAGCGATTTCCTTTGGGTCTTGCAATGTGCCAGAGGTGGTAAAGTACAGTTACGTAAGAACTTACCGTAATAGTAGATCTTTGAGAACAGCTCTTGCAGCAAGTTACACCATTAGAACTGAAGCCGGCAGGCGCCAGGACCCCGCGGAAATTTTCTACCTAGCAGTATTCAGCGGGGACCGCCTCCAATGTTGGTCCCGCCCCCGACATCAGACGCAGTACTTAAGGAGGTGGTCCCCCAGAATCCCCAGTTCTCCCGCCGAAGACTCCCGGCCGCTGGATGACATCAGAAGAGGAGACTGAGGATCCGCCATCAAATGGCAAATCAGAGATGCTGAGAACACCTGATCCTGGAACAGCTCTTGCAGCAGGTTACACCATTAGGACTGATTCCCAAGCAATAATGGAAATCCCACACCATTGGGAGGAGGGAAGGTAGAAATCCTTAATGGAACCAAAGCCTAGGACAGAAGTCCTTGAAGGACTGCTAGACCAAAACCTGCTCTTCACCTCGATGCAATATCCAGGCTATAATGCCTGATATAAGTGTGCATGGAGCTCCAAGTAGCTGCAGCGCAGATGGCCGAGGTGGACACATTCTTTAGGGCTGCAAAGGAGGTAGCCACCCGCCTTGTGGAATGACCCTTGACCGCGCCCGGTAAGGGTTTGTTGCGCTTCTGGTAACAGAACGTAATACAGTCAATGAGCCACCTGGACAGCGACTGCTTGGAAACAGGAGCTCCCATCATCCTGTGGGCAAAGAAGACAAAAAGCTGGTCCAAGTTTTGGTGGTGTTTGGTTCTGGTCAGGTAGTATCGGAGACACCTATGCACATCTAAGGTGTGCAACAGTGCCTCTCCTTGATTAGAATACTTGGGGAAGTACACTGGTAGATCGATGTCCCGATTAAGGGTGAGAGCTGAGACCACCTTAGGCAGAAACTTAAGATTAGTCCATAGGGATACCCTGTCTTGGTGAAAAGCCAAATAAGGCTCTTTGCACATGAGTGCATGAAATTCAGAAATTCTTCTGGCCGAGGTAACAGCAACTAAAAACAACGTCTTCCAAGTAAGAAGACGTAGCTCGCAATCCGCGGCTGGTTCAAAGGGTGGCAGCGTAAGCTGCTCCAGGACAAAGGGTAGATCCCATGGTGGAATCGGATCCTTAATTGGAGGTCTAAGGTGGAGAATACCTCGTGCCGTGTCCAACTGAGATATGGTGCGTCGGCCTAGAGGACAATGATAGGCCGAGATGGCACAGAGGTGTACTTTGATCAAGGAGTAGGCCACGCCTGTCTGAAAAAGAGACAGGAGGTAGTACAAGACAGACTTTTCTGGACAGTCTAGAGCGAACCCCGCTTGAGCCCATAGGCAAAATCCTGCGCCATTTCATGGCGTAAAGTAGCATAGTGGCGGTTTCTGGTGGCCATCAGAACGTCAGCTACCTCTTCGAGACTCCGTGTCGCAAAATGGCTATGTCTCTAGGAGCCAAGTGTGCACGCTCAGCGAACGAAAGTCCGGATGGACCAAGGAGCCCTCCTCCTGAGACAAGTGAGAGCTGATTGGCAGAGGCACCGGAGGTTCCCAGGATAGCTGATGTAGTAGAGGGAACCAGATCTGCCTGGGCCAGAACGGCACGATAAGTATCAGCATCTCTTGCTCTCTGTGAAGTCTCAGAAGAACCCTCTGGATCAACAGAAAGGGGAGAAGGCACAGAGGAATCTGCCCACCCAGGAGAGGGACAACGCGTCGCGCCAGAAAACACCAGGCCCTGGATCTAGCGAGCAAAAATTGGGCAGTTTTGCATTGGATGGAGAAGCGAAAAGGTCTAACTCTGGTGTACTCCATCTGCGAAACAGATCCTCTACTACCTCCTGGAGTAGTTCCCACTCGTGGACTCTGGCCTGAGAGCGGCTCAGGCCGTCTGCAATGACGTTGTCCACTCCTGGGACATGAACAGCAATGAGGTTTGCGCCGTGTTGCAAAACCCAATCCCACACCCTCATGGCCTCCTTGCAAAGCAGGTAGGAATGGGTGCCTCCTTGTTTGTTGAGGTAATACATCACCGCGGAATTGTCCGTTTGTAACAGAAGAGTACCCGGTGGAATCTCAGATTGGAAGGTCTGCAGGGCGTAAAGAACTGCTCTCATTTCCAGGATATTTATGTGGAGATGAGTCTTTTGGGCTGTCCACAGGTCCTGAGACCAGACACCGTCGAGGTGTGCACCCCATCCGAGCCCTGAGGCATCTGTGGAGAGTGTCACAATCGGAGACGGCGCAATGAAGGGGACCCCAGCCGACAGATTCTTTGGATCTAGCCACCATTGCCAATCTCGGATTACGGCCTCCGTGATCCGTATTGGGAGCTGCAGATGGTCTTGCTTTTGATCCCATTGGACACGTAACATCCACTGGGTGACCCGCATGTGGAGACGAGCAAGTGGGACTGCTGCAATGGCCGCAGCCATGCGTCCGAGCAGGCAAAAGACCAATCTGGCAGGAACGGTCTTCTTCGCCAAAATGTCCCTGATGAGGGATCTGATGTGTCCTGTTCTGTCCTGGGGAAGAAAATCTTTCTCTTGGACGGTGTCCAGAGCTGCACCTATGAACTGCAGAGTCTGGGACGTAACCAGGCGTGACTTCTCTTGATTGATCATGATGCTCAGCATCTCGAACAGAGACAGAGTATAATGACTGGTGGACATCAAGGCCTCCCGAGAGGGCGCCATGAGAAGCCAGTCGTCCAGGTAGGGGAACACATAGTGGCCTTATCTCCTCAGAGTCACCGCTACAACTGCCATACACTTCGTGAATACCCAAGGTGCCGATGACAGTCCGAAGGGGAGAGCTCGGAACCGATAACGGTGGCCCTGAAACTTGAAGTGCAGAAACTTCCTGTGCACTTGAGCAATGGGTATATGCAGGTAAGCATCCTGCATGTCCAAGGACGCTAGAAAGGCGCTCTGCTTGAGCATGGGAATCAGACCTGGGAGGGTCACCATATGGAAGCGTTTGTACAAGACTGACTCGCTGAGGTCGCTGAGGTCCAGTATCAGATGGAGGTCCCCTGTTTTCTTGGGAACCAGAAAGAAGTGAGAATATTACCCTGCACTTCTCTGGTTCCGTGGTACGTGCTCTATCGCTTCTTTTCCCAGAAGCGCGAGCACCTCCTGCTGTATGAGCAGGATGTGCTGACCCGAGTAACGGGAAAGCAGGGGAGGTCTTGCCGGTGGGTGGTCGAGAAATTCTATGAAGTGACCTTTCTTGACCAATTGGAGAACCCACCGGTCGGTGGTAATCGACTGCCACCCTAAAAAGTGGCAAGCGTTGCGACCCCCGACCTTTTGTGCCCGTTGATCCAGAGGAGGGGCAGGGGCCATGAAGGAGTCATGCTGTGGCAGCACTGGTCCCTGCAGACTGGGCCGGTTTAGTGTAGCGTTGGGTTCTGCCTGGGTACGACTTAGCCTGGGCTTTCCACTGAAAAGTGCATCTTTGTTGCTGGCCGGAACGTGGCTGCTGCCTTTGCTTCTGGCTGCGAAAATGGCTCTGGTTCCTACGAAAGGAACCAGGCCTGGATCTGTACATGGACTGTACAGACCCGACTGCCTTCCCAGCATTCTGGAGTTTGGTGATAACCTTCTCCGAGGGTTCGCCAAAGACTACTTCCCCATTGTAGGGGACATCAAGAATGTTCTTCTGTACGTCCGGGGTGAAGCCGGAGACACGGAGCCAAGAGTGTCGCCGGAGACAGATGCCCGAAGCTGCAGCTCTGGCGGACGAGTCCGCAGAATCGTATGCGGCTTGTAGTACCTGGGTACCCACATCAGACCCTGTGCGGAGAAGGTTTAGGAGCTCTGCCTTCTGATCGCCATCCGTAAGTTTAATCGACCAGGTCCTGGCCCTGTGGGTTAGGTAGTTCAGGGAACTGATGGAGCATGTAGCAGCCGCATACATGCGTCTCCCCAGGACATCCAATTGTTTGGCTTCCTGGTCCGGTGGCTGTGTGCTCATGTGTTGCGGTCTTTGGGACCGGTCGTGTGAGGCCGTAATGACCAGGGAGTCTGCCAGAGGTTGTTGAGCCAAGTACTGGTCCTCTCTCGGGGGCCTTGTACAGACGGTCAGCTTTCTTCGGCACTGCAGGAGTGGAGTGCGGACGCTTCCACGCAGCCTTGCTGACATCTGCAAAGGTGTCCACCAAGGGAGGCACTACCACAGGCTTTGGGTCTTTCTGCCGGAGATAACGGGCAAGGCGCTGTCTTTCGGGGTCAAGGTCTTCAGCATCCCCATCCCATGTTGTCCTGGATGTGACTCATGATCTCAGAGAAAGAGACATCATCCGGAGGAGACCTGGGCAGGTCATGTGGGTCAGGTGATGGAATGCAGAGTGGAGTCCTCCCCTGATGGAGTAAACCGATGACGTCTGGGTCGCTTGGGGCTGGGAGACTCTGATGGAGATCTTGAGGGAGGCCTTCTCCAATCCTTGGATGATGATGATGATGATGATGATGATGATGATGATGATGGAGGGGAAGGGGGAGGAGGAGGACCACATCCTTTCGTATGGTGTCCCACCAGAAAGTAAAGAGGTCCTTTACTTGCAGGTTCATGCCAGATGGGCCTGGCACTGATGGTCTGTCGCCGGGGTCGGGCGTCGGGTCCGCGGGTGTCTCCGGGGTGGGTGATGGTTCCCTCGGGAGCCTAGCATCCTCAGTGTCGCCCGCCTGGTCTTTGGGCAGCGTCGTGTCTTCCTCTGTTGAATCTCTGTGACCGGTGTCCACCGGTGACTGAGGGGGGTGGGGCAGTCTTCAGCTCCGGAGAATGCGAGGCCGACGTCGGTCGCTTGGCCGACGTCTTCGGGTCCGGCGAACGCCCAGCTGGCGTCTGGTGCCTGGCTGGTGTCCATGGCTCTGGCGAACACCTGGCCGACTTTGTGTGCTTGGCTGACGGGTCCGACGTCCGCTTTAGGGACGTCAGATCTTTAGTCTTCCTGGGTGGTGGATCCGGACCTCTGGGAGACCAACCTGGAGTCAGAGTCCCGATGTCGGGTCGATGAGGAAGACTTATGGCGTTCGGAAGGCTTGGAAGAGGCCCGAGAGGGAGTGGAGGAAGCCAAGGGCCTTGAAGTCTTGATGGGCTGGAGAGTCGAAGAGCCGCCTGAGGCTCGGACTTTGACCGCAGGGGGCTGAGAACGAGCCCTGGAGGGAGAGCGCTCCGACCTGGTGGAGCCTGAGCTCCGGTTTGGGGATCTGGACCTTGCTTTCTCCCGGTGTTTATGGGCCTTGGAAAAAGAATCGCCCCTACAGGAAGGTTCTTGGTCCATCCTACTAAGTCTTTCTTCCAGCAGGTAAGCCTGAAGTGCCTTCTGACGTCGGATCCTGGTGCGGCTGTTGAACCCTTGGCAGAAAGTGCAGGGCTTGGTGTCGTGGTTCGGGCCTAAGCACCGCACACAGGAGGAATGACGATCCTTAAAAGGGATCCGTTTTCCGAATGCACACTTGGAAAGGTGTCCCTCAAATGAAGGAGTTGGAGAGGACATTAGTTTGGAGAAACTCTTGAAGTTCTAAGTCGTCGTGTGCTAGGTAAAGACAGAGAGGCCGATGCTGGCGAGTCGACGGTGGGAAAAGAACTGGGGATTCTGGGGGGACCGCTTCCTTAAGTACTGCATCTGACGTCGGGACTGATGTCAGAGGCAGTCCCTGCTGAATACTGCTAGCTAGAAAATTTCCGTGGGGTCCTGGCGCCTGCCGGCTTCAGTCCTAATGGTGTAACCTGCTGCAAGAGTTGTTTCTCGAAGCAGGATCTATAAGGTCCAGTGGGGCCTTCGAAGCTCTACTCATAAGAGATTTTACAGAGTCCCAGAACTCCCTCCCTCTACCCCCAGGTCTTTCCTAGGAGGTCACTGTAGTAAGCGGCTTTCACCAGATGTATGAGTTTTTTGCAGGTATTTCTAGCTGCCCTATACGTTTGGGAGTCAGCTAGATTCCCGGTGGCTTTCACCCTATGCGTTCAATTAGAGGGCTAGACAGCCAGGGGCTGGGGATTCCTCTGGCTTTCTTTGTTTTGTAATGAGCAAAGATGTCGCAGGCTTTAGTGAAGATACTGCAGAAGTAATCCAGTGCTTGGTTTCCATCCTTTACTCTATCCAGTGGGGACCAGTCAATCCCTTTTAGGTAGTGCCTGAAGAAATCTAGTTGACCAGGCCTTAATGATCTGTTCCTGGTGGTCTTAAGCTTACTCTTGGAGAACTTGTTAGTTCAGGTAAGTAGTAGAGGGGAGTGGTCACTGATGGTGTCAGGTAGGACTGTTACCTCTGCGATATGCCCAGGACAGGAGGAGAGTAGCCAGTCGATGAGAGTGCTGGTTCCTGTATAGTAGTTTTGTCTGGTGGGTTGTGTAACCAGTTGGGTCAGGTACAGGCCAGCTATTTGGTTGCTAGCTGTCGCTGCATCTTGTGCTTGCCAATTAATGTTGCAGTCCCCTAAGATTATATATTCCCAGTTTAGTTTGTTCTGTTCGAGGTGGCTTATGAGCTGTGGGAAGCCAGTGGGTAGTGTTCCAGGAGGCAGGTATAAGGTGGATAATAGCAGCACTTTGTTAATTAGCATTTTAACTTACAACAGCCATGATCCTACTTCTTGGTAGCTCTGAAGCCACTGACCGCCTGCCACAACCCCAGCAAAAAAAAAAAAACACGTTTTGAAGGGGCTGCAGGGCTACTGATAGCACTGTAATGCTATCAGAGGCAGAGATGGACTTCGTATTCTACTGTAACTTACAACAGGCACCAGTATTTGTTAAGAGGGGTCGTACATGTAATTCTAACCCCCCTTTTAACAGCATCAGTGCCTATAAACTACAGTAGCATACAAAGACCATTGCTGCCCCTGACAGCATTACAATGCTACCTATAGCCATGCAGCCCTTTCCCTAGTTAGCACCATTAAAATAAGGTTTTCTAGGCAGGGCTACAGCGGGCGGGCGGTGGCTACAGCGATACCAGGAAGTAGAATCGCAGCTATTGTAAGTTAAAATAATTAATCACATAGAAACATAGAAATTGTAAGCAGATGAGTACCGCTAGGCCCATCCAGTCTGCCCACAGGCCCTATACATGTATGCATCCACTCAGAATTACGTAGAATTTTGAGTTCTTGTATTCTACTGAGTGTGAGGGAAGACAAAAAAAAAAAAAAAGGTGCTAGCTGCTCTCTAAGCAATAAGGCACAACAGGGTGTGGAGTGCTGTGGGATTTACCCACGTCTCACATGATACTAACACCTTGTGCCTTACACCAAGCGAGAAGTGGGTAAATCCCACAATGACTCACATCATACAGTGTCTTTCCATGACGATGCAATGGACCCATCTGTAAAAAGGAAATATGTTATTTTTGTATTCCATTTGATGCATTACGGGGGCACTGAAAATTAATTCCTACCTAATAATAATAATAATAACAACGGTATATAAAGGCCACATCCCTTTACCATATGCCACCATGTCTTCCCCCACACTCAGCAGAATACAAGAACTCAAAATTCTACGTAATTCTGCTGGCAGAATGTTACACCCCCCACCAACACATGGAATGTTTACACAATAGACAACATATGACGAGGTGTGTGGTTATAAAGGAATAATGCATCTCATGGCTGGTTGTTGGGTACAAGGCATAGCACAGTGCTTCAACCACCTGAGAAGTAAATGATTCTGTTATGACCGCACACCCTGGAGTGAACTGTCCCACTTTCGTTATTTGTTAAAAAACATGTGCAGTTCAGCTGAGGTGTGCAGCTGTCAGAAATAATTAACAGACATATCAAGGGCTCAATTCTTGAAGACTGACGCAAGGCTTCCACAAGCCCTACACTGCATCACCCACTCTGATGCACCTTACACCAGATTCACAAAGGTCGCACGCATATGCGACAATGTGCTCCTTTAACAGAGGCTTGCGCCAAACATGTGGCACAAACCTGTAAAAGTGTCCCCAAAGTTAGACCAGCAAAAACTGGTCTCACTCATGCCATATGGCACACTGGATCAAGGATCCCGAATTCTGGCCAGGGACCGCCACAAGCCCCAGGCATCGTGTGTTAGGTGCACCGGGGCTTGCAGCGTTGCACTGCAACACGTATGAGAATCGAGTACTAGGTGTTTTGACAAATGAGGTTATGGATTTCATGGTCCATTTTATATCACAGAAACTCTCAGTGGAAGATTAGCTCCAGCATATGAGTCTTACTGCAAATAATAAGAGGATCAGTCATCAGCTTTTAGATACAGCAGATGTTTTTGGAAGCATTTGGGAACCAGTCATTCAAAATTCTAGTAACAAATAGCAGGATGCAGAGTAAGAGTACTGTTTTTTTTTTTTTGGGTTCTTCATATTTCTACTCCTTTGCTCCATGGCCCTCACACTCTGGAGGAGTCCCAACTCCGTCACCCCAACATCTACCAGCCGGCACTGGCTATACCCCAGGGCTTGCCGTAGCGGTCACCCCCCACCGAGAACGGATCCAGTGTGCTGGCGCCATGGCTAGTTGGGGGCAAGACCTGCGAACTTCCCCTTCATATACCGCAAGCAGTTTTTTCCCCCCCCCGTTTCCTCTCCCTTCAGAAGCAGAGTGTGCAATGATGCCAGCGATGGCGCCGCGCATGCTCCCGTGCGCACACCCTGTAAATCTTCTGACCCATGTTAGACAGCGTCGGTGTGCCACCCCCATCCTCTGCTAGGGGGTCAGGCATGCACCAACTGCTGGTCCCCCTCTCCTCGGAGGACAGCAGTTCCTAGGACGCTCAATCCTTCTCCTCCCCTGCCGACCCCGGTGGCCCATGCTTGTTCCCAATCACGGATCGCCGGCGTGGCACAAGGTGTGGCATCCAGCGCCTCAACCCTCAGCGCCCCCGGGCCAGCCCAGAGTACTCTTTCTGATTCAGTCTAAAAAAGAGCAGTCTTTAGGTAAATTGTTATAAATAGTACGGAGTATCTTTTCAATGTATTTCGAATGCTTGATGCTAGATATGTATATTGAGAAGTGTTGAAGATGGGTAAGTATATTAACATGCTTTACAACGTATGTATGAGAACTGAATTTCTAATGTTCAAGTGTTACTACATAATTACATAAATCATAATGTAAAAACCCATGGAATTTAACAATTCAAATCTCTGCTTACAGAATGGTCACCCGCCAACACACACACACACACACACACACACACCAGAAAGCCCAATATGGAGCTAGGGCCTCAATGTTATTCGTGGCAGGGTGAGCACCTGAGATTTCCCTGATAAACAGGTAAGCATACAAGAGAGATTTTTTATGGTAAGCAAAGGTTTACCAGAAATTAAAACCGTGGGTAGTGCTTCATTTAAATTTAATTGTTCATATGTGTACTGAAAGGATGATCACGGGAGACCACATTTAACTATTTTTTAAGGCCTAGGTGAAGGTTTCTACTAAGAGGGGGGAAGTGGATGACATTTGAAAGTTCTTAACAGATGAAGGCTGTGTGAGGCAGGAGTAAGGATTTTAATGCTAGTAACGAGGCTGACTGGTCCTTGTGGGTCACTGCAGCATTTGCCCACAGGTAAATGCTCAAACTTGACCAACAGGACTGCAGGACCCCCCCCCCATTTTAAAATTAAGGAATAATACACAACAGGGGTGTGGTTACTATTGGGGGGAGAAGTGTGCATAAAAATAAATAAATAAATAAATAAAATACAAAACACGGCGCAGAAGAAAGTGGTGTGGTAATGGTAGAAGGAGAGACAGCTTAGAGTTTGGATGGTAAGCTGGCCAGCCTGTTCTTGTAATGTGGTGGAAGCCCAGAGCCAGAACCAGAGAGTGAAGCACCAGCCACAGGTAAGGTGTGATGGAAACCTGGGGCTGACAGATGTGCAGTGCATTGCACTGGCTGAATCGGGGCATTTTTAAAACACTGCTGTGAGGAACAGACACAAGGGCAGCCATATTACATGTGCACAAAGGAGAATAGAATAGAATACAATGAAGGCAAGCGAAAAGGCTGATGGATGGCACTTTTTTGCTTTTTTTATTCTGTGAGTATGTGCAGGGACAGCCCCACAACCATTTACCAAGTAAGCAATAAGATATGATGAGGTATGCGTTAGACAGTTGTAACACACGGCTGGGGGGGTGTAGTGAGGCACGAGGCCGCAGGCCGAGTGTGTTCAGTCCCCTAGTCATGCGTTAGAACTGTCTAACGCACATCCCCAGAGTGGCTTGTTGCACTTGTTTATTTTTTATATATCACTTTTTTCACTAGGTAGATACACTGGGCACAAGGCCCGTTTTCAAGAATGGCCCGGACCCAAAATAGGTCTGTGTATTCTACATAGGGTTTCAGGTTTTAGCCATGCATTAGACACTTCTAATGCACGGCTAACAACCAATCAGACTTCTTAAAATCCTTTGCCCATTTTATAATGAAGTTTGAGTATTTGTTTTAGCAACTGGATAAGGAATACTCTTTACCTAAAGGCACCAGACAGACATATAGTATGTGGCAGGATGTCAAGCCAAAGGATGTCCAATAAATTCCCCGCCAAAGTAGTCACACATCTCTAATGCTTGAACAGAATACAAGAACAAACCCAGAGACATCGGTAAAGATCACTCTGCAACAGACCTAGTGGCAGTGGACATGGAAACACTGGTGATCCATTAAAACACCCACTTTTGCAGGATGTGTAAAGGGGAAGAAAAGTTTACTGGCTTCTTCAAATTCTAAAAGCCCATGAAATGATTTTCCTAACAAGACACTGGGCTTAACTGTAGGTGTTGGCAATCCTGAGATATAAATATCTGAATAATCCATTAACTGAATCTAGACAGCAGCCATTTCATGGAATCTTGAAACAGAATGTGACGTCACTTACATGTAGCTTGCCCATCAGTGACATCACGTTCCGTTACCTAGTTTAAAAGATCCATTTGTGGGCTTTCAGAGTTTGAGAGACTCTGCAACCCGTCCTTCCCCTTCAGTAAGTGTACAAGCTGGCAAGCTGGCATCAATGTGATGTTCAGCAACACATGGGAAGCTTTTGAAAGCATGACCGATTACAGGAACGCAATAGATACTGTGGTGCAGAGCACTGACTTTTTGACAATCACATAGATATAAAAGATGTAGTTACCTGGTATTTGAAGGTTGCTCTTTAACTGCTGCTCGCACACCTTCCATAATATAATTCTGATACTTGGAACAGGAAGCAACATGTGTACGCATCTTTGACAGACGTAGCTAAGGACAACAACAAAAAGGACATGAACATTAGCATACAGAGTAATTTATCTCTAAGAGGTGTTAATGTCACTAGTGAAGAATCAGACTAGAGTTCGGTCACCTTTTAATGACTTTTTACAGTACTAGTTACAATTATTTACTTTGTACAACTAAGCTTTTTTCTTGCTCACTGACTCGGCCAATGGCAACCCCCCCCCCCAAAGCTTTGTTATGACCTTCTCCTGGACTTACTTGGTTATCCCTCCACTTATTTATTTTATAAGTTTAATCAGGAAAGACATATTAAGCTGATAACAGCTCATTTCCAGATATGTCCTGGGAGAAAGGGGAGAGGGAGAGTAGCTAAACAATAACACTACTAAAAATAAGAAGTCAAGTCCTATGAGAAACATAACCATAAATATTAGAGGTAAATTAATAAATGAAAGCATGTAGAAAAACACACTCATGTAAAGAAGGGAAAACAGCAGAAAAGTATAAACAGATCAAAACTAGTGAACGGGAGTATGAAGCGGAAAAGGTCATAGACAGTTGCAGGCAGGATAACAAAAGTCATAAAGAAGAGATTTTAGGAAGGAAAAGAGGCAGATCGAATTGAAAGAGGAAGGGAGGACCAAAATGTAGGAAATAGGTAAGAAAAAGCAGAATGACCAACAGTAGATTTTCTGGCAGGAAGAGAGAGAGAATGGGAAGTAGTGTGGCGGAGAGGGTAAGGCCACATTACTGTTATTTATGTTATTCATGTATGTTATTTAGGACCACAACAGTGGTAGGTATTCTGCTATGTCAGTATGAAGGGGCTTGCAGGAGTGCAACCGCAATGGTGGATCAAGGCTTTTTTTCTCTCCCCCAAAGGTGCTGGCATGCGATAGCGTGCCGGCATCTTCCCTTGCTGCAGTCCCACTGTGCTGTCAACAGCAACAGTCGAGCAGTGGAATGCTGTGCCCTCCCCCCCAAGACAGGAGCACTGTGCTTTGGACAATCAATCCTCCCTCTCCCGGTTTGCCCCAATGACCCTAGTCCGTTCCCTAACCCGGGTCACCTACACAGCACTATCGGGTGGCCTCCTCGTTGCATTATTTAACTGATGTGCAGTGTGTAAATAGTTCCTCCTTTTTTTCACCTACATACTTTCATTTCACAGCCTCTGCACTTTCCTTCTGTTCTTTCAATTAGCCTCTCCAGATCTGTAGCTCTTGTGCCTGGAGTCAAAGGTGAGCGGCAAACCCCACATACTGGCTTATTCGGCTTCAAACACTGCTGCAGGCACGTATTGCAAAAGCTAATAAAAAGAAAGGAAAGAACAGTAAATCAGAGAACAATCTATTTGGTATCACATACTTAAAAAAAAAAAAAACTGCATCATTTTCAACTCCTGCAACAGAGGGCTGTTGGAAGGTGATGTTTTGTGTTTCACATTTTTAACACCTCACTTATAATGCACTTTTGCCCCATCATCTGCCCTGGACCCCCAGAGAACCCAGAGAGGGGGCAGAACCCTCCCCCAAATCCAGTATGCAATTAAATTCATGGTGGTAGGGTTCCTTGTGCTGAGCAGGAGGGTGGTACAGGGCCTGAACATGCCAGCATTATTTTACTGTGCAATGGGAAGATCCCACCCCCCAAACACTGGGCCATGAACGCCTGACCAAGGATGCAACCAGCGTGTGTGCTGCAAGGCCCTGGTGTATTTTGTCATTTTTTACCACAAAAGGCACACCAAGCTGTGATAGCTCGTTTCCAAGGGCATTTGGGAGGAGGGTGGTTACACAGCCCTGTTTTACCGGTGGGGAATGTTGGCTATGACATCAGAGAAACTCACCTACCCTTCATCGATATGTACCATGGGATTTTTTACTTCCACCTGGCTTGTGACCAGAAATGGGCAGAAGGGACCTCAGTTTAATGTGTCATCCGAAGGACGGCACCTCACCAGTGCAGCACCCCCTTGTACTGCACCTCAGTGTCAGTTATGGGCATTGTGTTTCTTACAAGTGTCACTGCTCCCACGGTCATCCCTGACAGACCTGCATCTCCTGGGCAACAAAAGGTGGTGCTCAAGCACCTGGGAATGGTCTGCCACCCACCGGGAGGAAGGCAGTGTCCTCTGGGTGTGCAATACTCCCTCCCCCCCCCAAATAAGACCCAGACAAGTTCCCAAACCAAGGACACCAGCACCAAGAGCATTATCCCTACCAACGAGCTGAAAGGCCGGAAAATACATTGCCAAGCTTCATTCTGTTCGTTAGAAAAGTGCCCTGCAGAAGTGACAGTCATGAAACACTGGCCTGTTCACAGAATATCTGTATCTTTAAACTTATATTTTATTAGTTTTATAAGTGCATATTTATACATTTGATCCACAGATGAAGTGCATTCAAACAAAGCACAAAATACATCACAGTAGGATTATGGCACATTCATCCCAGATTGCTACTTCATTGAGGGCTTTAACAGATAAAACAAAATCAAAGCCTGTGAGCAGGACTGAACAGCACGTTAACAGAAGACCAGGTATTATCAACGTGCATGGATCTATGCATAAAAATGTAGGTGTCCCACTATACATGAATCAGCTTAGTGGTTACAATTGGTCCATTTCAGCATTTTTTTCTTTAAATCTTAAAGTATTCGTGCACATTTATACTCTCCTCTGGAAATACAGTCTTTTGCAATTAAAAATACCAGTAACTCAATCAATCAATATTTTATTTTCAAAAAGCACTTTCCCTCGAAGACCAAAGCGCTTGTACATATGTAATAAAACAAGCTTAAAATAATCATAACTGAAATAGGTTAAAAGTGCATATCAGCAAACTAAACTTATCAGAATTCTGGGAAGGAAAGTTCAAATAAATGGGTTTTTAATGTAGATTTAAAACTCTCCATGGTTAGGCACTCTCGTACCTGATGAGGTGGAGAGTTCCACAGGGTTGGGGCCACAAATGCAAATGCCCAAGCACTAGAGGTCTCCAAACAAACCCTGGGAACCTCTAGCAATCCCTCGTCATCGAAGTGGAGTGGGCGACAGGGACAAAGAAGAACTTGCAGATAACGCGAACCCTGTTCGTGTAGGGCCTTATAGGTCAGTAAGAAAAAATTACTCACCTTAGTAATTGTGTTTCTTCTAATGGAGTCTTGCTGTATTCTGACAATTTGCAGTTAGCTCCAGCTCTTGAACGGCCCCGGAGAATGAAGGGTTAAATTCTATGCCAGGCATAGAACGTTGGGCTCGAGCTCGGTTGAAAACTCCGTCTGTGTCCTTTTGAAACCAAACAGTCAGATTCTTATGAGCTAAAACTCACTGACTAAATGTGGAAATTGTAAAAACTCCTAGTAGCCAACTGGCAACAAAGACTCTGGATTCCCCAAAAGACTCAAGTCAGGAAACACAAAGAACCAAAACCAGGTAATAACAACTAAAAATTCTTAATTAAACAAATACAAAGTACCCAACACAACAGGAGTGGGGTAAAGACACCCCTGGGGTACAACACTGCACCTGCCCACCCACTTCCCAAAAACAGGTTCTGAGAGGGGAGGCAGGGAGGAAGGTCAGAATACAGCAAGACTCCATTAGAAGAAACACAATTACTAAGGTGAGTAATTTTTTTCTTCAAACAACATGAAGTCTTGCTGTATTCTGACAATTTTGCAGACTACTAGCAGTACCTCCAAGGAGGAGGGACAGAACCTACTTTGGGAATAGGCTCTGAAGTACTGTTGTGTTAAACCTAGCATCACTCCTAGTCTGGATATCCAGAGAGTAATGCTTGGTGAAGGTATGAACTGTTTTCCAGGTGGCTGCTTGACAGATTTCTAACAAGGGGATATCCCTAGCTGCAGCCAGAGATGCAGCTGTAACTCTAGTGGAATGAGCCCTCAGGCCTGAGGGTGCAGTTTTTCCCCCGTTTTTCATAGCAGAATTGAATACAGGACACAATCCACCTGGCAATGGTTCTCTTGGTGGCAGATTTTCCGCTACCTACTTCCCCATAAGTGCGGAACAACTGGAGGGAGTCAAACCTGTGACCCTTTGTACGTTCTATGTAGTAACTAAGGGCCCTTTTAACATCTAAACTGTGTAGCCGTCGTTCCCCTGAGGTGGTGTGATCAGTGAAGAACACAGGAAGAGGAACAGATTGGTTTAAGTGGAAATCAGAAACCACTTTAGGCAGGAACATTCTATTGGTTCTAAGGACCACCTTATCTCTATGGAAAGAGATGAATGTCAGGCTCCACTGACAGGGCTTGCGATTCTTTGAAACATCTGGCAGAAGTAACAGCAACCAAAAACACAGTGTTCCAAGTCAAGTACCTGAGCTCTGCTGAGGACATAGGCTCAAGGGGTGGGGGTTGGGGGGTTGCATCAGCTGAGTAATACAAATATTCAAATCCCAGGCAGGAGCAGGATCCCTAAAAAGGGTGATTAGTATGAAGCAATCCTTTAAAAAATTTACAGAATACAGGGTAAGATGACAGAGAGGAAGATTGCCCCACTGACAGGAAAGCAGAAATAGCTGACAAATGAACTTTGAGAGTAGCTGGTTTGAAGCCTATGCCATTAAGGTAAACCATGTAATCCAGAACTGTAGACAAGTCAGCAGTGTCTGGGGAAACGTGCTTCTTGGAACACCAAATACTGAACCTTTTCCATTTGGAGTTGTAGGTTTTTCTTGTGGCAGGCTTTCAAGCAGCCTTGAGGATCTCCAGAACCCCTTGGGACAGATGTAAATCTACATACTCTAAGTCTTCAAGAGCCATGCCTTGAGATTGAGTGACTGGAGACTGGGGTAACAAATCCTCTCCTAAGAGGAGGTCAGTAGTTTGTAATTCCTGGGAAGAGACAGGGGAAGATGGACTGCTAAGGACAGCAACAGGGGGTACCAAGGCTGCCTGGCCCAGTCTGGAGCAATCAGAATCATTTTGCATGGTTGTGACCTTACCATGACTAGAACCTTGAGCAATAGAGGAACAAGAGGGAAGGCATAAAGAAACCTCCCTTCCCAGTTCAAAATCAGAGCATCCAGAGGGACTGAACCCAAGACTGGGGGTCTGCAACAAAACAGAGGAAGCTGGTGATTGTCTGGGGCTGCAAAGAGATCCATCTCCGGAGTGCCCCACCTTGAGATGATCACTTTCAACACCAAAGAATCCAGAGACCATTCGTAATGGCCCTGGGAAATCCTGCTCAATGCATCCGCTATCACATTGTCCTTTCCTGGGACGTGGACTGCTACTAGAGAGGTCTGCAGGGAATAAGCCAGGGACCATACTTTCATGGCCTCCGTGCACAAAACGCCGTGAACCGAGTGCCTCCCTGCTTGTTGATAATACATGGTGGTAGTGTCTGTCCTGACCTGAACCACCTTGTTCTGTACTGACAGAGAAAGCTTGTAAGGCAAGAAGTACTGCCCTGAGCTCCAGAAGGTTGATGCGAAGAAGGGATTCCTGAGAGGACCACAGTCCCTGGGCCGTGAGAGCCCCCAGATGGGCTCCCCACCCCAAAAGGTACGCATCTGTAGTAAGAACCACAGAGCGAGTCAGTGACAAATGGAACATCTTGCCTCAGATTGTCCAGGTCCTGCCACCACTGAAGGGCCTGAATTAAGGTCTGAGTAACAGGAACTAGCTTGGTAAGAGGATCTTTCCTTTGGGACCAAAAGGTTCTCAGATGGAACTGCATGTCCCTCATCTGAAACCTGGCCCTTTGGACCACTGCTGTGGAAGTGGCCATGTGGCCCAGAAGCTGCAGAAAATGCCTTGCTGGTCGAGAAACCAGAGGGAGAAAGGAAGAGGCCAGCTGAGAGATGACTTTTGCCCTTTCCAAAGGAAGGAAGGAAGGCTCTTGCCTTGAGGGTGTCCAGCTCTGCTCCTATAAAAGTGAGGAGCTGTACTGGTTCGAGAACTGACTTGGGAAGATTGAGAAGGAACCCCAGGGAAGTGAGAACTTTCTGGGTAACCTGCAGATCTGACTTGACTTGGTCTGAAGACTGGCCCACCAGAAGCCAATCATCCAGATATGGAAAAATAGATATTCTTTTCCTTCTTAAAAAGGCCACCACTACAGCTAGGCACTTTGTAAACATCCTTGGAGCTGAGGTTAGACCAAAAGGCATTGCTCTGAACTGATAATGGCTTGACGGCAATTCGAACCAGAGGTACTTTCTGTGGGAGCACCTGATGGGAATGTGAAAATAGGCATCCTTGAGGTCCAGGGAGACTAGCCAGCCTCCTGGCCTCAGAGAGGGAAGAATTGTTCCCAGAGTCACCATCTTGAATTTTGGCTTTACTAGGTGCTTGTTTAGGTATCTTGGATCTAGGATGGGTTGCCACTCCCCTGTCTTTTTCGGGGTAAGGAAGTACCTGGAGTATAGACCTTTGCCCCTGTATGGAGTAGGAAATATCTCTATGGCCTTTAAAGCCAGTAGAGACAAAACCTCTGCCTCTAGAGCAAGGTTTTCTGAAGTATTTGCAGGTGGAAAGGATCTGGGTCTCAGTTTCGGAAAACTTTTGAAACTGAGAACCAGTCCCTGCCTTACAACCTCCAGGACCCACCTGTCTGAGGTAACAGACATCCAGTCCTAGACAAAGTAAGCCAGCCTGCCTCCTACCGGAATGGGGGAGTCGACCCAGGCTGACACATCAGGGTGTCTGCTTGGCAGGAGCCTTAGGCTGAGGGGTGGATGCAGCCCTGCTCATCCCCCTTCTGCCTCTCCCTCTGAAGAACCCCCTCTGAGAAAAGGAAGAGGAGGCCTGCGCCTGGTAGAAAGGCCTGCCCCTAGCTTGCTGCCTCTGAGGAGTTGCCTGCCTCTCCTTGGCCTGGGCACTCCTATAAGTGGTCCTGTACTCATCCATTTTCTTCATGTAATTCTCTGTCTGCTCCCCAAACAGAGAATTACCCACTACAGGGAAATCCATGGCCTTAGCCTGGGTGTCCTGCGAAAGGCTAGTACATCTGAGCCAGGTCATTCTCCGAAGAGCCACAGATGTAGCCATGACTCTTGATGACACATCATTGGAGTCCACAGCATCATGAAACTGCGCCTTTGATGCCTCAATCCCATCAGCAGCCACCCCCTCCAGCTCCCTGGCTAGCTGGGGGGAGGCCTGTTTTGCCTGTGCCAGTACAGTGTCCCACCTGGACTTCTGGTACCTGGCTGTATAGGCCATATAATTAGCCTGCCTGAGTTCCAAAGATGATGCCAAGTACTGTTTCTTTGCCATGGCATCTGTCTTCCTGGAATTTTTGTCTGGGGGGTGTGAAGCCAAGGGGATGTTTGCCTTGTCACAGGCAGCAGCCTGCACTACCACAACATGGCTGCATTGCTGGTAAAGAAATTCCGTATCCGAGCCTGACAAGGTGTACCTCTTGTCCATTCTCTTGTCAACAGGAGGTACAGAGTTAGGAGACCTAAGAATTTTGTGTCCATTTCCCAAATGACCTATGAAGGGGAATAGACAGCCTCTTAGACTCTGGGATGTCCATCATCTCTATGAAGTCAGGCTCCTCTTGATCCTCTACAGCCTCCTCAATAGGAAGCTGGAGGGTTTGAGACACTTTTCTGTAGAACAGAAAGTGGGAAGGGGACTCAAAAAGCCTAGGAGGGGAAACACCAGGAGGTCTGTCTGGGGAGATGTCCGGTTCCACAGGCACATCAAGACTTTCACTGTCGTAATCATCCTCTTCAAAATCCCCCTCCTCATCAAACTCCAGTTCATAAAAATCTTCAGGGGAATAATCCTGAACCGGGGGGAATCGACTGAACTGAACCCCTGCCAGAAGGCACCGGATCAGTCGGAACTAGACGGAGCGATTCCACAATCTGAATCGCTTTGGCTATTTCTTCAGCAGCTCTGGATCTGAACAGGCCGATTTATCCTTTCGTTTTCTTTTTGTAGGAATTGATCCCTCAGGATCGGCTCTCCTTTTGCCTGAAGCAGTATCACCCTGGTCAGAGGACACTCCTTCTGGTTCGGTAGGAACCGAACCGGGCTGGCCTTCCGGGTCAGCGGACTTCTCGGCCTCCTTATCCTCAAGTCTACCTAACCTTTTCTCCAGAGTAGACTTAGGGAAATTCTTACAAATTTGGCAGTCTGAATCGAGGTGGTCAAACCCCAGACAGTAAACACAGGTGGTGTGGGGATCGGCCTTAGCAAAGACCTTCCCACACACACTGCAGTGTTGAAACCCAGTGGGCCCATTTTTTTCTTGTGTTTCTCAGACATGGCCAACCTAACCAAATTACCCTTTATATGGCAACCGCCAGGCAAGACTCCCCTATCGGTTTCTCACCGTGTCACGGGTGATGAAAAAAAACGCTAAAATTAAACTTTTTTTTTTTTTTTTTTTAAACCGATACGGGCCGGTAACCACACACTAACTTTTTCTTTTTCAAGATCTTACTACAAGATCAGTTCAGCCAAAACAACCGGAAAAATTTCACAATTTCCACACAACAGCTACTAATCTAAGTACTTACGGTACCACAGACAGAGTCTCGAACGGAAAAACGGAATGAAAATCGGACTAAAACTGAAACTTTAACCGGGAAAGAACCGAGCAGAAGAAGAAATCTCCAGAGCGACTGTTCAGTGAGGTGAAGTAAAGAATCTAACGGTTTGGTTTCAAAAGGACACAGACAGAGTTTTCAACTGAGGTCGAGCCCAACGTTCTATGCCTGGCACAGAATTTAACCCTTCACTCTCCGGGGCAGTTCAACAGCTGGAGCTAACTGCAAATTGTCAGAATACAGCAAGACTTCATGTTGTTTGAAACCGACCTTGAAGGTGATCCGCCACTGAACAGGCAGCCAGTACAGGCCGCGGAGCACAGGCGTGACATAGCAAGATCACGGTAAACCAGTCAACAGCCTGTCAGCCACATTCTGCACCAGCTGCAGGTGGCAGATATAAACACCCAGAAGTCCTAGATACAGGGCATTGCAGTAATCAAGGCAGGAGGTCACAAAGGCATGAACCAACATCAGCAGGTCATCAGGCAGGACAAGGTGTTTAATCCGAGCAATATTCCTCAGATGCTGAAAAGAGATCTTGACAACGGAAAACACCTGAAATCTAAGTGTCAACCAGTCATCAAAACTAACGCCCAGATTTCGCACCCTATCAGAGGTCATCAACTGGCTGCCTCACTGGTTATATAACCAGGGTAGATTATTCATTATATTTTACAAGAAACCTGCATATCAAAAACTGCTGCTTGCTAATAGGCAAGCATATTAAACAAATAAGTACAGTAGAAGTCGCTTAATCAGGATGGCTTGGTGGTAGTAGCCCTTACGTCCCAATGAAGAAGTCGCAGTCCCGATTATCAGAAGTGCATGTTTTTCAATCAGCCGCCAGTTTCTGCTCATGAGTTCACGTCCTCTATACAGTACATAGAAAATGAAGGAGTCAGAATTGGGGAAAAGCAAACAGGAGCTAAAATATTTATTTTACTCTTTGCCTTTCATTTTTAAGTAAGTCTGAAGGGAGGATGCAGACTGGAAAGAAGAATGAGCATGGTTGTGGCTGGAGTCAGGAGTCATGTGGGTAAGGTGGGCTGAGCAAACAGACAGAGCAGCATTCACAGCACAGACTTAGATGTAATCAGAGAGAAGACTAATAAAGATTCACATGATACAGGAGATAGGAAAAAATAAATGTATTCATACTTACTGTAAGTTCCTTTTCTGTTAGCTCCTACATTGTCAATGAGCAGTCATTACAGATGGGTAATGTGCACCCCTACTAGGGGAAATGGCACAGCTCAAAGGTTGTAATCAACCTAGACTCTTGGGCAAATCAACATTACGGACAGCAGCAACTTTCCAGTCACTATTGTCCACACAGTGTTTCTCAGTACGGGAAAAAACCCACACAAAACAGCTGTCTACACAGATAGGACTTTAGCCAGAATAAAATACAGTAAACAGTTGATAAACAGTTGCCTACCTTGTCAGATGGCAAAGGTAAGGGATCAAGGCTCGTCTTCCACTCCTCTAACGTGCTGGAAGGTCCTGCAGCACTGCATCAACTAGAACATACTTATCAAAGGGATTACTGCTTCTTGACCACTATCTTGCAAGGACAGCACTTCTACTACTTCTCGCTGGAAATGTCCACCTGAATCCAGGTCCCCCGGCACCTCCGAACTCTCAACCCTGTAAACTTGGGTCCCTGGTAATTGCCTCCATTAATATATGCAGCTTGCTGCCCAAGCTTGATGACCTCCAGGTCTGGATGTCTCTTCATAACCCAGATATCCTCGCTCTTCAAGAAACCTGGCTCTCTCCCCAAAATTCCTGAAAATGCAGTATCCATTCCTGGCTATGTCCTTTTCAGGCTTGACCGTATTGGGAAACGAGGTGGTGGCTGTGCCACTTATTTGAAGAACACCCTTAAAAGACAAGTCCTCCCTCTACCTTCCCCTGCCAAGAACTCCCAAATGTTGGTGGTTAAAATACTTCTTGGCCAGCAAGGTAAATCACTCACAGTTGTATCTGTGTATATTCCCCCCCCCCCAACGTGAACAAGAAGCTGGATTTCAACTGGTCACTGACTTCCTTGACAATCACCCCCACCGCAGTGAGACAACTGTCATGGGAGACTTTAATGTGAACTGGCTGGCTCCCGAAGCTAGCCCCTACAAAGACACTACTGATACAATAGATATCACCCAAATGGTTCCTACCCCCACAGGATTCAACTACAGGACCGGCTGTAGCACCCTGCTTGATCTGATCTTCACCACCCACCCTAATTGAATCACTAACACTGTAGTACTCCCTGACTCTCTTAATGACCATTTGCCTGTAATGTGCCGATGGTTGAATAAGGCAACCAAGCGAAAGGCCACTTTTTGCCACCAGCGTGTCCTAAAGAAAGGAATGGTTCCCCAATTCCTTGCTGTTCTCTTGCAGATTGACTGCTACGGGCTTGTAGCTTTTGCCCCAGTTCCGAATTCCAGTCTAGCAAAATGGGATACAGCATATAACAACATTTGTCGCTTCGCACTCTCTGCTCCTTGCCCTACACATCGCTGTGAGCTCTATTCTCGACTGGAGTGGCTCCCCCTGAGAAACACCGAGCCTTTGTCCTCAGCAATATCGTAAACAATATAGCTAGAATGGAGACCCCCGCTGCGCTTGCCCTACCCCTCAAACATGTAACCCCTGCCTACCACCTAAGGTCTAGTGCTGCCCAGGTCCGGCTGGTCCCAAGGACACGCTCCCTCACTGGTGACCGGGCTTTCTCCGTCTATGCGCCTCGCCTATGGAACTCCCTTCCTGCCCTTGTTCGTGCCTCCCCCTCCCACCCTTGCTTCAAAACATCCCTATGGAACTTCCTCAAAGTGGCTTCCACCTGTCTATGTGATGCACAGACCCAGAGTAGTCTCTCTCTCACCCCCGTCCCCTCCCCACCGTGGGTGTTTGTGTGCTGTCTCTCCGGCCACCATTTCCCTCTGACACTCCGGCCTTAAACACTTTCTGCCCGTCCTTTGGAGAGGCGCTCCTTAACATATTTAGCACTCATTCTAGCTGCACTTTGATGCCCTCACTTTTCACTATGGTCAAGCATTTTGTATTGTCTGTACTCTCGTTTCGTAGGAGTTGTCACTGCCACGTAGTCTCCTGCTGATTCTGCCTCCCAACACTAATTTTGCATCTTGCCGGCGCTCTGTCAACTCTCTGCATTGCTGTTCCTGTTTATTTTTTACCTCCCCATGCTACTTATATACCCTGTTGATGTACTGCATACCTTACTGTATAATTTTGCCATGTGTACTGTTGCTGTCCCACCCACTAGTGCGTGGGCCTGTATGTTACCCTGACTCTGTATCTCTTGTACCCTGGAACCACCGACATGTGGGCCTGTATGTTACCTTGACAATATATGTTACCTTGACATTGTATAATGTGTCTCATGTACTCTGTAACCACCCGGGTCACACCTGAAAATAGGCACTTCTTGTCTAGTGTGCTTACCTGGTTAACAAAAACAAATAAATAAGTCCCCAACTCCATGAGTAGCATCAACCTGGCCCTTAATTACTTCATTACCTGGTTCAACAAAGTCTGCAACAACTTCGCACCCTGCCCCTTAAAAAAGAAAACTCAGATCCTACAACAGCCCCTGGATTACCCCCCGAGCTAATCACTTTGATAAAGCACAGGGATACTCTCTGGCACCGTACCATGGCATCTGGGCAACAGCCAGACTTGCAGAGCTATAAAGCTGCCAGGAATCAGTGCACCCAGGCTGTGCGTAGAGCCAAACAGGAATTTTAAAAACGTGAGCCAACAAACATATGGGGTAACATAGGGGTGTTAAAATCTAAACTTTTAAAACTTGCCCAGTCATGACCGTAGGTGAATTTTTTACTTGCCCTTTGTTCATGACAATAAAATTACTTCTCTTTTTATACTTGCCCTTCAAGGAAATTTACTTGCCGCAGGCAGGGGGCAACAGGATCTGCACACCCCTGGGTAACAGCAAGTCCTTTTGGGAAAACATTAACTGCCTCACGGGGGAAACCCAACAAGTCCTCCCCCTCCATGCTTGAAGTCAATGGGACTGTCATCCAGGATCATGAAGAAATTGCTGACACCTTTAATCACGCCTTTACTGATCTCAGCAGTGTCCTACCCCCTAACTTTTTCGATGACTCCACCCTGCCTAGTCCAAATAGTAAAACCGACCATCCCAGGACAACTCCCCCTTTCTATTTCAGGAGAATATCCCTTGCTGAATCCAGGAAATACCTTCAAAAAGTCCTAGGGAAATCCAGATTCAGCGGTGACACACTGGATCTTAAACTTCTCTCACTTTCCCTCAAAGCTGTCTTTCTCCCGCTTACTAAACTCCTAAATCTCTCACTATCCCTCAAACAGTTCCCCCAGCTCTGGAAAACAGCCACTGTCACACCTGTGCACATAAATGGTGATAGGTCCATGCACTCCAATTACAGCCCCATCTCACCACCACTCTCCAAGGTATCTGAACGTACTGTTTCGGACTAGCTCTATGAACACCTCCACAAATATATAATCTAGTGTGTCCACAGCAGCATGGCTTTCAAAAACCCTATAGCACTGCCACTGCCCTTCTTGAATTTACCAGCCATATACACAAAGCCCTTGACACAGAACACATACTAGGTGCAGTGTATATTGACCTACAAAAGGCCTTTGACACCATGAATCACCAGTTTCTGCTGGATTCCTTCTCTATTCTTGGCCTTTCGCATGAGATCACGAATTGGTTTGAAAGCTATCTTACAGACAGGAGCCAGCAAGTTAAGATCAATCACACTCTTTCCTGTAGCCTCCTGGTGCGCTCTGGAGTAACTTAGGATCCATCCTTGGCCCACTATTATTCAGCCTCTTCATTAACAACTTCCCTGCAGCCTGTGCAAATAAAATGATACTTTATGCAGATGATTCAGTGGTCTTTTCTACCCATACTGACCCTGTCCTTCTCTCCCAGGCTCTCCAGAAGAACTTCAGTCATGCAGAATTTTAGTTTGATCAACATAAACTGCTGATGAACTATATAAAAAAAAAAAAAGGCCATGTTGTTTTATAAATCCCACAGCAAATTTAGAACGGCCAGCCTTACCATCTACAACAAGCAACAACTACCACTTGACCCAGTGTATGAGTTTAAATATCTTGGCATTACCCTTGACTTCACTCTTTCCTACAACTTGCGCATGTCCACCTCATCTCCAAAGCCATGCGCACTGCTGTAACTAGCTCTATCCTGTCCATTACTGACTACGGTCTAGTCTTTTACGGGGCTGCTTCAGACACAACCCTAAAAAGAGTCAGGACCTTTCTTAATAAGTGCTGCAGACTCGTCACAGGAATAGGTAAGCATACGCATACCTGTGATCTATACAAACAATCTAACTGGCTCAAGCTTGATGGCAGATTAGCCTATCAGACCTGCCTCCTGGCAGAGAAAATCTGCCGTTGCCTCACCGCTCCTGTAACACATGCCTTCATGCAACCCACCCATAACGCATGCATAGAAACATAGACTTTGACGGCAGATAAGGACCGCTAGGCCCATCTAGTCTGCCCATTTCCCTACCTACAGGATAGGCCGCAAATCCTAGTTAACCAACAGCCTATATCTTCCTGCCCCCCACAAGAATTGCCTTATGTCTGTCCCATGCATTCTTGAATTCTCCCACAGTTTTAGACCCCACAACTTCCTCAGAAAGGCTGTTCCATGCATCCACTACCCTCTCTGTGAAATAATACTTCCTCACATTGCCCCTGAACCGCCCTCCTATCTTTAAATTGTGTCCCGTTATTCTTGCAAGTCTCTTTTTCTGAAAGATGCTACCCTCTTGGACTTTGTTGATTTCCTTGAGGTACTTGAACGTTTCTATCATGTCCCCCCCCTCTCCCATCTTTCCTCAAGGGTATACATATTAAGCTCCTTTAGTCTTTCCTCATACGGCTCCTCTTGCAGACCCTGCACCATTTTAGTTGCCCTCCTCTGGACTGCCTCTATCCTGTCTATGTCCTTGCGGAGATGGGGTCTCCAGAACTGGACACAGTATTCCAGATGGGGTCTCACCAACTGTCTGTACAGAGGATAACAACTTCCTGTTTTCTGCTGCTGATGCCTCCCTATACATCCCAGTATACCCCTGGCCCTCCCTACTGCCTTCTCACATTGCTTGCTAACCTTAAGGTCATCTGATATGATTACCCCAGGTCCCTTTCCTGTTTTGT
This sequence comes from Neoceratodus forsteri, assembly GCA_016271365.2. NCBI lineage: Eukaryota > Metazoa > Chordata > Ceratodontiformes > Ceratodontidae > Neoceratodus > Neoceratodus forsteri. Next base: position 173,487,105 of record JADMNL010000028.1, on the reverse strand, counting down.
TGTTGTTACTACCTCCCCACCCACTGTGTATTCTTCCCTGGGTTCTTGTTTCCCAGGTGCATTATTTTGCACTTTTTTGCATTGAATCCTAGCTGCCACACTTCTGACAATTCCTCCAACCTTGCCAAGTCCCTTTTCATCCTTTCCACGCCTCCTTGTGTATCAACCCTGTTGCAGATCTTTATGTCATCTGCAAAAAGGCATACTTTTCCTTCCAGTCCCTCTGCAATGTCACTGATGAAGACATTAAAAGGACTGGACCCAATACTGAACCCTCGCGGTACCCACTAGTAACCACCCTTTCTTCAGAGTGGACTCCATTTACAATTACCTTCTGTGTCCTGTTGTCCAGCCAATGTTTTACCAGGCAACCACCCTGGGACCCACTCCCAGGCTGGTTAATTTGACTATTAATCTTTTGTGTGGGACTGTGTCAAATGCCTTGCTAAAGTCTAGGTAGGCCATGTCCACAGCCCCTCCCTGGTCTACTACTTTGGTCACCCAGTCAAAGAAATCTATTAGATTCGTCTGACATGACCTTCCCGCTGTGAACCCATGCTGCCTTGGGTCCTGTGCTCCACTGCCTCTAGGTACTCAACTATTCTTTCCTTCAGAAGTGACTCCATCACTTTCCCTACCACAGAGGTCAGACTGACAGGTCTGTAATTTCCTGCCTCTGTCTTGGTCCCACTTTTGTGAAGGGGAATCACATCCGCCTTCCTCCAGTCCCCGGGTACCACACCATCCTCCCATGATTTGTTAAAAAGAGTAGCCAGTGGTTTCACTAGTTCCTTCCTTAATTCTTTTAGAATTCTGGGGTGAATTCCATCACTGCTTTACACATAGTACACTCAAACCCAAGTATCTTGTTCCATTCTGCAGTACCTCCCAGGCTCAGCGTGCCTTCTTTAGCAGGGACCCAACACTAATGAATAGCATCCCTACTGTAGTCTCAGATGAGAATAAACTTGGCCCATACAAGCACAAACGACGTCAGTACCTCACTAATCTCAACAAGTGTGACTGCACCCCCTAAGCCTGTGGGTCGCCCTCTCTCTCCTCAGGCCCCTGCTGCCCACTAGAGCGCTCCCCTTCCTGCCCACCTCTTTCCCCCTCCCTCCTCTAACCACCTGGTTCTCCACTCCTATCCCTCTTCCCACCCTCCTTCCCTGCTGCTTACCCTCCCTGCGTTACCCTTGCTCCAAACACTTCATTTCCCTGTCTATCCTCCTCCATTGCCACCTCATCTGGTTCCCTCTCCCCTCCTCTTCTCCCTCCGTACCTCCTCGACATACCACCCGCGTACTCTCACTGTGTTACCCTTGGTACTCTCCCACACTCCCTCCCCTTTCCTCCTTGCCACAGCACGTTTGTTGTTTAGCACTTTGTGACAATGCCACAATCTTGGCAGCACTTCCTCCTCCTTGTTCTCCCTCTACACCGCACACCTATCGTGGTGTTCATCAAATCCCTCACTATTCTGCTCCCCTCCTCCAACCTTGTTGTACATCTTCTTGATTATGTTCTCCCTGTAACTTAGGACTATGCTACCTGTACCGAATGGCTGTATGGCGGAGGAAATGCTGCCAAGAAGAAACTGAAGGGGAAGGGAGCAGATCTGTTCCAGTATAGTAGCTTCTTGTTGGTTTTACATGGTTTCTTGTGGATTTTACTTGGCAAGAGGTTATTTCTTTTCTTTCTTACTACTTCTAAGGGAGAAGCAGGGTATTGTTTTTAGGGCTGTTGGAAGTTTGAAAACTGTTTTGGTGGCTATAAGTGGGCTCATTTGTTTGATGTTTCACTGTGTAGCAGGCTGCGTTTGTGGAGGCCTATTTCTTTTGATTTATAACCAATTTGGTGGGATTGAATTGGGGCTGTTTCTTTAGTTGCAGTGCTTAGAGGGGCAGACACAGGGCTGATACACGAGAGAGAGAGAGAGAGAGAGAGAGTCTGGTGTAGGCCCTAACCTCCTTCCACAGAGCTCTGCTCATTTATAGGGGGAAACACCTGCCCTGAAATTGGAGGAAAATGCTTCAGGTGCAGCTCATCTAGTTCTAGCCACTGGGGGTTGGGTTTAAAGGCTGGGAGAGAGAAGCTTAGGGAGTTGTTCACTTCCCCTGCATGTATACTGTGTTGTACTGCACCTAGTAACAGGGTACCCGTTTACTGTGGGACTGTATCTAGGATTAGTGGGTGACCTGATTAGTGGGTAGGGGTGTATCTTGGACCAGTGGAGAACCTGGTGGCTCACCCAAGGAAACCTACTTGGAGGGGGATGGGACCACATGTCATTAGGGCCTGCATCTTTGGGAGGGTGGAGGGGTGCACAGGGTGTGGGGCAGCCATGATACTGGACTGGGCTTGGAAGTTCGGTGGTTGCCCAATGTGCTACCAGCTGGCACAGCTTAGGGAGGAGACTGAGGGGATTAGGAGACAGCTGGGGGAAGGGGGGGGGAGTATGGTTGGGGAATAGGGCAGGGGCTCTCCCATGGGGTTGCACTAAGCACTAGGGGCAGGGGCATAGGGAAAGGAGTGCAGGAGAGTACTCTGGGGTCACATAGGGACCCTGGCCGAGGGGGCCCAAAAGGAGGATACTACCAAAAAAGCAGGCAGGTAACTAGGAACCCTCACAGAGAGGGGCCAAAGACAGGACAATCTCAGGTAAGTAGGCAGATGACTGGGACTGGACAGAAGGAAGCAAGTTGGGGAGGTGGATCGGACCTCACGCTCAGTAACCACTTCAATTCTCTTCTGCTTGAGGATGAGCAGGGGTGATGTAGCCATGACAGGGGCGGTTAGAGATGGAAAGGGAGTAGAGGGCAGGAGGCAGGGGCTGGATAGCAGGAGGAACAGGGGGGAACTTGGAATGCAGGAAACCGGGGGGAGCAGGGGATCAGAGCAGGTGGAGGAGGGGGGGTAGAGGGAGGAAAGCGCAAGGAGAATGACCAGTTGGGAGGAAAGGGCAAGGAGAAGGACCAGAAGTATAAGGAGGATACAGTAAAGGGAGCCGAGGGTTTAGGCCGGGGGAGCATGACAGGCAAGGAGGCGCTGAACTGAGACGGGAAGGAAGGGAGAATAAGCCAGGCTAGTTTAGCAGATGGGGGGACCAGTCAGAACAGTAATGGTGGGGGGTAGCAGATACAGAAGAATACCAGGATGACGAGAGGCATAGGATCGGAGGAGAGGGGTACAAGGTAAATGAGACAGCAGGTGGCACCCAGATAGGGGAGGAGCAAGGAGCCGGCTGGGGAGGGCGGTAGAAAGGATGAGGAACATGGAAAGGGTGAAAAAATGGAGGAAAAGGGGTGGCCAGATTCCATGATCAGGAGTATCAAATGGGATAGGAAGGGAGAAGCCTGCCCAGTTAGAACAAAATGCTTCCCTGGACTAATGGTGCACAGGGCCAAGCATGAGGTATATCAGTTGGCAAAAGACTGTGGAGGCTCCCTGGACATACTGGTCCACCTGGGTACCAATGACACTGAGGGAAATAGTGAGCTAGAGATACAGGCAAGGTTCTGGGAGCCTGCCAGGGTCTGTCAAGACACAGGACGCATGATTTCCTTCTCTGAAATCCTGCCAGTGCCAAGGGCTAGTGGGGAACACAAGAGGAAGATTAGGGAGATAAACCAGTGGCTCAGGGAGTGGTGTGGGCTAATGGGGGATTGGGGGAATACCTGGGAGGATAAGGGGCTGTATGCTAGAGATAGGCTCCATCTCAATTTGGAAGGGAAGGAAATCCTTAAACTGAAAACAGAGGGGTTCATTGGTGAAAGGTGGGGTTTACACTTATGAAGGGGGGAGGGATGGGAGAAAAGGCTGTCAAGGGGGGTCCGATAAAGCAGGGACCCTGTCTCCACCCCCCTGGGGAGCTGGAGGAATGTGGGAAAAGGCCTACTGGTAAGGTGCAGACCAGGGGAAGACGGGATCCTCATAGAAACACGAGCAGGGGAAATGGAAGTGTAGGGAAAGGGTGGAAGGTAGTCCTGCTAAATGCCAGGAGCTTGTGCAATAAAATGCCTGCGCTCCAGGCAATGCTAACTGAGGGAGAGGTGGATGTGGAAGCGGTCACTGAGACCTGAGCCACCGTGAGAATGAGTGGGACCTGAACTGGAGGGTTACACCATGTTCAGGAAGGACAGGGGAGGGAGGGAAGGGAGAGGGTAGTAATAATAGTCAAAACTGCATTGGCATAGGAGTGGAGGAGGCAGAGGAACTGTGGAGGCGATTTGGGTCACCTTGATAACAAGGGGGGGGGCATGAGAGTAAAAATAAGAGTGGTGTATAGACCCCCTGTGCTGGTGGAGGAGCTGGAGGAGAGTCTGGTGGCAGACGTTGGGAGACACTGCAGACTAGGCAGGGGAAGGGTGGTGGTGTTGAGGGACTTAAACATGCCAGGAATGGACTGAGAGACTATGACATCCTCGGTTGCCAGGGGACAGAGATTGTTAGACGTCTTTCAGGATGCGCTCCTAACTCAGCAGGTGGGGGAACAGACCAGGGAGGCACGGATACTGGATGTGGTCCTGGCAGACAGTGACCAGATTGGGGGCCTGGGGGTAAGGGACCCATTGGCGGGGAGCAACCTTGCCACGGTCTGGTTCTGCCCGGACCTTGAAGGGGTAGAACGCGGCACAAAGACCGAGGTAATTGACTTCAGGGGGTGGATTTCAAGGAAATGGGAAGGCTCCTTAAGGAGCATTTGGATGGGATTGGGCCAGACATGGACGCTGACAGTAGGTAGGAAATCATCAGGAGGGGGGTGCAGGATGCTACCAGCACCTGTGCAAGAGTAAGACGAAAATGCGGTAGGGCCCGAAAACCCTGCTGGTGGACCACGGAGGTTCAGAAGGTGGCCCATATGATGGGAAGGAAGGCAGCCTATAGGCGTTTCAAGTGCTCAAGGAGTGAAAGGGATCAAGAGAAGAACGAGCTGATGGCCAGAAGAACCACTAGGGTGGTGAGGGCAGCTACGGCAAGGAAGGAGCAGAACCTGGCCAGGGAACTTAGGAGGGGGAACAAAGGGTTCTTAAGATACACTGGGAAAACAACGAAGGGTGAAAGGGCAGATTAGCAGGATTAAAACAGGGGAGGGATGGGCACAAGACCCAGGGAGCAGGCTGAGGTACTAAATGAGTACTTCGCCCAGTTTTCACAAAGGAAAATGGGGGGAGGCTGCATCACATGGGAGGAGGTGAAACTGAGGAGGGGGGAAACCCTTACCGATCGGGCGGGTCTGGGGAGGGGAGCATCACTGGCGGGGGGGGACAAAGCAGGGGACGAGGTAGCAGAGGTGGAAATCACAGCAGAGAGCATGAGGGAAGCCCTCAGATTCCTTAAGACGGAGAAAGCACCGGGGCCGGATAAATTACATCCCAGATTGCTGAAGGAACTGGCGGATGTCCTGGCAAAACCCCTGGCAGAGCTTTTCAGCGTCTCTCTGAGGACAGGGTGGGTGCCCCAGGACTGGACGGTGGCGCATATAGTGCCTATCTACAAAGGGAAGGGAAGAGAATCAAGAGAGGTGGCAGGGAACTACAGGCCCGTCAGCCTGACATCGGTGGTGGGCAAGATGATGGAGGGCGTTGTCAAAGAGAGGCTGGGGGAAGGGATCTGGAAAAGTCGGGGTGCCTGGATGATAGACAGCATGGATTCGTCCCAGGGAAATCGTGTCAGACAAACCCTGTGGAGTTCTATGACTGGGTGACAAGTGCCTTGGACCTGGGTAGACTGGTGGACGTCCTCTTTCTTGACTTCAGCAAGGTGTTTGACTCTGTTCCTCACGGGGGCCTGTTGGATAAGCTGGGAGAAATGAGGTGGGGAACCAGATGATCAGATGGATAGGCAATTGGCTCCAGGACCGGACCCAGAGGGTCATGGTTGGCGGATAGTCTCACCCCCAGAGGGTCATTGGTAGGGGTCCTCAGGGATCAGTCCTGGGCCCCTGCTGTTCAACGCCTACGTCTCTGACATAAGGAAGGGTATCAGGAGTGAGATGAGTCTCTTTGCGGAGGACTCAAAATTGCGGGTGGTGGTGGATGGGAAGGAGGGGGAGGGTGGCCCTGCAAGGGGACCTGGAGGATCTGGAAAGGCAGTCCAGAAAGTGGAAGCTGAGGTTCAATGCAGGGAAATGCAGGGTACTGCACCTGGGAGCCAGAAACCCAGGCCAAGTGTACACACTGTAGGGGGGAGGGAGAGAATGCTACAAGTCTCGATGGCTGAGAGGGACCTAGGGGTGGTGGTAGATGTCAAGATGAAGAACTCTGACACTTGCAGGAGGGCAGCGGCCAAGGCCAACAGGATGCTGGGATGCATCGCTAGGGGGAATCGCCTCCAGAAGGAGGGAAGGGATACTCCCTCTGTATAACTGATTGGTGAGGCCGCACCTCCAGTACTGCATGCAGTTTTGGAGGCCACACTTAAAGAGGGACATTAAGGGGGTGCTGTGGAGCCCGAGCAGAACGGCAGCAACCTGCAAACAGCTCCTAGACTGAACTTAAAAAGTATCAAAATTTCCTTTAACCACCAGAAACTGATTTTAATAAATAGCACCATCTGAAAGAGGATCCCTCTAAACATAAAAATGGGTAATCCTCGTAAGGACAGAGGCGGAGGCACAACCGCTAAAACAGCCAACTCATCCCAGCATCTGAGACACGTTAACGAGGGACAGGCCACGCCACAACAGGAGTTTGGAAGAAACAATGGCTTTATAGGCCTTAATTGAATAGGCCGATTACATCAGTATCGGTTGAAATGCCAAGATAGACTCTTTTGGTACGAGAGTTACAATCATCGAAAAGACGGTAGAGGAAATGCAGACTGAAGTTGGGGAAATTAAGAAGCAGACGGAATCAGCGTCAGCAGCAACAACATTGCTCGTGAAGGAAAACACGCACTTGAGGGCCAGACTTGAGACTCTGGAGAATCAGGCCCGCTCTTCACATATTAGAGTATTAGGCTTGCCGGAGGGAATTGAGGGGGACCACCCTTTGATGTTCTTGAAGGAATGGCTGGGGAAAACTGGTCCCAGAAGGACAAGAAACTCTTTGACCTACAAAAGCGTGACAGAATTACCCCCGAGGAGATGCCAAGAAGACATGGAAACACTCATGACTTCCGCTAATTGTAACAGACGGTATAGGCACCAGAGATAAAATCCTTTGCTATGCTCCGCTGGCAGGGCTCCATTCTACAGGATCGACCTAACTGTCTACCTATTCCCAGACATTAGTTACGCCACCGCATCAGATGGAAAAGGTTTGATGGAGTTAGAAACTGCTTAAGCAAGCTTAATATTACCCATTCGATGGTATTTCCAGCCCGACTAAGAATAATACACAGTGGGAAAGTGTGGGTTTTTTCAGACCCTATTGAGGCCGGCAAGTGGGCCACACGCTTTGCTGAATCCAACCGGAATAGACGACGAGACCGTGGACAGGAGAGTACCGAGGCAGAAGACCTTGAGGACGACTGAGGAAAATACAGACAGGCCAGAAATCGAATTTACTCTTCCAAGACATTTTAAATTTAAATGACATTCTGAATAAACAATTTTCCCAATGGCCCATCTTGTTGAAGCCATAGAACTGATTATTAGGCATACAAGGCTCTTGATTGCCTTTATAATAACTATACCTGATTGGGCGATTTATCTAACTTTTATATTGCCTATTCCTGTGTTACAGAGCTGTTATAATTACTTAATACAGTATAATCAATACCGTTGGTGATAGTGTTCCTCCACCTGTTTGAAGGGGTGTATTAGTTAATAGATCAGTTGAGGCTGGGATAAATGCTGCCTTTATCGTTTTATTTTAGTAGGACTTGTAGTTATATAATGTGACACCAAATAGTCCCAGTATAGGGACACCTTATTGGATGGACATTAAAATCCTAGCCTTTAGTGTATGAAATAGTCACACTGCTCATGGGCTTATATAGGCATCTTTAACATACTACTATACTTTTTAGTGAAATGTTTGGTATACCCCCCCCACTATGTGGTATCAAAATATTTGGGAATCACTAATCCTAAGATTAATGTGAGAGGCATTTCCCTCTCTGCGATTTGTATCAATGTTACTGGTATGTCCTAAATATGGTAATATTGTCTGTACGATAATATAAGATAAAATAAAAAAATAAAGTATAAAAAAAAAAAAAGTGGGACATTAAGTTTAAGTTTATTGTTCTAGGAATTATTACCTTTGAGCCATGGCTCTTTTACAAAGGTTCCACATCAATAATGTACAAACAAGCAAGTCATGATTACGTAGAATGGTCAAATTATTATAAAGTGGCAATAAGCCAGTATAATACAGTACATTAATGTCAGAACTTCAGACAAAAAGAGGGGAAGGAAAGAAAAAAATAATATTTAGCATACACAGAACAAGCTGTATCAAGGAAAAAACTTTGGAGAAATGGTCAAAGTGGAAAGGGTAGGAGGAGCAGACAGAGATTAGAGATACTCATATGCCTTTGTCAAGAAAGGAGCAGAGGAGGAGGACGAAAACAGTAAAAAACAGCCATGAGGGAGAAACTTTAATCCAGGCAGTCACAGGTGAGAGTAAAGCATAGATTTGAAAGCTCCTAGGGAGTTGGAGGATGTAATGAGCGTGCTGAGGGCATTGAACCAGCTGGGGGCACAACAGGCAAAGGATCTTTGGCCCTGTGTAGTCTGGCATCGGGGGACCTGGAGAGGCTGGTGTTCCGATCTTCTGGTGAGACGGATGCTGGTATTCAGGCATAGTAGGTCTTGGATACTCGGTGGAGTGAGGCCCATGGTGGATTTTTTTTTGCCATCAAGCATGTGAGGTACTTTATGCAATCTGAGAGTTGCAACCATCCTGTTTCAGTGTAAAGCTCACATGTATGAGTACGTCTTTGCGCTCCAGTGAGCAGCCAACAGGCCTCGTTTAGGGAGGTTGTAATGCGCCTAAGTGCAGTGGTTGAGGCAGAGCCATAGATAATTAAGCCATAGTCTATGATTGAGATGACAGAACTTTGGATAGCAATCCTCAGCGCAGATTGGGTAAGGAACTGCCAGTTTCGGAACAGGATACCAATGCGCTGGTTCACCGTTTTCGCTGTGTTATCAACGTGGGTCGCAAAGGTTAGTCCTTGATCAAAAGTGATTCCAAGATATTTAAATGTTGACATGTGTTCAAGGGCATTTCCTGGGTATGTTTTGATAGTAAGTGGAATTTGCCTTTTCTTGTTATGTGGACTGGAGAAGAGCATGGATTTTGTTTTTTTGTGATTTAGGACCAGCTTGTGATCAAGGAACCACTTTTCAACTTTGGAGAAAGCAAGCTGCAGGCTATGGAGTAAGGGTTTCGGGTCCTTGAGGGGAAAGAATCACAGCATCGTCAGCATAAAGGATTATTTGTTCTGGGCAGGACCTGGGGAGAGAGTTTAGGAAAAGGCTGAAAAGGAGGGGGCCTAAGATTGACCCCTGTGGGACACCTGAGAGGACCAGATTTGAGTCTGAGAGAACTGAGATTTTTACTGATTGAGAGTGTTTGGCAAGGTAACTTTTAACCCAGGCACCTGATCCTTGCGAGAGCCCAAGATTGTGTAGTTGTGTGATAAGTAAGCCATGGTGAACAGTATCAAACACCTTTGTTAGGTCAATGAAAACAACTCCAGTTTGATATCCTTTGTCCAAGGCATTGTGAATTTCTCCTGAAAATTCCAGTAGGGCGGTCGACGTACTGTGTCCTTTCTTAAAGCAGTGTTGCTGCACGCAGAGGATGTTATACTTGTGCAGGTAGTCTGAGAGTTGGTCAGCCACAATACGTTCGAGGGCCTTGGAGAGGGGTGGAAGTATTGACATGGGTCGATAGTTCCCAGGTAGGGACTTGTCACCACTTTTGAACACTGGGGTGACTATAGCAGACTTCCATTTGCTGGGAAATTGACAAAGGCAGAGGGAGAGACTGAAAATTTTGGTGAGTGGGTGCAGCACCTCTTCCAGGGTAAGGGACAGAATTTTAAGATCAATAGTATCACTGCTTGCTCTGGATTTAGAGAGAGCCTTTTTTATACATTTGTGGACTTCATGTGCCTTGACTATTTTGAAGTGGAAAAGCGGTAGGTTTGGTAAGGCAGCAGGAGACGTTGGTTTTGGTGAGTCTGTATCAGAGAAGAAGTCCGGCGGGAGTAGCCCACTGAGGTCTGTGAAAGTTTTATTTAAGGCTTTTGCCATAACCATTGGGTCTAGGGTAGTGGTTCCATCTACAGTCATTATAGTGGGAGAGGACTTGGACTGCTTACCCGTGATATTTCTGATGTTGTCCCAGAAGGATCTCCTGTCACCCCAGGAGTTGGCAAGGGCATTTTTGAAATAGGAGCTCTTCATCAATCGGATTTGTTTAGTACAGTGGTTTCGTGCCTGTTTATACTTTTGGGTATCCATCAGGGAGCCTGTGGCTCTGGCTATGGCCCAGAGGTGGTCCCTAGCTTTGAGTTGGGCCAGTAGTTTGGCCGTGAGCCAGGGATTTGACAGCGCTTTGATTTTACGCTTTTTTACAGGTGCGTAGGTGTCGCAGGCAGTGTTGAATGTAGTGATAAAATAATCTAGGGCTGCGTCAACATCTAGAGTATTGTATATTAGGGACCAGTCTTGCTGTGTAAGACAGGTCTTGAGCTTAGTAAGGTTGCCATGAGGTAGGACTCTGCTTGAGATGGTTTTTGGAGGTGGTTTTCAGAACTTATTTGTCCAGGTACAGATCACAGGGGAGTGGTCACAGAGAGTCCGGGAGAACAACTGTGTTATTTATGCGGGCTGGGTGGCTAGCAAGGATCCAGTCTATGAGAGTGCTAGTTACAGTTTTGTAGTTTTTTCTAGTAGGGGAGCTTACCATCTGCGTTAGGTTAGTTGCTAGGATAGCATCCTTGTGGGACCCAACGTCTGGTGCAAGCCAATTCAGGGTTTTAAATAATTGATTAGCAGTTTTTTTCTTGGGGCAATGCTAACTGTACAGAAAGTATTTATATAGGTTTTCTAGAAGTGTTATGTTTGTTAAACACAGTGAAGCATGTGCTATGCATTTTCACAATGTTTTAGCACTTTTATGAGCAAAACGCCAATCAATTTTTGGAGTTTAATAAATCCCTGCAATTAATATTAAAATCACCAAGGAGAAGGAGCTCGGTGTCAGGTGGTTGTGATCTTACGAATTCAAGTACAGTCTGGAGGCCGGACCCTGGATCTTTAGGAGGGATATAGACAGCGGCCACAGTGAGCACTTTATTTTGGGCCCCAAGTAGTAGCCTGACAGGGAGAAATTGCACTGAGGAGTTCGTGGTGGAAAAGCAGACAGGGTGGCTAGAGAGGCTATCCTTAATGTAAATACCAAACCCACCGCCCCTTTTACTAATCCTATCCAATCTGAAAATTCTGTAGCCTTGTAGCGAGACGGCATGGTCCGGAGTGCTTGGTGTCAGCCAGGTTTCAACAATGGCTAGGATGTCGGGGTTGTGTTGACTGGCAAAGATTTGAAGGGATGCCAGTTTTGGGAGGAGGCTACAGATATTTAAGGTGGCGATGGTGAGACCCCCCCTCCGTTTTTGCAAGATTTGCTACCCTGGTGGAACCAGGGCCAGGGTTTGGATGGACACTTCCTGACATCAGAAGGAGGAGGAGCAGGAGTCTAAGGGTCATCTGCCGCAGCTCATAGTATGCCATGTAATGCCTCTGTTGCTTGTGAGGTTGAGTACAGTGTAGTCATTTAGGGTCCCAGTGCAGGGTAATGGCTAGAAGCAGATGTCGATTAGCCAACATTCCAGCGGCGTGAGCTGTCATTTGCACCAGTCCTTTGTAGGAGGGTGCCACAAGTGAGGGTAGGGAGGATTTGCAATGGTGCCAGGCTGCTGGTATCGAGCTTGAATGGTTAGTGTGAGAGGTGGAGAGGGGTAGGAGGAACTAGGAAGATGGCATAGAGTAGGAAAGAAGGAGAGGGCTAGGAGAGTCATGAGGAGGTTGCTAAAGAGAGGCATATCAGAGGGAACCAGAGATGTGTTTAGCTAAAGGTGGTGTGATGCAGAGCAGAAAAAGAAATAGGAGAAACTGGAGAGCACAGGGGCTAGTGAGGCAGGCTTAGTGCAATAGGGAAATTAGCAGGGCAACGCAGGAGGAGGGGGAGTGTTTAGCAGAGGGACAGGATGGGAGGCAGGATAAGGGTGGGTCCTAAGTGCAGGGGCGGAGCGAAGAGACTAATAAAGGATGGGGGGCGGCGAAAATTTGGCACTGAGCAGTGCAAGTGAATACGCCGAGCCCAGCAGCACACAAATTCAGCAGCACCAATAGGAAGGCAGTGGCTGGAACCGGAGGCCAATGAGTGTGCGGCTCAGAGCGCGGTCGGCCAACAGCAGCCGATCACAGCTTCCCCAGCCCAGTGACTGTCCTTACCTGGCTTTTCAGGGGTTTAGCGGTGGATGGTGGAGGCGTCAGGGGTGTCATGGATACCCGGGCACCGAACCGTGCCTACGAAGCACACGGCTGGCCCGTTCTGGCATCGAATCTGGAGTAAAGAGGAGAAAGACTAGGGTGAGTCTTTTGAACTCCTGGAGAGGGTCCAGAGGAGGGCAACCAAAATGATTTGGGGCTTGGGGGACAGGACCTATGGGGAGAGGCTCGAAGAGCTAAATATGTACACACTGGAAGAGAGAAGGGACCGGGAGGACATGAGAGAGGTCTTCAGTTACATGAAGGGGTAATAGGGAGGAGCAATCAGGGTGCTCCCAAGGAAGGGGGGACAACTAGAGGGCATGGGTGGAAGCTGGAGGGGGGGGAGATTCAGGGGAGAAAGGAGGAGGTGCTACATCACTGAGAGGGTGGTGGAGCCATGGAATGCACTGCCCAGGGCGCTGGTGGAGGCAGAGACGGTGGGACAGGTACAGGGGAAGGGTCCCGGAAGCAAAGTCCAGTGCAGCGAGAATATCCAGGTCTGGGAAGGGAGAAGCCAGAGAGGGCGAGGGGGGGAAAACAAGGTCAGCTCCCAGGGTGGGGGCTGACCAAACTAGCAGACACGAAAGACTGTTAGGCCTATTCTGCTGGCATTTTAGTACGTTAGTACTTGGACCTATTGTACCTACTGTTTTTACATATGATGCCAATTTTCTCAATGTTTTCTGTACTCATTATATGCAACCTGAACCAACTGTGTGTGTAATTGTTGCTGTCAGTGTTTTATGATGATCAGTTATTAACCGTTTGGATTTGTCTTTTATTTGATCCCTACGTTTGTTTATACTTCTCATGTTGACACGGAACCTTTGTAAGTGAACCAATGGTTCAAAGGTATTTGTAATCCTAGTGCTAAATAAATAAATAAAATAATGCAGGCCTGCAACAAAGGCGGCACCTTTGGTTAACATTAAATTTGAACCCGTTAGATCTGTGTGCTAGCAACCAACATTCTAATATGGGCCTACTTTTTTTTTTTTGCATACCTGTATAAACACAAGCACAGCACATAAATCAGTGGTAGTAAAATTTGTATTCATAAAATAGAAATAGGCATAACAACTCAATTGAGCCAAGGCTTATTTTCAATCAGGTCCCACTGTATCAAAATCACTGTTACAACATAACAGAACAGAATATCACAATTTAAAATGACATAACGTAAATATAAAATGTTAACATAATTTGATTTACATCATATGTCTAGACATCATGTATAAAACTATAAAGTTATGTCCAGACAGACTTACAATCAGAGTTATAACAGAACAACAGACATCCCAGTGCTGGCATACCGGACAATATTCTCCCGCAGGAGTGAGGCTCCCAGTCGGGCCCCACTGACAATGTAGGAGCCAACAGAAAAGGAAATTACAGTAAGTATGAAGAAATTTCTTCTTCCTGTAGTACTCCACATTATCAATGGGTAGTCATTACATTACAGATGGGTTCTAAGAAATAGTACCCATGAGAAAAAACAAAACAAAAAAAAAACGGGTTGGGGAGGAGAATACTGTCCCGTATGTCAACCACATACAGGAAAGGAATTTTCCTGCTAACTGCCACCTGCAAAACTCACTACCAAAGACCGCATCAGCAGAACTTTGAACATCCATCTGTAGTGCTTGGCGAATGTGTGCACGGAGGACCATGTAGCTGCCTTGCACAGTTCTAAAACAGACGTCTCGCCTCTCTCCGCCTCCGAGGTGTCCATAGCTCTGGTGCAGTGATCCTTGAGAGCCGGAGGCCTTTTCTTTTTTGCAACATAAGCCTTGGCAATGCAGGCCCTCATCCACCTAGCTAGGGTGGCCTTGGAGGCTTTTTGTCCCAGTTTGGCCACTCTAAAAAGAATGAAAAAACTATCAGATTTCCGGAACTCAGCAGTCCATCCATCTAAGTTATGTCCTAGCAGCCCATCGCAACTCTAACTTGTGCAACTCCTCCTTTGTATGAGTAGGTTGTGAACAGGAAGATGGCAGACAGATTTCCTGGTTCATATGGAACACCATGGGGACCTTCAGAATGAAAGACGGGCCTGTTCTGAGCACCACTTTGTCCTTATGCATGACGAGGTATAGTTCTTTGTGGGACAAAGCCTGGAACTCATCCATCCTCCTGGCTAAGCACACAGCAACTAAGAAAACACACCTTGTAAGACAGCACATCCAATGATACCGATGAAAGTGATTTGAAAGGCTCCTTACAAAGAGCATTCAGAACCAGATTCCATGGAGGAACAGGGGATTGAAACAGAGGTCGACTCCTGCTGACAGCCCGCAAAAGACGAATAACCTTCCACTTAGTCCCTAGGGAAGGTGCTCGGGGCCAAACCTTTCTCCACTCCTTCCTGCAGGAAATCCAAAATCTGCAGAACCATGGCTTTAGAAGGCCAGAGATTTTTATCCATGGCCCAAGTCAAAAAGGTAGTCTGTACTCGAGAATAAGCTGCCCAGGTGAAATTCTTCCTGGCAGCCAGAGTGTCCATCACCTTCTTACAGTAACCCTGTTCAGGAGTCTCCTTCTTTCAGGAGCCAGGCTGCAAGTTGCATCACTCCCGGATTTGGATGCAGAATGGGACATTGTAAGAGAAGGTCCCCCCACACTTGAAGGCGAAACAATGCGCATTGAGCTTCACCAAGTCCAAGAATCATGGTCTTCTGGGCTACTCCGGAGCTATAAGAAGAAATCTTCTGGAGTGCTTTATTTTGCATATGACCTTGGGGAGGAGCGACAGAGAAGGGATATGTGCTACCGAAATTCCATGCTTGTGTCAGGGCATCCACTGCCTCCACCTGTGGACACTGGTAGCAGCTGAAGAATTGCTGAACTTGAGCATTCTGGCTAGAGGAAAACAAGTCGATCTGAGGACAACTGAACCTTTGAGACACAGAAGGTCGAACACTTCTGGGTTCAACATCCACTGCCCTGGATGGTCATTTTCGCAGCTTAGCCGATCATCCTGAATGTTCAACTCCCCCACCAAATGAACTGCTGACAGAGAGAGAAGAGTCTCCTCTGCCCACAACAGGAGATCGGTGGCTTCTTTTTGCATCTCCCTGCTCCTTGTGCCTCCTTGATTGTTTATGTATGCCACCATAACAACATTGTCTGACCTTATTTTCATGGCTTTTGACTGCACCAGACTTTGAAAATAGAGGAAAGCAAGGCACACAACCCTCATCTCCAGAACATTTATGTGTAGGTGCTGTTCCTGCACTGGCCAAGTCCCCTGAATAAAAATGTGGCCCAGGACTGTCCCCCAACTTGACAGCTGCCACTGGATGTCAGAATCAACTCTGGGGAGACTTACAACCGAGACCCCTTGCTCAGATTCTCCAAACTCACCCACCAGCTCAGAGACTGCCGGAGGAGTGGTGAAATTGGGACAGTCAGATCCCAGGCTGACAGCAACTTGATGTGTAGGGGCTGAATGTGAAGGAGAGCCCATGGAACTAGTTCTATCAACGCCATCATGAGGCACAGAATTTGCAGAAGGCTGTGAGCTGAAGCAGGTGATTGGCTCTTCAGCTACTGAACCTCTCTCAAAAGGGTCTCCTTACTGGCTCGCTTGAAGACCCTCTCCACATCCATCCTGAACACCACTCCTAGGTATTCCAGGGTCTGTGACACTGCAAGAAAGCTCTTCTCCCAATTCACCACCCAGCTGTGGGACTCCAACACCTCCAGAGTCCTGGTCACTGACTTCCTTGCCAATGGTGCAGATGGTGCTCAAATGAGCAGATCGTCCAGGTAGGGATACACATGATGTTCTTCCTGTTGGAATTCAGCCCCCAGGACTATGAGCATCTTCATGAAAACCCTGGGGGCTGCTGCCTGCCCAAATGGGAATACCCTGTACTGGAAATACTGTCCCAGGACCACGAACCCAAGGAACCTCTGTTGAGACTGTCAGATGGGGATGTGGCGATACACATCCCTCAGATCTATGGAAGCTAGATAATCTCCTGGCTGGACAACTTGAATGATTGAACCTAGGGACTAAATCTTGAAGGTCATGTGGCGAACAAACCTGTTTGTGTTTCAGATCCAGAATAGGCCTGACCGCCCCCCTCCCCCCTTGGGAACTATGAAATAGATTGAGTAGAATCCCTGGCCTTGCCTGCTGGGAGGCACCAGAACAGTCACCCCGATTTAAGTGAGGTGGTCCAGAATCAGTAACATCACTTGTCTCTTCACGGGGTCCTTTGGAACCGGGGATGGCAGAAAATGCCCCTTTGAGGGGGATTGTTGAAAATTCTATTGCATAATCTAAAGCCAGAAGTTCCAAAACCTAAGCATCTGATGTTATCTGGGCCTATGTTGTGTACAAATTGTGCAGTCTTCCACCAAGGGAAGGGAGGTAGAGAAGGGCCCACGTACCTTCCTTGTAAGTTGCCCGCTTTTCGCCCTGGGCCTCTGTTGCATCTTCGTACAGGGGTTCCTCTGCTGCTACTGGGCCTTGAAACCAGAATAGGCTCCTTTACTCCTCTGGTTCCTGAAGGTCCAAAAGAGACAACTCCCTCCCCAATACTGCCTGTTGGCAGTCTCCTTGACCATTTGAAGCCGAACTGGCCTTTTGCTGTTGCTTTGACAATGAAAAGTGTCCCTTTTCATCCTGGATAGCCTTCAAAATATCATCCAGGCCAGAACCAACAACGAGCCTCCCTCAAAGGCAAAGTTAAACAGCTTGGTCTTGGAAGCCTGATCAGCAACTCAATGTCGAAACCACACTCCTCACATAGCAGACACAATGTGGTGAGCAGAGCAAGCCGACATGTTCAAGTTTTCCACTGTGGCATCCCGTAAGAGAAGGTCGAGGCCATGGAGACCAACTGCAAAATGCTAGCCCCCTCTGAATCTGGAGGAATGAAGCTGCCCAGAGTGGTAACCCAAAAGTTTAAGGCTCTGGCAACAATAAAGGAGGCATAGCAGGTGCGGTGGTTAGCGCTGCAGGAGGCGAAGGCCCTTCTACACAAAGCAACCAATGATATCAACAGAGCCCTGGACATGTTCATCAACCGCTTTACTGTGGCCTGTGACATATGCACCTATGAAGAAATTTAAGGTCAAAGGAAGGTCCAACCCATGGATAACCCCCAAGTTTATAACACGTCTCAAACACAGGGACCACCTTGTGCTCCGTGCTCGATCCACATCTCGCCTGGGATATGGCTGGAAATGAATGTACACATGCCATACAAACCTTGGCAAATATTTCAGGAGGCACTCTCAACACATGGGAAATTCTGGAGTAACATGAAAGACATCACAGGAAGACCCCAAATCTCCACCCACCATGCTAAACATCGACAGAACTCTTACGCTTGACCTTGGTACCATCACCAACACCTTCAACAATGTGTTTTCAAACCTCGACAGTGTACTACCACCGGACTTTTACCGATGCCCCTTCCACCAGCACTCACCATGACACTGCTGGCAACGACTGCTCAGTCACGAAATTCTACTTCAAAGTGCTCCCAATGCACTTAGCCTGTACATATATTCGCAAAGCCATCCACAATTCAGAGTACAGCAGTGACTCCCTCGACCTGAAGCTGATTGCACTTGTCCTAGATGAAATCCTTGAACCCCTGACAAAGATCTTCAACTTCTTTCTAAGGCTGGCTCAATTCCCATCTCTCTGGAAACAGGCAACCATTACACCTGTTCACAAAAGTGGTGACAGGTCATTGCATACCAACTACAGACCCATCTCCATCCTCCCACCCCTTATCTACAGCCCCGGAACGAATCATATCGGACCAGCTAACCGAGTATCTGGTAAAATATGATATCCAGTGCCCTGAACAACATGGATTTAGAAAAGGGCACAGCACTACCACTACACTACTGAAATTTACGGGATTCATCCACACCACCCTTGACCAAGGAAACTGTGTGGATACAGTATTCATTGACCGTACGAAGGCATCTGATACCATCAATCATCCACGCTTACTCAGCAACTATCAGGCTCTCCAAAGATGCTCTGCTCTGGATAACAAGCTACCTTGAGGGAAGGGTCTAGCAAGTTAAGATTACTGATGTCACCTCTGATAAGAAAACGGTCCTCTCAAGAGTACCGCAGGGGTCCATCCTTGAACCCCTACTCTTTAGTCTCTTCCTGAATAGCCTCCCTAGCATCTGCCATCAGAAAATACTTCTCTACGCGGATGACGCAGTCCTGTTTTCTAGCCATCGTGACACCAAGCATCTAGAAGGGCAGCTACAGTGCGACATCAAACGTGTTGAGGAATGGTTCAGCTCGCACAAACTTATGAACTACAGCAAGACAAAATTAATGACTTTCTGCAACGCAAGGAGCAAACATAACTCTTTACCCTTCATCATCACTAACCATTCTGGGGTTACACTGGAGCAGGTTCCTCAGTTCAAATACCTCGGTGTTACTCTGGACTGTTCCGTCTCCTATGCTCAGCACATTGACAATGTGGCAAAGGCCGCTAACATATGGATTGGCCTGCTCCACAGGCACAAACACTGTATGACCACACAGGCCTTAAGACTGGCTATCTACAGTTCTGTCACCTCCATCAGAGACTATAGGCTCGTCATCTACGGCTCTGCTTCTCCTACAGCCCTCCGCAGGATATCTGTGGCGCTCAACAAAGCATGCAGACTTCTTACGGGCGCTGCCTGCCTAACACATACTTGTGACTTGTACACTCAGTCTGGGTGGCTCCCTCTCATCAGCAGGATCAAATACCAGACCTGCGTCTTAACCAAAAAGGTTCTCCTTGGGCACATGCCACCTGGGCTGAAAAGCTACTGATTGCCCACTGCAGCACCCAACACACCCAAAGTATGCCAAGTCAAATCTTCTAGGTCCCCAGATGCCGGACCACTATAGGCCAGAGGTCATTCACCCACAGGGCCCCCCAATGGTTTAATTCACTCAACAAGAAATCCCTTTCAGCTACTACACTCTGCCCATTTAAAAGGCAACTACGATTTCACCCCTCTACTACAAGCCAATGTGACTGCTTCTCCTAACTGGTCACCTCTACACTCATGCCTAACATCATGTGGCCCTAAACTCCCTCTGGCTAATTATCCTTGTCCTCCACTTTGCTCCCTCTCACCTTATCCCTCCCCCCATTCCTCCCCTACCTCAGCCACACCTTCCCATCTTCCAGCACTTCAGACTTCCGTCCCCTCTACTTTGCACTTCTCATACCAACCCCCCCCCCAAGACAATGGCCTTTCAGCCTGCCCACTCTTTCCTAACCCCCACCCACCGTCCCCACCCCTACTGTTTGCTCATGTTGCCTTACTATCCTTTTGCTGTTCTCCGCTTGAAATATGGTATTTTGTCTTTTTGAGACTCTGTATTAATGTTTACCTTTGTTTGTATGTTAACCTTTCATCCTTTGACATGGAACCTTTGTAAACGAGCAGTTCTTGCTCAAAGGTATTTGTAATCCTAGAGTTTAATAAATAAAAAAATAAATAAAACACTCGCTTGTCATGCGAATCCACTAAGACCAAGGACCCTTCAGTATGCATAGTGGTGTGTCTGATGGAATTATGAACTGCCATATCCACCAGAGGAGGGGGATTCCCCTTACGGGTATTTTCTTCCAGAAAAGGGAAACACCATACCTTCTGGTCACAGCGAATAACTCCACCTCCGCCTCCCCCCCCCCATGGCCAGGGTCGAGGTCTGCCCGCAGATCCATATTAGCAGCCTTGTCCTGCTCCAGCGCACCTGGACATGCCTGTGTGGGCCCCCCCCCGACCTGTGGGGCCCGGTTTGGGGCCAGTTGCATGTAATGGGATGTTCTATGAACATCAGGCCCAAAAGCTCTCCTAAGAGCAACAAGAAAGATTTACTTAATTCTACTTTGTCAGCTGCCAGATGGTACATCAGTTGCACCCCCCAAACTCAGAGGACTGACGGGGGGGGGGGGAACCGTAAGAGACATATCAGCTTGAGTAACACATTGGGGCAATATGAACCAGAGGAGAGGGTCGCATTACCCTTTTGTAGGTCTTACATGTTTTGATAGTTGGAGGTCTCCGATAAGGCATGGTGCCAAGGGAAAACTAGCCCTGCAGGTGCCCATTGTTAAACAGCTGATGTTTTTCCAATACCAAAAATAGAGGACTACTGCCCAGATCCCCACCTCCAAATGTGGGGAAAAAGGTAAAAGGCTGAAATAACACTCCTATCAGCCGAGTTGGCTACCAGGAGACTGAAGATGAACAGCCAGTCAGGTTAAAAATAAGTGGAAAGCAGAGCCTCTGCATCTAGCACTGGAGAAGTGCAGGCACGTGCCTGCTCTCTCCAAGGTGCATGACATCACAACGCTGTGCATGATGCTGGCACGTCATCAGGGGTGCACGCACACAACACAGGTGCACGGATGCTAAGCAAGCATTGAAGAAAAAAGGACATGCACCCAATGTACGAAGCAAGGAGCAGATAAATGGCAGGAAACTGCACAGCTCAATGGAGCCGAGAAAAAAGTGCCACACAGCACAAAAAGAATGGAAAAATCCCACTAAATAGCAGAAAAAAAAGAGACTGATCCTTCTCAGAGTCTAAGACTCACACTCCAGTCAGGCTCTTTTTAACTGCTAAGGAATTCAAGGGGAAATGTTCCCTCACACAGAGTCCAAATTAAGCACCTGCCAGGCAAAACACACAACCAAGAAAATACTTTTGTTGGGGGGAGTACAGACACTCAAAGATGGAGGGAAGCCCCAAGGAACACCCTAAATTAAAACCCAAAGGAAAAACAGGTATTTACCTGGGCACAATTTTTTTTTAATTTTTTATTTAGAAAATCGGAGACCGGCTAACAAACACCCATAATCTATGTGGCAGACGTGGCTCCCAAATCCCAATCCAAGCACAGGCAGTGGAAATGGGAAAAGAGCAGGTTAGCCAATTAAAGTCAATATAAGAAAAATAGCAGGACAAGAGGACACAGCATGAGATTAGAGGGAGGCTGATTAAGTGGTAATGTGAAGAAGTTCTTTTTCACAGAAAGGGTGGTGGATGCATGGAATGGCCTACCTCAGGAAGTGGTGGATATGAATACAGTGCAGGGCTTCAAACAGGCATGGGATAGGAATATGGGAGCAATACAGATGAGTATGAATAGATAGGCCATTAACAGAGCAAAAGCCGATGGCACATTCATAAGGCAGAAAAGGAAATTGGTAGACTGGATGGGCCTTGCGGTCCTTATCTGCCGTCAACTTCTATGTTTCTATGCAAGTCACAGCTTAAACAGGCACAATTTTAATTTGGGGTGCTCCCTGTCACCAGGTACTCCCGACCTGCTATGCAAAACTGCACCTTCAAAAGTTAGAAGTTGAAGTGTCTTCCGAGAAGCTTTTCAGTTGTTTCCCCTTCAAAGGCACAGCAAAGACTGGGGAGTTGCTGCTGTCTGGAATGCTCACATGCCCAAGATTCTAAGCTGGTTACAGCCTTTGGGCTGTGCCATTTCCCCATCTGTAATGACTACCCATTGACAATGTGGAGAGCTACAGCCCAGATGGGGTGGGCAAATGAGAAGAGATCTGGATAAACTGGCAAAATGGTCGGAAGAGTGGCAACTGGGAAGAAGTGCAAGAGCATGCACATAGCGAAGAGAAACCCTGAAGCCACCTATAGGCTGGGAGGGGAGTTGCTAGCAGTCACAAGGGAAGAAAGAGACTTGGATATCATCACCACATATGACCTGAAATTATCCCAGCAGACCACTAAAGCAGTAGGCAAGGCTAAGGGATGTTGGGGTGTATTAGTAGGGGTATCACAAGTCGTAAGAGGGAGGTAATAATCCCTTTTTACAAGGCACTGGTTAGGCCCCATCTGGAGTACTGCGTGCAGTACTGGAGGCCGCACCTTCACAAGGACATTAACCAAATTGAGGCAGTCCAGAGAAGGGCAACCAAAATGGTGCAGGGACTACATCATAAAACATATGAGAACAGATTAACGGAGCTCAATATGTATACCCTAGAGCAAAGGAGGGAGAGAGGTGATATGATCACAGCATTCAAACACCTTAAGGGCATTAACAAGGTGAAAGAGTAATATGTTTCAATATAAAAAAAAAAAATAGCAGGACAAGAGGACACAGCATGAGATTAGAGGGAGACCGATTAAGGGGTAATGTGAGGAAGTTCTTTTTCACAGAAAGGGTGGTGAATGCATGGAACGACCCACCTCAGGAAGTAGTGGATATGAATACAGTGCTGAGCTTCAAACAGGCATGGGATAGGCATAAGGGAGCAATACAGATGAGTACGAATAGATAGGCCATTGACAGAGCAAAGGCCGATGGCACATTCATAAGGTAGAAAAAGAAATGGGCAGACTGGATGGGCCTTGCAGTCCTTATCTGCCGTCAACTTCTATGTTTCTATAGAAAGACACAGGTAGCAACAGACACCGCCGGAGAACGTTTTATTTAGTTCTTTATCTTCATTTAAGCTCTCCTCCTTCGCTGGCTCGCACCAGGGACATGGCCAGGAGGACAGCATTAGTGAGGTGTTAAGCAGGTGCTAATCAGGCTTAGTGCAGAACAATGCAGCAATGTCTAAAGCCAAGGCGGGGATTAATGGGACTAAATCATCCCATTTCCCGATTAAGCAGCAGCAGTGCTCACAGGAATACATGGCCACTTAAACCGGTTTCTGGAGGGACATCCAGATTAACTGCATCCTAATTAAGTGGTTCATACTGTACAGTGCTAATCTAGTAGTACTATCCTGCATTAAACAAAGACATATGCTGGAGCTGTACACTTTGCCACCAGGTTTATTACTCTTTCCACCAAACTTTAATGGAGTAAAAATTGTTGTGCGAGACAAGCGACATTCCCACCTTCTCAGATGATAGGAGTTGGGAAGGAGGCAGTCCTAAACTGGCGCCATTTTGATAAATGATGCCATGCGTGCATTTCTCCTTTGGCGCAGGGGTTGAAATTAACATACAAGACCCGTTCCCTGTGTAAATGGCAATAGGCTGGTGCATGCAGTTTTGTCTATTGCATGCACCATAGTGCATATAACACAGCCTGACGCCAGAGATTTGTGGGACACTGCTGGCAGTCCCTGCACTGCCTGGGGGAATGCGGGATTGAGTGTGCGGGGATCACAAATCACACAGACCTGTGGAATTCCACCACACTGCAACATGCAGTCAGAGCCTGGTGAGATGGTGGTGTGGCCAAGCCAGGAGCAAGTGTGAGTTATGATTTTTTTTTTAAGCAGTGCTTACGTAGCTTGTGCGAGTCACTCAGTGTGACTACACAGAAACATAGAATTTGACGGCCGATGAGGACCGCTTGGCCCACCCAGTCTGCCTGTTTCCCTACCTAATGGATAAGCTGCAGATCCTAGTTAACCAACAGCCTACTTCCTCCTACCCCGACCCCCTAGAATTGCCTTATGACTGTCCCATGCATTCTTGAATTCTACCACTGTTTTTGACTCTACAACCTCCTCAGGATGGCCGTTCCATGCATCCACAACCCTCTTTGTGAAAAAATACTTCACATTACCTCTGAGCTGTCCCCCCTCCATCTTCAAATTGTGCCCTCTTGTTCTTGCACACCTCTTTTTCTGAAAGATGCTACCCTCTTGGACTTTGATTCCCTTGAGGTACTTAAAAGTGTCCATCATGTCCCCCCTCTCCCTCCTATCCTCGAGGCTATACATATTAAGCTACTTAAGTCTCTCTTCATATGTCTTCTGCTGCAGACCCTGCACCATTTTAGTTGCCCTCCTCTGGACTGCCTCCATCCTGTCTATGTCTTTGCGGAGATTCGGTCTCCAGAACTGCATGCAGTACTCCAGACAGGGTCTCACCAGCTGTTTGTAGAGAGAGATAACTTCCTGTTTTCTACTGTTGATACCTCTCCCTATCCATCCCAGTATCCCCCCCAGCCCTTACTGCCCTCTCACACTGCTTGCCCACCTTTAGGTCATCTGATACGACTACCCCCAGGTCCCTTTCCATTTTGTTGTTGTTGTTAGTATCTCACCCCCCCCATTGTGTACTCTTTACATATTAATAATTACAGACCGATCTCCCTCCTCCCCATCCTGTCTAAATTACTAGAAAAAAATAGTGTGTGGCCAGCTAGGGGTATACTTAGAATCCAGAAGCCTAGTAAACCCGGTTCAGTCTGGCTTCAGAGCAAAGCACAGCACCATAAAAGCCCTAGCTAAGGTGACCAATGACTGGCTTCTAGACCTTGACAACAAGAAGCATGTCTGTGCCGTTTTCTTGGATCTTAGTAGGGCATTTGACACAGTCGATCACAGCCTGCTTCTTTCCTCCCTAAGCACCTTAGGCCTGGACCATAAATCTATGCGCTGGTTTGCAGACTACCTCGGAGAACGGAAACAGCAGGTTAAAGCTGAAGGTGATCCTTCTCCATTAAAACCTATGCTGAGGGGCGTGCCCCAGGGCTCTATCCTTGGTCCCCTCCTCTTTGCAGTCTACATTAACAACATCAATGACCCCATCAAAAAACCCAACTTCCACTTATTCGCGGATGCCACTGTACTGTACTTGAGTCGCCCCATGCCGGAAGCAGCCTGTGAAGACCTCGGAGTTGAATTTAACCTTCTACAATACCAGCTCATAAACAAAAAGCTTTTGCTCAATGTGAAAAAGACAAAAGCCATGCTCTTCTCCCTCCTTGCATGCAGCAATTCCTGCTTGGGGGTGGGGGGCTAACCTACAATTACCACTGTCCTCGGAGAAACACTAGAGTATGTAGCTAAATTCAAATATCTAGGAGTTTGGCTCGATCATAAACTTTCCTTAGCCGACCATCCTGAAGAACTACAGAAAAAACTAAGGAAAAGATTAGGACTATTCTACAGAATTAACCACCTGCTCACAAAGGAGGCCAAGATTCAACTGGTTCAAGCTACCTTCCTATCTTTAACAGGATTACGCGAACCTGCTCTACAGCCACTGCACTGCCTAAGTTGGACACCCTCTACCACAGAGCTAACAGGTTCATTACTGGCCTTCCACTTTCCAAGCACCACTGCTCCCTGTACTCATCGTTAAGCTGGACTTCCCTTCACTATAGAAGGAACAGAAATGTCACCCTATGGGCCTTCAGAGCGGTGACCAACAAGCTCCCCTCATATGTCTCAGACTGTATTCCCCCCGAGTGTGTTAGGCACCTACACTCTAAGGAGCTATTCCCTAATTGCCCTCCAAGTTTCAAGGGTCAACACTTGTTTCGCCAAAGCTACTCTAAGCTTCTCTTTACCCACATTGTGAAACGGTTTACAAAGGAACTTGAAGCTGAGCTGCCCCGTTAGCCTGAATATCTTCAAGGTGCTCTACGATCGCTACAGGAAAGCACCTTGCAAATGTTTTCCTCACCGCTAGCCCACCAATTCCGCAACTCCCCCTTTCCATTCTGACGCTCGCCATGTTTCTACCTCTGGCTCTCACTCTTTCCCTTTTAACTCTTCCTGCTGCACCCACCCTTGCCTGTCCGCTCCAGCCTGGCTAAAGTCCCACCCCATCCATAGTAGTGTCCCAATTATCTACCCCTCCTCCATCATTACCATAACAAACAAGTACACGACAGCCATCATCACTTTCTGTGGTTTTAGCTCAATTTTTCCCCCTCAGTCGTTGGTAATATATCCCTCCTCTTCTTTACCTCTCTAACCTGCCACCCCATACATGGCCTCTTTCCCCTATATGTGTAGTTGCCCATTGCCTCACTCAAAAGATCTCTGCTTATAACCCCTGTATGTCTATGGTTGATTGTACATCTGCTGACTTCAATTGTAAAATAATGCTTTTTTTTTTTATTTCAACTTTGTACTGTATATACATTTTCTTCCTTGTGTATTATTGCTTTTTGTATACCTGCTTCTGTACTGTACTTTGATGTATTCATGACCAGGTCCACCTTGCAAATGAGCCTTGCTCAATGGTGCCCGCCTGAATAAATAAAGATTTTGATTGATTGATTGATTCTTCCCCTGGGTTTTTGTTTCCCAGGTGCATTACTTTGCACTTCTTAGCATACACCAGGATGCTGACCAAGTGCATGCATCTTTGGCTGACTCCAACCTGGTGCAACTCATTCAGGAACCTACTCGTCTCAACACGAAGTCCGGTAAATACACGCTACTGGACTGGATGGTTACCAATTGCCCTCTTAAGATTAAGACTGTGGCAGTCATCCCGGATACCTTAAGTGACCATTCCCTCACGCTCTGTGTCTGGAGAAACAATAGTCCTAAACCCCCCTCCCAGGATCTCTCTGGTTTGGGATATGTCCAGATTTTATGTCAATAGCTTTCTTACATCAATCAGCAGCTTTGATTGGAGCCCTATCAGGTGCTACCTGATGTAAACCAAGCCTTGGACTTTCTAATCTCCTCCCTTACCAAAATTATTGATCTCCATGCTCCGATGAAAAAATGCAGGACCAAGGGTGGTAAAGCTCCCTGGCTTATAAAAGAGCTTCGGTCGCTCATGTCGCTGCAGGACAAGGCCTGGTGGACCTTTAAGAAAAGTGGGCTGCACAATGATTGGCAAGTATATAGACAGCTTAGAAATAAGTGCAAGAATTTGCTCCACAAGGCCAAACGCATTCACTTCAAATCACTACAAACTGAGCACCTATCTAACCCAAAGGAATTCTGGAGTCAGATCAATTCTCTAGTAAAAGGGAAGACTATTGAAGTCCCCAGTTCTATCCTCTCCAATGGCTCTACTCTCTCCGACCCCTCTTCCATTGCTTCCGGGTTTAATGACTTCTTCTTGGACCTTCATAAACACAAGTCGTCATTCAGCAAGATAACTACTCCCCATCTTGACCCTCCCTTTGGACCATTCTGGGTCTCGCGCAGCACTTCACTTGAAACTGCCTTCCTTCAAAGAGGTTCAGAGGCTACTTGCCAATTTACGAGCGCAGAGCTCCCCCAGATCACGACTCCCTTGAACCAAAGTTTCTTCAACTTGGAGCTCCTGCCCTTGCTCGCCCTGTACGCAATCTTTTCAACCGTTCGTTTCTCACTTGTACTGTTCCTGACAAATGGAAAGTGGCCGTAGTTGTTCCTGTACACAAGGGTGGACTAAATTCCATTGTTGATAACTTCTGACCCATCTCCCTCGTCGGCCCCTTGGCAAAAATACAAAAGCGAATTGTGTATAATCATCTCCAGGACTACCTGGAGCTCCACGATCCGTTATCCCCTTATCAGAATGGTTTCAGGAGGAACCACAGCACCCTTATGGCACTGATAAAAAGGTGACCTCTGACATCTTCCATGCGATGGACCATTGGTCTATCACAGAACCCATCTTTGTTGACCTAATAAAAGTTTTTGACCTGGTGAACCATGGCCTTCTGCTCCAGCAGCTCCAGTGCTTTAACCTGGATCAATAGTTACCTCCCCTGCCGTTCCCAAAGTGTAAAATGGGCTGGCTTGGTCTCTAATCCGAAACCCATAATTCATAGTGTTCCTCAAGGCTCCATTTTGTGTCCTTTGCTATTCTCACTATTTATTAAATGACCTACCTAGCTACTGTGGAGGGGCATCGGCAAACTTATATGCAGATGATGCAATCATCTATCGCTCCTCTCTGGATGCTGACTGGGTAAACCGTGAGCTGACTTCTGGCTTCTCCACCCTCGAGGATTGGTTCCGGGGTAGACATATTGTCCTGAATATGAAAAAGACAAAATCAGGGTTTTAAATAGCCAGTATCGGATCGCAAATTTGCGATGCAATCTGGCTGCTCGGGTGATCCATTCTCACATCTGCATCGCAAAAAGGTGTGATGCATTCTGTGACCCTCCCCCCACCCATCTCAGCCCCACCACCCTTCCCTACCCATGTCCCCACAGACAGACACTCACCCACATAAGTATCTCAGTTTAGAACGCCGCCCAGTCTCACCGCCGCAGCCCAAAATAAAAGCTGGCAGTCGCTCTGTAGTTAACTGTGTTAAATTATCCAGTCCCAGTAGTGTTGTCTGGTATCCTCAGTCTCATTGCTGAGGCCCACATGCAGGTAGTCGCCTCCCAGTAGTGCTTTGTGAATGCAACCACAATGCACTACTGCGAGCGACTACCAGCATTCGGGGTCGCGGCAGTGAGACTGAGAATACTACAGACACCACTACTAGGACTGAATAACTTAACTTATAGTTAACTACGGAGCGACTACCAGCATATATTTTGGGGCCGTGGCGGTGAGACTGGGCGGCATTCTAAACTAATGAGGTACCTTATGTGGGTGAGTGTCTGTGGGGAAGGGTGGTGGGGCTGAGATGGTAGGGGGAGAATGCTGGTAAAGTGGTTCAGGGCTACAGAGATACTTCTCCTTGATCATGAGGGATGTCCCTTAATTCACCCACTCAAAACTGATTTGTTCTTCCTTTCTGTCCTTCCAAAAAAGATGCTTGCTGCCAACACAGAGAAGGTGCTGTAAATTCAGACTTTAAGGCAGAAATATATAATGTGTCAGAAATAAAAACAAGTAAAGACAATGGGTTTAACACTAAAAGCAGCAGTATTTATGTCACTGCGGCTGGTGACTTGGAGCTTTAAGTTTTTGGTAAAGGGGCCATGGCTGGGGAGGCTGAAATGGATGGGGTTTTTGGCAGGTACCCCATGGATGAGGGTTGGTGGTTAGCCACCAAAATGGGTGGGAGGAGGGTTTTAGTGGTTCTGGCAGAGGGGACAAGGGTGGGGAGGGTGTGGTACTGAGATGAGTGTGTGTGTTGGGGGTTACTGAAACAGATGAAGCCAATACGGAATGGATTTTAATAAAAGATTTTATTTAGGTTACAATATTTAAGGATTTTTGATTTTGCTAATCAAATCGAGGCATGTGCTATTCATTTTCACAATTAATTAGCACTTTCACATGCAAAACTGCTAATCAGTTTTCCAAGCTTATTTAAAACCCTGCAAAATGTATATTTTCACACCTACCCTCCCAGCGCACTCTCTCGCACCTCACTATCACCTCCCTCTCTGGCGATATTCTTGAAAATGTCCACTCTTAAGTATCTGGGTATTACTCTGGATTCAGCTCTCTCCCTCTTAAAATGCATGCCTCCAATGTCTCAAAATCTCTGAACCAGCGCATAAGCCTGCTCTACAGAATACGTCCTCTCCTATCCTCTGGTTCCTGCCTCAAGATTGCCACATCATCTCTTATACCTCTCCTAACCTATGGTGCACCCTTGCAGGCCTCTCTGCCTCCCTTGATCCTGTCTATACTCTCCAAAGCCTGTCATAGGGTGGGTAGGTTTGCTCTGGGGGTTAGCTCTCGTCAGC
Source organism: Neoceratodus forsteri (assembly GCA_016271365.2). NCBI lineage: Eukaryota > Metazoa > Chordata > Ceratodontiformes > Ceratodontidae > Neoceratodus > Neoceratodus forsteri. Next base: position 173,457,306 of record JADMNL010000028.1, on the reverse strand, counting down.
ACCGCTGTACCGTCCTCTCCGCACTAGGATGGCTACCCTATGCATCTAAGTTAAGGTACCCCTCCCTTAGTCTCTTGTTTAAACTGGTGCACAAATTAACCCCCCCTGCCTCAGTGAGTTTGTACGTCTGATGCAAGCTCCTCGTTCCCTCAGATCTGCCTCACTCCTCCTGCCAACTAAGCCCCATATGCATCTTGCCACTGCACACAAGTCTTTCTCCTTTGCTGCAATTTCTGATTGGAACTCCCTTCCACCCTCTGTTCTATCCTGCTCCTCTCTCCCAGCATTCCAGTCCTCCTTGTATGCCTCACTCTCAGCCTTGATGACCTGTTCCTGTCTCACCCGGTATCTCTTTTCCTTGTGTTCCAGCTGCAATGAGTGAGACTATCCTGTATCGATTCTGTGTCTGTCAGGCATAATTTGTATATATGTAAATACCAGCCTGTACTTTGAATAAAATGTGTTGTGTTCATAAAGCTTAACCTTCCTGCTACCTAGCCTCAGCTCGCTGATACCTTTACTCTGTACCATTCTGCCTGTAGGGTTTTGCAGCTGATGTACATAATGTTTAAATTTGATATTGCCTTGCCTGTGCTTTGTATTATATGTTTCTGTATCTTGTACTGCATATTTAACAGCATCCTTGCTTCTGTACCTTGTATAACTTATTGCTATTCTTGTACTGCTTTGTTCTCTTCCCTTCCCGGGTTGACCCTGAAAAAGGGACTACAATTGTCTCAGTGGACTTACCCGGGCACCAAAATTCAAATAAATAAATAAAGCAAGCATTAAATCTAAGCTGCCATACATTTGACCATTCCTCCAACACTGCCAAGCCCCTTCTTATCCTTTCCACCCCACCTTGTGTATCAATTTTGTTGCAGATCTTTGTGTCGTCTGCAAAGAGACATACTTTTCCTTCCAGTCCCTCTGCAATGTCACTTATAAAGACATTGAAGAGGACTGGTCCTAGTACTGAACCCTGCGGTACCCCATTAGTAACCCCCCTTTCTTCAGAGTGGACTCCGTTTACTATTACCCCCGTGTCCTGTTCTCCAGCCAACTCTTTACCTAGGCTACCACCCTGGTTAATTTGTTTATTAATCTTTTGCGTGGGACTGTGTCAAATGCCTTGCTAAAGTCTAGGTAGGCCATGTCCACAGCCCCTCCCTGATCTACTACTTTGGTCACCCAGTCAAAGAAATCTATTAGATTTGTCTGACAGGACCTTCCCGCTGTGAATCCATGCTACCTTGGGGCCTGTGCCCCTCTGACCTCTACGTACTCAACAATTCTTTCCTTCAGAAGTGATTCCAAATGTTTCCCCATCACTGAGGTTAGACTAACAGGTCTGTAGTTTCCTGCTTCTGCCCTGCTCCCACTTTTGTGAAGTGGACTAGCAGAGGAAAAACAGAAAGGAGGAATCGCAGTGTACCAGGCCCAATCATGGCAATGGGGTGGGGGGAGGATTTGGACTAGGAATGCATGCTATGAATCACTCACCCCACGCAGACTGTCAGAGTCAATGTCTCTGGATTATCACTGTGACTGGCACTGCTGGGCAATGTGTATGTGAGGCTCTCTTGCAACCGATCATGAGAGTAGTGTCACTTCGCTGAAAATAAGCAAACTCATGTGGCTTGCAGTATGAGATCATGTGATTGCTGAGAAGTCAATCCTGGGTGGCTAATCAGGAGAGCAGATCCTCCCGGTGAACAGCATCTGTTGACTGGGTATCACTACGTGGCGGATGCTGTTTAGCAGCAATCAGAGCCCAAAACTGAGGATGGGGGTGGAGTCTTGATAACAGACATGAAAGAGCACAGATCAATGGTGCAGGTCAAATGCAGCTCTCCCGGAGAAGAACAGTGTGTGAAGGAGGATGGGTAATCTGTCTGGCGGGTATATCCTTAATCAATGTTTTTAGTGATTAATAAGACAGGGAAAAAAATCATGTGTGTGAGGCAGGGTACTACAATTTTTGGTATTTTTCTGTCTCCTTAGTTTAATTTATTTTATTATATTTTTGACCAATGCAAGTAACCTATCTCTGGTGTTTGTAAATTTTTGGCTACACGTACTGCGATGCACATACTAAAAATAGTTAACTTCTATTCCTGCTTTGTCAATGTCTCACCCAGTTAGTAAAACATTTTAGATAGGTACACCAATATTTCCCTATAACCTCTGCCAGAACTCCCCATAACCTTAACCCATTACTTGCACAGTGTTTGTACCAATTCAGGAGTATCAGAAGAGTCCAAATATACCAATTAGATCTTCCCCTTCCTCCGATATAGTTCCTTGTGGGCCACAGTCCTTCTTGATTTTAGTTAGTAGAGTCCCAGCCTCTTTTGGGTCACCAAAGATATGTTTTCCTGGAGTAGATTATTTTCAGTTTGGCTGGAAACTGAAGACTATGCGAGACACCCAGTTCTCTCAGTGTGGCCTAAATGATACATAGATACATAGATACATAGACAGTGTCGGCAGATAAGGGCCTATGGCCCACCCAGTCTGCCCATTTGAGCTTGTAAGTTCAGTTTGTTTTCCTAGAAGTCTGTTTCCCCTTACCCCTGACCTCTAGAATTCCTTTATGTCTATCCCATGCATTCTTTAATCCCGTGATTGTTTCAGCCCCCACCACTTCCTCTGGCAGGGTGTTCCACTTGTCCGCCACCCGTTCTGTGAAGAAATTCTTTCTCATGTTTCCTCTGAATTGTCCTCCTCCAACTTCATCCCATGCCCTCTAGTCCTGGAACATCTTTTTCGCTAAAAATAGTGTTTTCCTGCACCCTGTTTCTCCCTGTAAGATACTTGTATGTCTCCATCATATCCCTCTCTCCCTCCCTCTCCTCCAGGAGTACATGTTCAGTTCCTTCAACCTGTCTTCATAGGACTTGTGATGCAGTCCATGCACCATCTTTGTTGCCCTCCTCTGAACCTTCTCTACCCTGTCTATGTCCTTACGTAGGTATGGTCTCCAGAACTGTACACTGTACTCCAGGTGGGGCCTCACTAGTGTCTTGTATAAGCGGAATTATGCCCTCCTTTTCCTGCTGGTGATGCCCTGCCTATACATCCCAGCATCCTATTTGCTTTACCTGATGCCTTGTCACAGTTTCCCTACCTTGAGGTCATCAGAGGTGACAACCCCAAGATCCCTTTCCTGCTTGGTGCATGCTATATCCTCACCCCCCAACTCATATATTGTGCAAGGGTTTTGTGCCCCATATGCATTATCTTGCACTTCTTTGCATTGAATTTCAACTGCCAAACCCTTGACCATTCTTCAAGTTTCTGCAGGTCCTTCTCATTCTGTCTACACCCTCTGGTGTGTCTACTCTGTTACAGAGCTTTGTGTCATCAGCGAACAGTGAAATTCTGCCTTCTAGATCCTGCACAATGTCACTGATGAAGATGCTGAATAGGACCAGTCCCAGCACTGATCCCTGTGGTACCCCACTGGTCACTCTTACCTCTGTGGAGTGACAGCCATTTACCACCACCCTCTGTGTCCTGCCACCCAGCCAGTTACCTACCCACCACACTACTGTCCTGCCCACACCCATATTCCCCAGTTTGTGTAATAGTCTTCTATGGCACAGTGTCAAGGCCTTGCTGAAGTCCAGATAGGCCATGTCCACTGCCCTCCCTGATCCACCTCCCTAGTCACCCAGTCAAAATTCAATGAGGTTGGTCTGACTGACCTCCCCTGGGTGAAACCATGCTGCCTTGGGTCCTGTAGTCCATTGACAACCAGATGTTCCACCAATCTCTCCTTCAGTAGTGCTTCCATGATCTTTCCCACTACCGAGGTGAGGCTGACTGGTCTGTAGTTCCCTGCTTCCTCTTTGTTCCCACTTTTGTATAAGGGGACTACATCTGCTATCCTCCAGTCTTTGGGTACCTCCCCTATTTCCAGTGATTGGCTAAACAGGATAGCCAGAGGTTCAGCCACCACCTCTCTTAGTTCTTTAAGGACCCTGGGGTGCACCCACCTGGCCCCATTGCTTTGTCAACTCTTATTACTTCCAGTTCCTTCAGGACCCTTTCTGTGTAAAGGGACTTGTGTCCATTTCTGCACCATTCTCACCTTGTACTCCTTCAGACCCATTACCCCCCTCTTCCTCAGTAAAGACTGAGCAGAAATACCTGTTCAATATGTCAGCTTTACTGTTGTCATCCTCTCAGCGACTCCCATCCTCCTCCTTCAGTCTCACTATCCTCCCTTTGTCTTTCTTTTTTCCTTATGTACCTGTAAAGGTTTTGTCCCCTTTAACCACTGATTTTGCAATGTGTTCTTCTGTCTGAGCTTTGTCTTCCCTTACTGACTTCCCTGCCTCCCTTTGTTTCTCCTGGTACTTCTCCCTATCCCCTTCTGCCTGTGTCTTTTGTATTGCCTGAATGCAATCTTTTGCTTTCACTTTCTTTGCTACCTTTTGGAAACCATAATGGTCTCCTCTTCCTTTCCTCTTGCTAACCTGCTTAATGCATAATTCTGTTGTTCTTATAATCCCCATTTTAAATACTGCCCACTGTTCCTCAACCCTGATTCCTGTCCCATTCCCTTAATGCTTCTTTCAAGTATCTCCCATTTTCCCAAAGTCTGCCCCCCTAAAATCCAGGATACGTGTTTGTGTGGTTTGGTTCTGCTCTTTCTGTGATTTCCAAACCACAATGACTGGTGGTCACTGTTACCCAGGTGTTCCCCCACTGTTACCCCCATCACACTGTCCCTGTTTGTGAGCAGAAGGTCCAGTATTGCCTTCTGCGGGTTGGTTCCATGACCAGTTGCTTGAGAGGCACCCTGAAGGGACTCCAGGATAAATCTGCTCTAGTTGATGCTGCTGCTGGGATGGTCCAGTCCCGTCTGGAATATTGAAGTCTCAACCAGTACTACCTCACCCTTGTCTGCCATCCTTTGGATGGCTAGCATCAACTCCCTATCTGTTTCTTCCTCCTGGGCTGGTGGTCTATAGACCACACCTGTATGAATTTATTTATTTTATTTAAGAAGAATCAGTTTACAACCTTTGAGCCAGAGCTCGTTTCCAAAATTGCCGTCACATAAAGACATACATTGCGTTTTGGTTACATAGCAAAGATTTGCAAAAAATCAACAGGCATTCACCAGAGGTGCCACGTCACATAGTGGTCAGACAAATACAATTGGGTACAGGGTACATGTAATTGATAACAGGTATTACACAAGTCGGTATCAAGTGAGCATTCTGGTAGATAAACACTGAAAACAGCTGGCACTGGCCAGGTTAAACCTAGGATGGCTGGCCCCATTTTCCTTTCCAGCTTAACCTACAGTATCTCTCCCCCATTTTGTTCCTCCTGGATCTCTGTGGCCCTTATGTCATTTTTCACATACAGTGCCACTCCTCCTCCCTTCCTGCCTCCTCTGTCTCTTCTGAATATGTTGTAGCCAGGTATGGCCATCTCCCAGTCATGGTTATCATTACACCAGGTTTCAGTGATGGCCACAATGTCCAGGTCTGACTGTACCATGACAGCCTCCAGATCGTCCATCGTGTTGCTAAGGCTCCTGGCATTTGCACACATGGCTTTCCATGATTTGACCTCCCTAGCCTGCTTCACTGTTCTACTCAGCCCCTTCCTTGGTTGTCATTTATCCCTGGTTCTCCTTGCTGTCTGCCCTTCTGCTGAATTTTGCCCCTTTTCTGCTTATCCACCTTTTGGACACTAATCTCCATCTTTTGCACACTGCTTTGCAGAGATAGCCACTCCTCTGGTTCACTGGTTCCACTGTTAACTGTGGGGGGTGAGCAAGTAGGTACCCTCCTTGCTGGCCTGCCACCCCCCTTTGCTAGTTTAAATGCTTGTCAATGTAGCATTTAAACTTATCATTGAGTGCTTGGATTCCCCTCCAGGATGGATGCAGGCCATCAGGCTTGAACAAACCTCCATCCCTCCAGATGCCAGTGTTGTCCCTGCCCCTTCAGATTGCTCCAGAACCCGAACGTGTGGTTATTCTGTATGCCTTCAGTATGGAGGATGCAGGAGAAACAGCAAAGTGATTCACTAACTACTCTTGTAGGAAAGCTACAGGATTATCCCTTTCCATATTTTCTGGCATACTAATGATCCTTATGTTGGTGGCTCGGACCGGATTCTTTACATTTTTCGAGCCTGAAACAAAGGGCTCCATTTCCTTTTATTATTCCTGTGGTTGCTGCAAGGGATTTGCCAGCCACAATGGCCACTTCTTTCAGGTCAGTTACTGCATTATTTGTCTGCTGCTCACATAATTGTAGCTTTGTTCGGATGTCTGAAACTTTCTTGTCGAGTGAGATCAGGCAGTTATCCATGACTTTCACAGCCGGCAGAACATTGTGCGGCATTGGCTCTGCTGCAAGGGAATCTGCCTCTTAAGTGCTTTTGGCTCCACTGCCAGACTGCCCTGCTTGCCGGTTCCACTTATTGCCTCCCTCTGCTGTTTGCTTGCATGAACTGCCCATCACAGACATCGTAATTTTGCAGAATACCACCGCTGGTGATTAAGCACAGTCTCTTATAAGGTTTTTTCCAATTATTTTGCAAAAGTGCCGTGTTTTTTGCTATTTTCTCGAGACCTGGATAGGCGCTCGAGCTAAATGCATCTGACTGCATTGGTTACTGGCCACGTCCCCTCGTATTTTCTATAACTGATAAAAAAACTACAATTAATAATTAACTGGTGAGTGAGTATATTACATAGATGCTGACAGCAGATAAGGGTCTACGGCCCACCTAGTATGCCCATTCACGCATTTCACAGTGCTAATTCAAACTTTCTGTGTAGTAGGATGCCCCCGACTACTAGGATCCCCTATGCCTATCCCATGCATTCTTAAATCCTGTAATTGTTTCTGCACCCACAACCTCCACTGGCAGGCTGTTCCACCTGTCCACCACCCTCTTTGTGAAGAAGTACTTTCTCATGTTTCCTCTGAACCGGTCTCCCTCCAGTTTCATCCCATGTCCCCTAGTCCTGGTGCATCTATTTTTTTTTTTTTAAATGAACAATTGCATTTTCCTGCACCTTGTTTCTTCCTGCGAGGTACTTATGGCAGTATAGCCTAGAGGTTAGAGGAACGAGGTGGGAATGAGCTTGGTACCTCCAGCAGACCAGACCAGAGTTTGATTCTCACAACCTTCACTTGCATACTGTGCGACTCAGAGCAAGTCACTTAGCCGCCCAATGCTCCCAGTTCGCCCCTGTAAATAGGCACTTCTGCCTAGTGGGCCTTACCCGGTTACCAAAGACTAAAATAAAATAAAAAAAATATGCCTCAATCATATCCCCTCTCTGCCTCCTCTCTTCCAGGTCTGTACTCACAGGGCTTGTGGTGTAGCCCTTGTACCATCTTGGCTGCTCTCTTCTGAACTGCCTTCACCCTGTCTGTGTCTTTATGTAGGTGAGGTCTCCAGAACTGGACACTGTACTTGAGGTGTGGCCTCACTAATGTTCTGTATAGTAGAACTGTGACCTCCCTTTTCCTGCTGGTGATACTTCTGCACCCCAGCATCCTGTCCTGCTTTTCCCACCACCTTATCGCACTGACTCTCTACCTTGAGGTCATCCGAGATGATAATTCCTGGGTCCCTTTCCTGTTTTGAGCATTCTATATTCTCCCCTTCCCCCAGCTGATATGGTACTCCTGGATTTTTGTGTTCCATGTGCTGGGCTGGCAGTATAGCCTAGAGGTTAGAGTAATGAGCTTGGTACATCCAGCATACCAGACCTGGGTTTGATTCTCACAACCTCCACTTGCATACTGTGTGACTCTGAGCAAGTCACTTAGCCGCCCAGTGCTCCCAGGTCACCCCTGAAAACAGGCACTTGTGCCTAGTGGGCCTTACCCAATTCCCAAAGACTAAAAAAAAAAAAAAAAAAGCCTTTTTTTTGCATTAAATCTCAACTGCCACTCCCTTGACCAGTTCTCAAGCTTCTGCAGATCTCTCCTCATTCTATCCACACCCTCTAGCATGTCAACCCCTGTTGCAGAGCTTTGTGTCATCAGCGAACAGGCAAATTCTCCCTTCCAGGTCACCTTTCCCTCTGTGGAGTGACATCCATTTACCACCACCCTCTGTGTCCTGCTATCCACCAAGTTCCCCACCCACTGCACCACCGGACTGCCCTCTCTCATGCTCCCCAGCTTGTTTATAGCCTTCCATGTGGCACAGTGTCAAAGGCCTTGCTGAAGTCCAGTTAGGCCACATTCACTGCGCCCCCCCCCCCCAAATCCACCTCCCTTGTAACCCAGTCGAAGAACTCAATGAGGTTAGTCTGGATTGACCTCCCTCCAGTAAAACCATGCTGCCTTGGGTCCTGTAGACCATTGGCAACCAGGTGTTCTACTATTCTTTCCTTCAGTAGTGTTTCCATGATCTTTCCTACTACTGAGGTCAAGCTGACTGGTCTGTAGTTTCCTGCTTCCTCCCTGTTCCCGCTTCTGTATTTTTTTTTTGGGGAGGGGCGCGCTATATCAGCTGTCCTCCAGTCTTTGGGTACCTCCCCTGTTTCTAGTGACCGGCTTAACATGGTTGCCAGAGGTTCTGCCACCACCTCTGTTAGCTCCCTCAGCACCCTAGGGTGTACCAGATCTGGCCCCATAGCCTTATCTACCTTTACTTTTTTACCAGTTCCATTAGGACCCTTTCCCTTGGAAAAATGACTCATATCCATTTCTGTATGTAACTGGTGGTATTGAAAACAAAAAGGTTGTGCATTTTGGACGAAATAAAAGATGCCAGTTTGAGTTAAGTCATGGGGCCCTTACCTATCTCGCTTGGGGGGTGGCACAACCCTAAAACCAGCCCTGCACGCAGCTGCATAAATAGAAACGAAATGCTGCATATCACCTGGCTTATTCTCTGTAAATAAACTGCAAAATATATAAACAAAATAAAATGCTATAATCTTTTTTTACCCCCATTTCTTAGTTGCTGTGCTTTTGTTACAGGCCAGCTCCCTAATTTTATCTTGTCCTCTCACTATGTACACCTCCTACAGTATTGTGGATTTAGGATTCGGCATTCCATGAATTCCTAGAGGGCATGGACATGGAACTGCTGTGAGTAAATACTGACTGTTTTTAAGTGGTAATAGGGTGACCACCTTTAAAGAAAGCCCAAAGTAGGACATTTCATACTGAAACATGATTTTACGCAGGACAATATGTAACTCTACCAATGCAACAGATTACTTTTCTCTGAATAATCATGTAACCCCTAGGTGGCACTATCCCAAGGGCTACTACCCCTGCCTGCTTGGTTAGTAGCAGGTTAAGGGGCCTGGGTACTGAAATGGGTGCCTCCACCCTGAGGTCAGGGTTGCTAGTGGTCAAGTTAACCTGGATACAGCACACTGTAACCCCCTCTTTCCCTTCTAGTGGCCGGAACAATATACAGTAATTACTTTTACAATGACCCTCGTTCACCATGCAAGTACCCACACTGCTTACACCTACCACCAGGGCTGGTTTCACCAGTTCGACCCTAGAGACCCCCTGCAAAACAAGGTTAGGCACAGCAAACAACAACAGTACAGTGCTTTCAGTACAAACTGGAACCACAGTCAGGTCAAGTGCAAAAAGAGTTGGATCCGATTTATTCAGGGGACTTGAAAAAGGAAGGGGCATAATCAGGTTGATAGGTTTAAAGGCTAATTATACAATGGCAAGAAAGAATCCTGGCTCCTGATTGGTCAGTTGGCCATCACAGCAGGGATGTTATCCTGGCATAACATCCCTGCTGATAATATTGACCACATTGATCACTGCCTGCATCTTTTCTTAAAAAATATTTTAAAACACTAAATAAAATTCTTTAAAATTTTTTTTTTTCTTTATAAAACAACAAGCCATTGTATAATAGGAATAATGCCCTCCAGGGTAGGTGTTATGCTGGGATAACATCCCTTCTCGGGTGTTGGATGCCCTCGGCCGGTGGCCTCGGGCCCAACCACCCGAGGTGGGATGTTATCCCAGCATAACACCCACCCTGTCAGGCATTATTCCTTTAATCAATCAGACAGCTATGCATGCACTTCAGAGTCCCTACACAGTCACACACTCTGGGTACCTAGGTAGGAAAAGGGTGGGCTAGCCAGGAATGTTGCCCGGCATAGGCCGGCGTCGCAGCTGGTTGGGGCCCTGTGATGGCCCTGAGATGAAGAAAGCAACATGCACAACACACACCATTTGTAATCCAGAGCCGGAGGGCTGTTTATGAAAGACAACAAGGCAAGCAGATGACAACACTCTGGAATTAGCTGTTGTTGCAGGGAGCTACCCTGATGTTTAATCAGGATACCAAATACGGGACACAGGCAGGACGAAATCAAGACTGCAGGTTATTGAGCTGGAGTGCCAGAAGAAGCAGGCACATGAATCACCGAGGCGTCACTCCTGTTCAGGGCGCTGAACAGGAGGCTGATCCCCAGGCAGGTCTCTCGTCGATGGTTTTCCCTGTGTAGCAGGGCCCAGGCCAAATGGAGATGAATATGGATTCAGTCCATTGGGGCTGGATGCAGCCTCCAGCAAGTAAACCACAGTTCAGCACGCTGTGGGGAATCAAATTGTGACCCACTAACAGCACACAACACATTTACATGTAAGGAAATTGTACTGTACCATGCAGATTGCTATCCGGTCGCAATGACAGAGTCTCTGCACAAACCGGGAGTTCAGAGGTGGCTGGAGATCCTGACAGGCTGATCGCATTCAGCAAATCTTCAGTCTTCTTCAGGTTTTGAGCCTGGTCACAGCTCAGTGGCTTATCTCGCTCCCCAAAGTCGGATTCAGTCCGAATAAACTCTAATTTCCTTCTCAGGGACAGCAGGCAGGCCAAACTCAGCCTTTCACAGTTCTTCCTTGCGAATCTACTCAGGACTGCTGCTTGACTATCTCGAGCTGTTCATCCTTTCACTTCCCAACTCAGACTGACTGTAGCTGCAAGCAGCCTGGGACTTTCCCCAGGATCCAAAAGGTTTGGTTGGCTGATCTGTCTGTCAGTCACAACAAGGGCTCCCCCTCCAGGTCCATTTGGGCACCAAAGTTCCAAAACTACAATTCCTACAGAATTTTGCTCCCACGAGACCCCTGGGGACAGGCTCCACTTTAGAGTCCCCTAAGTTACTGACTGGCCCATTCTGCTAGTCCAGGACCAAGATGGTGGGGATAAACAAAACTGCCCATGCTGCAAAGAAGGCACGTTAGACAAACCACAATATAATTCCCATTCTAACAGATAACCAACAAGTAAGTACATCTTCTAACAGAGCTCCCTCTGCGCAAACAACAATGGCAGAACAGATCGATTATCTGGCAGCCTGGGCGGGGCTTGAGCATAGAAGCACTCAGCACCCCTCCCAGATTAATTATAACTGCGATATAGGCAGCTCTTACAGAGACAATACACAGAGGCTATACAGACTGTCTGACAATAACGAAACTGCTAACACACAGGACACCAGCCTTGCAGCAAGCATTTAAGCAAGCCCAAGGAAGACTTTTCGGGAACCCCCATTTGTAAGGGGGCTACAATCAGAACTGAGACTACATGTTGTAGTGTATTGTTCCCCATAATTTCAAGATATTTTAGTTCAGATATCAGTTCCTGCACCTTCTAGAGGAAAAACAATATTTTTTCTACTACAAAAGCAGGACATTTAGCATTTGTCATGTTTTTTTGGGCAGGACACAGCCGCCCGAACCTGGACTGTCCTGACAAAAGCAGAACAAGTGATAACCCATAGTGCTAAAGGTAAAGGATACAGCAACCATGCCAAACTCCAGCCACAACTTCCGAGGACTACACCTCCCAGAATGCACCAGTGCTCGCCAACAGCGAGAAACAAAAGTGAAACCGTCATCGGCTTCGAATTTGGAAAAATTAGCAGTAGGTTAGCAATAAACAATTTTCAAGGTAAAAAAAAAAAACGGCACCACCGAAAACCAGAATGGGTAACTTATAAATTCACTGAGAAAAAAGGCCGAGATGTCTACAGTTTTCCAGTGGAGTTTTTGGTGGTTTTCCACTTTCGGCGACCGCGAAGTTCCTGTGAGGAGCACCAATATAACAAGCTGGTTTTTCACTTACATGTGGCCGCATTTCACTCGGATGGGATTGTCGAAGACTTCTAGACAGACAGGACATAGGAAGGGAGACAGGGGATCGGCCGCCTCGTCTCCCTCCCGGACAGCACCTTCCTCGCCAATATTCAGCGCCATTTTCACTGTTTGTGTTTTTCCCCAGTCGCTCTTTCCGCAAACCGCGCCGACGTCACCAAATACGAGACTTGCGAGGGGGCAGGACGCTGACAGGTGTTAAAGGTACCACAGGGATCCGGTCCAGCGCCAGACAGGTCGCTGACAAGTGTTAAAGGTACCAGAGGGACCTGGTCCAGCGCTAGACAGGACACTGACAGGTGTTAAAGGTACCACAGGGACCCTGCCCAGTGCCACGCAGGACCATACCTCCCAACCTCCTGCCTCACAAATCAGGGACAAGGCTTAAAAAAATCAGGGACAAAGGACCAAAATCAGGGACACAGCTTCAAAATTAGAGATATCCACTCAGAAAGCTGGTAAAATATGGGGCTTAGTGTAGAATGCGTTTTCTAAAGAACAACAAGTCTGTAACTTTAATGCTTGATATTACTTTGTGCTTACAATTTCCACTGTTTAGCCATGGAAACACAAATTTTAGGAGGGACAGAGTAAAATTCTGAGGCAAAATCAGGGACGTCCCTGAAAATCAGGGACAGTTGAGAGGTATGCGCAGGACGCTGACAAGTGTTAAAGATGCAACAGGGACCTGGTCCAGTGCCAGACAGGACTCTTACAGGTGCTAAAGGTACCACAAGGACCCGGTCCAGCGCCAAACAGGACGCCGATAGGTGTTGAAGGTACCACAGGGACCTGGTCAAGCACCAGACAGGACACTGACAGTTGTTAAAGGTACCACAGGGACCCGATCCAGTGCCACACAGGTTGCTGATAGGTGTTAAAGGTACCAGAGGGACCTGATTCAGCGCCAGACAGGATGTTTACAAGCATTGAAGGTACTACAGGGACCCGGTAAAGCTGGCAGGTGTTAAAGATACCACAGGGACCCAGTTCAGCACCAGACAGGACACTGACAGGTGTTAAAGGTACCAGAGGGAACTGGTCTAGTGCCAGATAGGACACTTACAGGTTTTAAAGGTACCACAGAGACCCGGTCCAGTACCAGACAGGACACTTACTTTTGTTAAAGGTACCATGGGGACCTGGTACAGCACCAGACATGACACTTGCTGGAGTTAAAGGCACCACAGGGACCCAGTCCAGTGCCAGACAGGATGCTGACAGGTGCTAAAGGTACCACAGGGACCTGGTCAAGTGCCAGACAAAATGCTTACAGGTGTTAAAGATATCACAGTAACTCGGTGTTGCGCTAGGCAGGACACTTACAGGTGTTACTGGTACATAGAAACATAGACTTTGACGGCAGATAAGGACCGCTTGATCCACCTAGTCTGCCCATTTCCCTACCTACAGGATAAGCTGCAGATCCTAGTTAACCAACAGCCTATATCTTCCTACCCCCCACAAGAATTGATTTATGTCTGTCCCATGCATTCTTGAATTCTCCCACAGTTTTAGACCCCACAACCTCCTCAGGAAGGCTGTTCCATGCGTCCACCACCCTCTCTGTGAAAAATACTTCCTCACATTGCCCCTGAGCCGTCCCCCCTCTATCTTCAAATTGTGTCCTCTTGTTCTTGCACAGCTCTTTTTCTGAAAGATGCTACCTTCTTGGACTTTGTTGATTCCGCTGAGGTACTTAAACATTTCTATCATGTCCCCTCTCTCCCTCTTTCCTCAAGGATATACATATTAAGCTCCTTTAGTCTCTCCTTGTATGGCTTCTCTAGCAGACCCTGCACCATTGTAGTTGCCCTCCTCTGGACTACCTCCATCCTGTCTATGTCATGTGGAGATGGGTTCTCCAGAACTGGATGCAGTACTCCAGATGGGGTCTCACCAACTGTCTGTACAGAGGGATAACAACTTCCTGTTTTCTGTTGGTGATGCCTCTCACTATACATCACAGTATTCCCCCAGCCCTTCCTACTGCCTTCTCACATTGCTTGCTAACCATCATGTCATCTGATATGATTACCCCCAGGTCCCTTTCCATTTTTGTTGTTGTTACTAACCCCCTACCATTGTGTAATCTTCCTGTGGGTTTTTTGTTTCCCAGGTGCATTATTTTGCACTTCTTTGCACTGAATCCAAGCTGCCATACTTCTGTGGGACCTGGTCAAGCACCAGACAGGAAGCTTACAGGTGTTAAACGCACCACAGGAACCCGGTCCGATGCCTGAGAGAATGCTTACCGGTGTTTAAGGTACCACAGCGACCTGGCCCCACATCAGACAGGATGCTTACAGTTGTTAAAGGTACCACAGGGACCCGGTCCAGTGCCAGGCAGGATGCTTACAGGTGTTAAAAGAAAACTACATGCAACAATTATATATATAAAAAAAATTGTGCATTATGTTTATGTTTTTCTGAAGGCCCGTATCATTCTGTTCCATGTAACTGTGACAATATTTTTTTTTAGCTTTTCCCTTCCAGTTTTATGGCCTCGGGGGTAGCCATTCAGGCTTCTTTTATTGCCTTAGATCTCTTTGAATTTTCCCAGAATGCCTTTGGGAATTATATGAATTAGACCCAAGTCCTTCAAATGTGCATAGGCTTTATTATCACCCAGTGACAGCACTTTGCAAAGAAAATTGCCACATATCCAGAATAATAACAGTTGGCACTAAGAAAATCCGACTTCGGCTGGGGAGGAAGGGCAAACACTTTTTCAAAGCAGTTCACTTTCACAAGCAGTTGCATTGTGACTAGATTATCAATCAATCAATTTTTATTTTTAAAAAGCGTAATTCCAGTAGATCAAAGCGCTTGTACAAATATCATACATTAAAACAATAATATAATGCATACAAACACGATTTAAAATTCAGCAGTTCTTAAAACAAACAATTATTAAACAGGATTTGGGAAAACCAGTAAGAATAAATACGTCTTAAGAGCAGATTTAAAGCTGTCAATGGTCGTGCACTCTCTGACCTGATGAGGTAGAGAGTTCCACAGGGTAGGGGCCTTAAAAGCAAAAGAATGGGCACCTGAGGTTTTAAGTCGGACCCTGGGAACCTCTAGCAATCCATCAGAGGAGTGGAGGGGCAGTAGGGACAAGGGAGATCTTGCAAGTACTGTGGTCCCTGTCTGTGTAGGGCATTATAGGTCAGTAAACTGGCCTTGAAGGTGATCCACCACTGTACTGGGGGTCATTGCAGATCGTGGAGCACAGACGTAACATGGCAGGATCTTAATAAGCCAGTCAACAACCTGGCTGTCACATTCTGCTCCAGCTGCAAGCGGTGGATATCAACCCCCAATAGCCCTAGGTACAGGGCATTGCAGTAGTCAAGGCGGGAGGTCACAGTAGCATGGACCAAGGTCGAAAGGTCATCGGGCGGAACCATATGTTTAATCTGGGCAATATTCCTTAGATGGTAAAAGGAAGTCTTGACCATGGCCGACACCTGAAACTTTAATGTCAGACGGTCATCAAAGACTACGCCAAGATTTCGCACCTGGTCAGAGGTCAACAACTGGTTGCCTCCGAGCCAAAGCCTAGAAGGCTGCTAAGTTGGCAAACCTGCACCATGACGACCTATAAGTAGGATCCTGTGCTCTGAGTTCTAATGCAAGATCTAATTCGCATCACTCCTAGAGGCATTCTGGGAAAATTCTAACAGATCAAAGACAATAAAAGAAGCCTGAATAACTAACCCCCCCCCCCCCCGGAGCCATAAAACTTGCAGAGAAAGTACAAATAAAAAACCTTGCCACAGACGCAGGTAACAGAATGCTATGGATCACCAGAGAAATAAAACCCAATGCACAACACATGTTTTTATCATTTTTGCATGTTGTTTTCCTTTAAAGGTACTACTGAGAGCTGGTCCAATACTAGACATGGCACTTACAGGTGTTAACTACCACAAGGACCTGGTATAGTGCAATGAGGATGCTTGCAGGTGTTAAAGATACCACAGACCTTGTCCAACTCTAGACAGGTGTTAAAGATACCACAGAGACCCTGTCCAGCACCAGATATGATGCTTGCAGGTGTTGATGGTACCCCAGGGACCTGGTCCAGTGCCAGACAGGACAATTAGAGGTGCTGAAGGTATCACAGGAAATCAGTCCAACTCCAAACAAGACATGTACAGATGCTAAAGGTACCACAAGGATCCGATCCAGTGCCAGACAGGATGCTTACAGGTGTTAAAGGTACCACAGGGACCTGGTCTAGTATCCAGCACGGGACAGGATGCTTGCAGGTGTTAAATGTACTACAAGCCGGCCCGGTGGCACAGAGGGCTGAGGCATTGGCGCCTTACCTTGAGCCACGCTGGTGACCTGGGTTCGGGAACGGACTAGGGACGCCGGGGACTGGCAGTGGAAAGAGAGGATCGAGCATCTGTAAAGACTGCTCTCCTCTCCTCTCCTGGGGTGGGTAGTGGGGAGGCATTGCTATGAAGTGACCTCTGGTGGAGACTGGGGGAAGTGAAGACGCAACGCAAGGGAACGTCACCAGAAAAACTGAAAATGGCTCTGCATTCAGCCGGATGATGGCCGTCTGGTGATCTGAGGCCGTCAACATCCCAGAGCTGCTGGTCCCTTAGAAGTTCCACAGGGCCAAGTATTGTGCTAGCCCTGCCTCTGGTGCCTTCCCCCTTGGAGGAGGGGGACCTGCCCCTAGCGAAGGGTTACGTCTGGATTACCTTAGGGATGACTGCAATATGAGGGTCGGGACCCAGGAACAAGATGGGTCAGATGCTGCCTTGGCATAGCCTGAAGGAGTGGCTGAGGCAGTAGCACGTAAGGGAGGAAAAAGAAGTAACTTACAAAAAAAAAAAAAAGTACCACAGCGATCTGGTCTATCAAGAGGGTCAGGATGGTAATAGGTGTTAAAGGTACCACAGGTACTCAGTCTAGTGCTACACTGGACACTTACAGGTGTTAAAGTTACCACAGAGACCTGGTCCGGCGCCAGACAAAGCACTTTCAGGTGTTACAGGTACCACAGGGACCTGATCTACAGTAGCACCAGACAGGACGCCTGCAGGTGTTAAAGGTACCAGTGAGAGCTGTCCCAGTGCCAAACAGGACACTTGCAAGTGTAAAAGGTATCACTGGGTCCATCCCAGCATCAGACAGGATGTTTACAAATGTTAAAGATACCACAGTGACCTGGTCCAGCGCCAGACAGGTGCTTACAGGTGTGAGCGGCACCACAGGGCCCAGACCAGTGCCAGACAGAATGCTTACAGGTACCACAGGGACTTGGTCCAGGGCCACAGGCCATACAGGATGCTTTCAGCTGGTGTTGATGGTACCACAGGGACCTGATCCATCACTAGACAGGATGCATACAGGTGTTACAGGTACAGCAGGGACCCAGTTCAGTGCCAGTTATAGTCTGCCACCATGGGCATAATGTAGCATAGTGTAGCAGGCAGCAGCAGACTGTCAAACTGAACTGCCATTTGCCAAACATGCACAAAGAAAAAATTACTCACCGCAGTAATCTTCTTTCTTTCAAGGGGTCCTTTAGCATCAGTAACTTATTTGCTCTTAGCTGGCTAGGTGCAACTGCCCCGGAGGTGTGCCTTTAAGAGATATTTAAATGAGCGCAGGGCCAAGCCAATCAAAAGACAGGAGGGGATGTGAGCTGAGTGAGAGCTGTTGAATGCGTCAGAATTTTCCAAGGAAAAAACGAGGGCAAATGCCCCAAAAAAGAATCAACAGGATTAAAAAAACATGCAAATGTCTACAAAAGTGGAAATAGAAACTACAGCAACACGAACTAAAAACTCATCAATAAGAAAACTCCAAATTTGGTAAAAGGTGACATAAAAGCCCTTCTCCAACAGGTGAACCAGGGAGGAATGGTGGTAGCTTACTGGTGTTAAAGGACTCCTTGGAAGAAAGAAGATTACTGCGGTGAGTAATTTTTTCTTCTTACCCCAGGAGTCCCTTAGCATCAGTAACTTTTTTGCAGACTACCCAGCAGTACCAAGTGGGAGGTGGGCAGAGAACCTACTTAGGAAAGAGGCTCTGCAGAACCGCCCTGCCAAATTTGGCATCAGATCTGGTCTGCACATCCAAACTGTAGTGTTTCACAAAGGTGTGCACAGATTCCAGGTAGCTGCTTTGCAGACATCCAGTAGGGGAATGTCCCTTGCTGCTGCAAGCGAGGCTGCAGTGCCCCTGGTGGAGTGGGCCCTGAGCCCCACTGGAGGCTGTTGACCAGCTTTCTCATAGCAGAATCTAATACAAGAGACCAATCAACGAGAAAGAGTTCTCTTGGTAGTTGGTCTTCCTCTGTCTACATCCCCGTAGGTGAGGAACAACTGAGTGGAAGAGCCTCTGGACTGTCTAGTATGCTCGAGGTAGTGAAAGATAGCTCTTTTGACATCCAAGCTGTGGAGCTTCTGCTCGCCAGGAGTGGATGGCTCAGTACAGAAGACAGGAGGTGTAATGGACTGGTTCAAGTGAAACTCTGAAACCACCTTTGGCAGAAATTTCCTATTTGTCCTGAGCTCAACTTTATCATTGTGAGGGATGATGTAATTTGGCTCAGTGCACAGGGGCTGTAGCTCTGAAATCCTCCTGGCAGATGTAATGGATACCAGGAAGACGGTCTTCCAAGTTACAAACTTGATGTGAGCCATGGACATAGGCTTGAAAGGTGGATTCATGAGCCCATCTATGCAAAGGTTCAGGCTGCAAGGAGAAACAGGCTCCCTGGTTGGAGGCTGGAGGTGCAAGAGGCCTTTGAAAAACATTGTGGGAAAAAATGTATTTCTTCCTTCCCACCGAAAGGTAGGCTGAAATTGCTGCCAGGTGTAGCTTAAGTGAAGATGGATTCAAGCCTGACACTTGTAGGTGTACCAGGTAGTCTAGCAGCTGAGGGTCTGAAGCTGATAGGGGCTCGACCTTTTTGCTCTTGCACTAGAGGGAAAACCTTTTCCATTTGGCTGCATAAGTCTTCTTAGTGTTCGTTTTTTTAGCCATCCTCAGTATCTTAAGGACCTGTTCAGAGTACTGTGAGGATGAAAACTCTAACTCCTCAAGAACCAGGCCTTGAGGTGAAGAGAGCGTATGTCTGGGTACTGCACTCCCGTCTGAGGAAGGGTCAGCAGGGAGCGAGTCAGAGGCAGGTGAATGGGCCTTTTGCAGGACATTGAGAGAAGGAGAGGGCCAGTCCGGAGCCAACAGGATCATCGATGCAGGCTGCTGTCTGAGTTTCAGCAAAACCCTGAATATCAGGGGAAAGGGAGGAAATGCGTATAGGAACCTCCCTGACCAGTCCAGGATCAGGGCATCCAGAGGAAGTGTTCCCAGAACTGGGGGCCTGCAACAGTACTGAGGAAGCTGAAAATTGAGAGGAGAGGAAAACAGATCTACATCTGGTGTACCCCACCGCCTGAACACTGAGGCTAGTACTTTCTTGTTCAGTGTCCATTCGCTCTGACCTTGACTGATGTGGCTTAGAGCATCCATCAGAGTATTGAGTTTGCCTGGGAGGTGAATAGCTGAGAGGCTGACTCCCAGGGAGAATGCTAGAGACCAGAGCTTCCAAACAGAGTATTCCTGATCTCGTACCACCATGCTTGTTTATGTAGAACGTTGCAGTGGTGTTGTCCGTTCAAATTTGAACCACCTGCCCTTCTATGCTGAAAGCTAGTAAGACTGCTCAGAGTTCCAAAAGATTTATGTGCAACTGTGACTCTTCGGGATTCCAGTTGCTGCTTACTGAGGCACTGTCTAAATGAGCTCCCCAGCCCAAAAGGAAGGCATCTGTGGTGATCACCTTTGTGGGAAGAGGAGCTTGAAAGGGAACCCCTGCCTGAAAATTTGCAGGGTTCTTCCACCACAGCAAGATTTGGAGGAACTGCTCCGACACAGGTATCAACTTTGAATATTTGTTGCTTCTCTGAGACCAGCGAGCTCTGAGGTAGGCTTGCATAAGTCTCATCCTGTACCTGACCCCTGGGACTACTGCAGTCATAGAGGCCATATGTCCCAGAAGTTTGAGGAAATGTCTGGCTGGTCTTGACTGTCCCTGGATGAAAGAATCTGCCACTGAAAGGAAACTCTGAATGATTTCCTGCAGGAGGAAAGCATATCCCTTCTGAGTGTCCAGCTGGGCCCCTATGAAGGTGAGCAGCAGGGTGGGTTCTGGGTCAGATTTCTTTAGATTTACCAGGAAACCCAGAGACTCCACAGTGCATTCTGTGAGGGAAAGAGAATCCCTGACCTGGCAAGGAGACTTTGCTACTATGAGCCAGTCATCCAGATAGGGGTAGAGAGCGACACCCAGTCTCCTGAGATGTGCTGCCACCACTTCAAGACACTTGGGAAAGACTCTTGGGGCCGAGGACAGACCGAAGGGCATTGCGGTGAACTGATAGTGACCCAAAGAAAGTTTGAACCTGAGAAACTTCCTGTGAGATCTCCTCATGGGTATGTGGAAGTAAGCGTCCTTTAAGTCGAGGGAGGCTACCCGGTCTCCCTGCTATAAGGACTGTATGACCAGTGACAGAGTGACCATTTTGAATTAGTTTTTTTTTCAGATGTTTGTTTAAATATCTGAGATCTAAGATAGGTCGCCACTCCCCAGTTTTCTTTTTTGTCAGAAAATACCTGGAGTAGAGGTCCTTGTCCTTCTCATGAGTGGGGACGCTCTCCACTGCTCATAAAGCCAGAAGGTTTTGTACCTCTATTTCCAACAGTGGAATCTGTATTGGGGACAGAGGTCTTGACACTTGGGTACACTTGAGGTCTGGCAGCTGCTTGAACTGTAATGACAGGCCCTTCTCCACTATCTCTAGCACCCACCTGTCTGACGTAATGAGGGACCAGTGCTGAAGATAGTGAGAGAGTCTGCCTCCAACCAGAAATGGTAGCGACCTGGACACTCACATTAGGACTTAGACTGAAAGGCAGATGGCTGGGTAGAGGTGGCTCTTTTTTGGCCCCTTCTGCCCCTGCCTCTGAAAGACCCCCTGTACTGGCTAAAGTCAGATTGGGGATAGGGATTGTAAGGCCTGGGAACAAAACTTGTGCCCCTACCACCCCGGGACGGGATCTCTGAGGGGTGGCTGGTTTAGGCTTGGATGAGTGGCTCTGCCAGGAGGCCTTGCACTCATCAACTTCTGTCATGTTGTCAGTGGTTCTGTAATCAAACAACATATTTTGATCACAGGGAAAATCCATGGCCTTGTTCTGAGTGTCTGTGGCCAGGCTAGTTGTTCTAAGCCAGGCAAAACGTCTCAGAGAGATGGCATGGGCCATCGCTCTAGAGGCTGCATCATTGTTGTCATCTGCCATGTGGAATTGGTACATAGTAGCTTCCAGGGCAGTTTTTGACATATCCACCAGCTCCTGCACCACAGAATCTGATTCATTGTGGGCGATAGCCTGGACAGATTTCCAAAGGGCTTTCTGATATTTGGCTGTGAATGCCATGTAAGAAGAAAGCCTGAGAAGCAGGGAAGCTGTAGCATGCATTTTCTTTGCTATAAAGTCAGTTTTCTTGGAATCCTTGTCAGGGGGATAGGGCGACAATGAGACTCCAGCTTTCTCACAAGCTCCCTGCTGCACTATACTTTCATGGCTAGGGTGTGCAGACAAGAACTCTGTACCATTTTTAGACAATTTATATTTTCTCTCAAGCTTCTTACCAACCACTGATACTGAAGTGGGGTGTTGAAGCACTTTCATGGTATTTTTCTAAATGCAGTATAGATAGGGACGACCAGGGTCTTTGAAGATGAAAGACCCTTCATCTCCCTATAATCTTTGTCATCATCGACATCCTGGTTGGGCTCCTGTGTAGGGAGGTCCAGGTTATCCAGCATATTTTATATAAATGTAAACATAGAGGAAGGATCTTCGTGGTCACCCGGGGGATCCCCAAGGTGAGGGTCTGGGGCTCCTGGGGCTCAAGGCCTTCAAAATCCATGTCAGGGGCATCATAAAATTGATCATCTGCGTTACCCTCACAGTCTACAGAAGAGAGAACTGTGGAAGAGTGCTTGCCAGCCCCAGTAAATCGAGATCCCATCTTTTGAAGGGTCTGAAACAGTTGCCATGCTTTTTCCATATCTTGCACTGATGGAAGAACCTGTGCAGTTTGTAAATGTTTTGTTTTTTCTGTATGCTTTAAGCTGCCTGTTGTCTTGCTATTGGCTTTCCCAGGAGCAACGGGAGCATATCTGTCTTGACAGAGTTTCTTTTTAGCCACTTCATCAGAGGCTTGATCAAGCTTCCTTTTTTCATCACTCTTATTATTTTCCAATTTGTGAGGAACTTCATCTTTGGAAGCTTCATTTTTTGGCTGAGATCTGGAGGGTTCCTCAGCATCTCTGCTTATCGTATTAGTACTTTAGAATGGCCCCTCATCAGAAGCTTTTGATTTATCCTCAGCCATAATAATCAAAGGTTTGTCTGCTATGTTTGCCAATTTAAGCAAAGCAAACCAGATCTGGACCTATGAACTGAGTGCAGGTTTCTGTTAAAATACCATCGGCCAGTCCTGCCCCAGTTAATAAACTCTATTACTAGTGCCTTTTTTTTGTTGTTGTAAAACTGGGATCTATACCAGTACCAATCTTAATAGAAACTCAGTAATACTCAGCTGTGCACAGGCGGCTGCTGGACCCTTATGGACAGTCCTGACACAGATGATAGCAAGGTCCAGTAATATAACAAAAAAGGTTTCCTCGTAATTGCCAATCTAGAGAGAAAACCCCCAGGCACTGTTTAAATTTGAAATCTACTGCACGTGCCTCGTGGGAAACCCCCGCGAGGTCTGAGGTAAAAAACAAGGCAACTGTCCCTAATTCGACGGTTCCCACAAGAATTTGCCCCAAAAATGAAGGAAACCATCGAAAATAAGCACCTGCGATAAAATTAGGCTTTAAACTAAACAGTCGCGGTAAAAATTAAGTCAAAATAGTGCTGTCGTGCAAAAAAAAAATGTGCGCAGCGCTAATGAAAAAGTAAAACTGTCACTCAGGACACTAAAAGAAATAATTTATGAGGAAAACTTTACCCAGATAAGCACTAGGAGGCTGTCAACAAGGAAAGTTGGGAGACACCTCAGAGGCAATATTGCTCAGTCCAGCAGAGAAAAAATTCTGAAGCATTCAACAGCTCTCACTCAGCTCACATCCCCTCCTGTCTTTTGACTGGGTTGGCCCTACGCTCATTTAAATATCTCTTAAAGGCACACCTCCGTGGTAGTTGCACCTAGCCAGCCAAGTGCAAAAAAGTTACTGATGCTAAAGGACTCCTGGGGTAAGAAATAAAATTGCCTTGCATAAATTGAGTAAAAGTACTAATCAACAAGGCTTGCCGCCTGGTCCTGGGGGCTAAACAGTGAACCCATACTTGCGCCCTCTACTCCTCTACTGGTTGGCTCCCGTTACACCTTAGAGCTACATATCAAGCTTGCCTTATAGGCAAAAAAGCTCTACTGGGATTCACTCCCAACTCCACCGCCGTTCAAGCGCGCTGACTCCTCAAAAGTCACCAGGAGCTCAACTAAGGGTGCTCTACATGTCCCATTCAAAAGAACCTGCCTTGCACAGCATTCATTCTCCCATCGGGGGCCCACCTGGTTTAATGAACTCCCTACTTCCACCATGGAGCACACAAAAATTGGACTTTTCAAAACAGAACTACTAACCCTTCTGGCCTAAACTAACACGTGATTGCAAGTAAAAAAATTTCCAGGACTACTCCCCTTCATAACCTTTCACCTCTCTGTTTCACCTCCCCTTGCCTTGTTCCTCCACCCACATCTCTCCAACACCCCCTGACAAAGCTCTAAGACCGCTGCCCACCTAACCCTGCTCTTCCCCTCACCTCCACTTTCCGCATTCTGTGACTTAGCCCTCTCAGGCTGCTTCCACATTTCCTTGTATATAACATCTGTCTCCTTTCCATTGTTTTTTAAGTAAGGCTTATTTGCTTGCCACCTGTATTGCCTGTAACCTATTGTGCACTCGGAAGCTCAGATATTCAAAAGGGTTGCGCCATGCACAACCCACTGATGCGCCCCTGCGCAATATTCAAAAGGGAAAAGTGCGCGGCATAAATCCTGATGCGCCGGAGTGCATCAGTAATGTATGCAGGCACAGGTAGGGGCATGCCCATGCATAACCTGCACAGCCCAATATTCAGCCGGGATGTGCAGAGTCATGCATGCGCAACTCCCTATCTGCGCCTGCACAAAGCCTTTCAAAAAATGAACAGTGATGGCCACCCACAGGTGAGCTGCCGCATTGCAGGGCACAACACAGCAGCTGCCACCTGTGGGTGGCCACCCATTCCTGCGCCTGGCGTCACCCCCATGCCCCATCAGCGGGCATCACTATAGCCAAGTCCAATATCCCTGGTGGTCCAGTGGACCGCACTGAGCCTGATGGCGGGCATCACTAATGGAAACCCCCAAGTCCAATATCCCTGGTGGTCTAGTGTACTCCCCACCCACCCGCCCACCTAGGCCCCGCCCCCGCCCCCCTCCCCGTCACCCGGTAGGCAGCAGCACCACCGCCTGCCGACTGACAGCTCGGTGGGGCTACATGATGATTCACAGCATGAGCCAATACCGGGCATACAGCCCATACCATACTAACCAGTCCAGATATGTGAATGAATTCATTCACATACTGTATCTGGACTGAGCAGGCAATGTACAGACTGCATGCCTATTGGCTCATGCTGTAAACAATGGACTTGCAGCTCACGAGCTTCAATCAGTCGACCACGGCGGCAAGCGGGTGGGAGTGCGCCGCCCGCCGGCTGGCCGGGAGGAGGGCCAGGCGGTGAGGCTCAGTGCAGGTGGGTAGGTACTAGACCACCAGGGATATTGGACTGGGGGTCTCATTAATGATGCCGTGATCGGGCTCAGTGCGGTCCACTGACCACCAGGGATATTGGACTTGGGGGTTCACTAATGATGCCTGCGATCGGGTAGTGGGTCCACTGACCTCCAGGGATATTGGGGGGGGACTATAGTGATGCCCGTGATCGGGACACATAGAGGTCCACTGGACCACCAGGGATATTGGATGTTTTGTTTTATATTACAGGAATGCCCTCGATCAGGCTGCAGGGGGCGTCGGTCCCTGACGGCTGCTGCATGGCAGGGTGCCAGGCGCAAGTCGTTGGGGATTGGCGCACCTACATGCTAATGGCATGCAAATAGGGCTGTAATGAGATGCAAATGGCCCCCTGTGTGCCTTGCATATATTATGGCCCCATTTGCATGTCCCCTTTTGAATATTGCAGGTGCTGTGCATGGTGCAATGGCACTTGTGCCAGCGCATCTCCATGCTCCACTCTGGCCACTTGCGCAGTGTCGTTACGCACAGTGGGGTGGTTAGGTGCGAGAGTCTAAAGTTGCTGCGCTATAGCGCAGCTCCGCTGAATATCGCCCAGGCCACACCCCTGCGCAACAAAGTTGAGCTGCGCCCAGGCTTGCGCCACAGCCTGGCGCAGTTTGAATATCCCGGCCCGAATGTTCAGTAACCTATTGTGTACTCCGAATGTCCTGTATCCTATCGTGTACGCCTACTGTTCTGTAGCGAGTTGATGTACATTTGTCTCTCGTCCATTTGACATGGAACCTTTGTAAAAGAGCCCTCCCGGCTCAAATGTATTAATCTGCAATCTGAAATAAATAAAATGAGGGATGTGCCTCATAATTAGGGACAGTTGAGATGTATGGATCATAGGTGCCACATTGTCCAGCAAACATGGTGATCATGCACAGCACATCTTTTCATTTTCTAGTTTCACCCCTGAAAAAGGGGCTGTTACAGTGCCAGTGGGTCTACCCGGTTACCAAAATTAAATAAATATAAAAGATGATTGTCTAGCTTCACCCCGAATTCCCTACCTCACAATGGTGGGCAATCACAGAAAAGTTATGTTACAACCTCCTATGGTAACTTTATTGGGTATGAATGAGCATACCTCTCACCCATCTGTGATTACGAGGGACATTCCTCATTTTACCCCTCAAAATTGCTCTGACCCGCATCCCTCCCTACTAGAAAAAGTGCAGCCCACAAATAGAAAGTGTTATCAATTCAGACTGTAAAGCCGAAACTTTCTACAAGTCAAGACAATGGTTTGGTCAGTGTTAGCTTGTATTCCACGTTTGACGCTGTGTCGTTCGTTATTGGGGGAGTCAGTATCCCACCCTGTTCCTCATTTCACAGCCAAAAAGTTGCAAGCTACCTGAGTGACTTCTGTTTTTCTATCCCAGTACGCCGCGCGCCTGCTGACGTCAACGGCAGAGGCGCGTGCTCGATTGCCCTGCAAGAAGGAGGGTGGCGCAGGCGCAGTGACTGGGGGATTTCCGTGCAGGCTGCGTACAGGCTGTCAGGTGAGGGGTCTTTTGCCCTTTTGTCCTCCCTTTTGTCAACGACCTTTATTAAACTGGTAGTCGGGCGCTTTGTTGTCTGAACCTGGTGCTCTCGAGTCCCCTTGCTTTGAGTCGCGCACGTGTCGGGCTGTGTTTGGGGCAGTGCATGGCAGTTAGGACGGCAGCAGGCCTGGACATTCTCAGTGACTGAGTGAGTGAGGCAGGTTTTGCTGATTTATGCCCGGGTGGGCTCGAAACCGGGCCTAAGGCCCAGCAGATCAATGTCAGAAGTGGGTTTTGGGTGGGGACGGGCCGGAGACGTTGGATATTTCAGGGGGTTGCCCAGCAGTGCTGGTGTGGAGGGTGTTATCTGTCGCTGGTTTCCTGCGAACTATTCTGGAATTCTGTCTGGTAGGAAAATAAGGGAATTGGCAAGTCGCTTCAAGTTCCTAGTGTTTCTGTATTCCGGAGATGTATTTTCCTTCGGATGCTGCTCCGTTTGTAGGGAGGAGCGTTGTGTATTAAATGCGAAGCAGCAATGAGAAACTGAAATTGTATTTGCAATCATAATTCGCTTATGTTTTTTCCCCAGTTAAGTTCTATTGGTTTTAACAACACCAGTGATATTATAACACGTTCGCTCTCTCTATATAGTATATTGCACATGATTAACAGTATTTGAATGGTTACGTGTAAATGAACAACATAAATAATTATTAATCATATGGGATAAATTAACCGTGTGAACCAAATATGACATTTACCCTATAATCAACATAAAACATTGACCAGACTACTTAGTACTTATCTGTCTGTTCTTGCACTTAACAACAATGTCAAATCCTTGGCTGCCTTCCCCCCTTTTCACCACCCTTCCCCTCTTATCCCCAACCCCTTGCTCCACTTATGTCACTCCTAGAATGTTTTTTATTTGTGTCTTGCTATATATACACACACACACCTGTATTGTTAATTGTGCATTGATATTTGCCACTGATTGTTTGATACTGTGCTGGTCTATACACATGTACTGTCTTTTGCTGCTAAATTAATCTCCTGACCTGTATTGTATGTTATCTCTGCTTAGTTCTATGTTAATTTCCTGACCCTGTATTGTATCTTACCACTGTTTTGCTTGCACCCATTGCTGACATGGAACCTTTGTAAAAGAACCCTTGGTTCAAAGGTATTTATATTCCTAGAAATACAAAAAAAAATACTGTTTTGATTCAGTTGTAATTTGGATTAAGATGACGGCTTTAAAGTATGTAGTACTACATACATCTAAGAGTAAAGAACCAGTTCATTGTTTGACCAGTTATTTTCAGATCCTCACATCTTGCTTTTCTATATTCCTCCCTTCATAATGCTTGTTTTTCCTCACTTGCTTTCCCACAAATGAAATCTTGTGGCCAAGCTTCCTTCTCTTTCTGCTTCCTTAAACATGGGGCCCTGTCTCACCACTTCCATTCCCTCTGCTCCTTCCCTTCAGCTCTGAAATCTCTCTCCCGTCAGTTCTCTACACACTCCTGCAGTTGTTGCTGGTATTGGGGAGGATTTCTGTCATCTACCTTCAACACTTCACTCACAACTAAATTGGCCCCTCTCCCCAGGTTCATTAATCCCTGCTCCTGTCTCCCTATTGTTATTTTTAAAATTTTTATTAAAAATACAGTTTTTTATTAAAAACCATTGTCAGTGGCTCAGTAGGTAGCACACTCGCCTCTGAGGCCTGGAGATCAGAGGGCTGTGGGTTCAGTTCCCACATCTGGCACTTGGGTTAATATCCCAGTACTGACACTGTAGTGCAGCATGAGAGGGGTGCTACACTTCTGAGGTGCCGTCTTTCGGATGAGACGCTAAACCGAGGTCCCATCTGCCTGGATTGGTGGTAGTTCAGGTGGATGTTAAAAATCCCATGGCACGTATCGAAAAGAGTAGGGAAATTTCCCCCATTCACTAAAAAAAAAATACCACCAACAGCTTAATCTGGTCCAAGGTCTGTTGGCATTCATCTGTATCCCCCTCCCCCGGGTCATGCCTGAAAATAGGCAGGATTTGTCTAGTGCACTTACCCGGTCAACAAAAACTAAATAAATAAATAAATTTTGTTGCTTACGATTTAATATTCTTTTGTCTGTTTTTGAATTATGTCAATGGTGATTAAGTGTATGACAATTTTATTCTTGAACTGTTTTCTTGTAAACATATATTTTGTTATACTTGGTTCCATGTTATTGTATGTTTTTGTACCTTGTACTTAGGATCTGTTCTGTTCCCTTCTCTTCCCCATCCCCTCCAGATACATCTGGAAATTAGCTGCTACCAGCTCAGTATGACTTTCCTGATGACATTAATAATTTTACCCAGGATAGCCTTGGTGAGATGCAACATACATCCCATTTCTAGTGGGTCCTTTCTGTCCATTTCAGTAGTTGGGTAGACTGGAGCACTAGGAAGCCTATGAGTTGTCAAAGGGCTAATAATAAATATTTGGTTCTAGTGGGGTTTGAACCTGTCTTCTGCTGGTTCCCAAACCAGTGCTCTACGGACTCTGATGGGGAGGCAGTGTATACCACACAGCCTACCATTTAGCTGCTGGTGCGTTCATAAATCATGCGCATTCCAAAGTGAAAATTGCAGGTGTGTGTGTGTGTGTGTGTTCGTTCCTCAGTCTTGGTGCCTAAACTTGTTTTTCCACAATTCTTCAGAAGCTCAAAATTTCTGCGAGTTCTCAGCCAGGTATGCCATTGGAAGGTGGAAATTTCCCAGATGGAGGGGCATACCAATAAAGCCATTGCTTTGGCCTGGTATGCGAGTTTCTCTGCCACCTGTTTTCAGAAGACAAATTCAGATTGTAATGAGAGAAATAGTGCGACATAACTCACTGGGACTTGAATCGGGCTCTGGGAATCATGAGAGTTTACACCCAAAAAGTCTCTTGTTGCTTAACCCTGCTAAAGCCAGGAGTACCACCTGGATTAGCCCATCAGCAGTGCAAGCTCAGGCATGGGGTAGAGTTAGACCCTATTCCCTGATCGGTAGTACTGCTCCAGCTAACATAAAGGAGTAGAGTAATATAACAAACATGGAGAGACTGAAGGTAAGAGCCAAATGTGAAGAAGCAAAGTCTCACCATCTTATTCATCCCTGCTTATGAAGGGTGGGGGAAAGAGACTTGATTGACCTGCTTTACGTTCTGACCTAAAATTACAGAGGAATAGGATGAGGAGAGGGGGTGGCAGATATGATAGAGCTAGGAATCCTTTCCACACTTAAATTACTGTTGCAATGTTCTTGAACCTGGAGGAGGATATCTGAATCGATTTGTTAGATATGAATTATATGAGGAAAGTCTGTATCTCTGTATTGTAAGTTGTTGATTTTAAGTAGATGGTTGTGGTTGCTGCTTTACTCTCCTAGTGGAGGATATGTGTTTATTGAGCCTTCCGTCATTGTTGAATATTAGTTTGCTCCAATCCCTACAGCACTCAAAGATTTTAAATTCAGTAATCTGGGTGGCTACTAGCTGATCTTTATTTAAACAGGCTATTTTTTGTAGGTAAGATAAAAGGTGTTCTAGGAAATGCTGGCAAGATTATTGTGGGGAGAAGGCTGACTGCACACTTTGTGGGACTGTAATCTGGGACCACGATGGGAGGAGCCCGTGGATGATATTGGGGAGATTTAAGGACTTCAAATCACCCTGTTTTACTCACTGCTGAAAAAAGACTTTAAAAGGTATTTAGATACATCTTTTTTGCTCTGTAATCATATTATATGTATGGTATTCCAGATTCAACATTTTATATGGTACTGTATGTGTACCTTGTACCCTGAACTCAGATTGACTGTATGCAGCTAGACGTAGCTTGCTCCTGCATGCATCACAAGGTTCCATAAATTGGTGGCATTGTGGTATCTGTATTGAACAGACTTGACCATTGAGCTCTGGACAGAACTGGAGTGCACTGAAACATGTGACAGATAGCAGTCCAGAGCACAGTCATGGATATCTCTGTATTGCATTCAGCAACTGGTTAACCCAATGTTCATGGGGCCACTGTGCATTAATGTTCTGTATAAAGACCAGAAGACACTTTTAAATAATAAAGTACCGTTATAGATGGTGTGGGCTGTCCTACCCTGTTAGTTGGGACAGGATTAAACGTGGACACACCCTTTTCCAGACTCCCCAGTTTTTTTCATCCTGTCCTAACTGATACACAGCTTTTTCCCCCTTTACAAGAAGCAGCAGCACAGGACAGGTTCAGCTTTCTTTCTGCACTTTGCACAGGCTCGGTATTAAGGTGGAGAACTCCAGACTACAGTGCTTTGGTAGGGCTGCCATGGCCTACACTCCTTTGGGTGCCATGCAGGGCTGACTTTCCACCTGCTGCCCACACACCCTCTTGAAGACTAGGAAGAATCTAGTTCTTTGGAGCTCAAGGCACTGTTCGGATAAAAAAAAAAAAAAAAAATCCTAAATGCAATTAACAAAAAAGTAACATTCCTACTTGCAATTTTAAAAAAGCAAGAACAACCACAAAAATAAATAGCAACATGACATCTGTTCTTCCAAAAAATACAGGAACTGTAATAAATAATATACTCCCAGTTATACATTATTTTAAACTGAATATGATACAGCCATGTTCCCCACTTAGCATCATCAAAATCATTGCTGCAGAAATCATTTGAGAAACTACAAACACATTATGGAGCAGAGTGTAGAGACGTTTTCTGATATCTTCAGGTTCAGTGCTACCACATGTCCAGACCCCAGAAGCAAGACACCACACCATAGCACCAGCTTTAATACAAGCTTTATTATTGCACATTAGGACTCGAACAACTGAACACCTTATAGCTATTATTTATAGGGCACTCCAAGAAGCACAACAAGTAGATATATTGGATGCAGCCCAGAAATGGGAACGGGAACTGTTAAGAAGTACTTGGGAGAGGGATGCTATGAGGCCATCAGGATAACCACATTGCACGTCTGGTGTGAATACATCTGGAAACACTTTATATTACTTTCATACCCCACTGGTCACTGCCAGATATGAGAGGGAGGTACCGCAGCATGTTGGAGGCTATGTGGGAAGGTGCAGACTGGGCATTTGCACATTATGTGGACCTTCCCCAAGCTCCACCAGTTTAGAACAAATTTGGAGCATGCTGTTATTGAAGTCCTTCATTATCCAGTCCACCTAACTCCACAGGTCTATCTCTTTTGCGTACATCATAAAGAACCAAGAGACAGACCTGTTAAATGCTTATTTGGAATTATGTCCTGACTGCCAAAAAGTGTATCGCCAGAAAATAGCTATTCCCACAACACATAGACCTGGTTCATTGGCGGGACACCATCAGTGGTGTATATAAAACAGAGATGAAAACATTTGGCTTGAATGAGAAAATTGATTTATTCATATCCAGATGGAAAGCCTGGTTCATGTGTGTTATGTCCTACGACCCTAGCTTTGTTCCTTAAACAGGGGGTTGGGGGGGAAAGAGGCAGTTGTGCTACCACTGAGGGTATCTGTTTTGATCTCATGCAGTAGGGCTGACGTCCTTCCTCACCAGTTTCTTCTTTACCAGGTCAATCTGCAGTGGCCCATCTCGCCTTCGTACCCACAGCCCCTACCTCCATTTAGATAGATGTACAAATACAGGACGTTTACCAACTTATGGGTGTACTCTTGTTCCCAGTGCTGTACCAGGAGGAGGAGAGAGCCCAACTAGTTACCTCAGGCAGTGTGTATTTCTTGTGACATGTATTTTCAGTGTTGATTCTGTGAAACTGCTGTATGTTATATTTGCACATACAGTTTTTAATAAAAATGTATTTACAGAATCATTGCTGGCAATGTAACTTACAGGTTAGAGTAATGAGCTGTGAATGAGATTGGTTCATCTAGCAGAACTGGGTTTGATTCCCACAACCTCCAATGTATACCGTGTGACTCTGAACAAATCACTTAACCTCCTCAATGCTCCCGGGTTGCCTGTGAAAACTGGCATTGTGCCTAGTGGTCCTTAACAGCCAACCAAAGGAAAAAAAAAATGCTGATTTAGTGTGCGTGTGTGCGCATGCATATGTGTGTGTGTGTGTGTGTGTGTGTGTGTGTGTGTGGTGGTGGGGGGCTACAACTTCAGATTCTGGAGTTGCATGATATATGATTTAAAAAAAAAAGCGTGTGGGAGTCTTTACAGAAGAAAAAATAGTTTTGACATGTATTCTTACACAGTGAGAGAGCAGGATAGTGAGATCAAGGTACTGTATGTTTACAATGTGAATGAGCGGGGTGCTGGGAGTGACTGTAGTGTTAGACTGAGACGGGGACAGAAAGAGTTGCTGGTGCGGTCTCGCTAATACAATGTGGGGCAGGTGTGACTCTTTACCCTTCTTAAAAGTGCATGCTGTTAACATTTGGTTGAGCAGGACGGCGAGACTTCATTGTATGGGTTACAGAGGCAAACTGTAGTAACTAGGACGGCTCGACGTCATTGCGATCTGGGTTACAGAGGCAAGCTGGAGTAACTAGTGTCTAGCGATGCTGTAATACAGTGCCCTTAATGAGATGGGCACTGGGAGAACTAATACAGGCGTGTAATAATGGTCTTAATAATTACATGGCTATTTGATTTTTTTCAGTCAGATTATTGGGTATACCATACATTTTTCTCACCATGTTATAAAACAGCAAGACTCCGCCAAGGTCAGTGACTGTGGCAGGGTTATTTGCATTAAAAGCCTATGAATAGGGTACCTGAGGTGACATCCATGATTTGCTGGTGCTCTACAAACCACTGCTAAGCACTTTGTAACACTGCCTGTCACGAGAAGAAAAATATGACCTAACTGCAAATTGAACCCAATCCCCCCACCCCAAATTCTGTCCTGCTGCTCCGCCAGTTGAGCTATCGCCAATGGCTAGCTGCAGCTTCCACAGTGAAAGGAAAAATGTTGCTATCGTGATTCTGTAGTACACCATTATGTCTGAGGCTTCCTTTCATTGTCTAGAGACAGAAAATGTCTTATTTCTCTCTCTAAAGAATTCCTGCTGGCCATCATGGACTGTGTGTTTTGGAACAGTGTAAGGGAGGGGGTTGCTACGGATATCTGGGAGAGCTTTGCTTGGGATGAGGTGAAGGAGAGGGTGCCACTAAATAGCAAGGACTGCATGGGATGGTGCCACTAAATACAAATGGCTGCATGAGGGGGTGCCACTAAATACCAGGGGGATGCATGCAGTGGGGAGGACGGTGTCACTAAATACCAGGGACTGCATGGGATGGGGACAGGGTGCCACTAAATACCAGGGACTGCATGGGATGGGATGGGGTGCCACTAAATACCAGGGACTGCATGGGATGGG
This sequence comes from Neoceratodus forsteri, assembly GCA_016271365.2. Lineage (NCBI taxonomy): Eukaryota > Metazoa > Chordata > Ceratodontiformes > Ceratodontidae > Neoceratodus > Neoceratodus forsteri. The sequence continues at coordinate 173,423,383 of JADMNL010000028.1, read as the reverse complement.
AAGGGGTGCCACTAAATACCAAGGACTGCATGGGATGGGATGGGGTGCCACTAAATACCAGGGGCTGCATGGGATGGGAAGAGGTACCATTAAATACCAGGGCTGCATGGGATGGGGAGGGGTGCCACTGAAAGCCTTAAATGTCTCCTCTTTTAAGAAATTGCTACTGGATTATTTTGAGGGCCTTGTTAAATGTGATTGTTTTGGTTGATATGTATATTATTATTATTATTATCATTATCATTAACATTATCATTATTATTATAATATTTTTATTTGTTTGGTTTTGTATTGATGTTGTGTATTTATGTTCACTGTGTCACACCTGTAAACAGAACTTTTTTGTTCTAGAGTGCTAACTCGTTCAAGTTTAATCAGTTTGAGATTTTCGCTTTTGCGGTCCACTGCAGTTGTAACAGTTAAGCAGTTTTATTTTTTTTTTCTCTGTATTTAACCTGATTTTTTATACAAGGATTTTTTTTTTCCAAATTGTGTGTAATTGTTCTGTTTTAAGTGCTGTGAGCCTGACTCGACTGCATTTCCTCTGGAACTGCTTATTGCACTTGTAAATTTTTATTTATTTTTTTCTTGGTGATTGTGTATTTGACGTGGAACCTTTGTAAATGAGCAGTTGGGTTCAAAGGTGATTGCCGAAGTTTTCAATAAAATAAAAAAGTCCAAGTCAGTCTGATTTGCGGGGGCTTTATCGGGTGTGAAAGGCCATCGGCGTAGTTATTATTGCACTGTGGGATTAGGTATTTTTATATATTTTTGCCATGTATTTGGTGTCTTAAGACTTTACATTCAATAAAACAAATTATTTTAACTCTGATATTTCTGGAGTGAGTCTTGGATCTATTTTGGTGTTTTTGATAGGTGCGGGGTCTTTTTTCCCTTATATTAACGGACTAGAGTCATGTAGCCTCCCAGACTTAATAAAGGTGACACTATGGCTGGCTCCGTGGCACAGAGCAAAAGGGTGTCACAGTGGCACGCTGGCGATCTGAGTTCATGCCCTGAACCTGGATGTCAGGAGTGGGGGCCGGCAGGAAGGGGGTCACTGTGTGCCGCTTTCATAGCAGCTCCTGGTGGTGGCTTGACGGAGGCATTCTTGGCATGGGTGACAACATGCCGCTGAATGCACCCGACCGCAGGATGCCGTTTTGGCCACACGCATACAGGGAGGTTTGTGGGCCAGAAACCAGAAGCCTCCATGACCCAGGTAAGATCGTCGATGCAGGTGGCGGAACTCGGCTGGGGGGGGGGGGGTGAACTAGCCAGCAGCAGGAACACTGAGCTGCCCAAAGGAGTGGCAGGCTGGGGGGATAAAAAGATAATGCCAAACAAAAAGAAAAAAGTGACTATATAAAGTAAGAGTTCACCAGGAGTTGGCTCCAGTCTAACCAAATAGGAGTGCCAGTGTTGCCAGAGATCTAGAAGTTTCTGGCTGCTGAGATGGAGGTCCACATTAATGCATTCCATAGTTTCAATGTCTTTAACTTATTTGATCCAGAGCTCCCTTGTGGGTGCTGGTTGCATCTGTCACTTGATTAATGCATTTGGCCACCACCACCAGCAGCATTTGTTTCAATTTGGTCTTAACTTTTGGAGTTTTTAATAGATGAAGTCATAAAATGTACATGGGACTGTGATCCCAGAATATCTTGTATGTATAGCCTGCCAAAAGGGGTCAATAAAGGGCTGTCTCAAAAAATATGAAACACAGAACCTCTTCCCACACATTGCCTCCAGCAGGCATCTGTGTATGTCACGCCAAAATGTTTTGTTATGGTGGGATGTTTAAAAAAACTAACCAGTGATTTCCAGTTACGGTCCCTGCCATAGCGAAGAAGTTGCCAGGATGCCCACATTGCTTTTTGTTTTCTTTCATTCCTGAACCAAGATATGGGATTTTGAAGAGTTCAGTCCTGTGCCATGCCTTGCATGAATAAATAAAATACGTTGGTACGATGCTGTGTTGTCTACCACCAGAAACAGGTGGTAACACCGTCCTAATACATCCACATTATTAATCCAGCATGTACATTAACAGGTAACTTCAGTGGAAGAGATTTTTAGAAATTTGCGAATGGCATCTGGGGAAGTCCCATTAACCTATGTATTTATATACCTGTGTAGGTTGTAGGCATCAGCAATGATTCTCTCTTGCATCCCCCTAATTTCTTTGTAATTTAAATATAAATGAGATTGCTTCACTCTCTTTTGCCCTAGTATAAAAAAAACGGTTTGTCTCCATTCCAAAGGTCATGACCCCAATCATGCAAGGCATCATGGGAGTTAATGATGTGTACATGTACAAGCCAGCAGAAGCTATACTCTTTCAGTTCTGTTACACATCTTGTGAAGTCCCTATATTGTCTAAAAACATTTTTTTTTCTGACTCGGATACACTTTAAACTACAGAAAACTGCAGGGCATTTACTATGCCTTGAAAAGTTTTTATGGACAGCAAAAGACAAGAACACAAGGACTGCAGAGGGAGGACAGTAGTAGCACTAATACAGTGTAACTAGCACCAGTAGCTTTACCACCAAAACATCATAACATTCCATGGTGCCTTACAAGAGTCGGGTTATGACATTTTACAATGGAGTTAAGCAGGTTTTCACACCAGGCATAAGTACCTTCATTTGCATTAAAAAATTTGATGAAATCAGGTGGGTGCAGTAGAGGTAGTCATCGTTCATCCCTACAAACTGCACAGGAAAACCGAAAAAAAGGCTGAGGAGACCTTTCCTGTAAAAGGACACTGGCAACCCTTTCTGCGTCATTATTTCTAGCTGGAAACCCACATTTTATGCATACTTTCTGTAAAATTTTTTGATGTGGGGTTATTTTATCTGTTTCCTTTCTTAGTAGAACTGAAATGCACGTTAGTGGTGTAGTTACATTCAACCTTATTTTATTTCAGATTCTTGATCTACTTTTAGTGCATACATCACATCTGAACATTAGCAACACCCCAGTTCAGTCACTCATGATGCAGTAGTCTCCTCGCCCCTCCCCCCCCAACTGTATGAATGGCAAGATTGTGTTAGGAGTGTAGGGGTCGAAACTGGCACCTGCGCACCTGCTAAATGCTGGTAGATTTTCTATTGACTAGTAAGATTTTCCTTTAACTAGAACTGTGGGCTTGTTCTGGAGAAGGTAAAATTTGAATAAGTACACCAGCTGGGCCAGTGGAAAAGTCTATGGGGCCAGTGGATTTTCCCAGTCACTAGCCCTGATGGCTTGTGGCTGCAAAACTTAATTTTGACCCCTGGGAGTGTTCCCAAGTCCAGAAAGGATGCAGTGAGAGTTGATCAAGGACTTTAAACATCAAGTTTTTGTATGGTAACACTAGTATGGTGGGCAGTTTTTTCCTTTTTTTTTTTCACTTAAAAAAAATTGGAATCTAATTGACCAGCTAACATCAGTAGTCTCTACAGAATGTAACCAATCATAAAATGTGTTTTAAAAGCTAGAGATACTTTGAGGTTTAAGGGGATTGACCGTGTCCCTTTAAAGGACCCCTAAACCCAAATTTTGCCTATCGCCATGCAAAAAATCCGAGATCGTTGAGAGCTAGATAATGATGCAACATTTTAGACAATGCAACATGTTCGAATATAGGGCTGTTTACCTGCATCGGTGTCGTTTTCAGTGGTTTCATCAGGTTTAAACTTCACAGACAAACTTCCTGATGTTTTGAAAAGCCATGCCACTAACTAGCTATGAAATGGCGCTAATGCAGGATGTAATGATGTAATTGAGAGACCGATAATACAGAGCCATTGGAGCCTTATGTGCTGGCCCAGTTATTATGATAGCTAATTGGTACTTAAAACTCATTACTTCCAGTATTTTGTATGAAGTCCGGAACCATCCATTGCTTAACCTGACACAAAATGGCGGCTCAGGACCACATGATTCATCAGACTCTGAATGTACCCAGAATATATTACTGTCATAAATGGACCAGCACCACCAGTGCAGGTAAACAGCCCTATATTCTAAAATGTCACATCATTGTATAGCTCACTGTGATCCCAGATTATTTACTTAGTGACCAGGCAAAATATAGATTGAGGCGTTTTTTCTACAGGCAATAGTAAAGACGTAATTGGAGCACAGTTCGAGGCTCCAGTACCCTGAGTTCCCCCACTGCAGTCACATACATTTGCTCATTTAAGTACCTTGTCACTCGTAAATTTGGGAAATCCCTGCGCTGCGGCCGGCATTTTCTAATGTGGGGGGTACTCGCTGCTGGAGATCCCATTGAAAAGAACAAGATATGCTGATGCACCTTTGTCCCTTCCGGTATTGTGCCCATATGTACGGAGGGTTAATAATCTCTGTACCTCCCATGCCCAGTGCTGTTTTACAGGTTTCAAATCCCCCCCCCCCAGCAAGCCCCACTCCATTCCCCTGTCACACAGAATAAAAAAATAAAAAAGACACGAGACCGTGCCTACCGTTGCCGATCATTCATCCGAGGAGTCCAAGTCTTGCTTGTGACAGCTGTCCCGTTACTGCGCCGATGGCAATAATCAGACCTTATTCGTTAGTTTGAACTCCAGCACTCAGGTCAGTAACAGCAGCAGTGCACACCAGCATTTTGTTGTACCATCGATGTGACGTACTCGAGAAGAGGGTACAACAACTTCTTGATGTCACAACAACTCTGGAATTCTGCTGATTTCCATACAAAACAGCGGTCTTCCATACACTATAATGATTTTCCAGGCCTGGATTTCCATGCAGAACAGCATTCCACCATACATTACAGTATGATGCCACAAACGGGGGGCTTCAGAGTGCGAGTTCTTTTAAAATATGTTTTCAAGAAGTGTTTAATTTTATTTTAAAACTACTTTGCATGGACCTTTGCTCACCAGTGTTATTGCTTCCATTTAAATTGCTATTTTAAAGAAAATTGACGTGATGCACACACAGTACTGCTATAGTTGAATACTCAGAAAGTGAAATGGGTTAAATCCCAGGTTAACGTACAGAATACAGAGGGTAATGGCTGGTGGGATTGTCTCCTCCCCATGGAAGGTAATCAGTGGGGTCCCCCAAGGTTTAGTATTGGAGCCACTCCTGTTCAATGCCTATGTCTTGGATATAGGGAGAGGGTTAGGAGTAGGCTGAGTCTCTTTGCAGATTCCAAACTGGGAGCATTGGTGGACTGGGAAGAAACGAGAGTGACAGTTCAGGGGGACCTGGATACCCTGGAGGGGTAGTCAAGGAGGTGGGGATTGAAATTTAATGCCGGGAAATGTAAGGTCATTTATTTGGGGGTCAAAAACCCTGGCCATGTTTACACCTTGGGGGTGTCACACTGCAAGCCACATTGGGTGAGAGGTATCTAGGGGTGGTGGTAGACATCAAAATGAAAAAAATCTGAAAATTGTAGAAGAACCGTAGCCAAAGCAAACAGGATCCTGGGGTGCATAGCCAGGGGAGTTACATCCAGGAGGAGGGAAGGAGGTGATCCTCCCTCTGTATAATGCCTTGGTCAGGCCACAACTCGAGTACTGTGTACAGTTCTGGAGACCTCATCTGAGGAAGGATATAGCGCTGCTGGAGAGAGTCCAGAGGAGAGCGAATAGGATGGTTCAGGGCATGGAGGGAAGGTCCTATGAGGAGAGACTGGAAGAGCTTGGGCTGTACACATTGGAGAGGAGAGGAGGGACAGGGGAGATATTATAGGGGTCTTCAAGTATGTAAAAGGAATAACTGAGAGTGGAACCAAGGAGCTGTTAAGACTAAAGAAGGGGGGGAACAGCTAGGTGGCATGAGTGAAAGCTGGAGGGGTGGAGAATTACAGGGGGGGAGCGTAGTAAGCATTATTTCACTGAGAGGGTGGTGGAGACGTGGAATGTGCTGCCTGGGTGGCTGGTGGAGGATGATGGCACAGTGGAGGGCTTAAAGAAGGGGTGGAACAGGTACAAAGGGAAACTAAAGTCAAAAATGACCCTCTCGGGGGCTTGGGGGTGGGCTGGGGAAGTGAGCACCCACTAGGTGGCTGGCTACGAGCAGACATGATAGACCATTGGGCCTGTTCTGCTGGCTTTTAGTATGTTGTTAATCTGTAATTCATACCGGATATCATGCTGTGAAAGTTTGTATTTCATAACTGCTGACATCTAAGGGTGTCACAATGTGAAATTTGGTCTAGTATGAGAACTGTAAAGAATAACATTACAAGACCGCAACAGTTTCCATCTGTGATGCTGAATGATAGATATTTAAGTTTGAGCGGAGGTTGGGGAACGGACCCCCCACTACCTGAGTTCTGGGGGATTTGTTTGGACAAGAGAGCAAACAAGCATTTGTCAATGCTGAATGTTGTCTTGCTGGCATTGGCATTGGTAGTGCAGGAGTCTGAGAGATGCATAATAAGAATGGCAGTGAAGTATTGAACGGATGCCATCCCCACCCTGCAGAGACTGACAGGCATTGGGATGTGCCTTTAAGTCTTGGCCATAACACTCACATCATTTCACCTCACCCTACCCTGCAGACACTGACAAGTGCCGTGGGGTCTTCAGGCCTTACATTCACCCCATTCCATAAGGAAATATGCTGAGATGGGTGCAGTATAGGAGAATAGGCTGAAATTTGGGGCTGAAGACTCCAAGGCACACCTCGATGCCTGTCATTGGCTGCAGGGTGGGGGTGGAATGGCATGAGCATTACAGCTGACAATCCCAAGTCACACCCTTGATGCCTGCTGGTCTCTACAGGGTGGGGCGTTATGGTTGGAAACCCTAATGCCTGGGCGTTTGTTGGTATTTTCACTCCAAATTTTTAACATGGGCATTTTGTGACCCGACCTCGTGAACAGTGGCACTGTCAGTTCATTAGCCAAAAGGTGATTTTGCACAGCGACTGTGCCATTTAGTGCCACAAGTGCAAAAACGCATTTCAGGCAGGATGTGGAAAATGACAACTATACTGTTTGTAAGGAAATGTGGAAAAAATGGCAATGTTGAAAATCTGGAGTGAAAATATTAAAAATTGTAGATGTTACGAGCGTGCATGGAAACTGCGAAACGCACACTCGTAATAGTCATTTTTTGGAATTTTTTCACCCAGTTTGCAACGTGGACTTTTTGGGACCCCACCTCATGAACAGTGGCACTACTGTTCCGTTAATTGGTTCCGAAAGGTGATTCCATGCAGTGACCGTGAAATTAACTTTCAGGACAGAGTAATGAAATGACAGTGCACGTGTTCATGAGGTGGGATCCCAAGAACCCCATGTTGAAAATCTGGTACCAAAATTCCCCAAAATGGCTGCGACCCCCCCCATTGCCTGCAATCATTATGAAGCTTACCACATTTTGTTCAGTTCTCGGTTGGCTTTTGAAGAGTTCAGACATGTTCGCACTCCACAGAAGATGCATGGCGCCAGCCCTCTGGATGTAAGTATGGGGTGTGGGGGTGCGGGAGGTGGGTATGCAAAGGGTGGGAGTGGCGGGATGTCGAGGGACCTTTTTTTTTTTCTTTTTCTTTTAACAGGTAGCAAAAAAAGAAACTGGACTTGGGAACTATTTTCTTTACGTACAGGTAAAAAAAATTATTTGGGGCACCCAGTGTGCCATGAGTTGTGTTTTTTTTTTTTTTTTTTTTTTTTGGGGTATACATGATGCTGCGGGGATTGGGCACTCCTGTTGGCAAAGAACGTGCGTGAGTGTGCACGCTGGTGTGTGTAACATGATGCCAAGAGGGATTGGGCACCCCATTGGCAAACAAATTGAAGTGGGGGGGACATGCCGACACGGGGATTGGGCATCCCTGATGTTGGCTTTGTGGGGATTAAGTGGTGGGCGGCAGGAGCCGCTGAATTTATTGGAATGTTTCACCGGGAAAGACATGTAACGGAGCCTTGTTATCTGATGCTCCAATGAGGAAATTGCATCTCATTGGAGTGGCAGATTTACGTACTACTAACATACTAAAATGCCAGCAGAATAGGCCTAACTGTCTTTCGTGTCTGCTGGTTTGGTCAGCCCCCCACCCTGGGAGCTGATCTTGCTGCCCCCCTTGCTTTCTCTGGCTTTTCCTTTCCCAGTTCCGGATATTCTCGCTGCACTGGATTTGCTTCCAGAACCCTTCCCCTGTACCTGTCCCACCCCCTCTTGAACCCCTCCACCGTCTCTGCCTCCACCAGCCCCCTGGGCAGAGCATTCCATGGCTCCATCACCCTCTCAGTGAAGTAGCACCTCCTTCTTTCTCCCCTGAATCTCCTCCCCTCAGCTTTCACCCATGCCCTCTAGTTGCCCCTTCCTTCTTCCTTCGAAGCACCATGACTGCTCTTCCCCTATTTACCCCCTTCATATACCTGAAGACCTCTATCATGCCCCCCTGGTTCCTTCTCTCTTCCAGTGTGTACATATTTAGCTCTTCGAGCCTCTCCCCATAGGTTCTGTCCCCCAAGCCCCAAATCATTTTGGTTGCTCTCCTCTGGGCCCTCTCCAGGAGTTGAATGTCCCTCTTTAAGTGTGGCCTCCAAAACTGCACGCAGTACTCGAGGTGTGGCCTCACCAAAGATCCCCCTAGCGATGCATCCCAGCATCCTGTTGGCCTTGGCTGCTGCCCTCCTACAAGTCTCCGAGTTGTTCATCTTGACATCCACCACCCCCAGGTCCCTCTCAGTCATTGAGACTTGTAGCATCCCCCCCCCCAATGGAGTACACTTGGCCTCGGTTTCTGGCCCCCAGGTGCAGTACCTTGCATTTCCCTGCATTGAACCTCAGCTTCCACTTTCTAGACCATCTTTCTAGAGCTTCCAGGTCCCCCTGTAGGGCCACCCTCCCCTCCTCCCCATCCAACACCACCCCCAGTTTTGAGTCATCTGCAAAGAGACTCCTCTTCATTCTGATACCTGTCCTTATGTCAGAGACGTAGGCGTTGAACAGGAGGGGCCCAAGGACTGATCCTTGTGGGACCCCACTGATGACCCTCCTTGGGGATGAGACTATCCCGCCAACTACGACCCTCTGGGTCTGGTCCTGGAGCCAATTGTCTATCCATCTGATCATCTGGTTCCCCACCCCCATTTCTCCCAGCTTGTCCAACAGGCCCTCATGAGGAACAGAGTCAAATGCCTTCCTGAAGTCTAGAAAGAGGACGTCCACTGGTCTACCCAGGTCCAAGGCACTTGTCATCCAGTCATAGAACTCCACAAGGTTTGTTTGACATGATTTCCCTTGGACGAATCCATGCTGTCTATCGTTCAGGCACCCTAACTTTTCCAGGTCCCCCCCAGGCTCTCCTTGACAATGCCCTTCATCACCTTGCCCACCACCGATGTCAGGCTGACAGGCCTGTAGTTCCCTGCCACCTCCCTTGATCCCCTCCCTTGTGGATAGGCACTATATGCGCCACCTTCCAGTCCTGGGGCACCCACCCTGTCCTCAGAGAGATGGTGAAAGGTTTTGCCAGGACATCCGCAAGCTCCTTCAGCACTCTGGGATGTAATTTATCCGGCCCCGGTGCTTTCTCTGTCTTAAGGGACCTGAGGGCTTCCCTCATTCTCTCTGCTGTGATTTCCATCTCCGCTACCTCTTCTCTCTGCTTAGCCTTCCCCCCCCTTCTGCCAGTGATGCCTCCCCCTCGCCCCAGACCTGCCGATTGGTAAGAGTCCCCCCCTCCTCAGTATCACTGTCTCCTCCCATGTATGATGTAGCACCCCCGTTTTCCTTGATGGAAACTGAGGTGAAGTACTCATTTAGTACCTCAGCTTGCTCCCCCGGGTCTTGTGCCCATCTCTCCCCTGTTTTAATCCTGCTAATCTGCCCCCTCACCCTTCATTTTTCCCCAGTGTATCTAAAGAACCCCTTGTTCCCTCTCCTAATTTCCCTGGCCAGGTTCTGCTCCTTCTTTGCCTTAGCCGCCCTCACCGCCTTAGTGGCCCTTCTAGCCATCAGTTCATACTCCCCTCGATCCCTTTCACTCCTTGAGCACTTGAATTGCCTATAGGCTGCCTTCTTTCCCTGCACCACCTCCTGGACCTCCCTGGTCCACCAGCAGGGTTTTCGGGCCCTACTGCATTCTTGTCTTACTCTGGCACAGGTGCTGGTAGCATCCTGCACCCCTCTCCTGATTATTTCCCACTTACTTGTCAGCGTCCATGTCTGACCCAATCACATCCAAATGCTCCTTAAGGATCCTTCCCAATTCCTTAAAATCCGCCCCCTGAAGTCAGTTATCTCCATCTTTGTGCAGCCTTCTACCTCCTCAGGTCCAGGCAGAACCAGACCATGGCATGGTCACTCCCTGTGGGTCCCTTACCTCAGGCCCCCAATCTGGTCACCGTCTGCAGGACCACATCCAAAACCAGCGCTTCCCTGGTGCGGTTCCCCACCTGCTGAGTTAGGGACGTGTCTTGAAAGACATCCAACAACCTCTGTTCCCTGGCCACCGAGGATGTCATAGTCTCCCAGTCTGTTCCTGGCATGTTTAAGACCCCCAACACCACCACCCTTCTCCTGCCCAATCTGCAGTGTCTCCCAGCATCTGCCACCAGACTCTCCTCCAGCACAGGGGGTCTATACACCACTCCTATTTTTACTCTCTTGCCCCCCCCTTGTTATCAAGGTGTCCCAGATCGCCTCCATGGTTCCCTCTGCCTCCTCTACTCCCCCTATGCTAGTGCAGTTTTTGACTATTATTGCTATTCCTCCTCCCCTTCCCTCCCCCGTCCTTCCTGAACATAGTGTAACCCTCCAGGTTCAGGTCCCAGTCGTGTCCTGCGGTGGCCCAGGTCTCAGTGACCGCTGCCACATTCGCCGCTCCCTCAGTTAGCATCGCCTGGAGCTCAGGCATTTTATTGCCCAAGCTCCTGGCATTTAGCAGAACTACCTTCCACCCTTTCCCTATACTTCCATTTCCCCTGCCCGTGTTCCCATGGGGATTCCGTTTTCCCCTGGTCTGCACTTTACCAGTCAGCCTTTTCCCGCATTTCTCCAGCTCCCCATGGGGGTGGAGCCAGAGTCCCTCCTTTATCGGACCCCCCTCGACAGCCATTTCTTCCATCCCTCTCCCCTTCACAATTTTAAACCCCACTTTTCACCAATGAACCCTTCTATTTTTAACTTAAGGATTCACCTCTCCCCTCCAAATTGAGATGGAGACCATCTCTAGCATTCAGCTCCTATCCTCCCAGGTCCCCCAATCAACCCATACCCTCCGGCCTCACACCACTCCCTGAGCCACTGGTTTATCTCCCTGATCTTCCTTTTGAGTTCCCCACTAGCCCTCGGCACCGGCAGGATTTCCAAGAAGGAAATCGTGCACCCTATGTCATGACAGACCCTAGCAAGCTCCCTGAACCTTGCCTGTATCTCTAGCTCGCTATTTCCCTCAATGTCATTTGTACCCAGGTGGACCAGTATGTGCGGGGAACCCCCACAGTCCTTTGCCAGCTGATATACCTCATGCTTGGCCCTGTGCTCCATTAGTCCAGGGAAGCATTTTGTTCTAACTGGTCAGGCTTCCCCCTCCCTATCCCATTTGATACCCCGATCATAAAATCTCCCAACAGGAGCACTCTGACCACTCCTTTTCCTCCATCCCCCCCCTTCCATGTCCCTCATCCTTTGTACCGGCCCTTCCACTCAGCCGACTCCTTGTTCCTCCTCCTATCTGGGTGCCACATGCCGCCCCCTCATTTACCCTGGCCACCCCCTCCTCTCCAATCCTATGCCTTTCCTCCTCCCGAGTATCCTTCTGTGCCTCGCTAACTCCCCCCTCACTGCTTTCGACTGGTCCTTCTCCCCCATCCGCTAACTAGCCTGGTTCGTCCTCCCTTCCTTCCTGTCTCTGTTCAGTTCCTCCTTGCTTGTCGTGCTTCTCTGGCCTAAACCCTCAGCTCCCTTTACTGTATTCTCCTTGTTTTTCTGGTCCTTCTCCTTTCCTCCCAACTGGTCCTTCTTCTTGCGCTTTCCTCCCTCTTCCCCCTGCCCCTCCTGCACTGATCCACTGCCCCCCCCCCCATTTTCCTGCATTCCATTTTCCCCCTGTTCCTCCTGCTATCTGGCCCCTGCCCCGCTCCTTTCCATTTCTGACCACCCCTGTCATGGCAACATCACCCCCTCATCCTCAAGCAGAAGAAGAGAATTGAAGCGGTTACTGAGCGTGAGGTCCGATCCACCCCCCCCGCTTCCTTCTGTCCAGCCCCAGCCATCTGCCTACTTCCCTGAGAATGTTGTGCCTCTGGCCCCTCTTTGTGAGGGTCCCCAGTTACCTGCCTGCTTGCTTGGTAGTGTCCTCCTTTTGGACCTCTTCTGCCAGGGTCCCTATGTGACCCCAGGGTATTCTCCTGCACTCCTTTCCCTGTGCCCTCACCCCTAGTGCTTGGTGCAACCCCGTGGGAGATCCCCTGCCATTTCCCCAACCATACCCCCCCTTCCCCCAGCTGTCTTTTAATCCCCGCAACCTCCTCCCTAAGCTGTGCCAGCTGGTAGCACACTGGGCAACCACCGAACTTCCAAGCCCAGTCCAGTATCATGGCTGCCCCACACCCTGTGTAACCCCACCACCCTCCCAAGGATGCTGGCCCTAATGACGTATGGTCCCATCCCCCTCCAAGTAGGTTTCCTTGGGTGAGCCACCGTTCGCCACTAGTCCAAGATATACCCCTACTGACTAATTAGGTCACCCACTAATTCTAGATACAGTCACACAGTAAACCGGTAACCCTGTTACTAGGTGCAGTACAACACAGTAAACTTATAAGGGAAGTGAACAACTCTCCAAGCTCCTCTCTCCCAGCCTTTAAATCCAGTGCCCAGTGGCTAGAACTACGAGCTGCACCTGCAGCCTTTTCCTCCAATTGCAGGGCAGGTGTTCCCTATAAATAAGCAGAGCTCTGGGGTGGGGAGGGTGGGATTAGGGCCTACACCCAACTCTCGAGAGAGTGTATCAGCCCTGTCTGCCCCTCCAGGCCCTGCAACCAAAGAAAAAGCCCCAAGCAAATCCCACCAAATGGGTTTTAAATCAGAAGAAATAGGTCTCCACCAGCGCAGCCTGTTTACACAGTGAAACATCCAACAAATGAGCCCACTTACAGCCACCAAACCAGTTTTCAAACTTCCAACAGCTCCAAAAAACAATACCCTGCTAGCCCCTTAGATGTAGTAAGAAAGAAAAAAATAACTTTTTACCAAGTAAAATCCACAAGAAGCCCTGTAAAAACAAGAAGCAGCTACTGTACTGAAACACTTCGATCCTGTCCCCTTCTAATTCCTTCTGATTTCTTTCAACTCCATGGCTCTCTCTGAAACTGCTGTCATTGGTAGCATGCTCGCTAATTGGTGGCTGAGGGACGCATCCACTAAAGCGTTACCTGCAATCGCCAACACTGACACACCTCTGAATGAGCTACTACCGCAAGATGCTGCTTGCGCACACGCAAGACAACATAAAAAATGGGGATACTAATGTGTTTTTCTTTTCTTTTTTTTTTTTTTTTATCCCCCCCCAACCTAGAACTGATGTCTTGAGCATCCTTCCACCTGTGTCAGAATAACTCTGGTCCCCCAACCCCCCAGTCTACTTTTTCCCAGTTCAGGGCCTGATGGTTTCGGCATCTACTTGACTGCAGAGTTTCATCCATCCATTTCACTGCCAGATCCCTTGTCTGTCAGTCACAATTCTGTCCCGGCCCCAATGCCTAGCCAGAGACCAGGAAATCCAGGAATATACAGATAGACAGAGGAGCATTTGGTGCAGTTTTTTGAGAACTTTAGTTTTTTACCAGAAGCTGGGACAGACAGACTTACTTTGTGCTGAGTGACTGGAGGCTCGGTTGTTTAATGAGATCCACCAAGGTAAATTGAACAGCCCCTGCACCTGATGTATAGGTGCCTTACCTCATGGGACTGCTTGTAATGTGGAAATTGCCCAAAATAATTCATTTGTGGAAAACTAATAACCCTTGTAAAATTAGGAAAACTGGGTCCCAAGGACTGCCCGGTTTCTGGTGCAGCCCACGCTCCTCCCCCGTGCTCTGCCAAATTATGATGCGATGCTAGGGAGAGCACGGGGACATGCTCCATTATAGTCTATGGGAGGCACCTTTCTGATCTTTTTTTATATTATAATGGCCATTGGATGATAAAACGTGGGCACTGGTCGACTAGCAAGGGGCTTGTTCCCTGAGGAACACCGACACCAGTGGGGGATAGACCAGATTTTATTTTGTTTCTTTCGACAAATTGCAGCCTGCCAGTGAGATGGCTTTTGAACCAGGTTGAAGTAGCAGATGAGAAACCCAAGGCTTTCAGTTTATCGAGTAGCAGGGCATGATCATAAAGGTCAGACGCCTTGGTTAAATCAATGAAAACCGCCCCAGTAAGCATTCCTTTGTCCATAGCCATATTTATAAAATTGATAAGTTCTATGAGCGTGGTGGATGTACTAAGTGCATGCCTGAAGCCATGCTGAGCCAATGTTAATAGGTTGTGTTGCAGAAGGTATTCTAAGACCTGCTGTTTTCTTGAAGCTTGTCAAGCACAGGTAGAATGGGTATGGGTCGGTTATTATCCATGCGCCTGGTAGCCCCTTTTTACGGCTGCGGTAGGCAGAGCCTGCAGACCGTTTTGCATGTACAGAAGGAGTGCTGTAATGTTTTCTGTCCATGAAACTGACTGAAGGTGTAAATAGTCTCCACCACCTTACCCTCCTCCAAGAAATGTTTTCTGCCCTCAAATAAATACATTTTCATGTTAGTCAATGGTTGCAGGGTACTATTTTCTTTCTTAAATAGGCAGTACAAGAACTGGAACCTGAGTAGTGGGAGACGGCATTAGGTTTTTTTTCTGTTTTTCATTGGGGGGGGTAAGATCCACCCCCACATCCACCCAAGAAGCTCCTAAAGATCCACTCCCACCTTTTTTTTTGTGATTCATGTGGGAGGGGCATGAGGTGGGTCTATCATGTTGGAACAACTGACTATCCGAGCTGCCTGGGGAAGTAATTAAGAAGTGCCTGAAACTGCATCTAGGCATATCCCTCCCCCAAAACACACACACACACGCTCCTAAAGATCCACCCCCACCTTTTTTTGATTTATGTGGGAGGGGCATGATGTGGATCTATCATGTTGAAACAAGACACAC
This sequence comes from Neoceratodus forsteri, assembly GCA_016271365.2. NCBI lineage: Eukaryota > Metazoa > Chordata > Ceratodontiformes > Ceratodontidae > Neoceratodus > Neoceratodus forsteri. The sequence goes on along the minus strand of JADMNL010000028.1, from coordinate 173,408,249 downwards.
TAGTTTGCGACCTGGACCAAGCAACACAACAAGTCTGTTCAGTGATCGAGTTGTGATGCTTCTGTATTTTTTTTTTAAGGACTAGGAGAACAGAAGTTACTTAATGCCTTCAAATTGACTTAAAAACCCTTGGAACAAATGATTACCAGAGCCACCTGGAGCCTCAGAAGGAAAGAGTAATTAAGGAGTGCCTGAAACTACAGCTACCAAGGAAAACAATAGACACAGCGTTCTGATTCGAGTTGAAAGAGCCACAGGTTTTTCTTAAACATTTATGTACTAAAAACATAAAGTTCAGCTTTTGGGATTAACAATATTTAACTATATGCAATATATACATACCTATAATGATAATTATATATCTATATAGAAAGAGATATTTTGTTTTTTAGTAGTTTCAAAAGTTTGAAAGCATTGGTGTTAGTAATGCATTTAGAAAAACATTTTTAATTGTCTTTACAGTTAAACATGCAGTTTCATAAGAGAGTACTTATTTTGGGGGGGTTCAAATTATTTTAATCATGGGCATAGTACTTGATAAACAGATACCTTTTGATAAAGTGTGTTTTTTCTTTTAAGCTTGAGAAATATGTATTATATATGTGTAGCAGTGTTGTAAATGGGACTGGGGAATGAATAATGGTTAAGTGCCTAGAATTTTTTTTAATATAATTGAGTTTATTTGTGGTAAGTAGGTAGGGGATAGTGTTTTGAATGTGTTAGTGAGACAGATTTGTTAGAATAAATATATGCTGTCTTGCAAATAAAATATTGTAAGGGATACATTTTGCAAAACAGTGTTGTATATCGGGTTTTCTTTCGTGTATTGTTGGAAGGAATAGCTATGGCTCATTTTATACTATTGGTAAAACAAGAGAAGAAAACATTGAACAAGAAAACAATTGGTGATTTTAAAAGCTATTCTGATCAGAGCTGACATAAAATAAAAATACAACTGAGATTTTTTTTTTTTTTTAATGTCAGCTCTGATCTGTTCAGTCTTACTTTTTCTCATGGCTCGGTTTATAATATCAGTGAAAAGAAAGTAGAAAAAAAAAAACACCCAGCCATTTGCTTCTACAAGTAGTTGTTAATTGCAGCTGGTATATTTTAACACGTGCAAGGCAACTCCACCCACAACTTCCCTAACACAGACAAATGGCATCAGTGCTTACTGATTTGTTAACATCCTGTTTCTGGTGTCCCTGATTGGACACTAGAAACAGGATGTTAACACATCAGTGAGCACTGATGCCCCCAAACGCACACACATAGATGATATGAATTTTTTTTTTTTTAACTCTGAACATGCCAATATTTGTCTCTAACAGTATGGACAAGTTGAGCATAAACATAAAATAGAAAAAAAAGGATCAAGCGGGTGCCTTTTCCTTTGTCAGATATATGCAGACAGAAGGTCACAAATCCTGTATGACAAGTTCATTATATGGATGTTTTCCATGTAAAACAGAAATTTTGTTAATGTCATGTCTGTAGCATCGTTTGTAGCCAGTAAACTATTATTTATATAGGTACTGTAAACGACAGGTTTTAATTCAGAACTCCAATCTTGATAAATTTTTTTTTTTTTTTTTTTTTTTAGCAGTTCTGTAATAGATTTATGTCTCTCTGTCTGCAGAAGTGCCTAGCATAGAAATTAAAGTGTTTCTGTAATTGATTGTTGTTTGCATGAGAAGTGGGTGTGACAGTGGCATGCAAGGGTGAAGTCTAAAATTGTTTGGCCATTCTGGGATCTAAAGTTAAACACTATTGTGTGAAGAGAATAAAGTCTTGTGTTTTTTGCATTTGAATAGAGCTAATGCTTTGAAGTTAAAAGATATAAATATATAGGGCCAGATGATCAAAACTTTGCCCCGGGGCTAAATTAGCACTGCACCGCGGGCAGACTTTGCCCGGAGCACAAAACAAACCATATTCAAAAGGAATAGCCCAGGGCAAACAGCTTCTGAATATAGCATGGGAATGAGGCTGCGCAAACTGGGCTGGGAGTGCAGGGAAAAACTTAGCCCTGGAATAACACAGCTCTGAATATGGCAACCAGGAAGTACAAACCACAACGGCAACACAGTGCACAGCGATGTGAAGGTAGGTAAAGGTGATCTATGTGGCCAATGTGTGTGCCAGCAAATGTGTGGACTCAGTACAGTTGCAGGCAGCAGTGTATGTGAAAGTACGGCGTGCAAAACTGTAAAATATTCCCCGAACTGTTTGCGCAGCGCTAACACGTTTGCTCGGGTTTAGCGCTGGGCTAAACCGTTTGCCCAGCACTAAACTTTGCCATATTCAAAAGTGATATGTAAATGAGCCTACTTAGGTAGGCTGTGGGCAGACATCCAGATTAGCATCTCATTATGCCCTGATTTGCATGCAGTTTGCGCTAGGCTGTTTTAGCCCTGCGATTAAAACTGCGTAAACGTGTTAGTGCTGAGCAAACAGCTTGGGGAATATTATACAGTTTTGAACACTACTTCCATGTGCACTGCTGCCTGCAGCTGTACTGGGACAACACAGCATAGGCACCAATGGTGGTGGTGCTGCATGCAACTGTCACACTGTAGGTCATGCTACAGTGCACAGCAGACACGCCAGTAGTGTGTGGACACAGCAGTGCCTATGGTGTGTAGGGCAGTGATGATGACTGCACTATACACAGTGAGAGGCCCAACCTGCAGGTGTTTACTGACAGTGGACATTACTGTTACGCTGTTGTGTGACCCACAGATGCTGCACCTCCGTCATGGGATGCTCACAGTGACATATACATGTCCGGCTTTGTGTGCTGTGTCAGTTGTACAGCTGTGCGGTATGTGGCTGGGGGGACATATCCGAAAGACACACACACACACACTGGTGTTTGGGTATTCACAATACTGGCCCATGTGCACTGCATGATGTGTCCCAGCCTTGTGGCCACACCTGGTCTGTGGCACAGCCTGGCCACCCATACACTCTCCCCTCAACATCTTCCATGCCCACAGTGCTGCATGCGTGTGCTGGCATCTGTTGGTGTCCACAGAAGTGTGGTCCGCAGGTGTGTGCAGTATGGCCACACTGCCATGCTGTCCACTAGCGGCAGGGTCACCACTTACTGCCTGGCATTGCTGGGACTGGTGGCAGATGATGGCATCATTGTGATGCCATCAGTTAGCAGCGTGCTTTCTTTATGTTTGGCTTTGTCTGTGTGTCATATTTATTTGTTAGGGTCACGCAAAACCCATGCAAAGCTGATTGCCCAGGGTTAAGACAAGTGTTTCCTGGGCGGTAATGTGCACAGTATTGCGCTTAAGTCGCCAAGAAACTGATTTCTTGCGCGGCGCCACCACTGAATATAGCATTGCGCCTGTTTTCATGTCAGTTTGCCCCTTGCATACATTATGATTTTGCCTGGTGCTAATGCAGTTTGCCCGCGCAATTTGGCCTTTTGAATATAGCAGACCTGTGCTAATCCCACGCTAAACCTGCTCAAACGGTTTTTGCCTGGCGCAAAGTTTGAATATCTGGCCCATATACATAGTATCATGAGCACCTGAAAAGGAAGGAGATACTACTAAAATAAATGCTATTCTGATATTTTATTTATGTGTGAGATTTTAACTGTAGCTTTGCCTAGGTCACAGACATAAGCTATAAATAAGGATGGATGTATTAGTCAAAGCTTGCAGTAATAAAATAAAGCAAGAAAAATAATATATTGTATTTTTTTTGTTTCAATTGTTTAACCAGGAGTGGTATACTAAGCTGAAAGCTTGTTTACAGGGGGCAACCTGGGAGCACATGGAAGTTAAGTGACTTGCTCAGGGTCACCCAGTGTGCAAGTGGGGCCTGTGGGATTCAAACCCAGATCTCCAGATTTGCAGTTTATTTATTTGCTTTTGGTAACCGGGTAAGTGCACTAGATGGAACTGCCTATTTTCAGGCACGACCCGGGAGAGTACAAATCAAGGAACAGGTAAAAAAACAAATACATTTACAGTGTTGTACATTAGGAGATTCCAAACAGTTGTACACAGGTGCAAGTTGCATAGTACGTAGAGGATGTACATATCACACAGTATAACAGGAACAAAACCGACAAAAAAGCACAATTTACTGTTGTTAATGTACAAAACATGACAGTGCTGTTGGTAAGTCAGCAAGGCGAAAATTCCCAGGCTGAGACGGGGAACAAAGTTTGTAGCTGCAGCTGAGGAAGAGTGGGGATGGGAGGAATCAAGAGGCCACATGGAAATTTAAGTGCAGGACAATGGCAGATTTGCATGACTCGTGAGGCTAGGGGCATTTGCAAATGTCAAGGGAGGCAAGGTAATTTGAGAGACCTTTCTTGAAAGTGGGGTGGGATTTGGAGTGCCTAAGATCAAGTGGGAGAGAGTTCCAAAATTTGGGGGCATAGAAGAAGGCAAGTTCACCGATCCTGGTACGTCATTTTGGGACAGATAACACAGATAAAGACATGGAACGAAGAGCACAAGGGCAGTCCATGGGGGTGAGCATAGCAGCGAGGTGTGGAGGGGACAGAAGAACAGATAATGTTGTCAGACAACCTAATGAATAAGCCCGACGCGAGGAAGGAGATACAGTGGAAGTCAGAGTAGAGAGTACAGTGATGCTTAAGACAAGGAGCAGATAGTGCAAATCTACAGACATTGTTGTAGGCAACATCCCACATTTGCAAGTTGCTTGCCTGTGCCATAGCGAAGACAGGTAGAGCGTAGCAGAGTCCAGGGAGGAGGAGAAGAAGGCCTTGGGTAACAGAGATCCTTGCAGCAGGGGGTCAGAAACTGACGGACTCTGTAAGCCAGTCCAGTTTTAGCATTGACTGATTTGCAGACAGCTTTGACATGCAGAGAGAAGTTGAGATGGATCCAGCGTGACCCCTAGGTATTTGAAGGACTGAGTTACTTCCACAAGGGAGCCATCAAGACAAGAAACCTGGAGAGACAGAATTGAAGTGACAGATTTCCTCTGTGATCCAAAGAGCATAGCCTGGGTCTTGGCAGCATTTAGCACCAGGCGGTGGGACGTAAGCCAAGTTTGGATACGATAAAGATCAGAGAGAGGTGGGAGTTAATTTCATGAATAGAGCTGGAGGAGACATAGAGAACCAAGTCATCAGCATAGAGTAAGGAGAGACTGTGGGAGGGCACCGAAGGTAGGTTATTGACGAACAAAGAAAAGAGCACGGGTCCAAGTGTGGAACCTTGTGGGATGCCTGAACGAAGCAGGGCAGGGGCAGAGAGAACTTTGACAGGAGACGGACTGGGAGCGGCTCCTCAGATAGCTGGCAAACCAGGCAAGTGTGGATTGGGAGGTGCCAATAGAGCCTAGTTGATGCAGGAGCAGGATGTGGTTAACAGAGTCAAACGCCTTTGATATGTCAATAAAAACAGCCCCAGTAAGCTGGCCTTGGTCCATAGCAGATCTGATGTCACTGATGAATTGCACTAGGGCTGTCGTGGTGCTGTGGTTTGGCCTAAAGCCATGCTGAGCAGGAGATTGCAGGTTAAATTTGGCCATGAAGTTAGACACCTAGTGATGGATATGTTTTTCCAGGAGTTTACTGAGGGCCGGCAGTAGCGCAATAGGACGGTAGTTTGTTAGGTTTTTTTTTGGATCACCCTTTTTGAAGACTGGGATAACCCTGGCATTTTTCCAGGTGAAGGGCACAGTACCTGAGCTAATGGAGAGGTTGAAGAATCGCATGATGGGTGTGGAAAGGAGACGCACCTAATTTGAGAATTCTGGGTTTCAGTCCATCAGGGCCTGCGCTGCCATGGGGAGACATCATGTTAAGAGCTTGTAGGACATTCAACCAGGAGACTGGGTGGAGAATCAGGGAAGGATGGGATGGGGGAGGTCGGGGAGGTGTGGTGAGGGGGGACTGTCGGCATCAAAACTAGGGAGGGCGGTAAACAGTGAGCTGAAAGCATTAACTATGGTATTAAGGTTATTACAGGAGGCGTTATTTATTAGAAAGTCATGGGGGGTCGGGACTTGGAGCATCTCATTATGGGGTTTATATGTGCCCAGTACCTTTTTGGGTTACTGGAGGTGGTGTGAAGAAGGCCTCTATAGTAATAGTTTTTGGCAGTCTGTAACGATTTCTTACAAGAGTTACGAAGGAAGTGATATGCCATGATGTCAGAGAGCATGGAGGAGGTTTTCCTTCTGGTCCAGAATTTGTCCCGTGCTTTAAGCTTACATAGAAGAGGGCTAGTTAACCATTTGGTAGACAGGCCCTGTACCCTGCGCCTGATAGAAGGAATGTGCTTGGACTGCAAGGAGCTCAGAGAGTTGGTAAAGTATTCTACAGCCAAGTCAGTGTTATTTGTCACTAATATGGGGGACCGGTCGTCATGCTGAAGATTCCTTAGAAAAGCTGAGGTGTTGAGGGCAGAGAAGTCAGACATGGAGATGATTTTGGGTGGGTGGGTGGGAGGAGGGCTGGCATCCCAGACACAGGTGATAAGTGAATGGTCACTAATCGAGTCTGGTAGCACGGTCACAGAAGAGATTTTGTCTGGCCTGTTGGTCAGTACCCAGTCAAGGAGGGTATGACTACCATTGCTGGAATGTCACATAGGCATCAAGACAAGCTGGGTTAGGTTGGCCTTGCTTATATTAGAGTCAAGGACAGGGAGGTTTGGGCCAAGCCAATTCTGATTGAAGTCACCTAGATAAATTACTTCGTTGTTTTTGGTGGTCTGGGGGAGAAAAGCCAGGAACTCCTCGAGCCCATGTTTGCAGGAAACTGGAGGCATGTAGGTGCAAACAATTTTGCAGTTTTTTTGAGTCACCCAGCAGAAGCAATGCATGAAGTACCTCACAGGATACAAGGAAGTGGCATGGTACTAAGGTTAGGTTTAGATGAGACTTGTAAAATAGTGCCAGACTGCCACCTCTTTTTGATGTGGACCAATCAACCCGGAACAAGCTGTATCTGTGGAGGGAACACAGAGAGTCGGGGAGAGAAGACTTAAGCCAGGATTCAAAAATTGCAAGGAGATCAGGCCTTTGAGTGGTGGTCCAAGCTACAAGTTCTGCATGATTAGCCACCAGGCTTTTTATATTAAGGTGGGCAATTTTAAGTCCTCTGGAACGGGGCCCAGGGGAAAAACTGACAGAGTTGTGAGGGAGCCCTGTGGCCATGGGGCCAGGGTTAGTTTCCACATCTCCTGCCAAAGATAAGAAAATGACAATAATCCAGGTAGTGGCAATCAAAAAGGCTAGGATGGTCCTAGCTTTGGAGATGCGTTTAGATGTGGTGTAAGACCTAGTCAGGCAGAGAACCAGTTTTGGGCAAGAGTGTTCAATATGGCTATTGAGTCGCTTAGGGAGCAGTAGCAGATTGGAGAAGGTAAAGTCCTTCATGTCTGCAGAAAAGCCTGGAAGAGCAGCAGTTAGGGGGGGTGAAGTATTCCAGGGCAATACCGCAATAGAGAGGAGTCAATAGGACTAGAAGGTAGAGTGGGGGCTGCATGATCATGTAATAGAATCTGATATTTTCCAGAAGCAGGACTTAGGCAGCAGACACAGTAGACTGCAGGTTCTAGGACTGCCCACAGTTATGTGCCACGCCCCTTTATCACCAGAGGCCTGTCAGGGTATAGGGCGGAGCAAAGGAGTATTTAATAGATGGAGGAGGTGGGGAAGGGGATGTGGGTGAAAAATTTCAGCTTGAAGGAGCACAGCTAACACCAGGTAAATGCAAGCAGCTCCCTCTGAATAGCAGTGAAATTTAATTGGGCTACTGCACCACAAAAAGTGGCAAGTTCAAAAGTTTCGGTGCACACAGTGCACTCAGGGCTCCTTCGTGTCCGTACTTGCGAGGCAAATTCTGGCGGCGAGCTGTCCTAGGTTGGGCTGGGGAGGGCTGCAGAAGCAAGCCCTCAGTTAAAGAGCCTTAAACCACTGTGCTATACTGCCTCCCTGGTTATGGCAGACATCTATTTTATGGTTCATGATGTTGGTATAGTAAGCATACTAACAATACAAAAATGGCAGCAGAATAGGACTGGTGGGCTTTCGTGCCTGCTCGTTTGGTCAGTCCCCACCCTGGGAGCTGCCCTTGCTGCCCTCTTGGGCTTCTCTCTTCCCAGTCCAGGGTATTCCTGCTTCATTGGACTTTGCTTACACAACCCTTGCCCTGTACCTGTCCCACCCCCTCTTGAACCCCTCCACAGTATCTGTCTCCACCAGCCCCGGGCAGCGCATTCATTAGTTCTACCACCCTGTGGAATTGAAGTAGCACCTTCTCTCCCCCACAGCTTCCACCTATGCCTCTAGTCCCCCTCCTTCTGAGCACCGTGACTGCGCCTCTGCTATTTACCCCTTCATGTACTTGAAGATCTCTATCATGTCTCAGGAAGTTTGGAAGCACATGGACCACCTCACAAAGGCAGTAAACCAGAAGCTGGACCTCCTATACAGACTAAACCCCTTACTAACCAAGGAAACTAGAATGGCGATGGGTAACAGGACAGTTCTTCCCACCCTTTTCTATGGAGCAACCTTGCTCCAGTTGCTGAGGGCCATGGAAAGACAGCGACTAGGCACACTCTGTCACAGGGTCAGCCAGTTTACCGCCAGGGCAGAAAGGATGGAACATCACTGCCAGGTGCTCCAGGCCTTAGAGTGGTCATCCCTGGAAGCCAGATTAGCTTATCCCTCCCTGTGCATGGCTTTTAAGCTACTGCAACCTGGGGCCCCTCCTGGGCTGCAGGATCTGCTTGTCCCCAAGACGATAAGACGCCAACTCGGATCTACCGATCGGAGACTACTAGAAATTTCCAGGGCCAGATCATCCTTGGGTAAATTATTGTTCAGGGTTGCCCTCCCCAAACTCTGGAATGACCTCCTGAGAGAGATACAAGACAGCTGCACTAGTGAGGGTTTCAAGAAGGGGCCAAAAATACACCTTGGGAAGGCGCCTCCATGCTGCTGCTCCACCTAAGGTCCCCCAAAGGGATCCACCATAGGGTGTTATCTCTGCTGAAATAAAAAAGACATATGAAACTGGACGAAATGGTTCGACAGCTTGATGGTAGAACTGATTTCTGCACTTATATAGGTGTATAACTGTTCAATGGTCTGTTCTTAACAAAAAAGTATTGATCTGTATCAGTCCCTGTACTGTTAGGTGTGTTCACTTACCCAGTGTAAGCCTTGCTGTACTGCACTTAACAAAAGCATTGGTTTTTCCCCCTCCCTGTAGGTACATGTAACTAATCCCGGGTCACCCCTGAACAAGGGTCCACAAGATTCCAGTGGGCCTACCCGGTTACCAAAATTTAAATAAATAAATGTCCCCCCCCCCCCCCGTCTCTTCTCTCTTCCAGTGTGTACATATTTTAGCTCTTCGAGCCTTTCCCCATAGCTCCTTTCCCCCAAGCCCCAGATCATTTTGGTTGCCTTATTCTGGACCCTCTCCATGAGTTCAATGTCCCTCTTTAAGTGTGTCCTCCAAAACTGCACGCAGTACTCGAGGTGTGGCCTCACCAAGCAGTTATACAGAGGAAGTATTAATTCCCTCCTTCTGGAGTGATCCCCCTAGTGATGCATCTCAGCATCTCGTTGGCCTTGGCCGCTGCCCTCCTACAAGTCTCAGAGTTGTTCATCTTGACATCCACCACAACCCCCAGGTCCCTCTCAGCCATACAGCCATAGCAGCAGTACATTGGATAGCAAATATAAAATGTCAATAAGCAGGTCATGTAACAGATATGCTGAGCAGTTACTGAAGAAAGAAATGTACAACTGTCATTTTTTTTTTTTACATCCTGTTTAAAATGTTTTTTTGCACCTGTGGTGCCAAATGGCACAGTCGCTGTGCAAAATCTCCTTTCGGTTAATGAACTGACAGTGTCACTGTTCATGCGATGGGGTCACAAAAAGCCCATGCTGAAAATTTGGAGTGAAAATACACCCAGGGCATTGGGGTTTCTGATCATAACACTCTGCACTGTAGGGACTGACAGGCATCAGGGAGTGTGACTTGGGATTGCCAACAGTAATAGTCACACCATTCCACCCCCATCCCCACCCTGCAGCCAGTGGCAGGTATTGAGGTGTGCCTTTGACTCTTCAGCCCCAAAGTTCACTCTATTCTCTTATACTGTACCCATTTCAGCGTATTTCCTTATGGAATGGGGTGAGTGTAAAGTTTGAAAACCTCAAGGCACACCTCGACTCCTGTCTGTGTCTACAGGGTAGGGTGAGGTGAAATGGTGTGAGCATTATGGGCAGTGACCCAAAGGCACACCCTAATGCCTGTCCATGTCTGCAGGATGGGGGTTGGGTTGGCGTCACTTCAGTTCTTCACTGCCTTTCCTATTCTGCCTATCTGTTTCTCTCTTTACTTATCTATATGTCTATGTAATTATCTATCTTTCTATTAATTGCATATATCACTATTTTTACTTATTTCTAAAATGAACCTGCGTATCACATTTGCCAGCACTCCGAGCACATACTTATGAAACTTTGCATATTTGTAGTCCACTTTTGCTTAGACCTCATACTTTCCTTTCCTGGTTTGGTCCACAGATGGTTTACTTCATTTCTCACTGGTAGAACTCAGAGGGTAGTGTCGGGGTTCTTTTCCTCCGACCCTATCTCTCTGTCTTGTGGGGTGCCTCAGTGCTATCTCCCATGTTGTTTGCGGTGTATATGCTCCCCCTCGGAGACATTGTAAGACGGTATGGGCTGAAGTTTCATTGCTATGCCGATGATACCCAGCACTGCCTGTCTTTCGCACCAGAACAGGATGGAGCACTCTCGATATTTAATAACTGCCTCATCGAAATCCAAGGTTGGATGAAGTCCAGCTGGTTGAAGTTAAACCCTGGGAAGACAGAGGTGGTGATTGTGGATCCAGGTCTCCGGATAGGGGGGTAGGGAGCAAATCAATCCATAGGTTTACTCCTTGGGGGATGCCGAGCTCCCTATCTCTGAACAGGTGCGAGACCTAGGGGTGATTCTTGACGATGGGCTGACATTACGTTTACAGGTGTCGGCTGTTGTTAAGTTATCCTTTTACCATCTGAGGAACATCGCTAGGATCAAGCACCTTGTTCTGTCCGGGGACCAGCCTACATTGATCCATGCCTTTGTGACCTCGCGTTTGGATTAATGCAGCTCCCTTTACTTTGGGCTTCCGGGGGCTGATATCCGCCGCTTGCAGCTGGTGCAGAATTCTGCAGCCCGGATGTTGATGGGGACTCCTCTATCTTCCCACATCACACCAGTGCTGCGGGATCTGCACTGGCTGCCTGTTCAGTGGTGGATCACCTTCAAAGTTGGATTACTAACTTATAAAGCCCTACACAGACTGGGCCCTGACTACCTGAAAGAGCTTCTGGTTCCTTACCTCCCGGAGCGACAGCTCCGCTCGGTCAACGAGGGGTTGCTAGAGATTCCGAGGGTGTTTTTAAAATCTTCTGGGGCCCGGGCTTTTATGTTCGTGGCACCAACCCTCTGGAATTCTCTACCCCGTTGGATTAGGGAGTGCATGACTGTGGGGGGCTTTAAACAAGCATTGAAAACGTACTTATGGAATAAGGCTTATGGTGATGGTGTTGAAGTTGAGAGACTATAGTTGTTTGGATGTTTTGATAATGATGATGTATTGATAAATCATTTTAACTATGTACTGCGCCTTGATTTTGAAAGGCACATTATAAATAGTTTATTATTATCATAACTACCTTGCCCTTCTCAAAAGCGACCCCCCCTCTGAAAGTTAATATCACATTTTCAAACAACATGAAGTATTGCTGTATTCTGACTAATTGCAGTTAGCCCCAGCCTTTAAACTGCTCTGGAGAACAAAGGGTTAACTTTCTATGCAGAGCATAGAATGCTGAGCTTGAGCTCGGTTGGGGTCTCTGTCTGTTTCCCTTTGAAATCTAACTGTCCGATTCTTTACTCCGCCTCACTGAACAGTCGCTCCGGAGATTTCTCCTGCAGCTCGGTTCGAAAATCAGTTGAAGTGTCGGTTTTTAACTGAAATTTATTTCCACATAGTCGGTTCAGTCTCTCTGTGGTACCATGAGTACTAGATAGGTTTTGTACTGTTTTTTTGTGTGGAACTTGTAAAAGTGTGGATCGGTTTGGCTGAAGTTAATTCTTGTATCTTACTTTAGTGTGTGGTTACCGGTCCTTATCGGTTCTAAAAAAAACAAAAAAAAAAAACATGTTTGGTACATTTTTTCCCCAAGACCCGTGACATGGTTAGGAACCGATAAGGGAATCTTGCCTGGCGGTTGCTAAAAAAAAAAAAAAAGTAAGTTGGTTAGGTTGGCCATGTCTGAGAAACCCAAGAAAAAAAACTGGGCCCACTGGGTTTCAACATTGCAGTGAGTGTGGGGAGGACTTTGCTAAGGCCGATCCCCACACCACCTGTGTTTATTGTCTGGGGTTTGAACACCTCGATTCAGACTGCCAAATTTGTAAAAACTTTCCCAAATCTACCCTTGAGAAGAGATTAGGTAGACTGAGGGAAAAGGAGGCCGAGAAGTCCGCTGACCCAGATGGCCAGCCTGGTTCGGTTCCGACCGAACCAGGAGGAGTGCCCTCTGACCAAGGCGATACCTCTTCCGGCAAAAGGAGAGCCGATCCTGAGGGTTCGGTTTCGACAAAAAGAAAACGCAAAGAGAAATCGTCCGGTTCGGATCCAGAAGCCCATGTTCCTACCGCCGAGGAAATAGCCAAAGCGATTCGGATTGTGGAATCGCTTTGCCTGGTTCTGACTGATCCGGCACCTTTTGGCAGGGGCTCGGTTCGGTCGGTTCCCCCGGTTCACGATTATACCCCTGAAGAATTTTATGAACCGGAGTTTGAGGGGGAGTTTGAAGATGATGATGGTGATGGTGAAAGTCTGGATGTGCCTGTTGAACTGGACATCTCCCCAGACAGACCTTCTGGTGTATCCCTGCCTAGGCTTTCTGAGTCCCCTTCCCACTTTATGTTCTGCAGAAAGGTGGCTGAGACCCTCCAGCTTCCTATGGAGGAGGCAGTGGAGGATCAAGAGGAGCCTGATTTTTTTTGTGGAAATGATGGACATCCCAGAGTCCAGGAGACTGTCTGTTCCCCTTCACAAATCTTTTGGGAAGCAGACACAAAAAATCCTGAAGTCTCCCAATTCTATACCTCCTGTTGATAGAAGAATGGACAAAAGGTATACACTTTCAGGCTTAGATATGGAGTTCTTACATCAGCAGTGCAGCCATGTTGGAGTTGTGCAGGCTGCTGCCTGTGATAAGGCAAACATTCCCCTTGGCTTCACACCCCCCAGACAAAGACTCCAGGAAGATTGATGCCATGGCAAAAAAACAGTACATGGCATTTTCCTTGGGACTCAGGCAGGCGAATTATATGGCCTATACAGCCAGGTACCAGAAGTCCAGGTGGGACACTGTACTGGCACTGGCTAAACAGGCCTCCCCCCAGCTAGCCAGTGAGCTGGAGGAGGTGGCTGCAGATGGGATCGAGGCATCAAAAGTTCAGTTTCATGCTGCTGTGGACTCCAGTGATGTCATCAAGAGTCATGGCTACATCTGTGGCTCTCTGGAGAATAGCTTGACTCAGATGTACTAGCCTCTCGCAGGATACCCAGGCTAAGGCCATGGATTTTCCTGTAGTGGGTAATTCTCTGTTTGGGGAGCAGACAGAGAATTACATGAAGAAAATGGATGAGTACAGGACCACTTACAGGAGTGCTCAGGCCAAAGAGAGGCAGGCAACTCCTCCAAAGGCAGTAATCTAGGTGCAGGGGCAGGCCTTTTCATAGGCCTTTGTACCAAGCATAGGCCTCTTCTCCCTTTTCACAGAGGGGGTTCTTCAGAGGGAGAGGCAGAAGGGGGATGAACAGGGATGCATCCACTCCTCAGCCTAAGGCCACTGCCAAGCAGACACCCTGATGGGCCTATCCGGGTCGACTCTCCTATACCAGTAGGGGGCAGACTAACTGACTTCGTCCAGGACTGGATGTCTGTTACATCAGACAAGTGGGTCCTGAAAGTAGTACACCAGGGACTGGTTCTCAGCTTCAAAAAATTTCCAAAGATGAGAGCCAGATCTTTTCCACCTGCAGGTCTCTCAGAAACCCTTGCCCTAGAGGCAGATGTTTCATCTCTGCTGGCTTTAAGAGCCATAGAGAGAGTACCTACCCTACAGTGGGGCAAAGATCTGTACTCCAGGTACTTCCTTACCCCAAAAAAGACAGGGGAGCGGTGACCCATCCTAGACCTAAGAAACCTAAACAAACATCTTTTAAAACCAAAGTGCAAGATGGTAACTCTGGGAATAATCCTTCCCTCTCTAAGGCCAGTGGTCTAGCTAGCCTCCCTGGACCTCAAAGATGCCTATTTTCACATTCCCATCAGGTGCTCCCACCGAAAGTACCTCAAGTTCGAGTTGCCCTCAGGCCACTATCAGTTCAGAGCAATGCCCTTTGGCCTAACTTCAGCCCCAAGGGTCTTCACAAAGTGCCTAGCCGTAGTAGTTGCCTTTCTAAGGAGGCAAAAGATTTCCATTTTTCCATATCTGGACGACTGGCTAATAGTGGGTCAGTCTCCAGACCAAGTCAAGTCAGACCTGCAAGTGACCCAGCAAGTGCTCACTTCTCTAGGATTTCTTCTCAACCTTTCCAAGTCAGTTCTTGATCCTGTCCAGCTTCTTATCTTTTATAGGGGCAGAGCTGGATATGGTCAAAGCAAGAGCCTTTCTTCCCCTGGAAAGGGCAAGGGTTCTTGTAGAACTAGCCTCTTCCTTCAGCCTTCAGGTATCTCGACCAGCAAGGCATTTCCTCCAGCTCTTGGGCCACATGGCAGCTTCTACGGCAGTGATCCAAGGGGCAAGATTCCAGATGAGGGACATTCAGTTCCATCTGAGGGCTTTTTGGTCTCAGGGAAGGATTCCCTTACTAAACTGATCCCAGTGACTCTGACCTTGATCCAAGCCCTTCAGTGGTGGCAGGATCAGGACAGTTTAAGGCAAGGGGTCCCATTTGCCACTCAGTCTCATTCAGTGTTCCTTACCACGGATGCTTCCCTTCTGGGCTGGGGAGCCCATCTGGGGGCCCTCACTGCCCAGGGACTGTGGTCCCCTCAGGAATCCCTTCTCCATGTCAATCTCCTGGAACTCAGGGTGGTTTTTCTGGCCCTGCAAGCTTTCTCTCCGTCAGTACAGAACAAGGTGGTTCAGGTCAGAACAGACACCACCACCACCACCATGTGGTACATCAACAAGCAGGGAGGCACTCGGTCTACGGCCTTGTGCACAGAAGCCAGGAAGTTGTGGTCCCTGGCTTATTCCCTGCAAACCTCTCTGATAGTTCACCTTCCAGGGAAGGACAATGCGCTAGCAGATGCTCTGAGCAGGATCTCACAGGGCCATCACGAATGGTCCCTGGACCCTCTGGTATTGAAGAAGGTGATTTTTTTTTTTTCAAGGTGGGGCACTCCAGAGATGGATCTTTTTGCAGCCCCAGACAATCACCAACTTCCTCTCTTTTGTTGCAGACCCCCAGTCTTGGGCTCAGTCCCCCCTGGATGCTCTGGTTCTGAACTGGGAAGGGAAATTTCTGTATGCTTTCCCTCCCTTCCCCCTTCTGTTCAAAGTTTTAGTCAAAATAAGGTCACAACCTTGCAAAGTGATTCTGATTGCTCCAGACTGGGCCAGACAGCCCTGGTACCCCCTGTTGCTGTCTCTAGCAGTCCATCTTCCCCTGTTTCTTCCCAGGAATTACAACCTGTTAACCTCCTCTCAGGGGACGATTTGGTACTCCAGTCTTCAGTCTCTCAATATCAAGGCATGGCTCTTGAAGAGTTAGAGTTTGCAGATTTGCATCTGTCTCAGGGGGTTCTGGATATTCTTAAAACTTCTTGAAAGCATTCCACCAGAAAGACTTATAACTCAAAATGGAGGCTAAGAAGCATATTTTTCCAGATACTGCTGAATTGCCTGCAGTTCTGGACTATATGGTCCATCTTAATGGCCTAGGCCTCAGACCAGCTACTCCCAAGGTACACTTGTCAGCTGTTTCTGCTTTTCTGTCAGTGGGGAAGTCTTCCTCACTATCATCTCACCCTGTGTTCTGTAAATTTTTTAAAGGATTGCTTCATACCAGTCCTCCCTTTAGAGACCCTGCCATTGCCTGGCATTTAAATGTTTCCATTGCTCAACTTATGCAACCTCCTTTTGAGCCTATGTCCTCAGCAGAGCTTAAGTACTTGACTCGGAAAACTGTGTTTGGTAGCCATTACCTCTGCCAGATGTATCAGTGAATTGCAAGCCCTGTCAGTGGATCCTGATTTTATCTCCTTTCACAGAGATAAAGTGGTCCTTAGAACCAATAGAACGTTCTTGCCCAAAGTGGTTTCAGATTTCCACTTGAATCAGTCTGTCTCTTCCTGTTTTCTTCACTGATCATTCTTCTTCAGGAGAGAGGAGGATACACAGTTTAGGTGTTAAAAGAGCCCTTAGCTACTACATAGAGTGTACCAAGGGTCACAGGTTTGAGTCCCTCCAGTTTGCTCCTCACTTATGGAGAAGTGGGAAAAGGCAAACCTGCCACCAAGAGAACTATTGCTAGGTGGATTGTGTCTTGTATACAGTTCTGCTATGAGGAACTGGGAAAGATTCCACCCTCAGGCCTGAGGGCTCACTCTACAAGAGGTACAGCTGCTTCTCTGGCTGCTGCCAGGGATATTCCTCTCTTAGAAATTTGTCAAGCAGCCACCTGGAAAACAGTCCATTCCTTTACCAAGCATTACTCTCTGGATATCCAGGCTAGGAGTGATGCTCGGTTTGGCACAGCAGTACTTCAGAGTCTGTTCCCAAAGTAGGTTCTGTCCCTCCTCCATGGAGGTACTGCTGGGTAGTCTGCATTAGTCAGACTACAGCAAGACTTCATGTTTGAAAAAAAAATTACTCACCTTAGTAATTATGTTTCTTCTGTTGGAGTCGTGCTGTATTCTGACCTCCCCCCTTGCCTCCCCTCTCAGAACCTGGTTTTTGGGAAGTGGGTGTGCAGGCGCAGTGTTGCTCCTCACGGGTGCTCCTTTACACCCTCTGCTTTTTTGTTTGGGTGTTTATCTTGTTCTTATTTGAAGGGTTTTTTGTTTTGGGTTTCCTGACTTGAGTCTTCCCTTTGGGAATCCAAAACTTTGTCGCCAGTTGGCTAATAAAATTTTCACAATTTTCCACACAGGATAGCTAGTGAGTTTTTGCTCGTAAAGATCTGACTGTTAGATTTCAAAGGGAAACGGACAGAGACACCAACCGAGCTCGAGCTCAGCATTCTATGCTCTGCATAGAAAGTTGACCCTTTGTTCTCCGGGGTAGTGTAAAGGCTGGGGCTAACTGCGTTAGTCAGAATACAGCAAGACTCCAATAGAATAAGTAATTTTTTCTTCTCAAACAGTCCGTCATCATCATCATTACACCTGACTTCCTGACATCAACACATTGCTTAAATATAACATTACCTCATGGACAAAAACCCTGTTTCTCAAAAAAATAAAAAAAAACTTTTGTCAATAATCCCAAGGCTGAACATATGCCAGCCATTACTTTTTCATGTCCTGCGACCTTCTGTACCATCATGGGGATTTGCATATTTTTCCCTTGATGCTTTGCATTATTGGGATATGTGCAATTGTGTTTTCTTTAAAATGTGGCTGTCTGGTCAATATCATCCCGGGATAATGCATACATCTGTGGCATTTACTCTGTGGTTCTTTTGTAAGCTTCTTATTCCTTCCAATAAAATGTACATCTCTAAATATTTTCCTAATAATGTGTATGCTTTCTTTAGAACAGAAACTAAAACAGATCTTACTACTTACAAATCATTGTGTTGTTTTTCCATACCTCCTTAACAGTTCCACACAACTTCACTAACTTCATTGTGGGGGATGGTCTCTGAGGCACTCCACCTACCTTACATCATGGGTTTCATGTACACCGGATAGGTTGTCTTGATGCACATGTGACATACAGTTGAGAACGTCCCCTCTGGGTGTCCCTGGTCACTAGTCATCAGTTCAATTTGTGCATCTATCACAGGTTGTTGCACTTCTCCAGAGCTCCAGATCACCATTATATTATTACGCTACATAAAGGTAGGACTCCACTTTCATATCCATTACGATGTCTGTTCAGCCAGCATAGCTAGTTCTGCATCTAATTGGTACGCCGGTATGCTACCCAGCATAGTACATAGCTTAGACATGAGGCACATATGACTGCTGTAGCCTACACATTGCTCATAGTTCTCTCACTAACAAACATGCTGCTCACATTTCTGCTTACTGCACCACATACTGCTGCGCCGTGCTTACAGCCTCCCCTTCCCTGGCATCTTCCCTCTAACCGATAGCGCTCTGGACACCCCTACTTCAGCGGTGCCAGGGCGACAACTCTAACACTACTGCAGCTGCTAACCTAACGGCGTCTTTCAATAACACCATGCGCCACGCTGCCTCCTGGGTCAGCGCTCTGTGCACCCCTACTACGTGGGCACAGACGCTGCAAAACTAATTCAGCCACTCACCCACAAATGGCCAGATCTGCGTAGTGCTCTGGGCGCCCCTCCTGCAGCGGCCCCAGACACTCATTAAACAACGCCAGCAGTACCCTCAGCCAGCCCAGCCACTTCACCTACCTGAACTGCGCACTTCGTCCTGCTGCCACCGCTCATCAGGGACACCGTAACTGCCCACTTGTCTCTTCCTGCGCTGATTTCTTCTCTCCCCCGCCAGTTTCAAAATGGAGCCTGACCGATGTTATTTTATGGCCCCACGGTGTGTCCGCAGCCATGCCTCACCACGCGATCTCTTCAGCCTCACTCCTCGTCATAGTGCTTACGTGCACGTTGCGCTTCCAGCCATTGGCTACTACGCTCGCGAGACTTCACCGCAGGTCTCGTGACGCCTCGGGCTACGCGTAGATACGAGTAGCGCTTCCTTCAACCACCGCTCCTCCAATTGCCCCTCAGGTAGAAGCCCAGCAACACAGCACTGTCCCTCCAGACACCCGCTTCCAAGCCCAGCCCGGCCACCCACAGATCTCACTCCCCGCAGTAATTTACCATCAGCAGCACACACTCACATTTGACCGCAGAGCCACAACCATACATGCTTACTTACACACTCCTTGACTTCTTAAAGCCATACTGCCCTGTTACGGTCCTTGACTCCTTAAAGCCATACCGACCTGTTACAGGCATAATGCATTCATATGAGCAGCACATGCTACTGCCTTACCCAGGAGCACCATACCATGCCATGCTTCAGCAATGATTACATGTTTCATCAATGATTATTAATGACTACACCCTGTCTCCACACAGCTACTGTAGTCACACTACTAAGGACACTGTCAGCCACCTTGTATCAATCAATTACTGCTTATTCACATACCAGCAGACATACACCACTAAGCATGTTTTCTCTATTTCATTGTCAGGTGAACATGCCTAAACCAAAGAGCTGCAGACAGTGCAAAGTTCCCCTGCCACATCAACACACAGGCAGACTGTATGCATCCTGCGTGGAGGACTCCATGACGCGCACTGACACACTTGACCCGGAGGATGACTGCTCCCCCCTCTCACCACCTCCGGACACCAAACAGGCCTCAGACACCACTAAAGCGCTACTCCAAAACTACCAACTCATGCAAGCGCAACAGGTTTTGACAGCGATGTTACATCAGCTAACACAACTCTCCAAACATCAACAGATGCAATCACCCCTGCCTAAAAAAGGGCACCCATCTACTGCCAGCCATGCAGACGACTACATGCATACCATGCACACCTCACAGGTCGACTCCAGCAACTCTTCCGATGAGGAAGAGGGAGGCCTAGCCCAAGACCCTCAAACACTGACAGCGAAGTGATGCTTCCCAGACCAAATCCCGCCTCTGGTCCACCACATCATGGAAACAGTGGGATTCGATATGCTCACACCTGCACCTGCATCGAAGCTACTACCGTCATTACAACCCACTGCGAAGCTAGCACAGGCTTTCCCTGTCTGCGAAGCCATCGAGGAGACTGTCCTCAAAGAATGGTCTTCCTCGGAACCAGCTCGAATCCCAGAGCAGAAATCATGGGACAAAATATACCCACTGCAGGAAGACAAACTTGCACTATGGTGTACCCCACCAGCCGTGGACCTTCAGATCGTGGCACTAAACAAAAAGACAGTCCTCCCCGCTGAGTCTACTTCAGGTCTACGAGACCAGATTGACCACAAACTTGAGGACCACCTAAAGAACAATGCCAAACTAGCAGGCTTGGGTAGCAGGGCGGCCACAACAGCTATTTATGCCACCAGAGCGCAGCTCACCTGGCTCCAGGAACTACAGAAGTCCATTCCTGCAAAATCACACGAATCCTCCCTACTAGACAATGCCATTCTCTCCATCAAATATCTGGCAGACATGGCGGTCGACTCCCTGAAGATAAACTCTGATTGGCGGCTATCACCAACCAGGCCCAGTGGTCACTCTGGATGAAACTCTGGGACGCTGACAAGGCATCAGAGGCCACACTACACAAGCTTCCATTTAAAGGCGACATGCTGTTCGGCCAGGCGCTTGAGAAGTACCTCAAAGGAAAGGAAGATGGCAAGCTCCTAGCTAGACAACAGCCTACATCCACATACCTTCCTACCTGCTTCCGTGGGCGCAACCATTCCTTTCGCGCCAAGCAGCGAGGAACCTACCTATTCCGAGGCAATACCTTCCGCCAAAACTACTCCACCCGCTACCACTACAACAGATACAGAGGTAGAGGAGCTCCACAAAGAGGCCGAGGCCACTACAACCGTCGCCACAACTCCAGAGCCTGACTACGCACTTCCAGAGCTACTCCACACTCCAGTGTGTGCGAGACTGACACTGTTCTTGCAACAGTGGGAAGACACCACCACAGACAAATGGATTCTAGAGATCATAAGAAAAGGTTATGCAATACAGTTCACAAAAACACCAAGAGGACACAGAATGATTCAGTCAACCTTTTCCACGCAAAAGTACACAGCTGCCCACATTACTACAGCTATTCACGAACTACAACACAACAATGCCCGTTGCTACAGTCCCAAGGCACGAAGAAGGCACCGGCATCTACTCCATCTGCTTCATGGTACCAAAAAAGACAGGAGGACACAGGCCGGTCCTGGACCTCAAATACATCAACCAGTCAGTACGTTACATCCCATTCAAGATGGAGATGACAAGGTCCACACTCAAAGCCCTCCGCCAGGGAGACTTTCTCACGTCATTCGACTTAAAGGACGCTTACCTCCACGTTCCCATGCGGCCATCACACCACAGGTTCCTACGCTTCTGCATTCTAGGCCAGCACTACCAGTACAAGGTGCTACCCTTCGGTCTTGCATCAGCACCCCACGTATTCACAAAGGTTTCCGTCGTGATAGCAGCACACCTTCAACAACAGGGCATTCACGTAATCCCATACTTGGATGACTGGCTCATTCGGACAAGATCGCTCCAGCAATCAATACGGGAGACGCAAACGGTGGTACAATGTCTACAGTGTCACGGTTGGGTACTCGACGCCAGAAAGTCAGCTGACATCCACGCACACCATGGAGCACTTGGGCACTCTAATAGACGCAACAAGTGGACTCGTTACTCCATCTCTGTCAAGAATCGACACAGTCATTTCAACAGCCCACAGACTAAGGTCGGCACCACATCCGACACTTTGGGACATTTCGCAACTGCTAGGACTAATGTCCTCCACCTTCGACAGAGTCCCGTGGGCCAGATGGAACGCAAGACCGCTAATGGCATTCCTTCTCAAGCACGGGCACGCGCTCGACCTCACCAAACAAGTCACTTTGCCACCCCGCGTAAAGTCCAGCCTCACTTGGTGGACAAACAGACACAGACTTACCCAGGGTATGCCGCTAGACATCACCCCAGACATATCAGTAGATACGGATGCCAGCTTCTCCGGCTGGGGCGCACTACTAGGCCACCATACCGCTCAAGGCACATGGTCCTTGTCCGCCACAAAGCTCACCATCAACGTCTTGGAAATGAAGGCAGTATTCAGAGCACTACTGCACTTCTCCAAATTCGTCCAAAACAAACATGTGCAAATCCAGTCAGACAATCAGACCACTGTAGCTTGCATAAACAAGCAAGGAGGGACAAAAAGCAGGGCAATGATGTCACAAACTTCCAAGCTACTAGCATGGGCTCAAACAAGCGTAAAATCAATATCCGCAATCCACCTGGCCGGCAAGCTCAACCTCACTGCAGACTGGCTCAGTCGGGAGATGATTCACCCGGGAGGATGGAAACTTCACCCGCACATATTCCAACAACTCGACCACAGATGGGGACCAATTGAGATCGATCTCATGGCATCCCACAAGAACCACCAATGCAAGACATACTGGTCCCGATTCAAAGACCACAGGGCAAGAGGCGTAGACTCACTCTCCGCCACGTGGACTTTTCACATAGCCTACGTCTTCCCACCCACCCCACTCATTGCTCAAGCACTATGCAAGATCCGCATGTCCAGGGCCCGCATCATTCTGGTGGTACCTCACTGGCCGAGGAGAGCATGGTTTGCAACACTGGTCTCCATAGCGCTCACCCATCTATGGCACCTTCCACTCCTACCAGACCTTCTCACACAGGGGCCAACTACAACTGACGGCATGGATCCTGAAAGGGAGATTGTTGAAGGCAGGATACTACCCTTCGGTCATTCACACCATGGCTTCCTCACGTCAACCCTCTATGCTTACAACTTACCAACGCCACTGGGACATCTTCAACAAATGGTGTCTGCACCACAAGATACAAGCATCCACATGTTCCATTCCTCACATCCTCTTATTCCTTCAGGAAGGCCTACAACTGGGCCTTTCACCATCGTCTCTTAGGGTTCAGGTGGCAGCCATTGGGGCAGCAAGGGGACAGATACAAGGCACGACTCCCGGAGCCCACCAAGATGTCGTACGCTTCCTGAAGGCGGCAGCTAACATGCGTCCCACGCAAAAACCAACACTCGCACCTTGGGCTCTACCATTAGTGCTGACAGCAGTGATAAAGCCACCTTTTGAACCTATAGATTCCATTCCAATAAAATGGCTACAACTCAAGACAGTGTTTCTAACAGCCATCGCATCCGCCAGGCGTGTAGGAGAATTATAGGCCCTTTCACATAAAGAACCATTCCTGCATTTTTTTCCCTGACAGAATATCTATGAGACCGGTCCCTTCATTCTGACCCAAGATTGCATCCAAATACCACCTTAACCAAACCATTGAAATCCCCAGCCAACTTCCACCAGAGGAGGTTCAGGCCGACCCACAGCTCAGGCTACTAGGCATGACACGCCTCCTTACTACATATATTGCCAGAACGGAGGCTATACGCAATTCCGATAGACTATTCATTATCACACAGGGACGCCGCAGGGGACAGCCTGCCTCCCGAGCATCCATAGCAGGGTACCTCAGAACAGCTATCTCCGAGGCTTACAAGGCCAACAGTACCCCAGTGCCACTACCTGAAAGGCACATTCCACCAGAGCCATTGCAACTTCCTGGGCAGAACGAAACTTAGCCACCGCAGAGGAAATCTGCGCTGCCGCCACTTGGTCCACAATCCACACTTTCACAAGACATTACCACTTGGATGTATCACACCAGTCCAAGACAGACTTTGCCAGAGCAGTCCTACTAGCAGCAAGCACAGGACACAATGACATTATCACGTCTTACCCACCCTAGACTTTTTATCACTGCTTTTGATTAACCCATGATGTAAGGTAGGTGGAGTGCCTCAGAGGCCATCCCCCCACAATGGTAGTTTACTCACCTGGTAAAGGTGATTGTGGGGGAATGGCTCTCTGAGGCACTCCACACCTCACCCAACACAACACAGTGACAATGTCAAACTCTTAACGTACTGGACACAAACATTTCCAGATATATGCTTGCCAACGCAGCTGCCCAGTTTCCTATGACAATAAATATTACACACTGTTTTACTCCACAGACCTTCTCCGTCACATTTTTACAGGTACAAGTGGGGGGCAACATGACTTTTTCTCATTTCAGATACAGCTTTGGAAAACATAGAACTGATGACTAGTGACCAGGGACACCCAGAGGGGACGTTCTCAACTGTATGTCACATGTGCATCAAGACGACATATCCGGTGTACACGAAACCCATGATGTAAGGTAGGTGGAGTGCCTCAGAGAGCCATTCCCCCACAATCACCTTTACCAGGTGAGTAAACTACCATTATGCAGCGTGGTGGATCTGACCAGAATTTATGTTTGGGCACCACTCTAGCAGTCTGCCAGATCAAAGGAACTTTCCTTGTGGCAAGAGACAGATTAAACAGCCTAGTAACAGGAGCAGCTGTGAGAGGAGCATCAGTTTTAAGGAACCTTGGTAAAAGCCTATCTTTCCTGTTTGTAAGGATCCAGTCTATGAGAGATTGGTGGTTGTTAGTAGCCACAACCCTAGTTGGGCAGGTGATCAGTTGCGAAGGGTGAAGCTTACCTAGGACATCCTCCAAGCCAATTGAGATTAAAATCCCTAATGAGAAGTTCTTTTTTCCCTTTCAGTGATGCCAAGTGCTGTATGACATCCGTTAATCCATTTAGTCCATTCTTTGATGGGTTGTACACACACATTTAACTTTTCTTTTTTTTGTTACCAAGGTCAAGTACTGCATGAATTATTTCACAGGCGCTGGGAGGTTTAACTGGTGGGGAAGTGATGGTGAGGTTTCCTTAAAGCAAAGAGCAACACCCCCTCCCTGCCCCCGTTTTGCTGAAGGACGATCTGCCCTCAGAAGCTTATAACCTCTCAGACCACATAAGGCATCAGGTATGTTAGGCTTGAGCCAGATTTCTTTTAAACCTAGGATGTCTGTGGAATAATGGGATACCCAAGCTTCCAGATCAGCAAAGTTAGCAGTAAGGCTACGAATATTCATATGTGCAATTTTAAAACCTTTTGTTGAGAACCATAAGGGGGGTGCTATTGGGATTTGCACCAGAGGGGGGGACCTGGGTTAGACTCCATATCTCCAGCAGAGGGTATGCGCAGTAGATGTTGCCAGACTTCCCAAAACATTTTCAGCATAAAGCATTTCCGTGTATCAAAGAAGTGGGCTTTAGTAAAATAATGCAGTATATAGGCAATTCTAATAAGTCTCAGGTAGCAATTATTGCTGGGGTTCTTAACATTTCCTACAATTAAGTTTGAGAAGACAAAGGAGTAGGCATCATAATTAGATCTAAACTCAGTGTTTAGGTGGGATCACAATATGGTCAACACAAGCAATCATTAGAAAATCGAAATTTAAATACCTGTAAATTTTCTTTCTCTGGCTGGTCTCCGGGCTTCAGCTTAGGAGAGAGAATAGCAAAGCCCCAGCAGCAATATACATGCAGTGCATTTTCAACATTTTGAATTGCTAGAAATGATGGGTGTTGTACCAATAATTGTCAATGAGCAGTGCTGCAAGTGAGAGAAATGCAGTAAGAATACCCAACCCAGGTCAAACCCACACTATACTTACTATACAGATAATAGCCCAAGGTCCAACTAGACAACCAATGAAACTGGTGAAGAGGTAGCAACATTTTTAATTTTTTATTTATTTGAGACTCAGATTACATACATCTTTGAACTAAGAGCCGTTTTACAGAGGTTCCACGTCAGTAGAAGGGACAACAGATTAAACAGGACAGTAAAGTACAGTAGAGTTCAAATAGGAGGTACCAAAATCATAATGGACGCAAAATCATAATGGACAGTCAATGTAAAACAGACACACATTATGCTAATCCGTTTCAGATACAGGGAAATGCATACAGTACATTGATATCGGCCAACAGGCTTTGTCAAGATGCACAGGGTGTAGGAAAAGATGTAGGACGGTGGACTGGGAGAGTTAAGAGAGGGGGGTGGAGGGGAGAAAGGATGGAGGGGTAGGGGGATGCAGGGGGTAGGGGTAGGAGGAAGAGTGCAAAATTACTATGAAAGAGGTTGAGTGCTAAGGTCGAGGTTTGGGAAAACATGGTTAAGGGAGACAGTCACAAGTGCTAGCTGTAGAGAGTAGTGACCGAAGCTTGGATTTGAAGGGGCCCAGCTTATTTTCGGAGGAGATACTAACATACTAAAAAGCCAGCAGATAGGCCAAATGGTCTGTCTTGTCTGCTTGAAAGCCAGCAGCCTAGTGGCTGCTCTCCGTACCACCCCCCCCAGCCCCCAAGAGGGTCTTCTTTAGTTTGTTTCCCCTTGTACCTGTCCCACCCCTTCTTGAATCCCTCCACCAGCCTCCCAGGCAGTCACTGTTGAAAGAATTCATCCAGAGGGGGGCCCTGTAGACGAATGATCTTTGTCCCGGGTGGTTTGGCAGTGAGGGACCTGTAGGAGCTGAGATTCAGAACCTCGAGTGTGGTGTGGATTATGAGGGCGGTATCAGTTGCAGAGCCATAGATGATCACTCCATAGTCAGTTATAGAAATAATAGAGCTCTGTACAGCTATCCTTAAGGCTTCAGGAGTCCAAGATCACCTGTGTCTATACAGTAGACCAGTATGAATATTTACAGCTTTAGCAACGTTATCTGTATGCACTCCATATGATAAGTTGCTGTCTGTGGTGACTCCAGGATACTTAAAAAATTGTACCTGTTCAAGGGCAGTACCAAGGCAGTTAGTGATAGTCGGAGAATGTTGCATGTGCTTGTTATGGGAGCTGCTGAAGAGCATAAGCTTAGTTTATTTTTTTATAGTTTAGTATCAACTTGTGATGACTAAACCACTTCTCTACCGAGGCAAATCCGAGTTGTGGCTGGTTTTCAAGGGGTATAGGCTCCAGGTGAGTTGCGTAAATTACGGCATCGTCTGCGTAGAGTAGGATTTGTTCAGGGCAGGAGCTTAGCAGACTGTTTAGAAAAAGACTAAATAGAAGTGGGCCCAGGATGGACCCTTGAGGAACCACAGAGCAAATAGGTCTAGAGTCAGAGAGGACATCGACAATTTTGCTTTGAGTGCGGTTGTCCAGATAACTTTTAAATCAGGCAGTGGAGTCGGAAGAGAGCCCTGCATTGAGTAGTTCCAGTAGTAGAGGATGATGGACCGTACTGAATGCTTTTGTCAAGTCGATGAAGGCAGCACCAACTAATTGACCATGGGTCCAGGAAGTTGCGTATAGAACTGGTGAATTCCATAAGGGCTGAGGTGGTGCTGTGCCCTTTTCTGAACCCATGTTATTGAGTGCATTGGATCTTATGTTTGTCAAGATATTCAGTAGGCTGATTAACTACAAATGCATTCAAGAGCCTTAGAGAAAGGTGGTAATATGGAGATGGGCCGGTAGTTCACGTGAAGAGTCCTGTCTCCACTTTTGTAGACCAGGGTATCCGTGACTGATTTCCATTTATTGGGGAACTGTGTGAGTCTGAGTGAGAGATTAAAGATCCTGGTTAAAGGACTTCCGGTGACGTCATCAGGCTAATGGCAGCTTAGCTCCGCGGCTCCTACCCCGACGCAACAAAATTTAAAGCCAACATAAAGGCAACTGATGCCTTCCCCAGCCATAGCCACCAGAATGAAGGCTAGTAGACCCTCGCACACCCCGATGTAAAAATTGAGGGAATTGCTGCAAGCGGAGCAAGAAGATACGGCAGAGGCCTGAACGGGAGAGGATGGCCCTCACACACCAGCTCAGCATGACGCCGGCCTACTGATGGAGCTTATCAAAACAATCATGCAAACGGTCCAAAACATAGACCAAAAGCTTTCGGACCTCCGTGCGGAGCTAAACAATATCGATCACAAGACGGAGCAAAGAGCTCAGCTTAACTCAGACTTCGGAACAATCAGACAGGCATGACCGTCTACTGCTGTACCTTTTAGCCAGAGACAGAGAGATGACCCAGAGAATTGTCGATCTAGAGGGTAGAGCCAGGTGGCAGAATGTGAGATTTTATGGGATCCCGGAGGGAGCAGAGGATAAACACAAAGATACTGAGGCTTTCCTAAAGGACCTGCTAAGGGAACTCTAGGCCCTCCCGGAGGAACTCGATCTCTCAATGGATTGCGCCCACCGCTCCCTGGCACCCAGACCCCGCGAC
The DNA here is from genome assembly GCA_016271365.2 of Neoceratodus forsteri. NCBI lineage: Eukaryota > Metazoa > Chordata > Ceratodontiformes > Ceratodontidae > Neoceratodus > Neoceratodus forsteri. The sequence continues at coordinate 173,380,062 of JADMNL010000028.1, read as the reverse complement.
CCTAATGCTAGGCCACGACCGCTGATTGCACGCCTCACTTATTACAAGTCAAAGAAGGGGGTGCTGAGAAGTGCCTGGCAACACAGTCCCTTGACCTACCGTGGCCAAAGAAAATGCCCTGGATAATGATCACACCACTTCAGTTCAAGAAGCACGACGAGCTCTTTGGCCTATAGTGAAACTTCTAAGGGCCAAATCTATCAAAGCTCAGGTTCTCTTTCCAGCGCGACTGAAGGTAACGACGGATAAGGGGGTGAAAGTCTTCCCTGATTTGCTCGCTGCATCCCAGTACCTAGAATCGCTTTCAATACCCATCCCCACGATGTATAAGGAAAAGCTGGAAAAAGATTTACTTGCATCCGCGTGGCTGGTGGCTCAAAAGGCGCCAATTCTTCCAGGCTCCACAAAGAAAGTTCCCTCTTCAGACCTGCGCTCAGATATTTCCTCGCTGCTCCGAAGATATGGTGACCCCTCCAGAGTGAAAAAGCAAGCACAGCATCTGAGAGAAGACCCGAGCTCCAGCCAACTAGAGACAGTGCACTCCTGACTTTGCCGCTCGATAGGGCAGGCACTTGCCTGCTTTGGACTTTTCATGTTTCTAGGCTAATCGGACCCTCCTCGTGGTGCCCCCCCCACCCGAGCAGCGATTATGCTGATTTTCATCTTGTATCCTTACGGTGTGTTGTATGGATTTCCTCCATCTTTGGCTTTTGATCGATGCCTGACTGCTGAATTTTCGGAGGGAAATAACTGCTTATGGATTTTGACTGAGTTATTTCACCACGAAGGATGTTTGCAGTTTTAATAAGGATAATGGGCCTGTCGCCGGTCTGGTGTGGGGGGTGGGCCTCGGGGAAGGAGCGAAAGGAAGCTCCTTCGCCTGAAAGGGCCGAGGAGATGTGCACCACCTAGAGAGAGGTGGATTCGGGGTGTGCTGGGTGTTAGGGGGAGGGCTAGGGGCCTGCTGTTGGGACAGGGAGGGTTTTTCCCTCCATTCTGATTTTGAGATCTTGAGGTTTCCCTGATGGATGTGTTTCTGACTAACAGACCCAGTCCTAAAGGCTGCGGTCGGGCTGCATGGGGGGGTTTGCGCCCTATCATCCTCAGGTGAAATAAGATCAGTTGAGACAGCATATTGCATCTCAGGATCTCTCTAATATCTGTCCCTGTGTTGTGATCGGGCCTCTGGGAAGGGGGAGAGGTCTGCTCATCGCTCCTAATAAAGAGAAAGGGAAAAAAAAAAAAAAAAGGCTTTACATTTTTATCTAATACTCTACTCAAGGTCGGGGAGGAAGTGGGCTCTGCTGGCCAACTGGGTTATTGGTGTCATGGGGCTGTGTCCTAAGAGGGGGCTTTCCCTGGGACCAATGGGGTACCTCTTGATTTATTTGAGTCCCCTATTGTCAGCACTAGAGACTAACGCCTACAAGCCGGACTCTTTCCAGCTTAATCTAGGAAGTCAACAAAACTTGTATTCTATGAGTTTAGGCTGGGATTATTTCACCCGACTACCCACAAAACGTTACAGTTCCATCCCCTATGCGGGGTCTATGTTAGTGAAACAGGTTAAAGATATTTGGTTTCAAGGTTTAAAAGTTTGTTTGCAATTTACAATTGTTAGTTATTTGGGTAACAGTTTTATTAACTGTCAAAGCAATACCAGACCTCAGTCAAGAAAATACGGTAAGCACACAAGGCAAAATGGCAAAATATAAAGATATCACATGAGTAGGCAACCTTCGAAGATTCTCTCTTTTAATATAAATGGTTGCACTAGTCCGATAAAGAGAAAGAGGCTGCTGAGATACTTGTCACTTCAGGATTGCGGGGTCACTTTTCTTCAGGAAACACATCTATCTCCTTCAGAAACACTGAAGCTGAAATCTAAAAGATTTCCCCAGGTGTTCCACTCCTCCCTCCAGAAAGGCAGGAAGAGAGGGGTTGCAATTTTACTTGCGGCTTCACTTCCATTTGAAGTGCAGGAGGTGGTGGAGGACCAGGTTGCTAGATACATTATAGTTATTGGTAGGATTCAGGACACTATAATCACACTTGCCAATGTATACACTCCTCCAGGCTCACCGGTCTCTTTCTACTCCTCCCTAATACAACTGATTGTAGAAAAGGCAAAAGGTATTTTGGTCATGGGGGACTGGAACTTAGTTTTCAACAGGGCCTTGACACCACTTCTCAAATACCAACAATGGATATCAGGAAAGCCAGCTCTGTTAAAAGGATATCGGAACGGGGGCTGAAGGATGTATGGAGAGAGAAGTACCCTAGGACTAGGGAGTATACCTGCTACTCCGCTAGGTTCAAGATCTTTTCCAGACTGGATACCTTCTTCACTTTCTCACAGAGCCTGGCTGAGTTCTTTGCTATGTGGGTGGAGACCTGTACAATTTCGGATCATAGCCCGATATTTTTAGAAATAGATGTTAATCTCCCAATGAAAAAAACACACTGGAGACTGAACTGTTCACTCCTCCAAGACAAGAACATAGTTCAAGAAATTAAACAACATATTGCCAGAACCCTAGAGGAAAATAATAAAGGGGGAGGGTCTCTCCACAGATGGTCTGGGACACTATTACGGTCATGGTTAGGGGGAAATTCATAGCCATTGCCTCTGCAAAAAAAGGGAGGGTAAACAAAGACATCATTCTGGTGCATATTAAACAACTACAGGGTACACAAAGGCTCAAATGGGATAAGAACAGAAATCAGGAACTCAGTATAAAGCAGAAGGAACTGGGGGAACGCCAGAGAATGGAGGTAGAGAAGGCCTTATATTTTCTGAGGCAGAAGTTCTATGAAGGAGGGCCTAGGGCAACCAAATTATTGGCCTTCAGGCTAAGGAGGCACCAGGCGAACACCGCTATCACTAAAATAATCTCCCCAACCACTGGTAAAATGGGCATTAGGCTGTCTGATATTTCTGAGGCCTTCGTCTCATATTTCTCCAATCTCTACCAAGCCCCTGAAGAGACATCCCTTGCTGAGAGGGAGAGGTTTCTGACATCCCTCTCGCTCCCTGCTCTCTCACAAGAGGTGGGTCACTCCCTAGCCAGACCAATTTCACAATTGGAAATTCTAAACGCAATTAAACAACTTAAAATGGGCAAATGCCCTGGGCCTGACGGGTTCAGTGCAGAGTTTTACAAAACCTTTAAAAAGGAGGTGTTTCCCCCCCTCTCAGAGGTCTACTCGGCCGTCTGGGGAGATGGATCCCCTGTCTCACCCTCCTGGCAATATGCCACTATTTCTTTGATTCATAAGGATAATAAAGACCCAACTAGATGCGAATCCTACAGACCCATCTCGCTACTCAACTTAGACTACAAAATTCTTACCTCGATCATAGCCTCCCGACTAAACTTGCTTTTACTGAACCTGCCTAATATGGACCAGATGGGATTTGTTTCTGGACGTCAGGCTTCGGATAGTGTCCGGACCACTCTGGACACTATTGACTCTATTCACTGGGCCCGAACCCCAGCATGCCTTAATGAGCTTGGTCGTGGAGAAGGCCTTTGATAAAGTCTCCTGGAGTTTTCTCTTCTTAGTGCTGGAGACTATGGCTTTCCCCCGTCCATTCATAGATGGCATAAAATCACTATACACTGGCCCGCAAGCATACATTCGGGTGAATGGGAGTTTGTTGGAGAGGTTTAGACTGAGCAGGGGCGCCAGGCAGGGCTGTCCCCTTTCCCTACTGCTATTTGCACTTTATATTGAGCCATTGGCAGAGGCTATTCGCCAGTCAAAAACTATATGGGGAATCGGAGTTGGGGGGGGGGGGGGTGGAGAGGAGGATCTCCCTGTACACGGACAACATGCTCCTTTCTCTTGCACATCCACAGCTATCCATCCCTGAGGTGTGGTCGGTCTTGGAGGAGTTTGGGAGACACGCGGGATACTCACTTAACAAGGCCAAGACGGAGGTTCTCTCCTACTACACCCCATCCCAAATGATTTTACAAGCCTTACCCTTGAAATGGGAGGCATGGAGGATGAAATATCTAGGCACATTAATAACTAAACACCCCTCCCAGCTCTTTGAGGCTAACTATACTCCCCTAGTAGACCAGATTAAAAAAGACTGAGAAATGGTCTCTAATCAACCTTCCAATGTACTCTAGAATCCAGATAATAACAATGAATGTTCTTCCTAGGTTCCTCTACTTGTTTCAGTTCCTGCCAGAGCATATAGGAAAGTCTCAATTCCTTAGATGACATAAACTAATATCCAGATTTATTTGGAATGGTAAAAGACCTAGGGTCAACCTTAGAGTACTTCGGCGCATGGGGTGAGGGGGGTAGATCACTGCCGGATTTAGAGGATTATTATCTTGCAACCCAATTAAAGATGGCCCTGTCCAGGTCCATTCCTTCATACTTTTCGAACTGGAAGACAATTTAATTAGGAGAGACGAAGGGGGAGGTTCCTTTGGATGTGAGAGCCCTGTTGCCCAGAAGCCGGTTAGGAATACCTGTACACCCACTTACAGCCCTTAGAAACACAATAGCTGCCACACATAGGATCTGGCAAAAGTACAAACTGACAGGCTCTCTGTGGCCCCTGTTTAGAATAGCTTGGGCCCCCGACTTCTTTCTAGCAAAGTTAGATCATAGCTTCAGGACCTGGGAAAGACTGGGCTTAACTCACTTAGAACAACTTATGCAGAGAGAACAGGTTTTAGCCTTCGCCACACTCTGGGGCTCATTTCAAACATCTACAAAGCACTATCACGACTTAAAAAAGATCCCTTGCATAGAGTTAAGGCTAGGTGGGTAGAGGAGAGCGGATTTGGCTTGGAGGAGGGGGACTGGAATAGAGCTTTTCATGTTACCACTAAAACCACAAACTCCCCCTACTGGCAGGAGTTTGAATGGAGGGTAAAAACACGCTTCTTCCTCACACCGGCAGCTCTGCACAAAAGAAACCCCATGTAGACTTCAGAATGTTGGAGACAGTGCAAAGAACAGGGGCGACTTACATGTCTTCTGGGAGTGCCCGAGGTTGGAAGACTTCTGGGAGGGATTCGGACCACCCTAACAGATATTTTTTCAGTAGTTCAACCTTTGGGGTATATAAACCTGATCTTGGGTATCCCCAGGTCTTGGCAGATCTGATGCCCTATACCTATGGGCAGTACTTCTAGTGGCAGCATAAAACTATAACTCGCTCTTGGCGAAGGCCAAGCCCACCCTCACTACAGACTTGGCACAAGACAATACTTGAGATTTCAGAGATGGAGGAGTTAACCTTCAAACTTAATCATAAAACACATCTATACACAAGAAGATGGACAAGGTGGTACCTATGGAGAGAGACACATCTAGAAACATCTCTGTGAGTTGAGGCGGGGGAGAGGTGAGGTCTGGCTGAGGGGGCGAGGGCAGTAGGTCGGGTGAACTTCTGCCTGAGGTGGACCCGCCGAAGCTTGAGGTGACAAGTTTATTTACTGCATTGAACCTTGTATTAAATGAACAGCGTGATAAAACTGTACTAGGTAAACCTAAGAAGCAGTGTACTTAAGAGGAATAGTTAATTAATGCACTGTGTACTAGCTATAATCTGAACTGGTAGCTTACTGGGTCTGATGAATATAAATGCATTTGTACCCACGTGTTGTCAATAAACTAGAGTATAAAAAAAAAAGATCCTGGTTAAAGGCACTAACACTTCTTCAAGGGAGAGGGACAGCAGTTTGATGTCAAGGGAGTCCCCACTGTGTCTAGATTTACCAATTGCTTTACAGATATATTTTCAGGCTTCATGCAACGAGACTTCTTTGAAGCAGAATGGCTGTTGACTGGCTGGCGGGGAGAGCTTACATAGAAGTTGACGGCAGATAAGGACCGCAAGGCCTATCCAGTCTGCCCATTTCTTTTTCTACCTTATAAATGTGCCATCGGCCTTTGCTCTGTCAGTGGTCTATCTATTCATACTCATCTGTATTGCTCCCTTATGCCTATCCCATGCCTGTTTGAAGCCCTGCACTGTATTCATAGCTACCACTTCCTGAGGTAGGCCGTTCCATGCATTCTCCACCCTTTCTGTGAAAAAGTATTTCCTCACATTCCTCCTTAATCGACTTTCCTCTAATCTCATGCTGTGTCCTCTTGTCCTGCTATTTTTCTTATATTTAAACATGTTAGACTCTTTCACCTTGTTAATGCCCTTAAGGTGTTTGAATGTCTCGATCATATCACCTCTCTCCCTCCTTTGCTCAAGGGAATACATATTGAGCTCGGTTAATCTGTCCTCATATGTCTTCTGATGCAGTCCCTGCACCATTTTGGTTGCCCTTCTCTGGACTGCCTCAATTTGGTTAATGTCCTTGTGAAGGTGTGGCCTCCAGTACTGCATGCAGTACTCCAGATGGGGCCTGACCAGTGTCTTGTAAAGAGGGATTATTACCTCTCTGTTACGACTTGTGATACCCCTACTTATACACCCTAACATCCCCCTAGCCTTACCTACTGCTTTAGAGGTCTGCTTGGATGATTTCAGGTCATCAGTGATGATGATGCCCAAGTCTCTTTCTTCCTTTGTGACTTCCAGCAACTCCCCTCCCAGCCTATAGGTGGCTTCGAGGTTTCTCTCTCTATGTGCATGATCTTGCACTTCTTTGCATTAAATCCCAGTTGCCACTCTTCTGACCATTTTGCTAGTTTATCCAGATCTCTTCTCATTCTGCCTACCCCATCTGGATCATCTACTCTGTTGCAGATCTTGGTGTCATCTGCAAACAGACAAGCCTTACCCTCTAGTCCATTTGCAAGGTCACTAATGAAGATATTGAAGAGGACTGGCCCCAGGACCGATCCCTGAGGTACCCCACTTGTGACTTGCATCTCTTCTGATTGTTTACCATTTACCACCACTCTCTGTTTTCTGCCCGTCAACCAGTTTGCCACCGAGTTGACTAACTTCTGACCCACCCCGAGCCTACCCAGCTTATTTATCAATCTTCTATGTGGAATAGTGTCAAAAGCTTTGCTGAAGTCAAGGTAGGCGACATCAACTGTTCCCCCTTGGTCCACCACTCTGGTTACCCAGTCAAAGAAATCTATGAGATTAGTTTGACAGGACCTTCCTTTTGTAAACCCATGCTGTCTTGGATCCTGTGCCCCTATGGATTCCAGATGTTGCACTATCCTTTCCTTAAGGAGTACCTCCATAATCTTGCCCACCACTGAGGTAAGACTGACTGGTCTGTAGTTCCTGCCTCCTCCTGCTACCACTTTTGTGGGAGCGGGATCACATAAGCCCTTCTCCAGTCTTCTGGGACCTCTCCTGTGCTCAGAGACTCACTAAACAGTTCTGCTAATGGCTCTGCTAGTTCCACCCTTAGCTCCTTAAGTACCCTGGGATGTATGCCATCAGGTCCCATTGCCTTATCCACCCTGAGCTTAGCGAGCTCTTGTAGGACCCTTCCTTTTGTGAAGGGAGTAGTGCTCACCTCCCTCCGCCCTGTGTCTATGGTGCTGAGCTGTGGGCCCTGCCCTACCTTCTCTTCAGTAAATACTGAGCAAAAGTATCTATTTAGGATAGATGCTTTTACAGGGTCCTCCTCCTCACGTGTCCCTTTTTCTCCATTGAGCTTAGCAATACCCCACCTCTGGACTTTCTCCTTTCACTAATGTATCTATAGAAAGTCTTGTCACCTTCTTTTACTGTTCGTGCTAGTGTTTCCTCAGTTTGGGACTTTGCCTGCCTTACTGCCTTCCCTGCTTCCCTTAGGGCAGTTTGGTATGCCTCCCTATCTTCATCCCGCTGTGTTCCCTTATATTTCCTGAAGGCCAGCCTTTTGGCTCTGACCTTTTCTGCTACTGTATTTGAGAACCAAAGTGGTTTCCTTCTTCTTTTGCACTTCCTTTTCTGTCTAACACAGTGGGATGTTGCTTCAAGTATTGCATCCTTAATGCTTGCCCACTTTGCCTGTATCCCTCACCTGTGTTTCTTTTGCCAGGGCTAGCCTAACTCTGTTGGCCATCTTATCAAAGTCGGCCCTCTGAAGTCCCATATTTTTGCCTTGGAATGGGATGATTTGGATGTAGTAGCCAAATTGAACCATACCATGTGATGGTCACTGGCCCCCAGGTGTCCTTCTACCTGGAGATCTGTGATCCCTTCCCTGTTAGTCAGTACTAGATCTAGGATAACCCTGTCTCTTGTGGGTTGTTGTACCAGTTGTTTGAGGCCCTCCCCCTGCAGGGAATCCATCATGTGTCTAGTTCTGGCAGATGTTCCTGCTGGTATACAGGACATAGACATATAGTCAAATGAATCTGAAGGTACAAATAAAGTTAAAGATGAGGCAGCAAAATTATCACAGATTACAGAAAGCTCAGAACTTATCTGTGTCAATCTTCACCATTCATCACTAGGTAGGTGGAGCTGACGCACCATCGGCGCTGCCCTCGTGGCTGACGCACTGCGTGGCGCTTGCAGGTTGGCTGTTAGGCTGCGTCGACTCCGCTTGCCTGCCAGTTCTTCGTCTCCCGCCATAGAGGTCGCATCTCATGTGGAGCTGCTGCGCTAGAGGCTTAGTTTGACTCCGAAAAACACTTCGACGCTGGCTCTGTATTTCCTTCGCTGAAGTCCATCAGTTCCTGCCGGTTCTGCTTTGCCATTCTCGACGCCGCCTGCAAGATCTTTCCATTTCTTTATATTTCTGCGCGTCAAGTCTGTTTCTGGTGGGTTTTTCCCAGTAGGTCATGTCTCGGTCAGAGGGCAAGAAAACTTCTAGGGCGGGTGGCCCCATGCGATGGTGCCCATGCGTGAAAGTATTCGTCACCGACCAGCATGACGGTGTCTCTTGTCTTGGCCGCTTACGACATGGATTTGTGCGATGCGGTTTCTCCATGGACATCCGGGTCATCGAACAGCAGCGCGGAAAATGGGGTGAGCTCCACGACTTTGAGGGTCGGCGCAGTCATTGCCAAGCCACGAGCTCGGGCCTTCTTCCGGTCCTCCCAGTTCTACACGACCACGGAGGAGGGAGCCTCGGCTACTAGTAGCCTAGCTGTTTCAGGCTCCTTCCGCGGCACAGGAGGCCCATCGGGTGGGGGCAGGAGGCGCCGCCACGGCATTCGCCCCTTCGGGGATGAAGGCTCCCCCGTTGTCAGACCCGCAGCTCGCAAGGCCCGGGTCTGCGCCGCTTCGGGCCTCGGCACTGTTTGCGGTGCCGTGGGCCCTGACTGAGCCGTCATCTGCACTGACTTGTCACGTGGTGCCATGGCTTCTGTCGGAGCTGTTCGTGGTGCCGTGGGAGTTGCTACGGCGCCGTCTTTGTCCATGTCTCGTTTTGGCGCCATCCTCGGTGTCAAGGTTGACCACGGCGCCGTGTCCTTTGGGCTCGGTGGCGTGGGGCCGTCGGATTCTGCCATCTGCACCGCCTCTGCCCTTGGCGCCATTGGGCCGGATGGCGCTGTGGCTGGTCCCGACTCTGGAGCTTCTGTTCAGGCTGGAGCCATGCCCCCTGTGGATTCCGCTCGCGGTGTTGTAGGGGGCACTGGTACCGGCTCGGGCACAGCTTTGGTTTCTGGCCCCTTTGGCAAAGATGGCAGTGGGCGCCTTCCTACGGTTTGGCACAGGGCCTCGGCCTCTACCTCCTCGGAGGCGGAGTCGAGCTCTGAGTCAGACTGCCAGTCTGACCCTTCGGGGTTGGCTGTTGAGGTGGGCAGCCCAGTAGTCTCCTCGACAAGCCGGAGTCAGCCCCCCTTCTGAGGTGGGGTCGGTGGCTACCGAGATTGGGGTCAGGGGTGCTGACCAGCAGGCATTGGTGCAGGCCACCATTGCTCTGCAGCCTGGTCTTGGTGGGTTCACTGACCCCTCAGCAGTGGTACCCCCACCTGTGGTGTGCCTAGATCGCCCAACTTTGGGGCTGATCAGAGCACCTACGGCAGGGGATGGTGCTGTGCACTGGATAGCTCCTTTGTGTGCTGCCCAGAGCTGTCAGCTACCTGGGCTGGCCCTCTCGAGGAGGAGAAGGGATCTTTCGGACTCCGAGGGGGTCGAGGGGCGTGGGGTCAGCACGGCGGCCTTTTTCACGGGTCCACCCGGGCTCTGGGAGAAACCGTAGTGCAGATCTCCGCTCTTCCTCCTTGTTCTCTTTGAGAGAGCCTCATTCTTTTGAGGTATGGGACCGTCCTTCTGGACCTGTTCGGCCCTGGTCGCCTCACAGGGTGGATTCTTCCGGGCACAGCCAAGGCAGTACCAAAATGGTTGTTCAGCTGTCGGCTGTGGGGTCTTCCAGGGCACCTTCCTCCACGGGTGCTCCCGGTCCACTCCTTAGCCCAAGTGGAGGTCAGCCGACATCTCTTCTCGGCTCTGTCCCCATTCCTCTGCCACATTCTCCTGTGCTCCCAGGCATCCTTGGTCCTAGCGAGCCTCTCTCCTGGGAGCAGTTCAGAGCGGGTGGCTGCTTGGTTCCCAGCTTACTTTAGGGCGATGGACAGTCAGGTTTTTCAGCCTCTCCCCGGGCAGCCACCCCCTGAACAGCCGGTGCCCTCCAGCTCCTTATCCCCCTCTTCTGGGGGAGAGGAACCTTCTGTCCACATCTCTCCAGCTGCTGATCTCGCTGAGTATCAGCGCTTCCTCGTGAGAATGTTGGAGGACTTTCACCTCACACCTGCCACTATTAGCAATCGTGAGCACTTGGTGCACACCTTTCTAGGCGATTTTGACGAGGTCACCCTCGTGGTGCTGCCCTGGCCTGCTCCCTTTCGGGAGGCGTTGTTGCGTTCCTGGCAGAGGCCCTTCTCCGGAGTTCCTCCCCCAAGGGATTTCGGCCAAAGGTATTGTGCACCCCTGGAGTCTTCAGGTTCCATGCCTCATCCGCAGTCCAGATTGATGCAGTTGGATACTCCTGATGGGCTTCGCGACCTTCACCGTGACCGGCCCCCAGATCAAGATTCCTCAGATTTTGACTTCTGGGGTAGGAGGACTTTCTACTCGGCATGGTTATTGCTTTCCATTTCTGCACATCAGGCCCACTATGCAGCCTATGACAGGTTCTTGTGGTCCAGGCTAGGTCAGCTCCCTAGCCTCATTGCCTGATATGGAGCAAACCAAACAAGCCATTGCACTCTCTGTGAGTGGCTTGGAGATATCAAGGCACCAAGCGAGGGCATCCTATGATGCAAACGAGGTAGCTACCAGGGTCGTAGGGACAGCGATCTGCACTAGGCGGACAGCATGGCTGCGTGTTTCCCGGTTGTCACCCCTGGCCCGGCGTAGGGTGATTAACTCCGCTCACCAGAGACCTGTCTCTTCTCCCGTAGAGCGAGATGGCGCTTGTCGGGGCAACTTCCTTCCCCCTCTGGGGGGACCCCGCCTCACTCTCCCACCTCGGCCTCCAGGCCCTGAAGGTTCTCCCTCTTAGTGTGTCACCCACTGAGAGCTAAGGGACTTTATCCCTTAGGGTGTAAAAGAAACCCCCTTCGGGGGGCTCAGTACTCACCCAGCAGTGATGAATGGTGAAGATTGACACAGGTAAGATATGAAAATTACGTACCTACCGTAATTATGATCTTTCTGTGTATCTTCACCTTTCATCACGATCCCACCCTCCATCCCCCTGTGGCCTCAGTCTCTGGTCCCTCCTCTTTGTGCTCCATCCTTCCCCTCTCCTTTTCTTGAGGGTAAAACAGGGCACACAGGATAATGTTCGAGGAGAGTGGACAGTGGGAGGCACTCCTTCTGCAGTGCTTGGCTCCACCCTTGTGGGGTGGGGTTGACAGTTGCCCTCCTTTCTCTCTCCTCTCTGTTCCCATCCAACTTTTTTTCTCCGTGGTGTATAGGTGTGTGTATATACATACACACACACACACACACACACACACACACACACACACACAAATATATATATATATAAAGTTTTTTTTTTTTCACCAGTGACCTTTCCTTGAGAGGGTGTTAATTCTGTGTACCCTGTCCTTCTTCCAGAATAGCCGACTCTGCTTATCTGGAGTGTTTGCCAGCCATTTTGTGCCTTGAATTCTGGCAGAAAGCCTTTGGTTACTCCTTGCAGTTCCTATGTAATCTGGAAACGGACCAGAGTCTTGGATGTTTAATCCCCCCCTCCTCCTAAATTCTTTACCCACCCTACCTCCCTCTTCCTTTTGCAGAGATTGGGGCCCTCCAATCCCTTTAGTTTCCATCTTTTCTCCCTTTCTGTCTTCTCAGTTGTTATTTCTCCTTTTGGTTCCTATATCTTTTCCTTTTTCTGTCCCTTGGACTTCCTTGTCCCACCCTCCACTCCCTTCTTCTTACCTCTCCGGCGACTCAGAACTGGTGGCCAACCCTCAAGCGCCATGCAGTGGGTCGGCCTTGAGGGCGGCGCCGATGGTGCGTCGGCCCCACCTAAAAAAAAAAAAAAAAAAGTGATGAATGGTGAAGATACACAGAAAGATCATAATTACAGTAGGCATGTAATTTTAATTTATGGTACCTTGAAACCCAATTTAATCAAACATTCCACCACTAACGTTACTTCCCTTCCACCTGGTTTCTGATTTTGGCTGGGGGTTCTGCCAACCTTGCTTGCCGGCTGCACTTATTTCCTCGGATTATGGCCTGGGGTACTACTCACCCTGTTTGCCTAGGTTGATTGGCCAGCCAGGTTTTGTAATGCCAGAATTCATGGATTTCAGTCCTTTTTATAAAAGAAAGTTAAGCTTACTGCTTCAGAAAACTTACTTGAAAAATCTTAAGGAATGTCATTTAAATTAATTAGTGGAGGACTTTAGTGATAAGGACATTTCATTTTTATTTTATTATTTACCCTGGAAAAGTACATCGAGCAGTATTGCCCTTTTTTCAATTATGACCATCATTTACAAAAAAATACAATACAAAGTATAAAAAACACATAATTGTATTATAATGTATGGGTAGCCCTTATTACCCACTGAAAATAAGCTGTTTACAACCTTGTAATCCCACTGTTGTGATGTCAGAACCTTATAAACCTCTCTCATCTATGTCATAGCAGTGAGTTTACGAGACTGAATGCCAGTGTAATTCAGTATTATAAAAAGGGTCTCGAAATGCTGCAACCTGATTGGCTGTTAGGATTCCAACAGCTGTACATTAATCCATGTTATACTGTCATGTACAGCCTGATCACCATGGCACATGGATTCTTCCTGTCAGCATTCCATCCTCTAGCACTGCTGGATGTGTGGAATGATGCATTCTGATTTTGAACCTGCATTTTTAAACTGTTGGTGGAAGAACTATTTTATTAAAAATCTCCCTCTAAATGAGGAAAACATTCAAAAAGTATACTTTTAACACATTTCTTTTAGAATCATTTTTTTATAATAGCAATAAGGCACTCCCAGGAGTTAGAGTAACAGTCAGTTAATCACCCCCTAGGGGCAATATGGCACTCGGCTGTGCCTCGTGCCACATTACACCTCTAAGGGGTGATAAACAGACTGTTCCCCTAACCCCTGGTCATGCCTTATTGCTTAATTTTACACACCCAGAATGGGATATAGTGTATTCTGGAACGCGGTTATCAACAAAAATCGGAGCGTTTCTAAACGCTGTTATGCTGCACTAGATATGTAGCTAGTGTAGCATAACAGTTTAGAACTATAGTCGCGTGCAGCCTGACTCTTTAAAGAAATCCCGATCTGTAAACATGGCAGCACCTGTCCTAGCTAAAGAAATGTCGGACAGCTTCTACATTTATTTTCTAAGGAAAACTGTCCGGTAACCACGTTCCAGTACACTATAAAAAAACAATCCATGCCATCCCATCGGTAAGCTGGGTTACTGGGTCTCGTGGTTTCCGTGGCAATTTAGGCTCTCGAGGTTAATGAGGCCGCCACGGCAACCACTCAACGTGATAACCAGTTTGTTACCGATGGGACGGCATTGATTTTTCTCTTAGTCTCGGTACAGTATTCAATAACATTCCAATTGTCTCAGTTTACTGTTACTGAGTCTAGCAATCACTGTGTCTGATAGAGAGCTTAACTCTGGTGCTATTTCGGCCTGCAGTCGTTCAGTCCGTGTATTCTAATAATTAGTTTTCCTACACAATCATGTGGCCGTAGTGCAGATTCATTAATAAGGTTGGCTAAATTACTTGTGTTCGCGAGTGGGGGGGCATTGTAACTTTTCATGTAGAGTCCCATACACTGCAAATGACAATGCCTGATGTACAGGTGATAACCATGGTGTAATCATCTCTTGTGGTTGCTAGGGCAATGATAAACCTCTCGAGCTGCACTCTTGAGGTTTACTGATGCCCTAGCAACCACTTGAGGTGATTACATCATGGTTATCACCTGTACATAAGGCATTATCCTCTGTATTTACAGCAACAAGAAAATTGACCACTAAAAAAACTTGACAAATGTTTGTTAAAAATGGGTACAGATCTATTAGTCTTATTGAGTCTGGTAAATGATTATAAGTGCTTGGTCCAACAAAATCGAAAAAACCTTGCCCCAAAACAAGTTTAACGAAAAGGAATTTTAAACAAAATTGATTCCTGGAATCTAGTGCAACAGTTTTTATGCCGTGTTGGAAGTAGTTCTGCTGTTGAGCAAGGGACCTTTCCTAGGAGATGACTTTGTGGAGGGAAAAAAAAAAACGAACATATGTGTTTTCACCTGGTAATCCAGTGAAGGTAAGTGTGCAGTCTGGTACAACAAACAGTAATGAGTGTTAAAAGGAAGTTCAGTGATAAAACGACAAATTGAATAGTGAGCTGCTCTTACCCTGGTTAGTACCCCACTTCCCACACCTGAATAATTATCTGTAATCCAAGACCGATAACAGTAAGCTGTTTGCCAAAAGAACACAAGATTCTGTCAAAAGATTACTCCAGATCCTGTTCAAGGAACCCAAATGTTGGTGCATAGTTTATCGTACTATCAGCATCAGGGCTAGAAATAATTTTTTGCAGATGGCTGTCCAAGGGACAGGTGCAGTATTCATTTTGACTGTCCCACAGAATGTGTACCTGTCCTGTCAATTTATGTTTACTTATTTTACATTTATGTTTCCAAAAATGAGCTATTACTAATTAGTGTGCCCCCTGGCTGGTGCAGTACCATGAAAATGACTTAGTAATTGATGATGCCCATTGAAAGATGCCCTAAAAAGAGCTACTAATTATAAACCACTGGCTGGTACATGGCACTGAAAAGGATATAACAAGTGTGCCATCAGCTTAATGTCCCCTCCTGCTCAGTAGTAGCCCTGACAAGGACCCTTACTTAACTCCCTTCTGCTCTGCCCTAACAAGTCGATCAGCTTCCTCTGCTCCTGTGTACAGCAGAGACACTAAAAGTGTCCCCCTATTCAGTAACCTTGACAAGGGCTTTTAGCCGCCAGCCTTCCCATTTCCTGTCTCTGGAGCCCTTCCTGCCCTGACCTGGGCTTTAAGTGGTTGTCTCAGCCCTTTGAGTTCCTCTCCTGATCTCCAAGTATCAAGTCTCTCCTCTCTTTCTGCGTTGACTGTCTTCCCCTGTAAAAGGCCTTCAGGTACAATTTTCTAGCCCTCACAATGGCTTTTAAGTAGCCTTAACCTGGCTCCTCTTCGCTAGTTGACAGCCCTGGAAAGGGTATTTTATTTTGCACCCCCAGAACTCTGCTGCCAATGAACAAGAGCTATTATTGGGTTGCTGTTGCAAGTACAGCACACAGAGAAATGCATTGTAGAAAGTAAAAGGAAGATGGGCAACTACACGTGCAAAGTGACAGGGAACACATAACCTAGCACAGCCTGCTACTTGATGAAACTGCCACCACACAGAAGAGGTCATCACAGGACGGTTGATTGAATAGGACATCTCTCAACATGTGACACCATGATGTTGGGACATCCGTAGCCCAGCTTTACAGGGTTGCAGCATCTCCTGGGTTCTAGTGCCAGCTAATGCTTTTTCATTTGGTGCCTGTCCAAGGGACGGGCAGAAAAAGGAAACCAGCTTTCCCTGGGGAAAAGTGGGTGTCTGGGACAGGCAGACAGGTGGTTATTTCGACCCCCGATCAGCATGAGGTTTATAAGCCAGAGCACTAGGGGAGTGATTCCCAGGTACCTAAATTGATTACCTGTTTCAAGTAGGCTCACCACCAAGGGCTCTCAACAAAAATTCACTATTCCTTAATTTTTTTTTTCTGTCCTACTGAAAACCATAGTTTTAGTTTTCTTAATGTTGAGTGCCGAACCAGGACTGTAATTTAATAAACTCTTTTTGAAGGATGTCATTTAGGGCCTCAACATCCTTCCCACTCTTAAAAATGACTGCATCATCTGCATATAAAAGCATTTCGGAGGAAGGCAAGCTGAAAGGTGTAGAAGTACAGTTGCTTGTGTTGTGCACAGAACAAGTTAATTTATTAAAACGTGTCTTAAGCATCCATTATCCCACAGTAAGGATCCTTAAGCTTCTCAGATGTGATTGAGAATTCTGTCGAGAAGAGCAGGAGGTCCAGAAGTGATCACCCTAACTTTTAGAGTTTTATTCTTTGCTTTATTGTTTTGAATAAAATATATTTTTCTTCTGGAATGATACTTCCAACATTGTTTTTGTTAGTGGTACCCTCAAAATTCTGGAGGGGAATTATCTGCCAGAAGCTCTAATGGTTTTTTTTTTTTTTCCTCCCCAGCAGTTAATTTAGTTCTCAGCAACATGAGTTGGCAGTTTCTTCCTTCTCCCCGTCCCACATTACCATGGTGACATGTATTTAAAACCTGCCAAACCATTTTTTTAGCAGCTCCTGTTAAACTTGACACTAGTGCAGCAGCAATATTTAAGCTGGGGTAGGGCTTTTGGGAGGAGAGGTGCAAGTTGCATGTGTGTTTAGCCTGCTTCGTAGATTACCACTCAGAGTTAAGTGACTTTATTTTTCTTTAACTTCTCTAATTTAAGATGCAGTTCTATGATTTTTGACACACTAACTTTCCAATAAGTCTAATGAATACAGTCCTATTATTTGGTATATAAAGGAAAAAACACAATCCTGCCTACACCATACGCCTCTGCATTCTTCTAAATCGTATTGAAATATTACAGAGTACATCTTTTCTAGCACAACAGTCATTACTGTACTTATGCAGACTAACTTGTTGCTCTGTTCTTCGCATCATGATCTGGAAACCCCCAGTAAACAAGCAGAAACAGGGCAGCTCCTCGCGGATACTTGTGCTGCTGACACAAGTATCAAACAAAAACCAGAAAGTTGGGCACCAAGAACCGCAAAACTGCAAAAAGATTAATGCAAAGAGATTTTATTGAATGCACATACTACAGCGCAAGTTACTTCACCAGTCCAGCAATGTTTCATGTCGGAACTTGACGCTTTCTAATGGTGCATCATCCAAAACAGTCCTTCCTTTATAGACAGACAGGATCATTAAAAGTGACAGTGCTCAAGTGTGTTTTACTACATTGCAGATTATATACAGTACCTCTTGACAGCCAAGTGCATTAGTAACATTAATGTGTGCAAAACATTACATTCAAGTATATTCCATGTGCAGACCATGAGACTGTGTAAAACATTGCTATACAATGATTAGGCTGACTGCCAGGACTGTTTCCACCCAGGTTGAAAGAACCACCACCAGCACATTAAAAACAATATAAAGTTCACATTGCTTGAATTTGCAAGCTTGACTTTCACTTTGTTTCTTTGATGCTCATGCCGAATTTTGCTATTACAGAAGTAAAGCCTGCATTAAAAAGATGAAAGGCAGATATTATCTGAGCCCCTAATGTCTTCACTAAATATATTGATGCAGTACGTTCATTTTGCGTTTTTTACAGAATATTGTGGGTCCCTTAAGAACTATCATTATGTACTATTCTAGTCTCGATGCATATTTAATTTTTAGAGGAAAGTCAGAAGTGTCTCTCAAAGTTGCAGAAAGGCATATTACTCACTTGGGTGGTACCATCAAAGAAAGTGGGGACAGTAACATTTTCATATATGTTTGCAGATTTTAAAGCGGTTATGAGACTTGTAATTGGAAGTCACACAGTGCACGTGCAAGTTATTTGATCAATACATTATAGCTGAATTAAAAAAACACACAAAAGCGATAGCTTAGGAGCACCATAATTGATATTTATTACTTTGGGAGTGCCAACATTTTATTATTGTTCTAACATTATTTAGAAGTTATAGTCGCTGCATGTCTATTGTTCACACTACAGTTTTGTTTCCATAATTAAAAACTTTACTGTGGGGATATATTGCTGTTCCCCAGGCAGCTTTAGCAGTCAGCTGCTTTTAGAGATGCTGCGCTGAGACTGCTTACAACATTGGGGTATGGTCAATATTTATAGCCTAGACCAATGGTTCTTAGACTTTGTCACAGTGAGCCTCCCCAAATCCATGGCAAAGATTTTGAGCCTCCCCCAAGAACTGAAATAATCTTGGGCCTCCCCAAGGAAAAACAACATGCTGTACTTTGCGCAGTACACCATGAATACATTGAAACCCCTTTGAGTACTTGGCTCACATTCAGTTCTTTGTCTTATACTGATGTGGAACCTTTGAAAAAGAGCTTGTGCTCAAAGGTGTTATCCGAATAACAAATAAAATAAACAAATATTATTATTCAGTTTATTGTAACTCCCCCAACCCTCGTCCAGGCTACTTGCTCCGCTATTTTCATTCTTGAACCATTGTCAGCCCTTGTTGTAGTACCTTCATGGGTCAGACTACTTTCTCTGTTTCCTCTCTATATGAAATAACCTTCCTGCATACTTTGCCTCTCCCCCTCTTTCCCTGCTCCTAAGCAACATCTCGGGGACTACTTTGCTCCTTCCTGCTATTGCTCTTAGCACTTCTATGCTCAGCCACATGTATTTGGGCTGTTCTGCCATCAGTTTACAAAGTGATCAATTACCACCACTCCTTATTAGTTTATTGTTCGTATTTATTTGCACCATTGCTCATTGCATATTTCTTGATTGTTTTGCGGTTACCTTTTGAAATGTATTCACTCCCTACCCTTCCCCAGGTACACCTGAAATGAGCTTTGGCTCATTCACCTTCCCTTGTCACCTATTAGTAAATAAATACATAAAATTCACCTACATTATCCTCTTTCAGTTTGCTTAACCTCTTCACACAAAATAAATAAAACTCAAAATTTAAATACTGTACTTTTTCAGACTTGGTTGAGCCTCCCTTGGAACAGGCTGGGGCCTCCCCAGGGAGGCTGGCCTCGCCATATGAGAACCCCTGGCCTAGACCTTCGAGCACTAAGCTATGAAAATGTAGAGCCAGCAGACCTGGTTTGAAACCCACAACTGCCACAAGCTTAGTTATCCATATGCCTTTCCTGGCTAGAAATTCTAACAAAAATACAAACACATGAACTGGTAAATGTGTTCAGAAGAGCGTGTGACTAAATAGTGTTTGATTGGTAGCTGAGTAGCGTTAGGCATATAGTAGACAAAAATGATTAACGCAGTGTTGAAGCTTTGTGCCTGTTATTGTCACCCCCTTATATTAGTATACTGTGTATTATTCCACTGCCTGAGGATTGTTTGGCTGTTTATGTAGATGTTGCTATATGTAAAGGGGTCAGAATAAGCATTGGCCCACCAGCAAATGCTGGTAGATTTTGTACTGGAACTGCAAGTTTCTATTAACGAGCTCTGCTGTTTGGTATTTGAGATTGTAATGTTTTAATACATACACCAGTTGGGCCAGTGGGAAATTTTGTAGGACCATCAGATTTATTAGTAGCTCTGCTTGCCAGTGGCTGCAAAACCCCAGAGGTGTAGCATTTGTTATGGAGAGAGGGCTGTTAGAAGGGTGCACATGTTCTGGTATGCTTTTCACATCTGATGTTGCCCGTAGTTAGATGTGCGTTTGGATAGTTCTTGTCAGCAGCTGTCATACATGTAAGCATTAAGCCCACGATGAAGGTGGCATCTAATGCTGGATTGATGCACATGGGGGGTTGTGGGCTGATGGCCTGCAGCCGCCCCTAACCATCAATCGCATTAGATGCCACTGACGCGGTAACAATAATGCTTACTTGTAACATGGGCTGCTGGGTCGGTGGCGCATCGAGGCTGCTACCACTCTGCGAGACGATCACCCAAAGAAAACATGGAGGCGGTGCTGAGCTCACAAGGTTTACTGCACTTTCACACAATGGTGCACAACATTATCTACATACTGATGCGGTGACTTGCTGTTCTACCTGCAACCGCATAGCTGACTGCAGCCGACATCAGTGTCCCGGTCGTGTCCAGTTCGGTGCGGTTATTGCCTTCATACCTGCCGCGGGAGGTCTCCGGTGCAGTTTTCCATCGCCGCGAGGAGGGATCGGCTCGCAATTTGCATATCGGGGGCGCTCACTTCCTGCTGCCTCCTGCTGACTGCTCCGGCGCTGCTGTGTTCCACCTGGGCTGTGCGTTCTGCTGCTGGCTCTGCCGTGGGGTCCCTTCCTGCGCCCAGCTACTTCTGGTCTCCATCTCCGGTGGCCCCGCCCCGTAGTAGAAACCCACTGCTCCATCGCGACACCTCCTGACAGTGAGAACGACACGCAACTAGCCTGCATACTGTCTCTCCCATGCGATGTGCTACCTCTCGGCACTGTCTGCCGCAGGTTCTGGTTCCCCCTCCCTGTTTCCGAACTCGGATGGGTAGTCAGGCTGCCGGCCCGCCTCTCTTGCCGCTGTTGCACTCGCTCGACCCCAGTGCTGCTCACCTGGGGGTCTGGCTGCTGTCAGTACTACCTCGGCGGGCACGGCATATACCCTGGGTTAATACCCGCTCCAAATCGGGTCCCGTGATGCCGTTCCGCCTATCGCTGCTGCCGATTTCCAGTGTCTGATTGATGCCATGTTACAAGTGGCAGTTAATCTCTGATCCTACAGATCAACATGGTGGTTCAGTGTAGTCTTAGAACTGACCTTTCACCACAGTCATAGGATATGTTTAACCCCAAAATCTCAGTGCAAAGGTAGGCTTCTTAGTTAGGCTGTGCTCAATCCAAGAATTAAGTAACCAGTCCACACATTTGATTGTATTCTACACATTTGGTTCTGTATCTCTCTGCAATGCAGATTAGGATTTTCTCTTCTTCTCAGCATGTGGAGACAGAAAAAAGTAAATATTTTAGCATGGGGACTCATAAATCCCATGATCCTTATGTCTCTTAAAAGGGGAATAGCCGTTTTGTGGAATGCCACATTAAAACTTCAGATTTCGGGAACGACTGCTGTTTCTCATTTTAAAAACATTTTTACAGTTACACAAACCAGAGGTGCTGTAATATGCCCTGTTTTGATGTAAGGCACTTGGCTTTCACTTGTCTCTCGCAACCCACCTAGGGTGTATAATTATTACAGCACAACCCACGACATGTGTGTACTTATTGCCCACTTATTAAATGGGTGAAAAAAAAATCTGCACTCTGATTAGCTAACACCTTTTCCAAGTATTTACGTAACACATTGAGATTTGATATACGAGGAAAATGGGGTGAGGATCATGTTGCCTAGCCCCACCTCTCTCATCTCCTGTGGTGTCTCTCTCTTATCCCTCTGATGCTCATCCTAGCTAAGACAAAGTCTCCTCTGACAGCTTCACGGCTTGTCCCCTTCATTTCCCTTCCCATACCCTACCCCCCACTTGAACAAGGTCTTCTAGGACCGCGCCTCTGCCCACCCTATTCCTTATTTCCCTTGGTGGTCTCCCCCTTAGATGGTGGGCCCTCCCCTATATCAGTACTTCTGTATGTTTTTTGTTACAGCCTTTGTTTGCACCTTGATTTTGCATCACTGTATGCTGTATTCCTTGTAGCATGTGTGTTTTTTTTTTTTGCATTCTTGTACGTTTTATTGTGTAATACATGTATTGTATTATGTCTACCTCTGTAGATTTTGTTTTTTCTGTCCATTGTTATGGCTGTGACATGGGGCCTTTTGCACCTTGATTTTGCATCACTGTATGCCGTTCTCCTTGTATCATGTTTTTTGCATTCTTGTACAATCCATGTATTACATTGTTATGTTTACCTCTGTATATTTTGTACTCTTTATCTATTGTTATGCCTCTGACTTGCCTTTGTAAAGGAGTCGTTGGCTCAAAGGCTGTAATTCCAAAAGTTCAATAAATAAAAAAAAAATAAAAAGTTGGTTAAAATGTTGTAGTATACACTGGAGAACAGCTGAGTCTGCAGGATCAGCAGTCACAGAGGTTTTTCTCTTCCTGGAACCAAAACCCATAGTTGAGAGTAGTGGTATACCACGTTATATACAACCAAAATACATGTGGGATGCAGCTGTCATGAAGACAAGGGATGGTCGGCCCGGTAGCGCTGAGGGTTGAGGCGCCGGATGCCACATCGGCAACCCGAGTTCGGAAGCGAACTTGGGCGCTGGAGGTCAGCAGAAATGGGGCGAGGATCGAGCACCCGCAGGGCTGCTCTTCTCCCCGGGGGAGGGGGGAGGGTTGGGGTTTGTCCGGCATACCAGCGGCTCCTGGTGGAGATTGGGGGCGCTGTAGTACGCAAGACAGCACGTCAAGCAGTGTGGCTGACGGCAGGGTTGCCGTGTGTCATGGCATTGGGGGTGCCCATGCACGGGGGTGGGGAGAGCACCAGAACACGGAAAAGCCCGGTTCTACGGGGTGGGCGATGGCACCTGACCCCCATGCCCACCGCCAGATTCATCTCGCCCGGCCTTCCAGTTCCTCTGCTCGGGCCCTCACCTACAGCCAGGGTCTGACTTGAAAGAGTGCCCAAGAGGAGAGGCGGCCCCACCCCAGAGGGGTTAAGCTGGGGTTACTGGCTGTGGGGGGGAGGCTTAAGACCGAGAGAACCTCAGGTGGGCAGGAACAGGTAGGATGCCTGAGAGAGGCACCGCAGGCCATGACAGGAGGGGAAAAGAATTGGAAAAAAAGAAAAAAAAATATGAAGACAAGAGATGGACTTGATAACGGGGGTCAAAATTGGCACCAGCCCACTAGCTAAATGCTGGTAGATTTTGTATTGGGCTAGTAAGATTTTCCTTCAACTAGCCTGCTGGCTTGTACTGGAGAACATAACATTTCAGTAAGTACACCAGCTGACCAGCTGGGCCAGTGGACAAGTGTGGGGCTAGTGGATTTTCACAGTAAGAAGCCCTGCTGCCTAGTGGCAGCAAAACTTAATTTGGACCGCTCTGATAGACTTTAGGTATGATCTTATAGCATGACTCTAAGCTTCCGAACCAGTGTTTAACTTAAAAGGGCCCCAAAATGTTAGTTTCTCTAAATGTGCAAGTCTTTCATGAGTACAAATTGAATAAAGACTTTATCATAAAATCCTTTTCAGAAACAAAAATTTATTTTATTGGAAGTATGATCTTATTTTTATACCAGTGGTGATAAATCATACCCAGCTTCCAGGTTAAGATATGTTTGCTGTTTGGTAAGTCACAATTCATACCTTGAAAATAGGTCTCATCACAATGGAATACTGAATAAATCACCTAGTAGCTTTCACAGTGCTAATGACATCACTATAACCATGTGTAGCACTGAAACTGGCAGTTGAAATTAAAGAGAAACTGTCAGATCTTCACAGAAACAGTAGATTTTAGTTATTACTAGCAAACTGATGTGGTATAATTGGAGTATGCAACGGCCTGACTTGAAATGCATAGTTTATCATCACTTCTGAGAGGGAGGGACTTTAATAATAATAATAATAATAATAATAATAATAATAATAATAATAAGCCTCTGCCTCCCCACTCATGGGTTATGGTCTTGACTCTTTCAAACCTTAAAGTGATTTATTTATTTATTTATTTTGTTTGTTTTATTCCATAACAGTGAGAGCCCACAATCAATACAGTCATTGTATAGCAATGCTACATTGTCAGTTTCCGGTAACACTTAGAGATTGGCATGTAAGACTCTATCCCCCACCCCTCTTTTTTTTTTTTCTTTTTAAAGGAGATACATTTACAATAATAACTGATTTTCAGACCTTACATACTCCCCCAATTGGCTTATGCAAACTTAAGTTCTCTGTGGCCTAATGAGTTTGGTATGGCAGAAGTGAAGGCCTCATTCAAGCCCTAGCCAGGACCAAACCGTCCTCTGTTCCTCAAAATTTTTACATGGAGAGGTTTAAGGGCCAAAATCTGGATCATGCCTAGATGAATACATTACCCATGCAGGACTTGCATCAGCCCTAGTAAAGTGGGTGCCACTTTGACCCTCTACTTCAAATACTGGGAGCCAGACCAGAAAATCCTGGGGTCGGAAATTTGTGCATTGGCTTTGTGCAACATTATCCGATTTCTGCTAATGATAGTGAAAATCTTTCAGTATAGAGGGTCAGTGCTGAAGCACAGCTTTTATTTTTGTGCTTCAAAATCCTCAAAAATCCCATTTGGGGGACTTCAGTAGGGGGTTAATTCAAGCCCTGCCCATGGTCTCCAAGTTACCTCGCACTCCTTTTGTTTATTATGGAGTTTAGCCATGAGGGATTCCATATAATAAATATCAGAAACCACTCCCTCCAGTTTTTGATGGTGGGATTAATGGGAGACGTACATTGTCTGGTAATTGCCTTTTTGGCTGCCAGAATATAAATCTGTAATAGGGTTCGATGCCACAGTGGTCTATGAGGTGGGAATATAGACAACAGAACCATTTCAGCAGTCAGTTCAATCCTGTCCCCTAAACAGTCAGAGGTTTCCTGTTGTAATGAGCACCAAAATGGTGTTAGTTGCGGGCATGTCCAGAAGACATGGCTGAGGTCAGCCAACATACAAGAAGATCTCTGCCAACACCTACCATATGTGGAGGGGAGGTATTTAGTCAAAATTGCCAGGGAACGAAAACATCTGCATCGACACTTCCAGGCGAACTCTCGCCATTTAGTGGAATGGGTTACCCTGTATGCCACTGGGGAAGCTCGTAACCATTCTTGTTCTAAGATGTCCACTTCTAGATCCCTGCACCAACTATTCAACACCGAGACCGATGAGTCGCCCATCGCTTCCCGAAGGATTTTGTATAAGTGACCCACCAGGTGTCCCCGTGTTAGGCCATTAATATGATCCTCAAAGAAATTTCCAAAACATTGGAATGGAATCTGGTAATTTAGAAGCTATTTCTCTTTGTCGTAATATATAGTTTTTGACCTGGGTATATCTAAAAAGGTCATTGTCAGATAGGCCATAGCTGGTTTTAAGGGTTTCAAAGGGGGGTAATTCCCACTTGTGAAAGAAACTGTTTAAAAGTTAGTGATTTTTAAAGATTTACATAAACCTTATTGGTGGGTTAGCCTAGGTCGGCGAAAGTCTGTCTCTGTAAATTTTATAATTTTGTATTCAGTCTTTCTGGAAGTAGAAGGGATGTGTTTTGGCCCCGCAGAGGTAGCCAGCTGATTCCTTCCACTTCTTGGTCGACTGATCTGCCCCCACACTCAGGCACATAATGACATGTGCCCAGGTAGAGCACGTTTGGGGGTACTCCATTGAAGTCTGTGGGAGTCAGATTTAAGAATGATAGTAAATATATTAATGGCTATTTGCAGATTAATCAGGGGTAACAGTTGACTAACAAGGGCCTTGTTACTTGACTGGTGCCCCTGATTAATCTGCAAATGGCTAGTATTATATTTAAAATAATTCTGGGCACATGTCATGCAGGGGTCATGCTTAACTTTGTTTTGCACTGGTCCACTCGGGGAAAGTGATGCCCCAGCTGCACTGGCCCCCAAGAGATTGCACTAGCCCCAACATAAACATGCACAGT
This sequence comes from Neoceratodus forsteri, assembly GCA_016271365.2. Taxonomy (NCBI): domain Eukaryota; kingdom Metazoa; phylum Chordata; order Ceratodontiformes; family Ceratodontidae; genus Neoceratodus; species Neoceratodus forsteri. Next base: position 173,354,291 of record JADMNL010000028.1, on the reverse strand, counting down.
AAACTATTGAGTCGCCAGCAAATCCTTGGCGGTGGATAGACTGTCTGAGGCATAATCAGCATGGACCGCCCACAGTCTTCCCTCCCTCCCAAGTAGCAGCAGCCTTCAAATTATGCTAGGTCAACAAAACAAGAATGACTGTAGTGTCTTGAACAAACTGAGAGCAGCTTGACCCTTTATGTAAAGCAGCAGGGTGAGACAAAGAGCCACAAAGAATTGTGCAAATCGGGCCTCCAACAAAACACTAGGCCAAACAACATCAACACCAGTCAGCCTGATCATGATGCAGCCACCTGAGTGAGGGAAGGTCTTGTGGCTGGCAGTGGACCCCAGGCCCTAATGCTGCTGTGTAAGTTTGTTTCTCAACAATAAAAACCCCACTGGTGTAAAATTAATATTTATGCAACAAGTTCCTGCACCAGCCTGCTCCAGAAATCTTAACTCTGTCACATACATGCTTCTATCTGCAGGAGTGACTTAAGTACCTCCAGGCTGCACCAATACCCCAGCTAACAAGTTATTCTGCCTGTAATTCATCTTGACGTTAAAAAATAATCTCAAAATCCGATCTCTGCTGTTTTATCTGCACGTTATTATTCAAATCATTGCTGTCCTCACAAAACACACTCCTCGATGTAAGGGAAGCTGGCGGTGTTTGGGGACCCTAGCAGTGAACCCCTAGTATATGTTTCTGCACCAGCAGGCCAGAAGATTCTGAGTGTCACCCAGCTGAGCAAACACCCATCATCTGCAGTAGCCAGCATGTACATCTTTCCCCGAATCTTTCCGGCTCCCGTCTTGGCTTCACCACACACTGAAGCGGGACTTTGCCAAGTAGTACCTCCCACAGGGCCCAGCTGAGGCTCCTCTGAAACAATACTAGGCAGCATAGAATAATGTGACTTTTGCAGTCCCAGCAGCTCCCTCCCTCAGCCTCCCTCTGTTGGCACCCTCCCACCTCCAGTATTAATAGCAATTAATCACTTCGATACCCTGGCCAGAACCAAGCAGAACACAATGCTCTCTTTAATGAGAACATTAAAAAATTGGTAATTACTCCGCTTCCTGCCCCTCCTGGTCCTACAGGAACCCCCAGCCTGCAAGCCACAGCAGACACAAAATGCAGATAATCTTAAACCAAGCCAGAGATGAAGTGAATTTACCGGCTTTAGGCTTGACTGACCACGAAAAAAAAAAGCTGGTTCCTGCAAATAAACTTTGATGAAGCTGGTAGGGGGCAGCGTTGTTGACACCAAGTGCTGTCATGATTTGTAAATTGGCATCCCGATTCCTAAGGTGTTTAGTCAGAAGTGTATTCCCCTCATTTTTTATTGTGACATACTGCATGTAAACACACAGTGAGTGCAATCAGAGATGAGGGGAATACACTTCTGACTAAACACCTCAGAATCGCATGTTAGTTTACAATTATGACAGCACTATAGTGTCAGAACAATGGATCTGTGCGACCCCCAGTCCAGCTACATCAAACTCTGTTTGCAGGAACCCCTACGGTGGCCCACACATATCCCAGGCTGACCTAGCCCTGATGATGCATGGTGGTTGGATGATCTTTTTCTCATTTTAAACTCCACAATGTGCTTAAATAGCTAGCCGACGCATCTTTTCTGTTGCTTACCATGTTTTGGGCAGTCGAGCAGCACACATTGTCCTAGTGGGTCAGCAGCAGTCACTTGCATACTGTCGCACCTTCACTAGTGTCTGCAGGCATGTGTGGAGATCAGCGGTTCACAAAGTGGGGATGGGCTGCAGACAGGCGCCAAACGTTTCTCCAATCAGACAGCTTCCTATGGATGTTGCTAGGCTGCAAAAGCACTTAATCAGATGACCCCCCAAAAAAAAGGAACTGGGCGATTTTCTTTTAGAGCATTTTTCTTAAAGGGACAGGTTTACCAAAATGGGCCAGATTGCACTAGACAAGCCGGGAAAGTCGGGGGAACACTGCACTGGCCTGAATCAATTTGTGCTATGCCCCAGGCCAGTAATATAATGCTAAGATCGACCCCTGTCATGTACCTGTGTGGGGGACAGATTGATTAACCAGGAAGTAGAAGGGACTGGCTGGCTATCTGAACCTCTGGTTCAAAGGTATTGTAATCCTAGTAATAAATAAATAAAAATCTCTGCGGGGCCAAAACATGTTCCATTCTACTTCCAGAAAGTCTGTACAAAAAATGATAAAACTGACAGAGACAGACTTTCACCAACCCAGGCTACCATTCCAAGTAAGCCACATATCAATTTTATAAACTTGGTAAATCACTGTAAGATAAGTGGCATATTTTGAGACTGGCCATCGCATATCCCTTATCTATACATATAAATAAATGTTATTTTTGCCTGTGATGTCATCAGAGTGAAAGTAACGTATACTCCATTACCTGAAACATGTAGAAGAGCAGTAAAAGGAGAAAGTGACAAAATCTGTAAAACATTAAATCTTAACATAGTTGTCAAAAGTGTAACAGTTTAAAACAGCAGTGCAATCATCATCATCATCATTTTATTGGATAGCAAATTGAGAGAAAAGACGCGTTTACAATTAATAAAGTTTATAATAATAACATACTAAAAAGCAAGCAGAATAGGCCGGATGGTCTGTCTTGTCTGCTGAAAAGCCAGCAACCTAGTGGCTGCTCGCCTCACCACCTCCCCAGCCCCCAGGAGTGTCTTCTCTAGGTCCAGTTTCCCCTTGTACCTATCCCACCCCTTCTTGAGGCCCTCCACTGTGCCCTCCTCCACCAGCCTCCCGGGCAGCGCATTCCACGACTCCACCACCCTCTCAGTGAAAAAATGCTTCCTACACTCCCCCCTGTAATTTTCCCTCCAACTTCCACTCATGGCCCCTGGTTGTTTCCCCCCCTTCTTTAGCCTAAACAGCTCCTTGGTTCCATTCCTGGTTATTCCCTTTACATACTTGAAAACCTCTATCATGTCTCCCCTATCCCTATGCTCTTCCAGTCTTTCCTCATAAGGCCTCCCCTCCATGCCCTGAATCATCCTGTTTGCTCTCCTCTGGACCCTATCCAGCAATGCTATATCCTCCTTCAGAGGAGGTCTCCAGAACTGTACACAGTACTCGAGCTGCGGCCTGACCAGAGCATTATATAGAGGGAGGATCACCTCCCACTTTCTGGATGTAATTCCTCTGGCTATACAACCCAATATCCTGTTTGCTTTGGCTGCTGTTCTTATACAATTTTCAGAGTTATTCATTTTGACATCTACCACCACCCCTAAATCCCTTTCTCCCAATGTGGCATGCGGTGTCTCTCCCCCCCCCCCCCAGGTGTATACATGGCCCGGGATTTTGACCCCCAAATGAAGTACTTTACATTTCCCGGCATTACATTTGAGTTCCCACCTCCTTGACCACCCCTCCAGGGTCCCCTGGACTGTCTCCCTTGCTTCTTCACAATCCACAAGTGCTCCCAGTTTTGAATCATCCGCAGAGAGACTTGACCTATTCCTCTTCCCCTCCCTATATCTGAGATGTAGGCATTAAACAAGAGTGGCCCCAATACTGAACCTTGAGGAACCCCACTGATTACCTTCCTGTGGGAGGATAGTATCCCACCCACCATTACCCTCTGTAAACGCCCGGAAAGCCAATTTTCAACCCAGTTTAGCTCCCGTCTTCCCACCCCTGTCTCCCCCATTTTCGCTATCAGTCCATTATGTGGCACTGAATCAAACGCCTTGCTGAAATCTAGGTATAGGACATCCACCAGCCTATGTCTATCCAAGGCTCCCGTCACCCAGTCATAAAACTCTACAAGGTTGGTCTGACAAGATCTCCCTGGGACGAAGCCATACTGTTTATCATCCTGGTGTCCTACCCTTTCCAACTGCCTCCCAAGCCTCTCCTTGATAAAGCCGTCCATTACCTTGCCTACCACAGACGTTCGACTGACATGCCTATAATTCCCCATCTCCTTCCTAGACCCCCCTTTATATATAGGCACTACATAAGCCACCCTCCAGTTCTGTGGCACCCATCCCGTCTGCAGAGAGGTGTTAAATTGGGCAGCCAGTGGAGCTGCCAGCACCTCCGCCAGTTCCTTTGTAACCCTCGGATGTAGTCCATCCGGCCTGGCGCCTTACCAGTTTTTAGTTTCCGAAGCGGCTCCCTTACCCGATCCACTGTGATTTCTCCCCCCAAATCCACTCCCTCATGCAACCTTCCTACTCCTCCTTGGTCTGGCCCAGCCTGTACCCTAGCATCTTTCCATTCTCTGGTCTCAGACTGACTTCTCACTTTTGCTGGTTCCTTATCTCTTACATCAGGCTGTAGGGATCCCTTGTCACCCTCTGCAAAGATTGAGGCAAAATACTTGTTTAGCACCTCTGCCTGTTTCCCTGCTTCCTGAGCCCATCCCCCATAATAATAAACGTTATTTATATAGCACTCTTCAACAGTGTGTCCGAGCGCTGCACAACAAAACAGTTACAGCAGTAAACTATTAAAATACAATAAATTAGTAAACCACAATGCCGTAAAATAGTCACAAAACGGCACTAAATTCCTGCTGAAATAAATAGGTATTAAGGGTAGTCTTAAAGCTCTCCCCTCACCGGCACACTCGGATGAGAACGTCCTAACTCCAGATGTTTTTAGCTGTACCCCGAGAATCTCCAGCAATCCCTCGTTGGTTGAGTGGAGTGGCCGGAGAGGGCAGTAGGGATGCAGGAGAGCTTTCAGGTAGCTCAGTCACTGTCCATGTAGGGCTTTGTAGGTCAGCAAGCCGACCTTAAAGGATATCCACCACTGAACTGGCAGCCAGTGCAGTTTGCGCAGCACAGGCGTAATATGACTGGATCCGGATGATCCAAACAGCCTTGCCACCACGTTCTGCACCAGCTGCAGGCGTCTGATATTAACCCCTGGGAAGCCTTAGGTAGAGGGAGTTACAGTAGTCAAGACATGAAGTTACAAAGGCGTGGATCAGAGTAGACAAGTCGCTAGGCAGAACCAGGCGCTTAATCTGGGCAATATTCCTCAGATGGAAAAAACAGGACTTAACGACGGCTGACGCCTGAGACCGAAGTGTCAAACCATTAAGAATTATCCCCAGATTTCGCACCAGATCAGAGGTCAGTAACTGGGACTCTCCAAGCCAAAGTCCACTGGGGCACCCTGTCCCCAACCCCTCAATCCGGTGGCCCGGGTCCACTACCAACACCTTAGTCTTGTCCGAATTAAGTCTCAACCAGCTAGTGTTCATCTAGTCCCAGATTTCTCCCAGCAGTTATTAAAGACTGAGAGCGCACTATCCTGGTCGGGCACAAAAGAAGGGTAGAGCTGTGTATCATCTGCATGACACTGAAACCTCAGCTCATGCCGTCTCACAATGTCTCCTAATGGCAGCATATACACCACGAACAACATGGGAGATAGCACGGAGTCCTGCGGTACCCCACAAGACAGAGGGAATGCCTCAGAGGAATAAACCCTTGAGACCACCCTCTGAGATCTATCAGTGAGGAATGAACAAAACCATCTGAGGACTGTACCGGACAGCCTGCAGAAGGCATGCAGGCGGTCCAGCAACACCCCATGGTCCACGGTGTCAAAAGCTGAAGAGAGATCAAGAAATACCAAGATGGTGCAGGATCTCTGGTCTTTTGCAATCAGGAGATTATTGAGCACCCGAACCAGAGCAGTCTCGGTACTATGCCTTTTACGAAATCCGGACTGGAGAGTATCGTAGATGTCATGGATGGTAAGATGATTCTCCAACTGTAGCGCCACAACCTTCTCAATAATCTTCCCCGCAAAGGGAAGGTTAGAGATCGGATGGTAGTTGGCAGGGCAGTCTGGTTCAAGAGAAGGTTTCTTGAGAAGGGAAGTCGCCACTGCTTCCATTATGGAGCAGGGAAACTCACCTGTTTCCACTGAACACCAGACTGTCTCTGCAAGGACCGGGCCAATGACATCAAGACAGCCTAATAAAAGGCGAGTAGGGCCTGGATCCAAACTACAACTAGTTGGGCGCATATCACTGAGAATCCTCATGAATTCCTCGATCCCTAGCCGATCAGACTCCATCCAGCAAAACTGAGGTGTAGCAACATTCAGCCGACCCCCCCCCACCAACAAAAGAACGAACCGAACGGATCTCCGATCTGATGCCAGCAACCTTATCAGCAATGAATTGAGCAAACTCCATACACTTTTCATGAGAAAAAGCTATCCGAACTTGTGGGCAGGCTGGATTGCACAGTCTGTCCACAGTTTGGAAAAGCTGAGCTGGTTGATTCTGAGCTGCAGAAATCTCCCTGGACAGGAATTCTGCCTTCTTATGGGTGATTGACGACTGATAGGCTCTCTAAAATGAACCATCAGTCTAAATTTGTCGGCCTCCAGGCTGGTTCTCCGCCAGATATGTTCTAACCTTCACCTTATTTGCCTCAGCTCCCTCAAGGCCCCATCAAACCATGGGAACCGAGGGCGGAGGGTGAGAGGGTGAACGCGGACAGGAGCTAAGGCATCCAGAGCCTCCCACCACAGCCCGATTTATAGGCTTGTAGAAGGTTCTCAGGACCCTCACTTGTACCCGGTAATCCCGATGGGTCCAATTCCGGCAGAAGACCATCAGGGGTCGCATCCCGCAAAGGGCGGTATTATACCATCTCCACAGGGGCAGGTCTGTAAGGGTGAGCAAAGAGATTGAACCTTATGGGAATGATCGGACCAACCGACTGGTCCCTCCGCAAAATCGTCGGTCTCCATCCCCAGGTGGAAAATCAGATCTAATGAGTGGCCTTTACTATGAGTTGCAGAGGTAACTACCTGTGTGAGGCCCAACGATAACAAAATTGGAGGAAGACTTGACCAAATGGCGTGAGTTTGTTATCAACCCAAGGCATTAAAGTCACCCAGCACCATCAGTCTGGGGGACTCCAACACTACGTCAACGACGAAGTCCGCGACTTCCTGCAGGAACAACTTCTCATCCCTGGGTGGATGGTAAATGAGAATGATCCTGCACCCCACACCAGCGACCACAACACATTTTGAAGGATCTGAATCCCTCAACTGGCACATCCACAAGCCCAATTTCGATTTAAAACAAGTGGCTATACCCCCGCCCCTGTGATCCGACCCCGCACGGTGTATCACCGAGAAACTGACTGGAATCGCTGCTACCAAAATAGGGCCAGCATTATCATCCAGCCAGATCTCTGTGATGCAAGCCAGATCCATTGACCCATCCAGATCAGCTATAATAGCTGTCTTGTTCTTAATGGATCTAGCATTGCATAACACCATGAGAGTTGAATGAGATACTGGGACCGACCCAGCTACCAGCCCACTAAAAGTGGAGCCCTTGGGTACAGACACCAAGCAAGGCGAACCTCGCTCGGAGTTCCATTTTGCCCCAAGGCATCTCCTGGTCCCCACTACCTCAATCTGACTGCCCCACTCAACTCCCCTCCCAGGTCCAGGACGTCCACCGTCTGCCCACTGTCCCCAGTGCCCTGCAGTGGTCATAGACCGTTGCAGACAATGAAGGGCAATCAAAAGGGTGGAGGTCCCGGAGCTCAGAAAAGGAGTAGTGTCTGACAGGTAGAGCAAACTGCCAACACGTGCTGACACAACCAGAACTCCAGCCCACAGTTATCCCAAAATACCAAACACAGACCCCCCCCCACCATACAACTAAAATGATTTAATAAAACCTCACACCCCCACTTTAATTAACTAAAAAAAAAAAAAACTCCCACGCACCCCAACCCCAACTTAAAAATAACCCCTCAAATAAATGCAATAAAATCCCCCTCGGATCAAGAGGACAGCTGATGTAAATGGGGAGACAGATTCAGACACTAGTCTGCTATACTGAGGCTCTCACCCCCAGCAAGCAAACATTTAAATGTCCAGTGGAAAACACCGGACTCTCACTCCGGCAGTCCTCCGATCAACAGTATTTTGTACAGAGGCGCGCTCTCACAACCTCCAATCAAAAATCCAAAAGCAGAGATGAAGCAGACAAACCACCGACATTCAGGAGCAGTTCTTCATGCACAGTCTGAGACGAATAGAAGCTTGATCAACATAGAGTTCACCCAGCATAAAGCCTTACCGAGTGGCCATGGCAGGAAAGGGCAGCCCCATCTGGATAATCGGGCCCCCAGAAGGAACCCATCAGCTGCCAATTGGGGGATACCCTATGGAACTGAGGCCCAACTGCTCTCCAGCCACAGTTCCCCTGTACCCTACCAGGGAGGTGACCCAACCCACACCCAGCCACCCGGCTAGCTCCCTGGGATCAACCACTTCCACAACCACAGCGGACAACAGGCAGAGTCAGTTGCAGTTTAATGGTGCAAACTAAAGCCCACTGGGAGGGGACAAAGCTGAAGCGGCCCCCGATGACTCAAGGAGTTGGGGCCTGATTTCCTCGGCCATCCTCCCAACAGCCACACAACCAAACCCCCTCACCGCTGAAGCCTGCGCCCTCCAGCAAAGGTTCCAGCAGTAAAAGCCCCAAGCACCCAATGCCGCAGACATCTCCCACCCCAACACCAGGATTTCAATCACCAAGGTCCAAATCCTCCACTGATGCAAAATACCGAGGTTTCCCACAAGTTCTTATGGTAGGAAAAACAATAAACTGCCAGCACTGACGACCTCCGACAGTCCTCAGTCCTGGATCGTATAGATTCTCACTCCTGATGTAAGCGCCCTTCCAAACGACAGACTCCACCGTTTCCACCAATGTCTATAACATACTAAAAGCCAGCAGAATAGGCCAAATGGTCTGTCTTGTCTGCTCAAAAGCCAGCAACCTAATGGCTGCTCGCCTTACCATCCCCCCCCAGCCCCCAAGAGGGTCTTCATTTGTTTCAGTTTCCCCTTTTACCTATCCCACCTCTCTTGAAGCCCTCCACTGTACCCTCTTCCGCCAGCCTCCCAGGCAGTGCATTCCACGGCTCCACCACCCCTCCTCATTGAAAAAGTGCCTCCTACTTTCCCTATACTTCCTCCCAGCTCCACGCATGGCCCTGGTTGTTCCTCCCTTCTTTAACCTAAACAGCTCCTTTGTTCCACTCCTGGTTATTCCCTTTACGTACTTGAAAACCTCTATCATGACTCCCATATCCCTCTCCTCCAGTGAGTAAAGCCCAAGCTCTTCCAGTCTCTCCTCATAAGGCCTCCCCTCTCCAGCAGTGCTATAGCCTTCTTCAGATAAGGTCTCCAGAGCTGTTCACAGTACTCAAGCTGTGGCCTGACCAAGGCATTATACAGAGGGAGGATCACCTCCCTTCTTCTGGACGTAATATCCCTGGCTGTGCAGCCCAGTATCCTGTTTGCTTTGGCTGCTGTTCTTCTACAGTTTTCAGAGTTCTTCATTTTGACATCTACCACCACCCCTAAATCTTTCTCCCAATGTAGCTTGCAGTGTGACCTTCCCCTGGGTGTATACATGACCCGGGTTTTTAACCCTCAGATGAAGTACCTTACATTTCCCAGGATTAAATTTCAGTCCCCACCTCTTTGACCACCCCTCCAGGGTATCCAGATCCCCCTGGACTGACTGCCTCGCTTCTACACAATCCACCATTGCTCCCAGTTTTGAGTCATTCGCAAAGAGACTCAACCTATTTTTGACCCCCCTTCCTATATCCGAGGCATAGGCATTGAACAAGACTAGCCCCAATACTGAACCTTGAGGGACCCCACTGATTACCTTCATGGGGGAGGAGAGTATCCCACCCACCATTACCCTCTGTAAATGCCCTGAAAGCCAATTCTCAACCCAAACGAGCTCCTGTCCTTACACCCGCATCTCCCTCATTTTTGCTGTCAAGCCATTATGAGGCACTGAATCAAACGTCTTGCTGAAATCTAGGTATAGAACATCCACCGGCCTATGTCTATCCAAGGCCTCCGTCACCCAATCATAAAACTCAGCAAAAGAAAGGGTCCTACAAGAGCTTGCTAAGCTCAGGGTGGATAAGGCAATGGGACCTGATGGCATACATCCCAGGGTACTTAAGGAGCTAAAGGAGGAACTAGCAGAGCCATTAGCAGAATTGTTTAGTGAGTCTCTGAGCACAGGAGAGGTCCCAGAAGACTGGAGAAAGGCTCATGTGATCCCACTCCACAAGAGTGGTAGCAGGGAGGAGGCGGGAACTACAGACCGGTCAGTCTTACCTCAGTAGTGGGCAAGATTATGGAGGCACCTTAAGGAAAGGATAGTGCAACACCTGGAATCCATAGGGCACAGGATCCAAGACAGCATGGGTTTACAAAGGAAGGTCCTGTCAAACTAATCTCATAGATTTCTTGTTACGGTAACCAGAGTGGTGACCAAGGGGAGCAGTTGATGTCGCTTACCTTGACTTTAGCAAAGCTTTTGACACTGTTCCGCTATAGAAGATTGATAAATAAGCAGGTAGGCTCGGGTGGTCAGAAGTTGGTCAACTGCGTGGCAAACTGGTTGACTGGCAGAAACAGAGTGGTGGTAAATGGTATACAGTCAGAAGAGATGCAAGTCACAAGGTGGTACCTCAGGGATCAGTCCTGGGGCCAGTCCTATTCAACATCTTCATTAGTGACCTCAAGAGATGGACTAGAGGAAGTTGTCTGTTTGCAGATGACACCAAGATCTGCAACAGAGTAGATGATCCAGATGGGGTGGGCAGAATGAGAAGAGATCTGGATAAACTAGCAGAATGGTCAGAAGAGTGGCAACTAGGATTTAATGCAAAGAAGTGCAAAATCATACACATAGGGAAGAGAAACCCTGAAGCCACTTATAGGCTGGGAGGAGTTGCTAGCAGTCACAAAGGAAGAAAGAGACTTGGGCATCATCATCACTGATGACCTAAAATCATCCAAGCAGACCTCTAAGCAGTAGGTAAGGCTAGGAGTTAGGGTGTATTAGTAGGGGTATCACAAGTCGAAGAGGGAGGTAATAATCCTCTGTACAAGACATTGGTTAGGCCCCATCTGGAGTACTGCAGTATTGGAGGCCACACCTTCACAAGGACATTAACAAAATTGAGGCAGTCCAGAGAAGGGCAACCAAAATGGCAGGGACTGCATCAGAAGACATATAAGGACAGATTAACAGAGCTCAATATGTATACCCTGAGCAAAGGAGGGAGAGAGGTGATATGATCGAGACATTTAAACACCTTAAGGGCATAAACAAGGTGAAAGAGTCTAACATGTTTAAATATAAGAAAATAGCAGGACAAGAGGACACAGCATGAGATTAGGGAGGCCGATTAAGGGGAATGTGAGAAATTCTTTTCACAGAAAGGGTGGTAGATGCATGGAATGGCTTACCACAAGAAGTGGTGGCTATGAATACAGTGCAGGGCTTCAAACAGGCATGGGATAGGCATAAGGGAGCAATACAAATGACTATGAATAGATAGGTCACTGACAGAGCAAAGGCCGATGGTACATTTATAAGGTAGAAAAAGAAATGGGCAGACTGGATGGGCCTTGCGGTCCTTATCTGCCGTCAACTTCTATGTTTCTATGTTTCAGCAAGGTTGGTCTGACAACTCTAACAGACTATAACAGACAGGCTTCCTTGGCGATGTCGGTTGCTAGCCGAATACAATAAAAGACAATAAAATTATCAAAACGGATAAATCTACAATAGTAAATCACAATTTACAAACAGTAAGTTTGTTCTTTGAATGTTAAAATAGATGAAATGTATCCAAATCAATCACAGAGACTAAATATCAATCTAGCAATCGAGGCCTTAAAATGAGAAAAGGGCAGTAAAGTATTTAAATTAAAATTTTTCCTGATTGTTTCCCATGTGTGAGGAACAAAAACAGCCAAGGTATAATCCCCAAATTAAGATCAATGTCTAGGTATGGAATAATTTGAATATTTATCAGACCTGAGCCTATGCTTTGTTACTGTTCTATGATGAAGGGTATTAAGTAAAAATGTAGAAAGAGCATTAATAATAAATCTGTAAATAAATACCAATGTATTTTTCTACAGTTTGACAGAGTTCCAAACTACAGAAGTGTATAAATGACAGTGGTGTGTTGTCCAGGATAAGCCAGTTACAAACCTAAGTGCTCTAAGATAAAATGGATCGAGTAAACTAAGGACTGTAGCAGTTGCATTTCTGTAAACACAATCACCATAGTCTAATACAGATAAGAATAGTGAATTAACAAGCAATTTTCTGAGCGCATAGTTAAAGTGAACTTTATTTCGGTAGAAAAAGGCTAACAGTCTTTTCAGTTAAACAGAAAGTTTTTGTACATGCAATTTAAATGTTAGCTGATCACCCAAAAATAAGCCTAGGTATTTCTATGTAGGGACTTTTGTAATATCAATTCCTTTGTTGGATCTTAAGGTCAGATCAGATGAGACTGAATTATTTCTAGTAAAAAGCAACCACTGTGTCTTTTTTTTTTTTCATAACGAAGTAATCTTAAATCCATCAAAACATCCTGAACTTTACTAGTCTTTTTGTAGTGTTTTTAACAGCTAGGTCTGCGTTACCATGATGAGTAGACATTATAGTATTGTCTGCATATAAATAGATGTTTGTAGAATCTGAACAATGATTAGGTGGATCATTTTATATATACCAGTAATGGACCAAGGATCGATCCCTGGGGACCTGTCTACTGATTGCCATATCTGCACTGATGTCACCCACTGTAACACATTGCTGACATAGGGTCAAATAAGAATAAAATCATAATAATGCAGAAAATCCCAGATCTGTCTAATCTATTAAGCAAAATATTATGGTCCACAGTATCAAACACTTTTGATAAATCTAAACAAATTGCTGGTGTACTCTGTCCTTTGTCAAAAGCAGCAAAAACATCATTTGTAACTTTTGATATCACATTAGTAGTGTTGTAACCCATTTTGAAGCCTGACTGAAAATCCAGAATTACATTATACTAAAAAAAAATACTGAAAAAGTTGCCTATGAATCGGTCAATTAAATATTTTTATTGTGGCGAGCATGGAAATCAGATCGTAGCAACTGGGGTCTGAAGAATCTCCCCCTTTAAATGTGGATGTTATACTGTATGAGCAATTTTCCAGTCATCTGATAACACTGTAGTTTGTAAGGAAAAGTTATACATCTTAAGGGCATTAACAAGGTGAAAGAGTCTTAGCATGTTTCACTATAAGAAGAATAGTAGGACAAGAGGACACAGCATGAGATTAGAGGGAGGCTGATTAAGGGGGAATGTGAAAAAGTTCTTTTTCACAGAAAGGGTTGTGGATGCATGGAATGGTCTACTTCAGGAAGTGGTGGATATGAATACAGTGCAGAGCTTCAAACAGGCATGGGACAGGCATAAGGGAGCAATAAAGATGAGTGTGAATAGATAGGCCATTGACAAGAGTACATGCCTATGGCACATTCATAAGGTAGAAAAAATGGGCAGACTGGATGGGCCTTGCAGTCCTTATCTGCCGTCAACTTTTATGTTTCTATAAGAAGCTAAATGTCTAGCCGAGATTTTTTGCTGCAATTTAAAAAAAAAAAAAAAAAAGGCGCAATGTTATCACAACCTGCTGCTCCTTTGCTAGCATCCAGTATAACAAGCTTCTTCTTATGACTGTAAACAAAAACTTAGGCCTGTTAAGCGTAGATGAAAAATCAGAGTCCACAGAGGGGTGGTGGTAAGTTAGGGTCCTCTCTTTCAAAGGAAAGGCTGGCCTCAGAAAAAACTTTATTAAAGGTCACAACCTGATCTTTTGAGTTATGAATAACTGTTATTGGGACTTTAGGTAGTGTTGATACATAGTCTTTCCCTTGTAGTGAGTTAATGCCCTTTCAAGTCCTTCTAGGGTTTCTAGATGACTCTGACAATTGATCTGTATTATGTAAGCCTTAATGACCTCGACAGAAGGTCATTTCTCAGGGATTAAGGCATGGTTGGGGGTGGCCGTGGGCTTCCCACCACCCAACCATGCATTAATGCCTGGGAAATGACCTTCTGTTGAGGTCATTAAGGCACTTGTAACATGGAATTATACAATGGGATTACTGTTGTATACTGGTTTTTCTCATGGAAAAATAGTGAAATCACAACAATCATGTAAAGAACTTCATGTCTTAGAATGAATGCTTCACTGCTGTGCCTTCATAACTTCCAACGTGCACGTTGCACAGGTCACATGTATTAATGTAGTGGCTACCAATTTATTACGACTACTAAGTTTGGATTATGTAGGAAAACACATATACAACACTGATTCAACTTCAAAAATTCCTACTTGTACTGACCACTTTCATTCTTTTCAGTTCTATTCCTTCCTCACGTTTATTTATGTCGGTAATGCATTCTGGGAAAAATTTCTAACATGCATACCTTCTTGCACAGTATTCTTAACACAGTGCCGCCTATAGGTCAGATTGCGAGTTTCACTGAGGTGGTGCCAATTTTCTTGCTTTAAAAGATAGTACAGTATTCTTAACACAGTGCCACCTATAGGTCGGATTGCGACTTTCACTGAGGTGTGATCCTGATTTTCTTGCTTTAACAGTTAGCACAGTGCCACCTGTAGGTCAGATTGCGACGTTCACTGAGGTGCAATCCTGATTTTCTTGCTTTGAAAGGTAGCAGGTCATATCTAGGGAATTAATGCATGGTTGGATGTGTGTCAGCTGATGTGTTTTGACCAATTAGATTACTTGATTTCAGTGTTGCCATTATTGCCATGTTACAATTTGATTTAGCTTTCCTAATTTCTGTAGTGCACCTTTTCCTACAGACTTTATATGCCAATTTATCCTTATGGTCTTTAGATGCTCTAGCTTTGTTTCAAAGGTGTCCTTTTTCTTTTAGAAGCCTTTTCAGGTTATTAGTAAACCACAGAGTAATTTTATTTTTGATCCCTTTTTTTAAATACTGGGGCATGTTTATTCAGGACGACCAGAAGGGAGGATTTTTTTTTTTCCCCCGTATAGCTATTTTTTCCCTGTCGCCTCCTCCCACCAACTGGCGATGGGACACACAGGTATTTTACAGGTTTTGTCCTTCGCCCCCGAGGCCCCAGCACACGGCCGTGCAAGCATGTGGCGGTGCGCACGCACCCGCAGCGCCCAGCTCAGCCCTTTACCTCCCGTAACTATCTGCCTCCGCCCACGCTACCCACCGGACCTCCACCTGATGGGAGCAGAATAATCTGGGAGGGGGACGCTAACCCACTCTCGGGAGAGGAGAGCTGCCCATTGGCATGCTTGATTCTGCTCGGCCCCGAACCCGGGTCACCAGCGTAGTGCAGGGTGTGGCACCCAGCGCCTCAACCCTCGGCACCACCAGGCCGGCCAGAAGTAAGGATTTACAGTATTCTCATGAAGTACTAATGTCATGACAGGCAGTGTCCAATTAATATTATCTATGTCTCTTAAATAAGTTTGATCACAAAAGAATTCAAAATTACATGTAATTATTGTACGAGCTGGAAAATGCATTTTCTTATGACTTCTGACACATGCAGTATAGCAATGGTCATTAATATCTGGGTCAAAAACAACTGAAAACATATTTTTGAGGCATTGTGGACAATATATGATCTAATAAAGTGTCCTGAAATTGGGGGAAAAAATTTGACCTTACCTTTTTTTCACTATAAAATATTGTAGGCATCTCTGTTTTATTTGGTGGCAATATTTTCGAGTTCTGCCAAAAGTTGAGTATTTTATAAATGTTTTAATTTAGATCTTTCTCAAGAAAAAGAGATGGGCATCACATTTGTCATAGAAACAGCACTGTAGACTTGGCAAGGGTTACAATCAAGAAAATTAAAAAAATGTGGTGTGCATCTTAGGCGGTACCTAGAAAAGCAGATTTAACAGGCATGCTAATATTTGTAGAAAAAAATAGTTTTTTGGAAAAATAATTTTTTGTTGCACTGCTGCTTTAAAGCCTTTATTTTAGTAAGTCCTTACTTCATGAATAGAACTAATTTAAAGCTTTACGGTTTAAAATAAATTGTATAAATTGGACACACAGTGGCCTGACTCAAGATGTGCCATTGTATCTTAACCTGTGAAGGGACCGGAATTGTATAAATCACTCCCAGTGAGTTATGTTCCTGCACCCACTTTCATTAAGATAAATGGCATATCTCTAGTTTATGCATTTCTAACCCCAGGAATCCCTCACTTAGTGTTTACAGTTTAGCAGTCATCTTGGCTGAGAGTGATGGCCCAGAGATAGAACCAGTGCAGATTTTTAGAATTTGGAATGTAGTTTCAAGCTTTGCATCCATGCACTACTCTGGCCTTTGCTGAGATCTGTTTCTCCACCCGAAGGGAGCAGTTGCCCTGTAATGAACTCCAGTAACAGCTGGTTCTCCAGTCAGGTTATTTATTTTGTAGTTTGTTTAAAAAGTGTAATCTTAAATAGGTTTTTGAGGACCCCTCTTTTATAACTGTGATGCAGCAATTGCAGTCTGCAGTGGGATCTGATTTAGAGGAACAGGACATAATCAAGAAGAACCTGGTGGAGTTCTTGGAGTTGCCTGATTCCCCTGCCATCATCATTACTCCTCTCCTACCTGCCTTGGAGGATGCCACTCTTTGATGCCTGGCATAGGTCCAGAATGATTCCTGCCATACCTAGGAAGGCAGACATGATATACCAGGCCCCCTCAAGCAAGCCTCTTTTTGCTGACCAACCAAGGCAGACTCTTGGGTCATACATACTGCTCTTAACAGACATAAGGCACCAAAACACCTTAGTTTTTTCCTCCTGATAAGGAATCCATGAAGCTAGATGTCCGGGGCAAAATAACCTTTGCCTCAGTTGCAAACTACCAGGCCTATATGATCAATACCAAAATACCCTCTGGAGGAAAGCTAAGGCAGCTGCCCAAGCTCTCCCAGAAGGTACACTTAAGCAGGAGCTTCTTAAAGCTCTAACAGCTGGGGCAGACACGCCTACATATGACCTATGGCTAGAGCCCCGTGAAATTCTGTTTTTTACAATTTTTAATTTTTCTGGAATTTCCAATTTCTTTTTATTCAATAAAAATTTAGTTTCATTTTTTGTGATCACATTTACATTCATAAAATACCTCAAAATGACATTATACACACTAGAAATCGCACTCCGTGTACTACATTGTATTAAGCAGCATTATGCTATGATCTTGAAAGGTTTCGTGAATCCGATAATTCCACTGCCTCTTCCTTGCCTCTGTGGTAACAAAGGAGCCTACACAACAACTGCTGCAAGCATTTATTTAGTTTTTTGCCATAAAAAGGATTTTTTTTTAACTTTGTGTTTGATTTTGTTTGATTTGTTTTTATACCTTGAATTTCTTGTTATTTCTTATTTAGGAAAAACACTGGTCTCTACCTATGATGTGTCTGATGCTTCAGCCAGGGCAGCAGCCTCTGGAATATGCCTCAGAAGGTATTCCTGGCTCAGGGTGGCTGGCGTGGCGAATGATGTACAGCAGTCCATTCACAGTGCCCCCTTTAGAGGATGCAGATTGTTTGGGGCAGATGTCCAAGATATCATCTCCAATTTGCAGGCCTCAGGCAGAACCCTGAAATTAGCGCATTCTCTCATACCCAACCAAGGGGTAAACGGAGGGTGCCCCTTTGCCTAGCCAGTGCCAGACATCGTTCCACTGCCAGACAGCAGGATAAGGGTAGAGGAGCAGGAGCCCTGTGTACCTTAGGAGCCACCCCAGGCGCCCACTGAAGAGCCCCCTAGAGGTGGCAGAGTGGCAGCAGTCGCAACAACTGGCTTTGCCGGACTCCTCCTAAACCCCCAGACACCATTGCCTCCAGTGGTGGCTGTTGGGGGTTGCCTCTCCCTCCACCTGGACCAGTGGAAGGTATTGACTTTGAATGCCTGGCTCCTAGAAATAATAGCACAAGGTCATGCTCTGGAATAAGTACCTCCAGGCCATCCTCCAGTGCCTACCCCATTATCCTCCAGAACACATCCCATTGCTTCTGGAGAAAATTAAAACACTGCTTCAAAAACGGGTTATAGAACTTGTTCCCTGGGAACAAAAGAACACAAGGTTCTATTCTCGGTACTTCCTGGTCCCAAAATGGACAGGAGATCTGAGACCTATTCTACACCTCAGAGATCTAACATTTTCATACAATACAAAAAGTTCAGAATGGTGACACTGCAAGGCCTTACATCCACTAGTGCAAGCAGGGGACTGGATTTGTTCTCTAGATATGCAGGATGCCTACCTTCATATCAGACTTTGGCAGCCTCACAGGAATTAACAGGTTCCCATTTCAAGGGGAACATTACCAGTTCAGGGTATTGCTCTTTGGCTACTCATCTGCGCCATGGTCTTTCCCAAATGCTTAGCAGTGGTACCAGCAGCCCTTTGCACAGAAGGCCTTTATGTCTTCCCTTACCTGGACAACTGGTTACTCGTAGCTCACTCCACAGAGCAGCTCTTTCATACCGTAGCGCGCACAAGATAACTATTCAATGCTCTAGGGATTACTGTCAATGTACCAAAGTCTGTCATGACCCATTGCCAGCATCTACAGTACATAAGGGCAGTCCTGGACACAGCCCAGAAGACCTTTATGTCTTCCCTTACCTGGACAACTGGCTACTCGTAGCTCACTCCAAGGAGCAGCTCTTCTGTACCCTGTCATGCACCAGATACCTGTTTGAAGCTCTAGGGATTACTGTTTAATGTACCAAAGTCTGTTGTAACCCATTGCCAGCATCTACAGTACATAGGGGCAGTCCTGGACACAGCCCAAGGGTCAGTCTTCCTGCCCCTCCCCCGACAAGGCAGAATGCCTGATTCGTCAGGCCCAGATGGTCTCCGACTGCAGGTACGTCACAGCCAGGACATTCCTGAGGCTCCTAGACCCGAACCCGGGTCGCCAGCATGACGCAAGGTGTAGTGTCCAGCACCTCAACCCTCAGCGCCACCAGACAGGTCTGTGTGTTTTTGAGAGTAAGTAAAAGTTTATTTGTTTAGTGCCCAATCCTGGAGGCTCTGGGCACTGTACAGATAAGCAAAGGGAGATAACATACAGCATACAAAATGACAGCGATCAAGGGCATCGGCAAACTAAATAAAATCTGCAATAAACTATTCAGCAGTCGGCTAATTCTTAATAATAATAAGTTTATTTGTATAGCGCCTTTTAGCATACCAAGGCGCTGAACACATTAAAACCACAACATCAAATATAAATCAGTAATACATATAAATAAAATCATTAATTCTTAAACTCCTAAATACAGTCGTGGTCAAAAATATTGTCGCCCTTGCACTTTTTCAAATAACTCACAATTTCCTCTAAATGTAAGTTGAAATTAACAACAGTACAGTATTTGGTCTCCACAATTCTTTATTTCTCTGTTAATATTACAGAGTCTTTGTTTTTGTTCAGAATTTAATATATCCTTTTAAATCAGAAAATGAAAAGAAATGGCATTGACAAAATTGACACCCTAGACTTAATATTTGGTAGCACAGCCTTTGGTCAAAATAACTGCAATCAGCCGCTTCCTATAGGCATGGATGAGCTTCCTGCACCTCTCTACTGGCAGTTTGGCCCACTCTTCTTGTGCAAACTGCTCCAGTTGTCCCAGATTTGAAGGGTGCCTTCTCCCAACTGCTGTTTTCAGATCTCTCCACAGGTTTTCAATGGGATTTAGATCTGGACTCATTGCTGGACACTTCAGAACAGTCCAGCGTCTTGTCTTGAACCATTCCTGGGTGCTTTTTGAAGTGTGCTTGGGGTCATTGTCCTGCTGAAAGACCCATGACCTTCGGAGACCCAGCTTTCTGACACTGGGTTCAACATTGCGCTCCAAAATTGTCTGGTAATCTCCAGATTTCATGATGCCATGCACACGTTCAAGGAACCCAGTGCCAGAGGCAGCCCAGCAACACCAAAACATCACTGAACCTCCTCCATGTTTGACTGTAGGGAAGGTGTTCTTTTCTTTGAAGGTTTCATTTTATTTTCTGTAAACATAGAGATGATGTGCTTTACCAAAAAGCTCTAATTTGTTCTCATCTGTCCACAGGACATTCTCCCAGAAGGATTTTGGCTTGTTCAGGTGTGTTTTGGCAAACCCCAGTTGGGCTTTCTTATGTCTCTCTCTCAGCAGTGGGGTCCTCCTGGGCCTCTTACCATATTACCCTCTTTCATTGAGTTGGCGACGGATGGTGTGAGTTGAAACTGTCGTACCTTGTGTCTGAAGGTCAGCTTGAATCTGTTTGGCAGTTGATCGAGGTGCTTTTTCCACCATTTGAACAATCCTGCGCTGCAATCTTCGATCAAGTTTTCTCTTTCGGCCACGTCCAGGGAGGTTGGCTACAGTGCCATGGGCCTGATAACATTACGTACGGTGGAAACAGGAACATCAAGGTCTCTGGAGATTGATTTGTAGCCTTGAGATTGTCCATGTTTGGCTACAATCTTCTGTCTGACCTCCTCGGCCAGTTCTCTGGCTGTCTTTGTTTTCTCCATGCTCATTGCGGTACACACAGTGACACAAAACAGGAGAATGAGTCATTTTCTCTATTCAGACTGGTTGAATGAGTGACTTTTATATGCAGGCACCTGCAACTCACCACAGGTGAGTTCAATTCCAAAGTGAAGGAGAATCACCTGCTTGAAATCTAATTATTTCTAAATACTTCGAAAAGGTGCCAGTAATTTTGTCCGGGCCATTTAAGGATTTCTGTGTGGAATAAGCTAGGACTTAGTAATTTTTTCTGCTTTTTGTGTTTTATTCCACTGCAAACCAAAGAAATGCATATGTGGATACCAAAATATTTTTTAATTTCAACAATTTTCTGGAAGGAATGGTGCATTATTAGAAAAAACTGCAAGGGCGCCAATATTTTTGGCCACGACTGTAATTCTCAAAAGCTTTTCTAAACCGATGCGTCTTCAGACCCCTTTTAAAAGCCTCCACTGACGGGGCCTCCCTCAAAGATCTTGGAAGCAAATTCCATAGGGCCAGGCCTGCCATCTCAAACGGATGCTCTCCAGAGGTGTTCAGCCAGGCCCTAGGAACTGCTAAGAGACCTTCGGTGGAGGAGTGGAATGAACACCCCAGGGTGGACAGGAGTCAGGTGGTCACTCAGATACCCAGGGTCTGAGCCATATAGGGCCTTACAGGTGAGCAAGCCCACCTTGAAGGTAATTCTCCATCTCACTAGCAACCAGTGGAGATCACACAGGGCCAAGTTCATATGGTAAGACCTCAGAAGGCCCGTTAATAACTTGGCCACTGTGTTCTGCACCAGCAGTAGGTGATGGAGAATCCCTCCACTGACCCCGAGGTATAGAGTATTACAGTAGTCAAGCCTAGATGTTACAAAGACATGCACCAGTGAAAGCAGGTCACCAGGCGGAATTAAGGTTTTGATCTGGGTGACATTCGTTGAGTGGTGAAAAACTACTCCAGATGACAGGACGACACCTGGGACTCAAGTGTCAACCTTTGTCAAGGATGACGCCCAGGTTTTTCACCTTAGTAGAGGCCGCCAGAGGGGTAGAACAGTGAGCGAGGCATTCTGCACTTAAAGCCCCCTATCTGTAATCCAGTCCCGTCTTGAGACCTGAATTTTTTGTGTTGGAAAAGCTTACTTTTGGCTTGCGCTTCCTTTCTTTGAAAGTGTTATTTTTAGTTGCTGTTGTTTCTGCTCAAAGAATTCCAGAGCTCCAGGCTATAATGTGAGAGCTTTATTTGATTTTTCACAAAGACAGGATGTCTCTGCATACCAGTCCTAAGATTCTATCAAAGTTGGTGTCTGAGTTTACTTTGAATCAAACCATCCACTGCCTGTTTATTTTCCTGATCATGCCAGTCCTAGGGAAGCATTGCTTCATACTCTAGATGTACATAGAATACTCTGGTATTATATACACCATAAGAAAAGACTGCAGGAAGTCCTCGCAGCATTTTGTTTCATTCGCCCCTGGAAAAGAGGGTGCTTCTATTTCTAAACTGTGCCTATCCAAGTGGTTGCCCAACTGTATTGCTTGTTGTTACAGAAAGAATGTTCAGGAGCTTCCTGGTGTTTTTTTTTTTTTTTTCCTCATACAACTTTTCATCCTCCCAGGAGCCCTGGCACGTGGCTGCGGTCTCTCCTTTCAGAGAAACTCACTCTCTGGCTTACCCACGCCCCGTACGCTGACCCAATCGGTCCTTCGAGGAGGGCACCGCCAGACCCAATCCAGATGCACTGGGCCAACCCCTGAAGACGCTGGAGCCATCACAGAACCTGCCAGGCTCCGATTTTCTATTTTCCTCCTATCACTCCTCCCTGCAGATGCAGTAATGTCAGCACATGTTTCCCAACCCATACTGCCCTCTGGTCACCGCCAGAGGGCAGTCAATGAGCAGGACGACAGGTCTCCCTCCCCTCGAGAGAGGAGAGCAGTTCTCCAGATGCTGTATCCCCTCTCACCCCTGCTGACCCCCGGCAGCCTGCGCTCGTTCCCCAAACCCGGGTCTCCGACATGGCGCAAGGTGTGGCATCCAGTATCTCAACGCTCAGCGCCACTGGGCCAGGCTTACTGGAGATATTTATGGTCATTCAGCCAGAGGCATGGCCACTTCTTTTGCATGTTTCAAGAATGTGTGCTGCAGAGATCTGTGCAGCTGCCACCAGGAGTATTGTCCATATATTCACTAAATACTACAGTCTGGACACTGCATCCCGAAAAAGGGATGGTTTTGGGCTAGCTGTGGTTCAAGACCTCCTTTCTTAGCATGTATTCTCCAGCCAACCAGACTGTTCATTGCCAGTACTGCTTGGTACTTGTTCCATAGGCATGGCCTTATGAAAGAGATATCATCTTAGAAGATGGAGTGGTTACGTACTTACCATAACAGTAGATCTTCAAGAGAATCTTTTTCATCAGGCCATGACATCTTGCCCTCCATCCCCTAAGGACATAGAGCTCTATAAGTATTATCTCCTTCTCCAGCAAGGTATACCTGCTGCCTTCTGCCTCGCCTGGTCGGCAGAGCCATGGGTTCTCTCCTGATTCCCTAAAGGAAGGTCCTCCTAGAATCCTCTCCAATGGGGAACTGAGGAGGGAAGAGGCTGCCCACATTTATTTGGGAAGAGCCGAAAGAGGATGTTGTCATGGGCAACCCCTGGTGGACTGCTTGCAAAAGTTTCCGTGTGGTCCTAGTGCCTGGCGGCTAATAGTACCATAGGTGTGGCCTGATAAGAGATTCTCTCGAAAAACTACTGTTACAGTAAGTATGTAACTGTTCTTGTTGTTACACAGTTTGCATGATCCACTGATCAAACTTCTTTCACAGTTAATGCATCTGTATTCACTGTGGTGGTTTGTTTTCTGTTGCAGAAGTTTAGAATTTCAAGCAGAAGAAACTTAAAATGCTCCCCAGCTTCCTCATAGATGGTTGCGGAAGACATGAGTTAGACTGCTCAACATAAAACAGCTTTGCTAAATGGATTCAAAGTTTAGAGAAGATTTATTCAGAAAATATGCACAGTTTCTTGAGTCAAGATTGGATGCTTCAGACAGCAAGCAGCGACCCATTAGTGATGAATACCTTAAAACTGCAGCTTCAGCCTTACTTTGCCTTTATCAGATTGAACCTTCTTCTAGATTCAGGGTGATCCGGTTCTATGAGGTGGCTGAAAATGCACTGAATACACTGAAATCCTCCAGTTTACATGCCCTGCGTAATGCGTTTGGAATATTGGAGACTGTGTGCATCAATCTCATCCTTTACCCTTGGAAGAAGGAATTCAAAAAGATTAAGGTGCGGTATTTTGAATTTTGTTCTTTATTAGTTCACGTGATAATAAGGCTTTTTTTTAGAAGCTGACAAACTTAGCAAGTTTTTGGGGCATCCCTTGATCATGTTCCGTGCCTACATGTTCTTCGGTAGTGGTGAGCCGTTGCTGCACATGCAAGTTACTTGTGTCACAGCAGGTTCACAAAGTTGGTAGAAATTATTATAATCAGCTCTGTTACTGTCAGTCTCCAGCTGTTTAAAGTCATCAAAGCTGCCTAGTTAACATATATCAAACTCTACAACTGCTAAATTTCAGTGCTCAAAGGTGCATCGGCACTGGTCCTAGCAATGCATGGGTCCTGTGAAAACCTTGTGGGGCCCTATGTAATCAGAGTGGGGAGCCCCGTTAAACAGCCTCATTACTGCAGTTGCACCTTTGTATCTGCATGTGCAGCATAATAAACAGTTTCTTGCTGGTTCTTAAATTTGTCCCTGAATTTGCATGCAGTCTTAACGAATGAGGAGCCACATTTACACAGAACCAAATTATTTAGAAAACTGAACAGATACAGGAAAATGTGGAATAAGCTAGGCTACCTAGACAGCTGAAGATTTTTTTTTTCCTTGTTTGAGAGGGCAAGGGCAGTTTGCTCCTGGGGCCTTGTTTGGCTGCAGTTTAAGGACTCTGTATTCCATTTCCCAAAGACATTTTAAAGAGCACCAGTCGTGCACATTTTTAAATATTTCTTTAAGCCCCCCAGCAGCAGTCTACCTTTAAAGGACTTCAGAAGTCCACTTCTCAGAATTTTTTATAGCCTCTATAACTAAGGGGAAGAGATAGAAAAGTTTTTAAATGCTGTTTTTATATTTTATATTGCCATAGGAGTCAGATCAAAGCCATGGCTCAACTAACAAGGTCATTGTTAGTTGAGCTGTATCTTTGATTTGACTCCTGTGGCCCTCTGAAATACAAAAAATGGTATTTAAAAACTGGCTCCTATTACTATCAATACATCGTGCCCATGTGCTCTCCAAACTAATACATCACAAAACGTGAGAGTGCGGGGCAGCACCTGCTCAAATCGGGAACCGGGAAGGGGGCAGGATCAGGTGGCCAGCTCCCCCAACCGAGAATTTATGATCCCCTCCCTTTAGTTAGAAGCCTTAAAAATAAATAAATAAATAAATTCAAAGAAGTAGATTTTGAAGTCCTTTAGAGGTAAGCTGCTGCTTGGGGCTTAAAGAAAGCAATGAAACTGGTGCTCTAAGTGCACTTTCCCAGATAGACCCAGAGCAACTACCTTTTGAGCCATCGTCTCTGGTAGGAGTTGTAGGGGATAGTCTTGGGACTAGTACTGTGTTCTACATTTGTGTGTAAAAGCAGGTCTAGCGTTAGAAACTAGCGACCATCTGAGAATGGATGAACGGTTGAAAGTATGTTTCACAAAAGTATAATTGCCATGATCTACAACAGTAGGGAAAAAAAAATCATCCATGCAAAAAAGTAATGGCTGTTTGGGATTCCATAGGACTAGTCGGCCTAGTCCATTATTGTGCCTCTTTAGTTCAGGTTGAGTAAGCACACCTTTGTTTAAACCCCTGTTTTGGCCACCTATAGTTTGGTCTTTTAAAATTATCCATTTTGCAGGGTATTACAGTTAGATTTTGATTACCCCAGAGGGATTGCAAGAATGGTTACAGATAAATCACATACACTGCAAAGGAGATACCCTCCCAAGCGTTACCATTGTGAGCGGGCACAGTAAGATTACATCTAAATTATAGGAAAAACAGAGTATTAGATAAGCGGAAAAAATTGATTTGCAGTTTTACACGTGAAAGTGCTATTCAACTGTGAAAATACATAGCATCTGACACAAACTGATTAGCAAAATTTAAAAAATATGTATATGGTTTTATTCATGTCTTCTGTGCCATGGACTCACTCAGACAGTAGTTAGCAGTCTGTTGCTAGGCATTTCTGGAAATGGTTAGCATTACCCCATTTTGGGTAGCGCCTTGTTTTTTTATCATCTGGGCATATTGCCTCCATTGTCCCTCATAAAACATTTTTTTAACTTGCTTCGTTACAAGTTTCTCCACCCAAAAGAGATCCAAACGCTTCAGATACCAGTAAACAAAAAATGAAAACACTTAAAAATTAGAACTTTACCCATGTAACTAAAGCCGTGTTTACACAACAGCAGTGCTCTGAAATCTGCTCCACTCCCTTCCTGCTGTGCTTGCCACAGTGCTGTTTACACAGCCCGCCCTCACAGCTCTGCAGTTCACTCTGAGGAGGGGGCTGTTCATTTACAGAAGAGTTGAGGGAGACGGCCTTTTTATGGACGGCGCGGCGGCTGCACCACAATTGTAAGCGCTCACTGCGATGCAGTCCCTCTCAACTGGGTCTGATCAAAAACTGATCCGAATGGCACATAAGGTGCTCTAGTAAGTGTCTACACTGCAGAATTTGGAGTGCATCAACCTCTGCGTACGGGTTGATGCGCTGCAACTACGGCAGTGTAAACGAGGCTTAAATCACCCATATTAACTAGGGATCACATTCCGGAGGAGGCCACTCTGCGCTGTTCACTAAAAGAAATGCTAAGGCAGGAACCTGTCATTTTGCAAATAAAGAAACTGTCAGTCCCCAGTTTCTTTCAGTTTGGCTGCCTTTTGACCTAGGGACCTGAAAAGTGGCATGCCCACCATTTGTGGCAGAGTCTACAAATTCTGCGAGTAAGATGAATTGGGTCAGTTACTTTTTAAGTTTAATCTAAATTAACACCCATTTTGAAGGGCGTGGGGAGACAAAATGGCAAAGAATTGAAACCCGAAACTTTCAGGTTCTTTCAATCCTGTCACATTTTAGAATAATACATATTTTAAGAAAAAAGAAATATATTTCTGATTTTATTGATGCTAGCCTAGCTGCATATGTGTGGTAGCATTTTGCAGTTTTTTTTTTTGTTTTAACCAGAGGATGAATTTTCAAAGGGTCGAAGACGACCCAAGGACCACGTCCTGTGTCACAACTCACTGATGTGGCAGCTGCAGAGCGTGTTACACCTGATTCTACCAGACATAGCATTTCAACAGAGCTGTGCATGGAAAACTGCTGCAAGGTGCTGGAAATCACAGAGCAAGTCACAAACCAGCCCCGGTATGAAAATACGACACATGCGTGGGATTCAAAAGGCCCCCAATACTGTGCATAGATTTTGTTGCCAATGTGTGATTTCCTTGTTTTTTGAATATCCGGGCCCTTGATCATCTATGGGAGCGCAGCCACCTTTGCCCTTTGTGACCTAGCACACACAATGTAGTTACATGTGCACCAACACCAGGATCCTATTTCTGATGTCAGATTATTTTTTCCAGATTGTATTACTTCTGCATGATACTGCAACAAGCCAGACAAAACAGGTCAGATATCTCATACAGACTATAGTTGCAGAACAACATATATCATAAAATGATATATACACCAGCTATATGAATACAATGACAAATTTATCTTGAGCCTTGGGAAGAGAAGCTGAATGTAGGGACTTACAGTACATGAATAAAGTTTATAAAAAGTAAGCATTGACAACCAAGCTTCAGTTTATAACTATTCAGTCTACAGTCTGTGTGCTGCTGTTGATACTTGAGCAGATTAGTGAAAATCAGTTGCTGTAGCAGTGTCTTCTGAATAACAGATTATGGCCAGTTTAGACAAAGAAAAAAAATGATGACCTGAAGTAATCTTTCCTCCTTAATGTACTGATGTTTAACTAGTACTTGCGCATCTGTTTTTCAGACTTACACTGGACCCTTTATTTATAATATAAAATCAGCAATAACTGAAGCGGACATTGGATACATTCTCAATTGCATTGGATATGTACAAGAAGAGACTGTATATAAACTCAAGGATTTGAACAGTAGCAATCAAGTAAAAAAGGCTTCTTTTGATCTCTTCTTAGCAAGAGTTGAGTGTGAACACCTTCTTGAAATCTTTTCCAAAGTTAAGGATAAAGGTTATTCAGAACTTGATGTTTTGAGTGAGCGAAAAAATAATGTCGATGATGTGAGCGGATGCATTAATGCAATGAAAAGGCAAGCGGAATTCACAGATGACCTAAGTTCATCCATGACACGAATGATCCTTCGCAAGTCAGCTAGTGAAAGAGGACCTAAAGATTATTTAAAACACAAAGTAAACAAACCTTCTAAATCTGTTGATACATATGACAATCAGTGGGAAAGTAAAAGCAAATCGTCATTAATAACACCTTTATCGTTTAAAAGAGAACCTCTTTTTGTTGATGCAACTGAAGACATAAAAGATGAGATCATTCGACCAACACCATCTCTTCTTGCTATGTCAATCTCTCCTCATGGAAGCGCAGACGAATTCTTAAATGATACAGCAGGAACAAATTCTACCTATAGCTCTTATTTCCTAGATGAAATAGATTTGTACACAGACCCTGATTCCAGGAGTCTGCTACAGTCAAAAAGACAAGAACATTCTAAAGCTGATACGTGGTTTCAAAAAAATTCAAACCATTCATACTATAAACGTACACATCTGACCAAAGAGACTTCCTGCATTAAGTGCCAAAACTGTGGCATTTCTAGTGGTACCTCTGCTTGCCAAAAGTGTGACATGATATTGTGTAATCAGTGCCACTCTGATGTTCATATTCTGCACTGCAGACCAGACTACCAGAAGATGTCAAAACAGAGTAGTTTGACGGCTAGAACTTCTGTTCTTCCCAGTGACAGTTTTTATCCCGGTTCTTCAAGAGAAAAATCTCAATGCCCACCTCAAGAGAGATCATCTGCATTTAGCACAAAACTAAAGCCAGCAAGTACTGTGCGATGTGGCTTCTGTAACAAAGTTGGAGCATCAAACACGTGCACATGTTGTTCAAAGGTCTCTTGTGATAGCTGTCTGGCTGCGTACCCTGGTGATGTTTGTTCCAGAAAAAATGAGCATCACAAATTCATGCCGAACAATCGGCTGAACTATAAATCAAGCCAATTATCTCAATTTGTTTATCGATAGTTGGTTTTTATTTTGGGAGTTTAGTTTAAAATCAAGGGCTAAAATACTGTCTGGGTTGACAGAAAGTAAATCTACTAACAGTATTTGAATTTTGCTTTCTGTTCCCTCACTAGAAGGCATCCTTGGAAAGGATGTGTACATGCACATGGTAATGACATTCAGATTAATTAATGGCTTCTTTACCTTTAACCTTTAAAATATTTATTTTATATATAATATATATCTATTTGATTACATGAACACCAACTTGTGTTCCTTTTTTGGCCCAACTATTACCATTCCACAACTATAATGCCACTCCCTTTTAGAAAAGAACCAGCTCAGTAGAACTCAGTGTAGCTAGCACCTGTCAGTTCAAGGCCATGTGTTCACTTCTAATGAATAAACAGTTGGCTGTATTTATTTTATATGCTAGTAATTACTTTTTGAGATTTTTTTCTCCTGGCAGTGTTCGTTTCCTAGGAATATATCCTGTTGCCAGGGGTATACACTGTTCAGGCCTGGTGGCCCCTGTCTTTGACCATGTCTAGCACCCCACTGAGTACCTCCATCATGGCAAGGACTTCAAGAGGGGGATGGCCATCCTCTGTATATGTCGTCGCCTCCCCAACTTGCAGTGCTGGTAGGCACTAGGACTTAGGGGAATCTAGAGGCCAAGACTGTCCTATAGATGAACATGGGATTTTCTTCTCTTTGTTTCCTCCCACCTCCCCTGACATGAGTGCAGCCTTCTGGGTGACCTCGTGCACGTACACACAGAGTATGTCCCTGCAGCATGAGCAAGTTCCCTGGCCCAGCTACTGGGGTCTCTGTGTCACCAGAGGTTGCTGTCAGCCCTCTCTGACTGAGATGCTGTGCCGTGTGGCAGCTACCAGAGTCTGACCTACCTCTCAATATGGTGACTCAAGTTCACTTTTAAACCCGGCTCATCTGTATGGCAACACAACGTGCTGGCCCTTTGCCATCAGGTCTGCCTCCACTTTCAGCTGTTAGAATAAAAAAAAATCTGTTTGCACAGTTAATCTGGTGGACTTTCACCTTTACGTTTCAGACTGCAAGTCAAATGAATTCTGTTGTGATGTCTGAAAATCCCTACTAGTTTGAAGCTTTGTGTATTTCAATGAGAAAATGTAGATTCATTGTTTTTTCTTTTCAAAATAATAGATATTCCATTCAGCAACAAATTGTTCATTGTATGTGTTTGCAATATTGTGGTCTGTATGTATACTTTGGTAATAAAAAAAAAATGTAGATTTTGTTTTCTTACCAAGAATGTCTGGTTGGGAAGAAAATATTACCTGCTAAATCATAGCAAATGCTTGCAGATTATTGGAGTTCAAGAATCATATTTCTGTTAATTCTATATTTCCATGAAGAGAGCTTTATTTCTCTATAAAACAATCTGCAACCAGATTTGCAGTTTCCCATTGAAATGCACTACCACCCTTGCTAGTAAATATTTTCTGACTTCATTATACAAGTATTCTGTTTCTGACTTCAGTATACAGTACTAGTATTCTGTTTGATTTTTTTTTTCACTAGTAGTTGGCAAAAATACTGAAATAGGTAAGCAAAGGACAAACGGAAGCAATTCCAAATGATTACCAAGGCATGTGAAGGCCCCAGGCATTCACTCTTTAAATGTATATCTTACTAGGCACATGCTGTTTAAAGGACAACTAAAGAGGGTGTCCTAGGTAAATCAAGACTGCAAAAACTGAAAACATGGGGCTGTAGTCTAAGCCCTTACCTGCCATATGATGGGCTTCGTTTTGTGCATAAAGTAGTTTTAACACTGTTTCATCACATTTGGAAAAATGTAAACGAATCGGCAACTGATTTAAAACGCCCACTCCAGTAGCAGCCAGAGATGGCTGCGACATGCTAGCATGATGATGTGTATAGGGGTCTGTTAAATATAGTTCTTTTAACACCATTAGACTGCATATATGGGTAAAATTCTTTACTGTGCATGTGTGAAGAGGGTGTCACACATGCACAGTAAAGGATTTTACCCATATATGCAGTTCAAGGGTGTTAAAAGAACTGTATTTAACAGACCCCTATACATCCCACTATTTCTCCAGAGCGCTCGCGCTGCGTTGACATCATCACGCAAGCATGTCGTGGCCATCTTAGGCAGCTACTGGAGTGGGTATTTTTTAAGACTTGCTGATTTGTTTACAGTTCTCTAAACGTGACGAAAGTGTTAAAACTACTTTATGCACAAAGCGAAGCACATCATATGGCAGGTAAGGGCTTGGACTACAGCCCTGTGTTTTCAGATTTTCCAGTCTTGATTTCTCACGAAGCCATTTTTAGTTGTCCTGTTTGAACCAGCAGTAAATTTAGGTCTTGACAGCTTGAATTTAGAAGGTCAGTAATGACCTAATCAGATCTGCAAGCACAGCTATCTGCCATAATTTGAAAATGTAAAGAAGCTGTAACAGATTTGTAGAGGTCGGTTTGGTGATTTGAGATTATTATTCAGAAAGTTATTGTGATTAGAGGAGTAGAAACAAATAAGCTCATGTGGAAAACATTTTATTTTTCACATGGATGGAGTTGTTGAGTACAGTACCTTGTATCCTGTAACTACTTGTTTAATATTTGCTTTGAAAAGTGACCCTACTGAAGTGTTCTCGTGCCAACATTCATTTGGATTGGTTGATACGCGGATATCACTTTTAATAAATTTTGAAAATTCACTAATGCTGTACTAGACATACATTAAAAAGATGTGAGCAATATATTTTGCAGAAAGGAGTAATGTTTTAGCAGCTTATGCTAGTACAGATTGACAGCTAGTTTACAGTGAGGCTGTGTTGATTTTGTTAGAATTGGGACAGTTGGTCCTATTGAAAGATTGTACAGTAATTTTTTAAGGATATTTTTCAGGTTGCTTTGTCTACAGAACAATATAGCTATATACATATACGATGTTACAAAATAAATATATGTAATTGAAATCTTTAACGGGCTGGAAATCAGTATGACATGGGTTCTTTCTAAATCTCATTTTGTGCATTGTGCCCACTGCTCCATAGGTTTTATCAGATTCATTAGTAGTTCCATTTTCATGTTTCTTCTTACAGCTCTGCCATAATTTGCAGCAGTAATTTGTGATGCCATGCAGCATACATTGAATGGAGCAGTGACTACTGTAATGACTTTGAATGGGAAAACCTTTGTGTATGTAACAGTGTATAGGGCAGACTTGCATAACACCACCTCCAGGTAATTTCCATGCGGTTTTAATTGTACATTACAGTATTTGAGCTATAAGGTTGCTGCCTTACTAGAAAAGTGAAATGTACTGTAAGTAGAGTTTTTTTTTTAATTGGATTTACGAATTAAAGCAGAGTTATGCTAGACTGAGATGTATTTTTACTTTTGAGATGCCTTTTAACATATATTGTACAAATGAGACAGGATGCTAACCAGGACATTTGCACTTTTAACCCTAGGGCTGCGGACAGAGTTAGAATGTATAAGAATTCTGGACTGATATGTCGGTGTGCAGCACAGTATGGGTTAAATGCTTTTATTCATACTGTCGCATGATTTGCAGTCAGACCCATGTGCAGTATTTTTGTTTGTAAATTTTCTCAGCATAGAATAAATGGATTTTAACTTTATGTTCACCTTGATAAAAGAGGTATCTAATAAAATAAAAATCGTTTCACTGTTATACTGTATTTAAAACAGTTGTGCAAATACAGTTTTTAATTGCCATTACGCCCTCTCCAGGACTTACCTGGTTCCTCTGAGAATCATCATGGACCACCCCACCACCACCACCACCGCAGCAGCGGGGCTATTGGGGTGGGCCCCAACACACCCTCTCCTGAGACTGAATCACTTGTCATGGGAGAGTGCGGTAGGCAGTACATGACCTGTGGGTGGTGCATATCATCCTGTTTTTGGCCCTCACACAGGCCACATAACATGTCCCTGCAAAGGGCAGGCACGAGGACTTCTGTTGCGACATCTTGTTCCTCCTGTCTGCCGAGCTACCTTGCGTTACCGTCCAGGAAACCAAAGGGTGTGCTTACACCGTAGATTACTGTCTCCTTCCAAACCAAAGGGTGTGCTTACACCGCAGATTACTGTCTCCCTCCAAACCAAAGGGTGTGCTTGCACAGCGGATTACTGTCACCCTCCTATCCAAAGGGTATGCTTGCACAGCGGATTGCTGTCACCCTTCCATCCTGAAGGATGTGCTTGAACTGCGGATTACTCCCAACCAAAGGGTGTGCTTGCACAGCAGATTACTGTCACCCTCCTATCCAAAGGGTGTGCTTGCACAGTGAATTGCTGTCATCCTCCCATCCAAAGGGTGTGCTTGAGCTGCGGATTACTGTCAGCCTCCCAACCAAAGGGTGTGTGCTTGTACAGCAGATTACTGTCACTTTCCTATTCAAAGGGTGTGCTTGCACAGCGGATTGCTGTCATCCTCCCATCCGAAGGGTGTACTGGAACTGTGAATTACGGTTACCTTCCCAACCAAAGGGTGTGCTCACACAGTGGATTACTGTCACCTTTCCATCTGAAGGGTGTGCTCGCACAACAGATTACAGTTGTCTCCCAACCTAAGGGGGCCCTTGAACAGCAGATTGCTGTCACCCTTCCAACCAAAGGAGGCGAGTGTCCACTGGGATGCATAAGCCTCTTCTCCCTGGCGGTCCTATG
Organism: Neoceratodus forsteri; assembly: GCA_016271365.2. Taxonomy (NCBI): domain Eukaryota; kingdom Metazoa; phylum Chordata; order Ceratodontiformes; family Ceratodontidae; genus Neoceratodus; species Neoceratodus forsteri. The sequence goes on along the minus strand of JADMNL010000028.1, from coordinate 173,320,798 downwards.
GTAGCCAGGACTCATTACTGAACCCTGTTCTCAAAACAGCAGTGCTTCTACTCTAGTGAGACAGCAGTCATGGTTAGATTTAATGTTTAACAAGTTTTGGTACTTTTTCCCATTTTAGATCTTCTAAACATTTCAAGTCTCTCAGCACTTATTTCATTGCCTTTCCGAAAGGGTCTGATTGTAGTCAGCTGCCCTCCTAATTGTTGCTTCCGACATAAGATTATTGCCATATTAAGCACTGTGAGGTCAGTTGGACAGTTCAGTGCTTTTTATACAGACATCTTGGATAGTCTACTAGATGTGCTCTAGATCCTGGAAAAAGAAACTGAAAAACATAAAACAGATGTAAGGCGTGGTCCGTCATAATAGCAGAAATATTACATTTATAAAAGTACTTATTAAGGTAGATGCTTACTTTTTAAGAATTGAAAAGGAAACTATTCTAATTGTATTATGAAAAATATGAAGTAGAAAACAAGGCAGAATACTTAAAAGAGCAAGTATCCACTTAAATAAAAATTTCATAGTATCCTTCTGATAGATTGTAGAGGGGCATTATTTTATTATTTCAGTTTTTCTTCCCAGGGTTTATAATACATTTTTTCCAACTTATCCATGAATTCTATCTTAAAATAATGTACTTGACTCCACAGTGCTCTTTTTGATAACATCCGACAAATTTTTGGCGAAGTTGCCAAATTCGCCTCTTCGGATCACTTTGTGAAGTTGATCCATTTGATGAAAAATTAGTCTTTTGTAACTTCATCTTGGCTTTTTTTTTTATTTAGTGCAAATTGCAGTTAAAAAAAACAGCTGACCCAGTGGCGCTGAGGGTTTAGGCGTGGACGCCACACCTTGCTCCAAGCCGTGACCCGGTTTGGGAACGGACTTGGCGGCTTGGGGGAGAGTACTGATGCCCAACGGCCTGCCCTCCTCCCGGGAGGGATAGGAGTTGGTCTCACCACTTACCGCCACCACCTGGGGATCTCGGGTGGTGCCAGCGCGGTCGGGGACAACACGGGGGTTGACGCTGGCGGAGGACAGGAGCGGATGTATGTCTCAGCGTGTCAGGCTCATTGGTCCTCATTGCACGCCGACGTTAAGGGGAATTAAGAAATGGAGGAAACCTCCCCCAGACAGTCCTAGGCGACGATCCCCACTCTGTTTCCAAAATGCAAAGGGGCAGACTCCACTGTGTACACATGCTTCCCTGATGTCGTCCAAGGAGAGGTAAGAGGGGGGCCTTCCTTGCTCTGCCGGAGGGTTAACTGGGGGTTGAAAGTAATTAGAGGCAGTGCACTCTAGGGGCAGACTCCTCGGCGGATCGGAGAGTGGCAGACTCTGGGATCTGAGAGAAAAGGATGGTCTGGGGCATGTCGGATAAATAATAAGTATATTTATAAAAAAAAAAAAAAGGCAAAGAGAAGCTAGAAATGGCAATCCCTGCTGTCTAGTGGTAACCCCCTGTTCGCTGCACAGATAAAGTATTTTTAATTAAATCCTGGTGTGTAGTGGTCCACCCCGCCATCGCTGGCACCCAGTGCACAAATAAAACATTTTTTATTAACTTCCTGGTGTCTAGTGGCCCCCCTTGCTAATCACTGGCCCCCAATGCACAGATAAACTATTCTTCATCATTAAATCCCTGGTGTCTAATGGATCCCCCACCACCCTGCTGCCACCCGGAACCCGAGCGGGTGACCAGCAGCACAGCCCTCCACTCTCCACCACGGCTGGCCGCCCAACTGTGCGGAACTGAATGAGTTGGTTGGGGAGCGGGGTGGTGGGGTACTACCTGACGGGGTGGGGGGGTCCATTTAGACACCAGGGATTCAATGATGTTGAATAGGGGCTGGCAATGAACGGTAGGGAGGGGACCACTAGACACTAGGGATCTGGTTAAAAAAAATAATTTATTTGCATATTGGGGCCAGCGATCGGGGGTACTAGACACCAAGGATTTAATAAGGGACAACCTGGTGAAGCCTTATCAATTAAATTAAAATGTGTAAGCTATGTAATTGTTCATTTAAAATCCTGAAGTAGATCTAAATGTATGATGACAAACTTGTACTTTTCCTTGTTCATCAGAATAAGATATTGTACTACATTTTAATAATCCAGTAAAGTACTGAAACTGAGGAATACAATAATGTAATTGTTTAAAACTAAAATATGTGCATTAATAAATCATTATTTAAAATAGAGAATAGTTTACAATAACAGGGGAGCCTGGGATGTTATGTAATAGAACATGAGACTGTACATTATAACAGTGAAAACTGCTTTAACTTAGTGTTCAGTCTGATATTAAAATTGATGTTTTTGGTGAGATAAATCTACTTTACAGGACTAGAAATCATTTTTGCGGGACTGATCTGGATGCCACATTGGCAAAATGTATAAAAAAAAATCCTCTATTTTGGGTGATCATCTTGTGTTTTTTTTTTTTGGGGGGGGGGTTTATTTTGTTATGTTTTTTAGAAGTCGTTCTTCACATAGAACCATGAAGAATGACATTTGGAGAATGTGGTAACAAGATAGAATATGTTCCTATCATTCAAATCCTGATTTCTTTCCTCAGTATAAAAGGTTCCTTGTGCCGCAGAGTGTAAAAACAAAAATTAACTGCTTTCCTTGCCGGTTGACCTGCTTTGCAGCTTCTGATTCATCAGTCTGGTAGGGTCTGTATTTCTTTTTAAATAGCCGTGGGACATGAGAGGCTCACCCTCTCCAAAACCCACCTGAGCCATTGCAGAAGCGTTGGCAGGCCAGAAGGGGAGAGGGCTTTTCTCTTACACAGCCTAGAGGATCAGGGCTGTACTGTGATACCAACAGACAGTGGTGTGGAGAACAGAGCAGTTTCTATTAAAAGTAAGTGTATGTGTGTTTGATTTTGAGGGGGCAGGTGTTAAACATGCTTCTTTTAACCCCAGGAATTCTTCAATATGCTTAACTCTTGCAGTCAGCCCTCTAGTGTTGAACTGCCTGGAGAATAGAACTTATGCTAATGATGGAACACTTATTGGCTCATGCCACCATTCATACTACTGCCCTTACCAACAATGCTTAGATTTAATTCTCCGCCTGCTATTCAAGACGCCTCAGAGATCTCTCCTCACAAGTCATGAAATTCGTTGTTTTTTGTGTATTTAAAAAAAAAAAAAGTAAACTGTTAATTTTATTTCATCTGCTTCCTTTACTTACTAGTTAGTGCTAGGTTAGTTTGTTGATTTTGAGTAGTTTTGTGGTTCCTCCTCGGTTGTGAAAAACTGTCGAGGAACCGGTGGTTCCATTAGTTTTTATTTACTTCTCTTTTAATTTTATGTATATTTTACTATTGTTTCTGGTGTCTGAACCGTTATTTCATGGTTCTTACTCAGATCGTGGTCTTTTACCTCACGGAACTCCACCACAAGCAGCTGAGTGTGTGTGGTGATAACTGTTAAGTTTTCTTTACATAACTGCGGTTGGTTTTGGTTGAAACCCTACCCTTTTAGTGGGTTTCAGGTATGTCAGATAAACCTAAAGAGAAAACTGGCCCTACCGGTTTCAAAAACCGCTTACAGTGTGAGATATTTGCCAAGACAGATAAACATGAATTTTGTTTAGTCTGTGTTAGGGAATCTCATTTCACAGCAGAGTGTGATATTTGTAGACCTTTCCACCTAAAACTGTGGAAAACAGACTGGAAAGATTCAAGAAAAGAATGGCATTTCATGTGGTTCCAGAGAATAGGGGCTGTGATCAGTCTGCTTTCTCTTCTGAGACGGATAAAAATACTGAAAATGAACCGTCCACTCCAAGTAAAGGAGAGCCATCAAAAGCAAAGTGAACCGGCGATCCGGCTGACAAACCGGAACCAGCAAAAGAGAAACAAAAATCTAAGCACACAGAACCCCCAGCTGGAAAGGTTAAAGGGACTTCTGTTGAGAAAATGGCTATGCCTACAGCTGAGGCGATTGCACAAGCCTTACAGGTTATTCCAGCTTTGCAAGCTGCAACTACTCCGGGGTTAGTACCGGTTCCGGTTCAGCAGATACTGGTAAATCCATCTGTTCAGCCCTCGGTTCCACTACAATAGCATTAGTTGCGGGTCTGGTTCCTGCCACTCAGGAACAGTATGAAGAGTATGATGAGGATGAGGAAGGGGAACCCAATGAACCAGAAGTCTCCCCAGACCAGGAATTTGAGTCCCCTCCCAGATTACTTGAGGATTTCTCCTCACACTACACATTTGTAAAACAAATGGTAGATGCTCTGGATCTAACTACCAACGAGTCGGTAGAGGATGAGGAGGTGGAGTTTTTGGCTCTAATGGGACTAACTCCCACCAAGAAACTACTGTTGCCGATCTATAAGTTTCTTAAAAAGTATATCCTCAAAATACTAGAAACTCCCAACTCTGTTCCACCTTTGGATAAGAGAGCTGATAAAAAGTATCAGCTGGACAGGTCGAGGGGCAGAATTTTTATTCTCTCACACCAACCATGAGGGTGTGGTACAGAGTGCAGCTTGTGATAGGGCCAGGGTTTCTCAGAAAATAAACAGTATGGCCAAAAAGGGTCATCCGTCAACCTCTTTGGCCATTAGACAGGCAAATTATTTGGCCTGTGCGGTCCAATATCGGATGTTCTTGTAGCAGTCCATCATGGCCGTGGCAGACGAGGCACCTGTGGATTGGCAGCTGCCCTGACTGAGACAGCCAGGTTTGGTCTGGCGGCTTCTAAGTACCAGTTGCAAATGGCGGTAGATGCTAAAGACACTGCTGCCAAGTGGATGGCTCTTACAATTGCTTTAAGGTGGTTTGCTTGGCTGAGGGCTACTAATTTATCCCAAAACACACACAGGCCATGGATTTTCCCTATGAGAACAACTCGCTTTTTGGGGATGAGACAGAAGCCTTCATGAAGGTGGACGAATACAAGGCCACCTACAAGAGCAACTCTGCTAAAGAGAAACCTTCAGCCTCCTGTAGGTCTTATGGAAGGGGGGGTAGAGGTAGGTCCACTTATGGCAGGCCCTTCTTTCAGGCCCAAGCTTCACAGCAGTAGCCAACAGTATCCTCAGCAGACGGGATATTTCAGAGGAAGGGGCAGAAGGGGATCTAGGCAGGGGAACCAAGCTAAGCAGACTCAACCCCAGCCTAAACAAAACCCCTGACATGGTTACCAGGGTTGACTCCCCTGTACCAGTAGGGGGCAGGCTGGCTCACTACTTCCAGGCATGGAAAAATGTCACCATAGACAAGTGGGTCCTGGAAGTAGTGAGTCAGGGTTTGTCCCTCAGTTTCAAATCCTTCCCAGCATTAAGGGCAGGAATCTTCAGGCCAGCTTCCACCACAGAAAAGAAACTATTAGGGACGGAAATTGCAAATCTGTTGTCAAAGGCATTAGAACCAGTACCTCTGCAACAAAGGGAACAAGGATTCTACTCAAGGTACTTCTTGACCCAGAAGAAAAATGGTGAGTGGTGACCCATTCTAGACCTAAGATTGCTGAACAAGCATTTGTCAGAGCCAGAGTTTAGAATGGTAACCTTGGCTATGATTTTGCCAACCCCCCAAAAGGGAGACTGGTTGGCATCCCTGGATCTAAAAGATGCATATTTCCACATCCCCGTAAGGGAGTCCCACAGAAAGTACCTCAGGTTCAGACTCCCCTCAGGTTATTACCAGTTCTCAGCACTGGCATTCGGCCTCACTTCAGCTCCAAAAACATTCACAAAGTGTCCAGCAGTGATGGTGGCATACCTAAGAAGATGGGGAATCACAGTGTTCCTTTACCTAGACGACTGGTTAGTGGTGAGAAGGTGGTCACAACGAGTAAGGGATTCCCTAAAATCAACCCAGGACCTTCTGGAACCCCTAGGGTGTCTGGTCAACACCAAAAAAATCTGTCCTGCAACCAGTTCAGGTGTTATGCTTTATAGGAGCATAGCTGGACGCCCTAAGGGGGAGGGCATTCCTACTTCAAGAAAGGCTGAGCAACATTCTGCTGATTGCTGGGACCTTCAGACTCAACAAGCCAAGACCAGCAAGGCATTCCCTACAGCTACTCTGGCATATGGTTGCAGTAACAGGCACAGTCATAGGTTCCAGGTTTCAGATGAGGGACAAGCAATTCCACCTCAGGGCTCATTAGTGTCAAAGAAGGAACCCTCTTTCAAAACTGATACTAGTAATAAAAACATTGTTACAGGCCCTTCAATGGTGGCAGGTCGGGGACAACCTCGGGGAAGAGGTCTCTTTTCATTTTTTTTTTTTTTTTTTTGACTTTATTGATTTTACAGTAAACACACAGTAAAGCTTCCTGAGGCAGTGCAGGAGGAATTAGAGTTTAGAGTAAACATTTCCACCTGAGGGCACCACCCCTCTTGGTACATGCGGGTTTAAATTGAAATCATATTGCCTCTGAGATACGTCCCTGATGGGAATCAGTAAATAAAATAATAAACCACATTCAATACAAACCTTTCTAAGCTGCTTTGGGAACCCATGAGCTGCATGATTTTATTTTCTTTATTATAGATCAAAAACTAAATCCAACCTCATTTCCTTTTTAAGGAAGAGATATCATGCATTCCTTAAAATTAGGTACCTAAGAGGTACCTTCCAAATAAATGTTTAAAATTCCACATCATGTGCGTTTAAATTTCTTAACTATATGGCATAAACATCAACTAGTAATACTTAAATGCCCTGTAAGAGAGCATTTTAAACTACTAAACCTGTGTTAGTAATTCTGATAATGTTAGTAAATTACCACCTTAACACAGAAGCGTCCCACTTGTAGAGAAGGAAAAAATTATCACAGGCTTTCCAAGGTGAAAACAAAAAGTTCCAATAAAGAGCTTATCTAGCTTACCAGTCTAGCGATCTATAATGCTGTGACTTCAACATGAATGTTCATCTAAGGTCCTTCAGTCATGGAGCAAACCTGTAATTCGGGTCTCCGATCATCAAATCTAGTTTCCCCTTCTTCAGTCTCTTCCATGTCTGAGTGGTCTGTTGATTCACTCTGTCTAGATGGTGCTACGTGACACTGGGCCCATTTCAGGGCTTCATTTGGATCGGAGAAGATATACACTTTTCCCCCATGCAGAATTCTGAGGCATGCAGGAAACAACATATTATGGGGGATTTCTGCATTCCTCAACATAGACCGGACTGCATCTAATCTTTTTTTTTCTTTTGTCGGGTTGTATAGCTGAGGTCTGGGAAGAGTCTAACCTGTGCGCCATCCTGGAGTAACATTTTTTTCTGGCGAGCCAGCGCTAGGATAAAATCCCTTGCTCAAACTAAAACAGTGACAACCGCCCTCGGAGCCTCCGGGTTTTCAGGACGTCCCCTTTGTGCCACTTGGTACGCTTTTTGGATGGTTACCTGGTGATCTAAGAATGCTTGACCTAATTGTTGTTCCAGTCATTCCGAAATAAAGAGGACCAAATGATCTCCCTCACTCTGTTCTGGTAAGCCTACTATTCAAAGATTGACTGCCTGAGCTTGATTCTCCAGAACTTCAAGCCAGGAGCGTAAGTGATTATTCTTTTACTATCGTCATAGTGGTGCCCAGAGCTGCCTCTGATCGCTTTCATGTTTCTATGGCTTCCATTTTCACTGATGTTGCCTCCATCTCTAAAGTATTAACTCTGTTTAGTTAGGGAGTCAAACTTTTCTACTAGGCCAGAGACCGTGAAAATGAGGCAGTTGATTTTTAACGCCAGTAGTTTGCAATGTTTCTTGTCCCACAGCGGAGTCCTCCGAGGCAAGGTGGCCTTGTACAGACCTTGTGGCTGGGGGTCCTGGAGCATTTTTACTTTAAGCTTTCTTTTGCTGCATTCTGTCCTTTTTTTGGTTTCCCATTCTTGCTCTACAGATGCTCTAATTCCCTTTATTGTAGTCTTGGTCCACCAAAACTCCAAAGAAAATGTTATTATTTAATTTACTGTGCACACGATGCAACAAGCTCAAACTCTAAGCCACCGTCTTGCTTGGGTTCAACCAAGGGTTCCCTTTTCAGCAAGAGTCTCCCTCCATAGTCCTCACAACAGACGCTTCCCTCCTAGGTTGAGGGGCACACTTGGAGGAACATACCATACACGGCACCTGATCAAACGCAGAATTTCTTCACCACATAAATTTGCTGGAACTCAGAGCTGTGTTTCTAGCCCTGCAAACCTTTGCATCTCTGTTACAAGGCAAAGCGGTGCTGAACAGAACAGACAATACCACTACAATGTACTACATAAACAAGCAGGGAATAACAAGGTCCAGCCCTCTGTGCACAGAGGCAATGAAGGTGTGGAGTCTGGTGTACTCACTTCAAGCTTCATTGGTAGCCATCCATCTGCAAGGAGAGGACAACACCCTAGCAGATGCCCTAAGCATAATCAACCAGGACCACAGCGAATGGTCTCTAAACAGAAAAGTGTTGGACGTGGTGTTCAGAAGATGGGGCACCCCAGAGATAGATATCTTTGCATCCCATAACAACCACTAGTAATCAAAATTCTGCTGCAGGCCACCAGTGAAGGCATAGTCCCCCTGGACACCCTGGTGCTGGACTGGTCAGGGATGAAACTGTATGCATTTCCCCCTTTTCCTTTGCTGCTCAGGGTCCTGATCAAGCTTGGGTCCCAGCCAGCCATGATGATTCTGATAGCTCCACACTGGGCCAGACAGCCATGGTACTCACTGCTGCTCTCCCTATCAGTGCCCCCACCAGACACCTCCTTTGGAGGCACAGTCTCCTAACCTCCTTACAGAGGAGGATCGGTATCTGAACCTTGGGTCCCTCAGGCTCAAGGCCTGGCTCTTGAGGACTTGGAGTGTGCAGGCTTGCACCTCTTAGAGAGTGTCCTTAATATTCTGAGGGAATCCAGGAAGCCCTCGACCAAAAGGACCTATGCTTCCAAATGGAAGCGGTTTTCCATATGGTCTTCTAGCAATGATGTGGTACTTTCACAGGCAGGGGTGCCAGCCTTGCTGGACTACCTCACCCATTTACATTCCTTGGGCTTACAGCCCACTACTCTCAAGGTCCATCTGGCTTCAGTATCGGCTTACATTTCAGCTGGCAAAGGTGTCTCCATGGCATCTGATTCTGTTTTTAAAAAGTCTTTCAAAGGCTTAGCCCACCTGCACCCCCCCCCCAATAGGGAACCGGTGCCAGCATGGTACCTTAATGTCTGCATTGCCACTCTTATGGAATCCCCATTTGAGCCAATGGTCACAGCACATCTGAAATATGTGACCTAGAAAACAGTTTTCCTGGTAGCCATTACTTCAGCCAGAAGGATTAGTGAGCGCCAGGCCCTTGTACAGAACAGAATTACATCCCTTTCCATAGGGACAAGGTGGTGCTTAGGACTAACAAACTTCCTTCGAAAGGTAGTCTCTGACTTCCATTTAAATCAGTCAGTTACTTTGCCAGTCTTTTTCACTGATCATTCTAGTTCAGGTGAATGCAAGCTACATGGCCTGGATGTCAAAAGAGCTTTAAACTACTACATTACTCATACCAAGGTCCACAGGCAGGACAGACAGCAACTGTTCCTGGCTTGTGGGGATGTGGGGAAAGGAAAACCAACATCTAAAAGGACCATTCCGCTATGGATAGTAGAATGTATCCAGTTCCGTTACACCAAAGCTGGTAAGGAGCCCAAAGTAGGCCTGAGGGCACACTCCATGAGGGTATAGTTACTACAATAGCAGCTGTCTGGGATATTCCACTGCTAGAAATCTGTAAAGCAGCTACATGGAGAATGGTGCACACAAATTACAAAACACTACTGCATGGATACCCAGTCCATAAGTGATGCCAGGTTTGGCACAGCAGTGCTGCAGAGCTTGTTTCCTAAGTAAGGTTCTGTGCCCACCTCCCAAGGTACTGCTTCGTAGTCTGCAAAAGTTAAGCATATTGAAGAATTCCTGGGGTTAGAAGGAAACATTGCTCACCTTAGTAATCCTGTTTCTTCCAAGGTATTCTTCAATATGCTTAACTCACCCTCCCTACCCCCCTTTCCAGAACCAGCGGCCTCTGCATAACAGTGGGATTTCTGTAAAGAAAATGGTCTTCACCCTGGTTGTGTTAAGTTTTTAAACCCAGTTGGGTGTTGTTTCCCCTCTTTAGGTCCTATCTGACAGTTATGGGGACCTTTTTAATATTATTATGATAACTTAGTTACGGATGCCTTTCCTTGCAGGCTCCAGTGAATCTGAGCATTATAGAACGCAGCAGTTGGTAAGGGCAACAGTTTGAGTGGTGGCACGAGCCAGTGAGTGTTCCATCATTTGCATAAGTTCTGTTCTCTGGGCAGTTCATCACTAGAGGCTGACTGCAAGAGTTAAGCACATTGAAGACTACCTTGGAAGAAACAAGATTACTAAGGTGAGTAATTTTTTCTTCTGCGCACGTCATGGTTTCTGTGACATACTAAAGAACTCAAGTTTTGCTCTAGCGCTTCAGTGATACAACAGAACCCACTTGGTGTTAAGAATCTGCCTTTTGCTAGTACTAAAATTACACTATATACGTTGACCCTGTTAGCTAATCAAAGTATTCACGCCACAGGATCCAGCATGGATTAATTGAACAGTCCACAGTTACGAGCCCAGGTATATCGAACAACAGTAAATGAAAATGACTACAAAAAATATTTAAACTTTTCTTTTTTGCCATTTTAGAAACTTTTTTATTCCATTTGGGGAACTTATTGAGCTCACAAGTGCTACCGTGACCCTGCATTTATGAGTTATATTGGCTGTACAGTGAGCGGTCGCTACTCCTTTAATTATTTCACCAGCCATGTAGCAGAGATTGTGGCTGTAATTTTAGGACAGCAGCACTAAATGTTTTTACCATGCTGACCATTGTGATCAGTTAAGAGAGAGAGCAGTCTTCACAGCTGAGATGTGCAGTGCTGTTTACATTTGGTATGACAGTGATCTCAGCTTTGTAGCTAAATAAACAGAGCTTTTGCTTAACTTGAAATGTTGAGGTAATTTGGGTGCACAGTAGACTTGTGCAAAAGTGACAGTGCATCTTAAATGGAAGGCTTGATAAGGAAATATCTTGACTGCTTTGTGTACAGTCTTTTGATTTGAAGAAGTGTGTTTCACTGGAAATCTCAGTATGTTATATTTCTATTAAAAGTGGATGAATTTTTCAAACATTTGTATCTCCTTGTTTCTTGCATGCAGAATGGGAACTTTGCTTGCTTTTACGTTGCTCGTTGGTATAAACTAATAGTGCAAATGGCTATCAATACTGTGCACACATCTTTAAAGTAAATTTACTTGTGTAAGGCAGAAAACATAAAAATGCTTCTGTGACTATTTTCCTGGAAGATGTGTGACAGTTTCATTTTACTGTATATGCCACCTGTGGAGATAAATTAAAAAAAATAAAAATAAAAATCTGTCATAACCAACTCATGAGGTAACATGTTAATCTCATTAGTTGGGTATGTCACAGATATAATCTTGCTCTGTTGGGTACATCACCATGCATAATGAACCAATTGGAAGAGACAGCTTTAACAGTGTTAATGACATCACAGTAACAGTAGCCATAAGCAGCACTGAAGCCAGCAGATGAAATCAAAGAGAAAATGTTAAATCTTCACACAAACAGCAGATTTAAAAGTTTTATAACTAGTAAAACGATATGTGTAAATGAAATATTGCTTGAAAAAACACTAGGCTGACCCACATTCCTCCAAGGGAAAGATTTCAAAACGTACTCACTAAAATTAGTTTTAAAAATGACCAACTTCAACATGCAAGAGAAGGAACACCATACTGCAGCTGCTGCTGCCTGCTACATGATTGTTGTCAGTGTGCCTGTGAGAACGGCTACAGATTTGGACTTTGCACAAACTCTTAGTCATTACCTATTCTGTGCAGTTAGTCTCTAGCCCCAGTGTGCTGTTTTCTGAATTTGTGGTGTGTGGGGGCTCGGGAGAGCCGGCAGCCAGTCACAGCTCCAGGGAGGCTGAGCTACCGAAGGTGTGTGAAAAAAAAAAAAAAAAAAAAAAAAAGTTTTTACACACTACCCCATATGTTGTTTTATATAATTGCTGTAAAGCATTTTTTTTCGCTACTAGCTGCAGTCTGGTTGAAGGAGCCAATGAAATGTGTGCGAGGAAGGCAATAACACGATGGGTGCATGTGAGGGGCAAGGGAAACCCGGCGTGTGTTTACCGTTATAACCGGCTGGTTATAATGGTGAATTATAACCAGGTTTCCTTATGGGGGAAAACACTCCCCAGTTTTTTTTATAAAACAACAATAGAAGTGAGATACCAGCCCAGTGGTGCTTGATGCCACACCTCGGGCCACGCCCGGCAACCGCATTCAGGAATGAGCGCGGGCCGCGGGGGGTTGGCAGGGAGGAGATGGATCGAGTGTCCGGCGGACAGCTCTCCATCTCCGGGGGTCACTTGGTCGGGTACGCCTGACCCCTAGCAGTGGCTGGGGCTCAACGTTGCGCCGCCGTAAGACTTCGTGGGACGAGAGCACAGCAGACACTTTGCAAGGCCACAGGTGCGTGCACAAGCCCGCCGCAGGTGTTATTGCATGCCCGGCTCTTTTGGGGGACAGAAAAAGTGGAAAGTGGACTCTGGTGGCTGGTTGTTTGCGGCTTGATGGCCATTCCCATTGTGTTCCTTCTGGAGGTAACACCCCGAGCTAGATCCTTGTCGGTGGGTGGGGGTTCCCCGCCACAGGGGATAAGCTGTGGGGGGCTTCAGGGGTGAAGGCCTAATGGGACGGAGGCTGTGGATGGCGACTGGACGAGGGCCAACAAGGGCCAGGGTGTGAGGAGAAGTAAAGCAATAAAGAAAAAGAGACATGAGATTGAAGGGGTGTTTTGGGCACCCAGGAACCCCTCTGGCTACACCTGAGAGAGACCACCACTTTTATTTTGAACTAGTTCTTGCTTACACTTCCATTGAATCGTCATCCTTTTAATGACATTGTGTGCTGCCCTGTCCTCTCATCCTTGTGTATATAGAGGAGCAGCATGTGGTCCGATAGTGTTATCACTGTCTGATATTTGAAGATCATGATCATGCCTCTTTTGATTTGCCGTCACTCACATGGAAACCCATTTCTGTCAGCCGGTCCTTGGCATGTGTTCTCCAAACCTTCAACTACCTCGGTTGCTTTACTTTATTTTCGCCATTATATCAGTGATCATTCCCTTGTTTCTTGTTGACAATCCCATCATCCTTTGGGTAAGGCTAACACTGATAGATAAGAAACCAGACCAGAGGCGACAGTCATAACAGAAGCAGAAAAATATAAAATACTGTGTAATTAGATGTCACACTATTCTGTGTGATAAATTGGGAGTAATTACCATTTGATTACATTGGATGTTTTGCAGGGATAGCTTACGTTGGTTCCTGCAGTATCTGGCAAGATATCACTGGCAGAAACAGATATTCTAGGGACATGGATATGTTGTTCATCCACACTGTCTAGCAGGTTCCTTGCCACTTTAAATCTTGCCGGAAGGTCTTCAAGCTGGCTCCTCCCACCTACCCGGGTGGTAAAACTCTTGGCTCCGCCCCATGACGCCAGATCTTCCTTACCGCTTGGAAACTCAGGTTCCCTCCTTAACGCTCTGCGTATAGACTGGATCCTAATTCTTCGGTTGGCCAGAAACTTATTCTTAAATTTTCAAGTCTTCGGTCAAATTACTCCCTCGCGGCTGCGATGGACAAATCGACTCCCAGATTTCGGCGGTGCCCATGTGGGCAGAAAATGTCCAAGACGGATCCGCACTCCACGTGCGTCTACTGCTCTCGGCCTAGACCATGACCCGCAGGCCTACAAGTTATGCCGCCTGCTGGCCAACGCCCTGGAAGACCGCGCTGCCAGGTTACAGCTTGGGCGCCCCGAGAAGCGCTACCCGCCGGTGAAGTCAAAGGAGGCCTGTTGGGCGGTGACCGCGGCGGGTGGCTCGGCTGAGCAACTCGAGCAGATGATCGCCCTCGAGGAGGAGGCAGCTCAGGCCGCATCATCCTCTTCCTTGGTCGCAGCATTTATCCTGCTTTCTTTGGGTTCCTCCTACTCAGCTACTTTTAAGGAGCTTTGCCAGTCCCTTTCCACGGAGGGAGAGGGGCCATCGGGACATTCTTCTTGGTCCAAAAAGAAGGACTCGAAAGGTAAGTCCCTTTGTCGGCGTTCATGGGAGCAGGAGAGGTCCCCTTCCCCGGACAGTCGACACTCGACTTCGGTCGAGGTTGCGGCTAAGGCCGCTGACTTCACGGTGTCCCCATCAGGTCAACCGGCCGAGACGCCCATCGACGCGGTCGAGATTTTTCTCGACCTGTCGGACGGGCTGTCGACTGGTGAAGCCGACAACCCTTCTTCACCGGTTCCCCTGGTGGAGACCGAGGACTTGCCTACGCCTCCTGGGCCGGAGTCCCCGGTCAAGGCTTCCGAGCCGAGGGAAGAGCGGGTGTCCCCCGCCCTTTCCCAGACCCGTCCTCAGAAACACAGAGGAGCTCTGTCTCGGACATCGTCTCGGTCCAGCCGATCCCGCCATCGGCGGTCTTGCTCTCGGCACCAAAGTAAGCGGCACCGCCGCTCGTCCTCGTCTTCATCCTCGGAAGAGGAGAGGTGTCCAACGCTACGAGGACCTGATGTGGCAGCAGTTACTTCTGTCCGGGAACATGCCGACGCTGTCGCCTTCCCCAGCCATCAAGTGGCTGTCACCCGAACGGCCGAAACAACCCCTCCTTGTAGTCGAGGTGCCTAAATCTGGGCCAGTTGTTCGGCCGAAACCAGCTGCCCCACCGATTGTGGTGGAACCTCCGCCTCCACAACCGAAATTGGGGGCGTTGACCAAGGACTCTCGGTCGGGTCAAGGTGTGCCCCACAGGTTGTCGGTCACCCTCACTCCCGACCGTCCTCGGCAGGTGGAGGGTGGCTCAGGCCCCAGGCAGCTCTTCGCGGACTCCTCGGAGTCCGACGACTCCTCCCTGTTCTCCAGGCCCATTGACCTGGAGCCCTCCGGGGGCCAGTCGATGGACGAAAGCCCATCGTCCTTTATGGGTCTGCTTCGGCTCATCTTGGAGTCCACCAGGATGCAGCTCGAACCCGTATCCAAGCGGACCAAGTATCCCCTAACGGAGATACTGGACCGAGGGAGTTCACCCATGGAGGTCTTTCCAATGGCTGAAGCCATTGTTGGCCCAGCCTTGGAGCTCTGGCAGCGGCCTGCTTCCTGTCCTGCGCCTTCAGCCAGGATGGCCAGGAAGTATGCGGTCCCTACCGGCTCTTTGTCCGGTTTTTCGGAACACCCCTCCACCGAGGGGTTGGTCACCGATAGGCTTTCGTGCCCGGAACGCTAGGGATGTGGATAAGCCCCCCGACAAGGAGTCCAAAAAGCTGGACTATGCCGGGCGCAAGGTGTACCCTGCATCCTCCCTTGGCTTCCGCCAGGCGAGCTCGGCTGTGCTGATGGCACACTTCTCCCACACCCTCATGGGCTCCCTGGATGAGGTGATCCCTCATCTCCTGGCCGACCTGCAGACCATGGTCAGGCAGGTACGGGACCAGGGAAGGGCAGTGGCAAAACAGCAGCTTCAAACGGCTCTGGACATTGGAGACTCCTGTGCCAGATCAGTTGCAGCCGCAGTGGCCATGCGCCACAGAGCATGGCTGAGGATACCCACCTTCACGGCGGATACCCAGCATAAACTGGCGGATGTCCCCTTCCTGGGGACCGACCTCTTCGGCCCTGGAGTGGAAGGTCACCTCCAGCGGATCGAGAAGTCCAGTGCCACTCTGGACTCGGTCACCTCCGCCCAGAAGGACAAGGGCCGTCGACAGCAACAACATAAGTCCTTTGGCCCTTCTGCGCCTGCGGCACGTCCGGCCCAACAGCACCAACACCAGGGCCAGCAGGCTCACGCTTGGCACCCCAAAGTCAAGCCTGCAGCTTCCTCTAATAGGAAGCAGGGAGGAAAAGGCCCAGGAGGTCCCTCGGCCGGTCCCTCCTCCAAGCCTGCCCGGTGATGGGTTGAGGGGTGTCGCCCCCAGTCTCGTCACTCCCCCCTGGGTCCCCTCCGTGGGGGGACGGCTCTGCCACTTCTTTTCCCGCCTGGTCCGCTATCACCACAGACCGCTGGGTGTTGGAGGTGGTAGGGCCTGCCCCTGGAGTTCGAGCAGGCCCCGCTCTTCCGAGCCGTCGCCCCTCCCGGGGCCTCACTGGGTCCATGACCTCCTATCGGCTCTCTGAGCCGATATCACCTGCTCCTCAAAAGAGGTGATCAGGAAGGTGGCGGATCCTCCTCCAGACCCGGGTTTGTGTCCAGGTACTTCCTGGTCCCAAAACGGATGGGGGGGCTGGTGCCCCATTCTCGACCTGCACGGGTTCCTAAGGTCTCGGACCTTCAGGATGGTCACTCTGGCACAGATAATCCCATCCTTGGAACGAGGCATGTGGTTCTGTTCTCTGGACCTCCAGGACGCATTCTTTCACGTCCCAATCCATCCGTCCCACCAGAGATTCCTCCACTTCAGGGCAGAGGGATCCCTCTACGAGTTCCGGGCCATGCCCTTCGGCCTTTCCCTAGCTCCCAGGGTCTTCACCAAATGCATGGCAGTGGTGACAGCATTCTTCGTGCGCCGTCAGGGTCCGGTGTACCCCTACCTGGATGACTGGCTGATTGCAGCCCCTCCAGAACGGAGATGGGCGGTCCAGAGATCTGGCCTCCAGGTTTGCTCTCAGGTTGGCCTCCTCATCAGCGAGGCCAAGTCGGAACTCGATGCCAAAGCAGGTGATCCAATTCATCGGTAGAGCTCGACTCTCTCGAGCCAGAGCACGGCTCCCGGCGGACAGGGCCGAGGTTCTTTCCTCCTTTGCCCAATCATTTCGGGTTGGGCAATTGCGCCCTGCCCGGGACTTCCCCCATCTCCTGGGCCTCATGGTGGCCTGCACCAGCATGGTCCGTTGGGCCCGTTGGTACATGCATCCCCTTCAATGAGGGCTGGCCAGCCAATGGTCACAGCACTTCGATCCGCTGGATCAGCTAGTGACGGTGACCCAGGGAATGTGGAAAATTCTCCAGTGGTGGACCGTTCCAGCACATCTGCAGGAAGGCATCCCGTTCCTCTGCCCCGAGCCGACGGTCTCTCTATCAACCGATGCCTCTCTGATGGGTTGGGGTGCCCATCTGGGGGAGCACAGAGCGCATGGCCTCTGGTCCCGTCGGGAGTCCCGATGCCACATCAACTTGTTGGAGCTTCGAGCGGTTCGTCTAGCCCTCACCGTCTTCGCTCTGTTTCTACGGGGTCAAGTGGTTCAGGTCCAGACGGACAATACCACGACCATGTACTACCTAAACCGCCAGGGTGGGACGCGCTGCATACCTCTGTGCAGGGAAGCTCTCCACATTTGGTCACTCGTGCGCAGCCTGGAGGCGGATCTCCTTGCCATCCATGTGGCAGGAGCCTCCAGCACTCTGGCCGATGCCCTAAGCCGGATAGGGTCTGCGTCCCACGAGTGGTCTCTCCTGCCGGAGGTAGTACGAGATCTGTTCTCCCACTGGGGCACGCCTCAGGTGGACCTGTTTGCCTCCAGGGAGAATGCGAAGCTGAGACTGTTTCATGCCTGCCCCCCTCAGCAGGGCTTGCTGCAGGGGGATGCCTACTCAAGGCCGTGGATCCCGGGCCTCTTCTACACCTTTCCCTCATTTCCCTTGATCCACAAGGTGCTTCTCAAGGCGAGGAGGAACAAGGCGCAGGTGATTCTGGTAGCCCCAGACTGGCCCTGCCAGTTCTGGTATCCAGATCTCCTCAGTCTCTGCTCCAGGCTCCCAGTGTGGCTTCCAGCCCGCCTGGACCTGATCTGTCAGTCAGTCAGGGGAAAGTATTCCATCTGGACCTTCAATCCCTGCACCTGACGGCCTGGTTCCTGAGCAGCTAGAGTTCCAGGCCTTTGGTCTTTCCAACGAGGTCCTCAACGTTGTTGAGGCGTCCTGTAAGGAGTCAACCAGAAAATGCTACGCCTTCAAATGGAAAAGATTCTCCATTTGGTGTCAGGGTAAGGGCCCGGACCCTTCCTCCTGTTCCTTGGCAAGCATTTTGGACTACCTTTGGTCCCTTTCTCAGCAAGGGCTTCAGTCGACGACCCTTAAGATGCACCTGGCAGCCATCTCTGCTTACTGGGCGCAGGCCGGGAAGCAGTCGGTGGCGCAGGAGAAGGTGGTCTGGCGCTTTTTCAAAGGCCTTGATCACATATCCCCTCCGGTGCGAGAACCTCCACCTCCATGGGATCTACTGCTGGTATTGGCTAAGCTCATGGGCAAGCCATTCGAACCGATGCACATGTGTGACATCTCTCACCTGTCGTGGAAGACTACCTTCTTGGTGGCTATCACGCAGCCAGAAGGATGGGAGAGTCTGCGCGCTTCCATTGAGTCTCCTTATCTGGTCTTCCACAGGACAAGTTGTCCTGCGCCCCACCTGAAATTCCTTCCGAAGGTGGTGTCGGAGTTTCACCGTAACCAGGTGTTGACTCTGCCGGTGTTCTACCCCAATCACACCTCGGAGGCCGAATATAGGCTCCATACTTTGGACCCTAGAAGAGCGCTCACTTACTACAAGGAGCGGACGGCTGAAGTTCGGGGAGAGGTTCGCCAGCTGTTTGTCACCTACGCTGAAGCCGCTCCTGGCAGACCTGCAGCCAAGTGGACGATAGGCAGGTAGGTCACCTCCTGCATAGATCTCTGCTATAGGTTGGCGGGCATGGAGCCTTCCAGAGGGATAAGAGCTCATTCTACCCTCCATACTGCTGCATCGGTGACTGCTTCCAGGGACGTCCCTATCCAGGAAATCTGCAGGGCTGCTACCTGGAAGTCAGCACACACCTTCATCACCCACTGCCACATCGACCTTGAGTCACGCCGGGATGCTGGTTTTGGGGCCTCGGTTCTCCAGTCTTTATTCCCCAAGTAGGGGGTGTGCGCCTTGCCTCCCTCTTCTCGGAGAACTGCTAGGAGTCTGCCAGACAGTGTGGATGAACAACATATCCATGTCCCTAGAAATACAGGATCTTACTTCGAGATACAGCTCTTGCAGCAGGTAACACCATTAGGACTGAAGCCAGCAGGCGTCAGGACCCCACGGAAATCTTCTAGCTAGCAGTCTTCAGCGGGGACCGCCTCCGACGTCGGTCCCGCCCCTGACATCAGGCGTAGTACATAAGGATGCGGTCCCGCCAGAATCCCCAGTTCTTTCCCACCGTCGACTTGCATGTCTCGACCCTTCGGTCTGTTTCTAGCACGTGACGCCTGGTAAAGTTCTTTCCAACTTGGAAAACTCCGTTTTTTCTATGAAGTCTGCCATCTGATGTCCTCTCCAACCTCCGCTGAAGGCCATCCATCAAGTGCGCCTGTGGAAGCAAACCTTTTCAAGACCCGCGATTTGGCCTGCGTCCGTGCCTAGGCCCAGATCACGACACCCGGGCCTGTACCTTCTGTCAGGGATTCAATAGCCAGACCCGGATCCGTCGCCAGAAGGCCCTGCAAGCGTTCCTTCTCGAAGAAAAAGTTAAGGCCATGGATTCCACCTCCAAGGGGGAATCGTCTGAGAAAGCCAGGCGACACCTTGAAAAGCACAGGAAGAGGGTGAGATCAAAATCCCCTTCTAGGGCTTCAGACTCCCGTAGCTCCAGCTCCTGGTCCTACCGCTCCCCTTTCCGGGCCCGCTGTCAGCCTCCCCCGACTGCGGTGAAAACTTCTTCGGGTTCTTCTTCTCTTCCTCCGGCCAAGACCTCCAGGCCTTCCTCTTCTTCTGCTTCCAAGGCCTCGCCGAGGTTGGGGGACCGCCACCACCATCACAAGTCCGGCTCTCATCACCCGGACCCTGATGCCCGGTCAGTCTCCTTGCCCCCTCCACCCAGCGGAAGACCAAGGAGCCGACTTCGCTCAAAAGGACGTCGGATCCAACATCGGCCAAGCACCACCGGTCCCGAGACCTGACGACCGCCAGACGCCTGTCGCTGGTCAGGCCTTCGCCACCACGGACGCCAGCCGGGGGACCGACGCCCGTTCCTGTAGAGAGGATGACGCCTACGCCTCCCACCGACGTCGGACAGGAGGCGCTTATGGAGGAGGAGCTGACCCAGCCCGAGGACCAGATGGGCGAACCCAGTCCTGTCACACCCCCCAGGGAACCCTCTCCTGAACCAGAGATCCCTGGGGAGCCGACGCCGGAACCCGATGACCGACCACCGGCGCCTGGTCCGTCATCGGGCCTCAGTATTTCAGAGGTTAAGGAGCTATTCACCTACTGGTGGGATACCATAAAGAAGGACTTGGTTCCCACACCTCCTGCTCTTCCTCCTCCTCCTTCTCCACCCATGACTCCACCGGCCCCAGCGCCCCCCACCCCATCCGGGGCAGCAGGCCGAGTACCTTGCCCCCCCCCCAGGAGCCTGAGGAACCTCCTAGGGGAAGACCGGACAAGAGGAGACCTCCGTCCAGATCTTCTTCTGGGTCACCCAGCCCCAAGAGACCCAGAAGATGCCGCCATTCGCCTTCGACGGAGGACACGGGATTGGACTTCTCGGACGGATCCAGATCCCCTTCTCTCATCAGCGCCCCCTCTCCGGACCCACGTGAGCTCCCAAGATCTCCTCCGGATGACCCATCGTTCTCAGAGATTATGAGGCATATCCAGGAGAACATGGGCTGGGACGCAGAGAAACTTGACCCAGAGAGACTACGCCTTGCTAGGTATCTTCGGCAGAAAGATCCAAAATCTGTGGTGGTGCCACCCTTGGTGGACACCTTCGTGGACGTCACCAAGGCAGCGTGGAAACGTCCACTCTCACTCCCAGCGATGCCGAAGAAGGCTGACTGCCTGTACAAGGCCCCTAGGGAGGACCAGTACTTGGCATCACATCCTCTGGCCGATTCTCTGGTCATTACAGCCTCACATGACCGGTCCCAGAGGCCACAACATTTGAGCACCCTGCCACCGGACCCAGAGTCCAAGCAGCTGGACGCTATGGGCAGGCACACGTATGCATCTGCTACCTGCGCCATTAGGTCCCTCAACTATCTAACCCACATGGTCCAGTTTCAGAATGCCTTGTGGGAGCAGGGACTGGATCTGGCGGAAAAGATGCCAGAAGGTGAGCAGGAGGAGGAGTTGCTGCAACTCCTCCGCATGGGTTGGGACGTGGGAACCCAGGTGCCGCAAGCCGCGTACGATTCCGCGGACTCCTCGGCCAGAGCGGCAGCCTCAGGCGTATGCCTCCGGAGACGCTCTTGGCTCCGTGTCTCCGGATTTATCCCGGACGTCCAGAAGAACATTCTGGATGCCTCGTTCCACGGAGAAGTTCTTTTTGGTGAGTCCTCGGAGAAGGTTCTCACCAAACTTCAAGAGGCTGGGATGGCGGTCTGTCCAAGCCAGTACAGACCCAAGCTCAGTTCCTTTCGCAGGAACCAGAGCCGCTGAGGCCAGATGCAGAGACAGCAGTCCCACACGGTCCTCAACAGAGGGGCCTTCCGCAGAGCCCAGGGGAAGTCGTCCGCAGGCCGAGGCCAATGCCCTGCAAAGTCGGCCCAGCCTGCAGGACCCTCAGCCGCCACAGCATGACTCCTTCCCGGCCCCCGCCCCTCAGGATCAATGGGACACCAAGGTCGGGGGTCGTATTGCAGACCACCTGCCAGGGTGGCAGTCTATAACCACCGACAGGTGGGTTCTTCAATTGGTCAAACAAGGCCACTTTATAGAATTCGTGGACTAGCCACCCACAAGGCCTCCTCTGCTCTCCCGTTACTTGGGTCAGCACAGATCGCTCATCAGGCAAGAAGTACTTGCACTCCTTCAAAAGGGAGCGGTGGAGTACGTCCCGGAGGACCAGAAAGCATCCGGCTACTATTCCCACTTCTTTTTGGTTCCGAAAAAAACAGGGGACCTCTGTCCAATACTGGACTTCAGCGACCTCAACATGTCGGTCGCCTACAAACGTTTTCACATGGTGACCCTCCAAGGACTCATTCCCGTGCTGAAAAAGGATGCCTTCCTAGCGTCTTGGACTCGCAGGATGCCTACCTGCACATCCCCGTAGCTCGAGCGCACAAGAGGTTCCTGCGCTTCAAGTTTCTCGGCCACCACTTTCAGTTCCGGGCTCTTCCCTTTGGACTGTCATCGGCCCCCAGGGTCTTTACCAAGTGTATGGCAGTTGTGGCAGCGTCTCTAAGGAGACAGGGCCACTACATGTTCCCGTACCTGGACGACTGGCTTCTCATGGCTGCCTCCAAAAAGGCGCTGTTGTTGGTATTCAGAACACCCAAGCTCTTTTCAGTCTTTGGGCATTCTTATCAACTACGAAGTCTCTCCTCGTACTGTCCCAGAAGCTGCAGTTCATAGGTGCAGTTATGGACACCCTCCAAGGGAAAGCCTTTCTTCCCGAGGAAAGAGCGGAACGCATCAGATCCCTCATCAGAGATCTTTCAGCGAAGAAGACTGTCCCCGCCAGGCTGGTCCTTCGCCTGCTCGGACACATGGCTGCGGCCATTCCAACCGTCCCTTTGGCAAGGCTCCACATGCGAGCAACTCAGTGGATGCTCAAAGTGCAGTGGGACCAAAGGCAAGACCACATACAGCATCCGGTCAGAATCACGAACACAGTGATTCGAGACTGGCAATGGTGGCTAGACCCAGGGACACTCTCATGGGTGTTCCGCTAGCGCCGTCCCCGGAGGTAATCCTCCACAGATGCCTCAGGGCTGGGGTGGGGAGCACACCTGAACGGGGTGAGGTCCCAGGAACGTGGACCCTCAGGAAGCTCACCTTCACATCAACATTCTGGAGATGAGGGGTCCTTATGCCCTGCAGGCTTTTCAGTCAGAAGTCCCATCGAGTACTCTTCTGCTTCAGACAGACAATACGGGCGGTGATGTATTACCTCAACAAACAAGGAGGCGACACTCACCCCTTTGCAGGAAGCTGAGAGTGTGGGATTGGGTAATCCGACACGGGCGCGAGCTGATTGCAGTTCATGTTCCCGCGTGACAACATATCGCAAACGGCCTGAGTCGTTTCCTAGCCAGAGTCCACGAATGGAAACTCCTTCAGGAGGTAGCAGAGGATCTGTTTCTTCGATGGGGCACTCCAGAGGTGGACTTATTCGCTTCCCCATCCAACACAAAACTGCCCAATTTTTGCTCGCTAGATCCAGGGCCTGGTGTTTTCTGGCGAGACGCGTTGTCCCTCTCCTGGGCGGACAGATTCCTCTACGCTTTCCCTCCCTTCCCATTGATCCAGAGAGTTCTTCTCGAACTACGCAGGGAGCATGCAACAATGATCCTGATAGCGCCTTTCTGGCCCAGGCAGATCTGGTTCCCCATGTTGACGCAATTGTCCCGGGAACCTCCAGTTCCGTTGCCTTTCAGCTCCCATCTACTGTCTCAAGAGGAGGGTTCACTGGTCCACCCGGACTTACGCTCACTGAACCTGCATGCCTGGCTCCTCGAGACATAGCCATTATGCGACACGGGGTCTCGCAAGGGGTGGCGGAAGTTCTCTCCGCTGCCAGAAAGCCAGCAACGCATACAACGTACACCATGAAATGGTGCCGATTTTGCTCGTGGTCTCAGGCACGCGGCCTCTCCCCTTTAGAATGCCCAGTGAAATCAGTTCTGGAATACCTACTTTCCCTCTTCCACTCAGGCCTTGCCTACTCCTCTATTAAAGTTCACCTCTGTGTGATTTCGGCCTACCACTTCCCGATAGGTCAGCGCACAGTGGCACAACTCGATGCCTCTCGGGACTTCCTGAGGGGGTGTTACACCTTAGGCCACCCATCAAGGATCCCGTCCCTCCTTGGGACCTACTCTTCGTCCTGGAACAGCTCACGCTTCCTCCCTTTGAGCCTGCCACAGATTGCAAGCTGCATTTTCTGTTGTGGAAAACGTTATTTTTAGTTGCTGTCACGTCAGCAAGGAGAATTTCCGAGTTACATGCTCTCATGTGTAAGGAACCTTATTTAATTTTCCACCAAGACAGAGCGTCTTTGAGGACGAATCCTAAATTCCTGCCTAAGGTGGTCTCTGCCCTTACTCTTAACCAGGACATCGATCTGCCTGTGTACTTTCCCAAGTACACTAATAGAGGAGAGGCACTGCTTCACACCCTGGATGTTCACTGCTCCTTAAGGTACTACTTGAACAGGACTAAACAGCTTCGCACGTCTGAGCAACTGTTCGTATCCTTCGCTGAGAGGATGTTGGGCCAGCCAGTCTCAAAGCAGACCCTTTCTCGCTGACTTGTCCAGTGTATTTCCCTTTGCTACAACAACAAACAGAAGCCCCTTCCGGGCACAGTCCGGGGCCACTCGACAAGGGGGGTGGCTACCTCCTTTGCAGCACTGCGCAATGTCTCCACTTCGGCCATTTGTGCCGCGGCTACTTGGAGCTCAGTGCACACATTCATTAGGCGCTATAGCCTGGATATTACCTCACAGCAGAGAGCGGTTTCGGCCTTGCCGTTCTACAGGGTCTCCTGTCCTAGAGTCAGGATTTGTTCAGGATCTCTCCGTTATGCCTCCTTCCAGAATGCTTAGAGGCGCTATTGCTTGGGAATCGGTCCTAATGGTGTTACCTGCTGCAAGAGCTGTATCTCGAAGTAAGATAGTACAGTTACGTAAGAACTTACCGTAACAGTAGATCTTCAAGAACAGCTCTTGCAGCAGGTACCTTCCCGCCCACCATTCCCCCTTGGTGGAGGTATGGCCTATCCAGGCCTTGACAGGAGCTAATGCTCTTTCTTCTTCTTCTGATGGCGGATCCTCAGTCTCCTCTTCTGATGTCATCCAGCGGCCGGGAGTCTCCGGCGGAAGAACTGGGGATTCTGGCGGGACCGCCTCCTTATGTACTATGCCTGACGGGCGGACCGACATCGGAGGGTGTCCCCGCTGAAGATTGCTAGCTGAAGATTGGGTCCTGATGCCCGCCGGCTTCAGTCCTAATGGTGTTACCTGCTGCAAGAGCTGTTCTCAAGATCTGCTGTTACGGTAAGTTCTTAAATAACTGTACTTTACTCACCTGTAACAGGAGTTCTAGGAATGGTATATGTTGTTCATCCAAACGACCCACCCGACCTCCCCAGCTTCGACGCACAACCTGGCTTCCAGCGGGCTAGATCTGAGTCATGGGGCGGAGCCGAGAGTTTTACCACCTGGGTGGGTGGGAGGAGCCAGCTTGAAGACCTTCCGGCAAGATTTAAAGCAGCAAGGAACCTGCCAGACAGTGTGGATGAACAACATATACCATTTCTAGAATTCCTGTTACAGGTGAGTAACCTGTATCTTTGTGTGCTTCATCCTGGGTGCTAGAAATTGGAACTAGGTTAGTATTAAAATGATTATCCAGTTTTCTGCAAAACACTACTTGTTGGCATCAACAGAGAACTTCAGTCTTAGAATAGTCCAAATAAAAAAATGAATTTGGGGATATTCTGTTCTTCATTATTAAACACATTTGAAGGAAAAGCTACTGTTTTTTGTCCCCTAGCCTTCATCTGGCCCTGCTGATTTTCCTACCTTGAAATAAGGACCTTCTGCTGTGAGGTCACTGCTTGTTGTCACTTAAAGAATTATAATAACACAAGCAGAGGATTGTGACTTCAGGACAGAACAAGCAGCAGGAAGTGATAACTGGCACATAGCCTTTTTAATGCAAATGTCTTAGTAATACCAAAAACATGGAATGTCAAAAAATTCAAAATGGGTTTAGTACAACTGAAATCTTACTTCGAGTGGGAGCTCTTGCAGCAGGCTTTTACCATTAGGACTATGCCATCAGGCACTAGGACCCCACGGCAAACTTCTAGCTAGCAGTCTGCAATGGGGACCACCCCCGACACCAGCTTCGCCCCAACATCGGCCGATGATATATCAGGGGGTGGTCCCCAGCCCACCTCAGTTCTTTTCCCGCCACTGACCCATTGCCTCTGCTCTTCGGTAGACTTTTAGAACTTGTGGTAGTTTCCTGTATTTTTTCGCAGTTCCTCTGGCCCGCTTGAATATGAGAGTCCCACAGTGGATGCTAAGGGTGCAGTGGGACCAAAGGTCAGATGATCTAGACCAACCGGTCAGGGTCTCCAACCCGGTCAGGACCCTTTTCTGGTGGCTAGACCCCCTCCAGCCTGGTACAAGGGGTCCTTTTCCAGCAGTAGCCTCCGAGACTGATTCTCACTACGAATGCCACTGGTCTCAGTTGGGGTGCTTATCTGGGAGATGAACAGACCCAGGGGAGATAGGTCTCCAGACAAGCAATTACTCCATATCAATATTCTAGAGATGCAGGCAGTCCTGAACGCCTTGAGGGCCTCTTCTTATCCAGATGGACAACACATTGGTGGTATTTTACATCATCAAGCAAGGGGGCACACTCGTACCCCCTTTGCAGGGAGGCGATGATCGTCTGGTATTGGGCACTGGAACATTGCTTAGACCTCACCGCTGTTCACGTTCCAGGCGTCCAAAACGTCTTGAGCGACAGCCTAAGCCGGTCTTGGACCAAGGCTCATGAATGGGAGCTCCTCCAGTTGGTAGCTGATCAGCTCTTTGACAGGTGGGGCCGCCCAAAGTACCTCTTTGCGTCTCCACTCAACACCAAACTGCCCAGTTTCTGCTTGCTAGAACCCGCGCCTGGTGTTTTCTGATGAGACACTTTGTCCCTCTGTTGAACAGGGAGATTTCAGTATGCCATCCCTCCCTTTCCCATTCTTCAGAGGGTTCTGCCGAAGCTTCAGACGGAAGGAGCAGAGATGATCCTTGTGACGTAGACAGCCAGCTCTGAGTGCTCGAGTGCTGTTTTAATTTTTGTTGTTTCATATAAAATATGTGAAGGGGAGGGTCAGTTCAAGGAAAATGCTGTCTTACTGGAACCGACACATCAAGACCCCCAAGGGATAAGTTCAAAGGACAGGAGGTATTTTAAACTGCAGAGATCTGGGGTGCAATTACCTTGTCAATTTGCTTTCATACCAGGAAATAAGAATAGCCATTCATAATGCCCTCAGGGAGATCCTTTGACTTGCATAGTTGCCAGGGAAGGACTTGTGGGAAGGGGTGTCGAAGAGAGGCCAGAATGGACATTGAAGAGGTTTGATGTCTGAGCCAGGGAGGACCCAGATGATTCTGGAAGGTCCAATATAAATTTCCAAGGAACCCTTGAATTACATGAATACCCTTTGATGTGTAGATACCCAGGGCCCAGACGAGGTTTAGGAGTCAAATAAACTTCTGATTTGAAGACCGTGACTTGCGTCAAAAGACTGTGTGTGTGTGTGTGTGTGTGTATAGCAGAGCACAAACCAGTTCTGACCAGTTAACCTGTGGAGAGGAAAGTCAGTGAGGTCATCTCATATGTTTTTTTTAAATATTTTATTTGGAGACCCTGTATTGTAAACTATAGAGTTTGATTCACCAAGGCAGAGTTAGTGACCTCATGAGAAGGCCGGCTCAGAAGTGTGTTTAAGTGCTGAAAGAACCTGACAGAGGGGCACAAGAAAATATTTCAGACTGACACAAGAGAATATTATCTGACTGAGGGAGAATCATCACAGCACTGAAAGAGTAAGATTAGACCAGTCTAAATGTATGTATTGTGGAAACTGTACTTTTTCCTGTTTGTTTTAAGGCTGTATGTGTTGGGATATATATAATTTGTTCTGTCATTATTGTTCTGTTTTGATATTTTTAAAGTAAATATATTTTTTTTACAAACGAAACTGCTGGAGTGCCTTGACAATTCTTTTTATTTTAAGTGGAGCTTTTAAAGGTTATAAGTACACTGTGTATGAGCTTATTGTATACCAAACTGGGAAATGGATAGAGTTCTCTAAAAGTCTTGCATTGCGTTCTAAGGGTTCATTTGAAAGACCTGGTTGGGTGCCCATAGGCAAAGATATCTGGCCCCCCGAAGACAGAATTATCTGAGCCTGATAATTGGGTATGCTAATAAGAGGTTATCAGTTTGAATCCTTCCAGAGCTTGAGACTAAGGTGACTTGAACCCACAAAACAAGACAAGAGGGTTACCTTGTCTGTTCACTTTATACAAATCATACACTCAGAGGTTGGCACTTTGGGAGTAGAGGGTTGACCGGCTGAGTGAGTTTGTGGACAATCCTCATCACTCCTTTTGTGGCCTCAGCAGATTTGGTTCCCACTACTTCAGCAGCTGGCAGTGGAACCTCTGAAACAGCTGCCGCTGAGCTCGCACTTGCTGTCTCAGGATCAGGGGACGCTGATCCATCCAGACCTCAAATCCCTGCATCTTCATGCCTGGCTCCTGCAGACTTAGCCAGAACTAGGTATGGGGTCTCCCAGGAAGTGGCGGACATTCTCGTGGTAACTAGATCCCCTTATGCCATGAAGTGGAAACGGTTTTGCTTATGGGCTTCACCCCGTCACCTGGACTCGCTTTACTTGCCCAGTGAACTCAGTTTTAGAGTACCTCCTCTCCTTGTTGAATCTAAGCCTGAGCTGCTTTTCCATAAAGGTACATCTTTCTGCAATCTCTGCCTATCTTGTACCTGTGGAAGGGAAAACCCTCACGCAACTGGACGTATCCCATAGGTTTTTACGGGGCATACTGCATATCAAGCCTCCCATTAGAGATTCGGTTCCACCCTTGGACCTCCTTTTTATGCTGGAGAAGTTAACTCTTTCCCCCGTTTGAGCCTACCTCAGAATGCGAGCTTCACTTCCTTTCTTAGAAAGTGTTATTTTTAGTTGCAGTTACTTTTGCCCGGAGAGTTTCAGAGTTTCAGGCCATGATATGTAAGGAGCCTTATTTAATTTTCTGTAAGGACAGGGTGTTCTTGGGAGTGAATCCTAAGTTTTTGCCTAAAGTGGTGTCTGACCTTATGTTTTAAACTACTATCCAGGTATCTCAAACAGAGGGGAAGCAGTCCTGCATACCCTGGACGTCCACAGGGTGTTAAGTTACTACTTTAATCGTACTGCTCCGCACCGTAAAATGGAACAATTGTTTGTGGAATTTGCACTGTTAAGGCCCCTCTGTGCCCAAGCAGACACTTTCAAAGTGGCTGGTAAACTGTATTATTTTCAGTTACAAGTACAACAAAACCCTGCCGGGCTCGGTTAGACGTCATTCTACCAGGAGAGTGGCTGCTTCATTTGCCTCTTCACGTAACGTCTCCATCGGAGACATCTGTGCAGTGGATACCTGGAGCTCAGTGCATACTTTCAATAAGCACTGCAGCCTGGACATTGCCTCTAGGAAAAGGGCAGGTTTTGGCCTTGCGGTCCTCCAAGGCCTTCTGTCTTAAGTGCCTCCTTGGGGTTACACTTCCAGCCTCCTCCCAGACTTACCTTTCTCCCTTTTTCGGGATTGCTTGGGACTCCGTCCTAATGGTAATAGCCTGCTGCAAGAGCTTCCACTCGAGGTAAGATAGCACAGTTACATAAGAACTTACCGTAACAGTAGATCTTTGAGAGGAGCTCTTGCAGCAGGCGCTCCTTTCCCCCTCTCCTTCGCCCTGGTGAGTTCTGCATATTTCTTTCTATGGCATGCTCCCTCCTGGTCCGCCTGCTGGTCCTTTCACTGGGTCTCTGGCGGGTGAACTGAGGTGAGGCTGGGGACTGCCCCCTGATATACCATTGGCCGATGTCTGGCCGGAGCCGAGACTGCTAGCTAGAAGTTTGCCGTGGGGTCCTAGTGCCTGGCGGCATAGTCCTAATGGTAATAGCCTGCTGCAAGAGCTGCTCTCAAAAATCTGTTACGGTAAGTTCTTACGTAACTCTTCTTTCCTTTCTGCTGATTCCAGCTGATTTTGTCAGAATTCAGAAAATCGCTTTTAAACCCCCCCCCCCCAATTTAAGGGGGCGCTTTAGTGGGTTACCCATACTTCTGTATCCATTGCTGCTGTAATGTCTTGCGTACTCTGAGGGACTGCTTAGTCTGAATGACTGTGTTGGATCAAACCTTCATAGATCTGACCCTTAGAGAATCTGATATGTACTTTACACCAGCTTGACCCCACCACTACCCATTTTGGGCAATTGGCACTACCTCTTTGGTCAAGGCACCCTTCTTTCATTCAGAATGGACTTCAGAAAAAATCAGGCACACCCTATCCCCCAAAAAAAAAGTACTAACCAATTACAGGCAACTTACTGTCTGGTTGCAAGTGGATTGGGGTCTCTTGGTTTTCACTCAGAATGGCTGAGGAGTGTTCCTTTAATATAACTTCTAGTTGTATAAAGGGGTATGCTGGGTGTATTTTGATGCATTTCAGATCAAAGATAGGCGACTTGTGGCTATTGTTATTAGACTCACTTTCTTGAGGCTTTTTAATATGACTGGATGAATATTGTCCAGAATTTACAAAATGAGCAACCTTGATGTGAAGGTGTACTGCTGGGTGGGTATCAGGTGAGGTGATGTGTAGAAGGATATCATCCGCATATACCGGCAACTTGTAACTGCAAGAACCAACAGAGATACCAGATATTAGGTAGGAACAATTAATTTTCCGAATAAGTGGTTCTAAGAATAAATTGAAAAGGAAAGGTGAGAGAGGGCAGCCTTGTCTAGTGCCCTGATGGAGAGTAAAGGGAGAAGATAAAAGGCCATTGCACATCACATGGGCTGAAGGGCGAGTATAGAGAACCTTGATCCAATGGATGAACTTTGAGGGGATATGAAATTTAGGCAGTTTTTTTTTTTTTTCGACTTTATTTCCCTCTGGTCATGGCCCGTGGAACCTCTCTTGGGCATCCTGCCTGCCTGAGGTCCCTTCTGACTGTGCCTCCTCTCTTCTCCCCCCACCCAGCCAGCACCCCTGGTTTAACCTATCCAGGGTGGGTCACCTTCTCTTTGGGTGCTCTTCTAAATCAGTTTCTGGCTGCAGGTTAGGGCTCAGAGGAGTAACTGGAAGGCCAGTTGAGGTGAAGCTGGCAGAGGGCGTGGGGGACGGGTGCCGTCACCTGTTCCACGGAGCCAATGTTTTCCTTGTTCTGGTGGTGGCCTCCCTTCCCCTTGCATGGGCACGCCTGACGCAGTGGTGCATGGCAGCCCTGCCTGCGTCAGCCATGCTGTACAGTGTGCAGCCCACGCACTGCAAAGAAACATAGACTTTGATGGCACATAAGGACCGCTTGGCCCACTTAGACTGCCCATTTCCCCTACCTAGAGGATAAGCTGCAGATCCTATTTAACCAACAGCTTATTTCTTCCTACCCCCCCACAAAAATTGCCTTGCGTCTGTCCCATGCATTCTTGAATTCTCCCACAGTTTTAGACCCCACAACCTCCTCAAGAAGGCTGTTCCATGCATCCACCACCCTCTCTGTGAAAAAATACTTCCTCACTTTGCCCCTGAGCTGTCCTCCCTCTATCTTCAAATTGTGTCCCCTTGTTCTTGCACATCTTTTTTCTGAAAGACACTACCCTCTTGGACTTTGTTGATTCCACCGAGGTACTTTAATGTTTCTGTCCTGTCCCCCCTCTCCCCTCCTTTCTTCAAGGGTATACATATTAAGCTCCTTTAGTCTCTCCTCGTATGGCTTCTCTTGCAGACCCTGCACCATTTTAGTTGCCCTCCTCTGAACTGCCTCACTCCTGTCTATGTCCTTGCAGAGATGGGGTCTCCAGAACTGGATGCAGTACTCCAGATGGGGTCTCACCAACTGTACAGGGGGATAACAACTTCCTGTTTTCTGCTGGTGATGCCTCTCCCTATACATCCCAGTATCCCCCCAGCCCTTCCTACCACCTCCTCACATTGCTTGCCAACCTTAAGGTCATCTGATATGATTACCCCCCCAGGTCCCTTTCCGTGTTTGTTTTTAGTTCCTCCCCCTCCATTGTGTAATCTTCCCCTGGGTTTTTGTTTCCCAGGTGCATTATTTTGCACTTCTTTGCATTGAATCCTAGCTGCCATACTTCTGAGCCACTGGTGCGCCAAGCTATCCCCCACCCTTCCTCCGGGGAGGAGAGCTGCCCTGTTTGCGCTCAGTCCTCGACCCGCCCCTGCCGACACCTTGGTGCCTGAGCTTGCTCCTGAACTCTGGTCACCGGCGTGGCGCGAGATGTGTCGTCCAGTGCCTCAACCCTCAGTGCCACCAGGCTGGCCTAGGCAGCAGGTTAAAAAGGATACTCCCAGGAAACACTGTCGAAGGCTTTTTCCGCATCTAGGGACACTAATAAGGAGGGGATGAAAGAGGTTTCGGAAGCCGAGATCAAATAAGAGAGAGAGTTCGCAGGTGATCTGCGGAAAGCCTCCTAGCTACAAACCTCACTTGTTCTGGACTGATGAGGGAATGCTACACTCGATTTAACCTACCGGCTAGAACTTTAGCAAGGATTTTCAAGTTGACGTTAATTAGGGAAATGGGACGGTAGTTTATAACTAACATGGGATCCTGACTGCGTTTCGGAAGAACCACAATAGTAACTTCTGTAAAAGTGGGATCCGAGAGTCCCTGCTGGTAGATATAATAGAAGGTGGTGAGAAGCAGGGGGGCTAAAAGGTGCATAAAGGTCTTACAAAAATTAGAGGTATACCCATCTGGGCCGACTTTTCTATTCCTATCTGCGACTGTCCAATGTCCTCTACCTCTTATGTCCTCCACCCCCCACCCACTATTATTGTGCTGGTCATTTTGCTCCCTCATCACTAGCCTGTACTTGTATCTACTATATGTTAACTGTTGTCTTTATTGTGTATGGTTATGCTCCCCCAGTGTACTGTATTGCTGTATTTGATTGCCGTTTCTGTAATGTTGCTATTCAGATCTTGGAGGATATCTCCTCCACTAGGTCACACCTTTGGAACTATAATAAATCAGCATTAGAACCACACAGTAACTTTTGCTAGCTGGGGACCACCCACGATGACATGCAGCATCTATGTGTGTATCTAAACATGGGTGGTCCTATCACTCCTCTGTTCTTTTCCCGCCATTGAGCATCCTCATTGGAGCTGCTGAAGGAAATGCTGTCAACTTTGCCATTTATTATTTTTATTAGTGTGTATATCACCATCTCTGTATGCCTCTGAAGTGGAAAGACCCTTTATTTCAGTACTGTAAGTGTGGAGATAAAATTTACATAGAGGACACACGCAGACTGTGCGTGCTGTTTGGGTCTATCTCAGCATGAGGACTTGTGAGATTTGCCAGAACTTCAACCAGGCTACAAGGTGATGCCATAAGAAAGCTCTAGAAAATTTCCTTTTGTTAAAAACATTCAAAGCCTTGAAGGAGGAAGGAGGCTCAAAATCTGCTTCTCCCTCACCATCAGCCAAAAGGCAGCCGTCGAAGTCTAAGGATCGGGACAAGGAACGGTCGTCGTCATGGCCCTCCTTGTCATCTGGCCATAAGCACAAACAGAGAGAAAAAGCAGAGTCTGCTTCGCTAGAGAGGTCCTGGTTGCCACTGAGACAAGGTAACCCTTAGTCATCGCCTGCTGTGGTGCTGTTGACTACAGCCACCTCGACTGCCGCTGAGACACCAAGGTTGGGGCTTGGCTTAGGCACTGCTGTATCTAGTATGGACAGTATGATGCCATCGTCATCAAGCCAAGGCCTGTTGATATAGGTACACCCGGCCCCTTTACAAGGTGCTGCCGATTCCCAGGCTGTGCTAGTGTAGTTCTTCTGAAATGATTCAACACATTCTTCCTGGATTTCCAATGCAGGCAGTTATTTCCACCAATGGGGCCTTCTAGCACTCTGCCCCCGTTGACGGGTTCTAGTAACACACCACAGATTTCTGCCTCTCAGCTGCCACCGGCGTTGCCGTTCTGTTCTACGACTCCCATTGTCGATTGTGCTGACGACGATGCAATGGATTGTAATCCTGATCTCATGCATTTAGAGGACGAATATGAAGGTGAACAATTTCGGGAGGAGCTCTCTCATTCTAGCTCTACCCTCTCATCATATATGGAGGACTCCATGGTCTGTACCTCGATATCTCCTGAGAGCCAATCTTTTCAAACCGTGATGCAGCAAATGCAGTCTGTCATGGACTTTGAGGCGCAAGAGGAACATTCCACTAAAATGAATCTCATTGAATATTTGGAGGTGCCCTGTTGCCCCTCCATTATTATTCCGCCTCTGTATCCTGCATTAGAGGGTGCTACTTTGGCTGCATGGTACAGACCAAACTCACTACCTGCAGTCCCTAGAAAGTCTGATAAGCAGTATCCTACACCATCTGCTAAGCCTTATTATACTAACCAGCCAGAAACTGACTCTGTAGTCATCATGGCTACTCATGATAGGCTTAGAGCACCTTGTCATATGGGTACTTTTCTTCCTGATAAAGAATCTAGGAGGTAAGATGTGTTGGGCAAACATACTTATACCTCAGCATTATTGGGCCTTAGGATTGCAGGCTACCAGGCCCACATAATTGGATATCAGAACAGCCTGTGGAAAACTGCTTGTACTTCTGCTCGGGCTTTGCCTGATGGCTCTGCCAAGAAAGATTTGCTAAAAACATTGTCTGCTGGTGCTGTGGTTGGCAAACATTTGCTGGGCTCTGCATATGATATCTTTGATGCCTCTGCCAGGGTTGTTATATTTGGCAGTTGCATGAGGGGATATTCTTGGCTTAGAGCTGCTGGCTTTGCGAATGATGTGCAAGTGGCAGTTTTGAATGCTTCCTTTTAAGGGTCAGAACGGTTTGGCTATGATTGTGAAAAGACCCTACATGACCTTCAGACTTCAGAAATGACTCTAAGGTCTGTAAAGTCCCTGTATCCCACTCCTACTAGAGGTAGTGTTTGGGGTTCCTTATGTCCACCTGCTGTCCGAGGTAGTCGTGCCTACCATCAGCAAGGCTATGGCAGAGGAGGTAGCCTGCTTCCAGGTCTCCTCCCCCTGGTGACGACACAAAAGCTCCCCAAAGGAATTGGTTCTGGTGGCTCTGCTGCCCTCAGTTCTGCCTGGTTCTTTTCCATCTCTCCTCCCCACCTCGGTTACCACCTCCAGGGGTGAGTGCAGAAGGCAGGATCTCCCTGCCTCTGAATCAGCATTGGAAGATCACTATGGATGAGTGGGTTCTGGAGATCTGTTCTCAGGACGTGAGGGACGTACACCTTCATGTCAGGATCAGGAAATCCCACAGTTAATACCTCCATTTTATGCTGGAGAGAGAGAACACTGTCATTTCAGTATATTGCCCTTTGGCTTGTCTTCTGCGCCACAGGTCTTTACCAAATCTTGGCAGTAGTTGCAGCAGCCCTTCGCAGGGAAGGCTTTATGTTTTCCCTTGTCTGGAAGACTGGCTGCTGAAGCCCATCTCCAGTGATGTTCTGCTACACACCCTGTCTCATGCACTACATCAGTTGTGTTACGACTTGGGAGTTGCAGTAAATGTGACATAGTCTGTGTTGACTCCATGCCAAGCACTACAGAGTACAGAGGTGGTCTTGGACATAGAAAATGGATGTGATCTCCTGCCGCCAAATGGGGAAGGCACTCTGATTGCCCAAGCACACTTGATAAACAGAAGCCACTGTGTTCTGCGAGAACCATGTGACGTCTCCTGGGTCTCATGGCTGCGGCCGTAATGACTGCCACTGGCACACCTTCATATGGGAATCCCTCAGAGGACACTAAAGGTCCAGTGGGATCAGTTGACAGATGAGCTGGACCAAATGATTCTCATCACATCCTCTTTGCGAAGCCTTGTTGTGGTGGATGGATTGTGAGAACCTACTGAAAGGACGTTCCATTCCTTCTATACTAGCTCCTGTACAGATCCTCACCATGGATACCTCTGGATAATCAGGGTGCCCGTCTCAGCCCTTACCAGACACAGGGGTCATGGACTATGGTTAGAGGCTGAACTGCCTGTAAATGTCCTGGAAAAGAGCTTTCCTGTACACAATCTAGGCCTTTCAGGATAGTCTTTGCCCCGATCCTCCGATAATACAAACAGACAACGTCAGTGTGATGTGTTACATCAACAAGTAAGGGGGCACTAATGTCTGTTCCTTATGCAGGGAAGCAATGAGAGTATGGTACTGGACACTGTGTTATGGCCTTCAGCTATCGGCAGTGTATTTCACATATCTCCAAAACATCTTAGTAGACAAGCTAAGCAGGTTCCAGGCGATGGTTCACAAATGGAAACTGCTGATTTCTGTGGTAAATTACCTTTTTGCAAGATGGGGTCATCCAGAACTGGACCTTTTCATGTCACCATACAATGCCTGCTCTCCCCAGGGCCTGGAGTTTTTTTTTGCTGCCCCCAGTTCCGGGCCGGCCTCTCCCTCAGGCCTTCCTATGCCCCTCGCTGCCAAACTGCCTTGATGCAGCCACCCATCACCCCATATTGCAGCCCCGCCCCCCGGGGTAACCAGACATAACCCTTCACTGGACGGGTCCCTCTCCTCCAAGGGGGAAGGCACCGGAGGGGCAACCAGCACAATTCTTGGCCTGGGTGTTGCTGGAGTGGCCCGTGCACTGCTCGAGGTCTCGCTGCAGTGGGAGCTGGCGAGTGCCACCCGGTCGGCCACAGGGCTCTCTTCCCATTTGCTCCCCGGGAGCATGGTGTGCCACTAACATCAGGCATACGCTGATGTTCCCCACGCCCCATTAGTTAGTGGAACCCCACACATTGCCATGCCCCCCAGCCTCCGCCAGGGGTCAACAAGTGCCAGGTTGCTTCCCTGCCCTCCCCCCGAGAGAAGGCGAGCAGTCATCTGACACTCGATCCCTCTCCCCCCGGCCCACCCTCCAGTACCAGAGTCCGTTCCCAAACCCGGGTTGCTGGCGTCTGGCGGAAATCCAACACGCTGCAGCGGGCTGACCGCCTGGGTTTTATATGAGATGTTGTGTCTGTCTTGGAAAGGGAAATTCCTGTATACTTCCCCCCCATTCCTCTAATAGAGAGTTCTGCTCAAACTTCGGGTGGCGAGTGCCACTCATCCTCATTGCTTTAGGATGGCCTTGCCAGATATAGTTCACACTCCTTCAGCATCTGGCAGTGGAGCCTTATGTCCCTTTACCACTGTGTCGGGGACTGTTGTCACAGGACAAGGGATTCTTGGTCCATACTGGCCTGAAGTCCATCCGTTAGGAACACATGGGATAGGCATAAGGGAATCTCAGTACCAAACCAAACATGGGGGAAATCTGAGGACTTAATTGGGACAGGGGTGGTACTTTAGACAGGTATAACAGGGCAGACTGAGTGGGTCAAATGGTCTTTATCTGCTGACAAATTCTATGTTTGCATGCGTGGCATCTGTAAACGTAGCCATTGCATATTTTGGGGCATCCCCTAAGGTTGCTAACCTCCTGATTGTGGTTAGGAGGCCTTCTACCAGACACATTTATTCCCTGAAATGGAAGCGTTTCACTTTGTGGGCCGCTTCCCAAAATCTAGACCCTTTTACATGTCCTGTGAGTGCTGTGTTGGAATAGTTGCTTTCCCTGTCTGACTCTGGCCTGCAGTATTCTTTGCGGTGCATTTTACAGCTATATCAGCTTTCAAGGCACCTTTTGATGGTCATACAGTTGTTCACTTTGAGGTGTTCTGTACGATTCTAAGAGGTATTCTTCATAAAAAAAAAAAAAAAAAATTCCTGTCCATACTCCATTCCTGCTTTGGGACTTGAGAAATTGACACTGGCTCTTTTGAGCCTGGTTCAAGTTGTGGCTTAGGTTTCCCGTCATGGAAAACATTGTTTTTAGTTGCAATGACTTCTGTTCAAAGGATTTCTGAGCTTCAGGCTCTAACGTGTGAGCCTCTTTATTTGATTTTTCACAAAGACAGTCCTTGTTTATAAATCCTAAGTAAGCTGAATTTACACTGAATCAAATGATACACCTTCCTGTATATTATCCTGAGCATGACAACCCGGGTAAGGCACTGCTTCATACTTTGGATGTACGGGGAATACTGCAATACTATATTATTCACACCTGAACAGCATACATCCTGGTATGGCTAAATACCAGTCATGGTTTTCATTGCACCATGCCTCTGTAATAGTGACAATGTCCAGATCAGCCTCGATTACAGTGGCCACTGGGTCAGTGATCTTATTCCCCAGACTTCTAGTGTTTGCACACATGGTATTCTGCTACCACCCTTCTTGCCAACCCCCCCCACCTTCTTTCCTTACCCACTCTGCCCTCATATCCATCCCTGTTCATACCTACCATTTTGTTTTTCTTATCAGGTACCTTTGGGGATTTGCTTCCCTTATGGTTCACCCTGTTGACTACTTCAGCTAGTTGGGGGGGGGGGGACCGTCTGCGTCTCCCTGCTTCCTTCCATCACACCCCTCAGCCAATTTAAATGCTCGCCTATATAACACTTAAACCGCACACTGAGGACTTGTGTTCCCCTGCCAGATGGATGCAGGTCATCTCTGTTGTATAGGTCTTTATCCCTCCAGGTGGGACCCCAGTCCCCAGTGTAGCCAGTTCATCCCCTCCCCTGCACAACTCCTTCAACTGTTGATTGAAGCTCCTTGTACAGATTACTCTAGCCACCCCCTGTTGTAGACTGGCAGTACCTCAGAAAAGGTCATTGAGTGTGCTACCTGCCTAAGACCCCTCCCCAAGTCTCTGAACTCCTCCTGCACAATCCTAAACTTGTTAATAAATACAGAATAAATTCTTATAGTTAATATCTTTATTGAAAAATATTTTCACGTTACAAGTCAGTTCTTATCAAACAGGCAAATTATGTAAGTTCACAGTTACCAGACATATTGGTGTGGCTGAACAAGGGCATGTTCAGTAGCAAGATGCCCAAATATATGAAATAAGTTATTCTAACCTCAGGAATCAACTAATATTATTATTACTCGTTGCAGTTCTCTTTGAAGTCAGGACTGCCCCAGAGAGAATAGAATAATATGCTAATCATGGAATGTTTAGCTAATGCATCTATTTTCAAACAGCCTTGTGCCAATTGCCTACATTCTACCTCAGATCTCTTCTCTCTACTGCAAAGATCAGATGCCCTTCAGATCTCTCTCAATTAGGATAATCTGATTACTGTTTAAGACCAAAAAAACTCAAGTATTTTTGTCTTATTTTTCATTACTGCCTTGTGTCTATTGTTTTTCCTCATAGCAGGGTTTTTATATAATTGATTAGCAGTACTAACTAACTGTAAAGAAAGTATTTATATAGGTTTTCTAGAAGTGTTGTGTTTAACAAAGTGAGGCAAGTGCTATGCATTTCTCACGTTTTTAGCACTTTTTCTAACTTTATGTTTATTAATATTTAATAGACATAGTCATTACTAATTTCAGATATTACATACATTAAGTTTTATATCCAGGAGGGCGCCACTTCTCTTAATACTTGCAGTTTATCCATCCAAAATTAAAAGATATGTCATAAGGGGTTACAGTAGCTTTAAAATCCAAAGTAAGTTGTTTCACTTGGCTGCAAAATGAGCCCACGAGCTGCATGGTAAGCAATATGAAATCAAAAACAGTATTTGTGTCCCAAACTTCATTTCCACTGGAAACTAATGTGTACCACCGTGCTTAAACAATGAAAATTAGCACAATGAAGTGCAATAATCGAAAAATAGTCCTTATCTTCCTGTAAATGAACTGGGGAAAAGAGCAGACAAAATCACTCCCCGAGTATACAATATTTAATCCTCTACATACTTAGCTTAGTGATAATATGACTAATTAGGTGCATATGAGAAATAATTTGTAAAGAGGATACAGCAATAAACAGAATTCTCATATTAACTTTAGAACTACATATTCTAATCCCCCTTAAGGCGCTAACTAGGCCTAAGAGCCAACTTTATGAAACTACTTCCTCTCTTCAGTCTGATAAAAAGAACCTGTTTCAAGTCCAGAAATAAAAGATTCAAGTGTTCTCCTCTGAAGAAGAATAAGCCTCCTCTCTCCGTCCTTGGCTGAGCTGCATATTTCTGGCACCACTTGAGAGCATCTTTAGGATCCGAGAATAAAAAAAAACAACTTTACCACGGTGTGTGATCCTCAACCGTGCTGGGAACACCATTCCATGCGATATCCCACCTTCACGGAGCATTGCCCTAGCTCCGTCAAATTTCTTCAGTTTTTGTCGAGTAGTGTACCCTATGTCCGGGAACATCAGAACATTTTGGCCCTCACACAAGAGTACTCGCGTTCGTCTAGCCGTTGCAAACAGCGAGCCTCGAGAGCCGACTCCATCAGTCACTACTACCACAGTGCATGGGGCCTCTGCGTTATCAGGTGGCCCCACGGTGAACCCTATACACTTTCTGGATTCGTTGGACTGTAGAAGTCACCTACTCGCCCAGCTACTGTGTCAACCATTCCTGTGTGAACAGAAGCAGATGATCTCCCTCTGCTCTGTCCGGTATGCCAAGAAGACAGAGGTTAGAGGCATGAGCCTGATTTTCAAGGCTCTCCAATTGAGTCTTGAGGTGTGTATTTTCTTTTATTATCGCTGATACCGCTCCCATTGCTGAATCGGCTCTTTTGGTTGCTTCTGAGGTCGCCAGGTTGACAGATTCCATATTGGTTTCGATATTGGTTACCCTGTGTGTAAGATTGTCAAACTTTTCAGCCAAGCCAGGGAGTGAAGAGATCAGTCGATTCATTTTGTCTCCACCAAAATCAGCTTCTTCATGGTCCTGGCCTTCTGTCGATCGGGTTGCTGGAACACCGGGGGTGTTTTTGGATTTAGATCCCTCTGCGGCCAACTTGTCTCTTTTAGGATTGCCCATTGCAGAAAGGAAGTTTTTAACCACTCTGCTCCTGAAAAAATTGAATTAAAAGCGTAAAAATAAGACAGGAAGTATGGAGCTGTATTAAGATGCGTCCTCCACGCTCGGGCTCCACAGCGCCCCCCCATTTTAGCACTTTTATGAGCAAAAAGCTAATCAATTTTTAGAGTAAATAAAACCCTGTTTAAAGTGTTTTAAGTTTTTTTTAACAGGACCTCCTGGTTTTAAGAATTGTTGAAGTGTGCTGAGATGTTTGCTAAGCCAGATAAGTATGGTCTTTGCTTGATTTGCCTTTGGCAACAACAATTTTATGAAGATTGTGATATATGTAAGTCTTTTCCTGGTAAAACTGTGGGGAAAAATGCAGGGAGAGGTTTAAAAGGAAACTAGAGGAGGGGTCCCTGGGCTCTAACCAGTCCACCCCCTCCATGAATGTGGCAAGTCCTTCCAGAGCCTCTAATTCCACCCCGATACAGGTGAGGGCTCTGGCTTGAGGAGGGGTCCCTTGGCTATAACCAGTCCACTCCCGCCATGGATGTGGCAAGTCCTTCCAGAGCCTCTAATTCCACCCCGGTATGGGTGAGGTTTCTGGCAAGAGAGGCAATCAGCCAGCTGCCAAAAAGCTGAAGAAAACAAAGCACTCTGATACCCCGGCTGAAACGCCTCAAGGAGTCCGTCAGGTGCCTATTAAAGCTACCTCTGCTGCTGATCTAACTCAGGCCTTAGCTTTACTCCAGGTACTGCAAAGGTTATTTCCTCCTCAGCAGCCCGTGATTACTCCTGCTGAAAACGCAGCTATTGTTGCCCCTCTGGTGCCTACTGCTACTTTGGCAAATGATGATGATGGTGACATCTATAACCAGGATGAGAAGGGAATGAACCTGAGGTGTCACCAGAACAGGATTTTGGTTACCCCCGACCCACAGAAGATTTCTTTCCCATTTCTTTGTGAAGGAAATGGTAGAGACCCTGGATTTGCAAATAGCTGAAGAGATCCATGATGAAGAAGAGGCACAATATATGGAGCTTATGGGGCTGACACCCTCAAAAAGCTTTTACCCATCTATAAATTAAAAAAATAAATAAAAATGGATGCGTTAGAAATCCTTAAGGTTCCTAATTCAGCAGTATGGCTAAAAGGGGTACCTTTCGGTATCCCTGGCAATCTGGCAAGCTATTTACCAGGCCTATGCAGCCCTCTACCAGAAAGTTCTCTGGCAGTCAGTTGTCAACAATGCTGCGGCTAACCCCTCTTTAACTGTCAGAGCTATTGGATACAGCAAAATTGGATTTGGAGGCTTCCAAATACCAATTTCAAATGGCAGTTGTCACTGATTATATTATACTGCTGCAAAATGGACGGCTGGTGCAATAGCCCTGAGGAGATTTGCCTGGCTGAGGGCTGCCAACCTCACCCAGGGCACACAAGCTAAGGCAATGGATTTTCCAGTTGAGGGCCACTCTCTTTTTGCTGCCCAGACTGAAGCTTACATAAAAAAAAAAAAAAATGATCAATATAAAGCCACTTTTAAAAGTAACTTGACTAGAGACTTTTTCTTATTCTAGGCGAGGCAGGGGCAGGTCTTCCTTTAGGAGACCTTTCTTACAGATATAGGCTGTCACTTGGCAGCAGTACTAACCACAGCAGATAGAACCCCTGCCTTTTTTCCCTTCAGGCTGCTTCTCCCCATCCTGTAGTGGGCAGACTCACCCACTATTTCCAGGACTGATCAAAATTAACAAGTGGGTTTTGGAAATAGTGAGTCAGGGTCTCTCCCTTTGTTTCAAGTCTCTTCCTCCTCCAAGATTGAAACAGTTTGCACCAGCTTCCTTCTCAGAAAGAGAATTTCTGGAGCAGGAGGTACAGGCCTTATTACGGGCAAAAGCAGTCAGACCTATTCCCCACAACCAAAGAGGACAAGGGCTCTATTCCAGATATTTCCCAACCACGAAAGTATCTCATATTCAGACTCCCCTCAGGCTACTACCAGTTTTCAGCACTGCCGTTTGGCCTCACCTCTGCACCAAGGGTTTTTACCAAGTCCATGGCAGTGATAGTGGCACACCTTGGAAGAATGGGTGCTACAGGTTTTCCTTACCTGGACGACTGGCTAATCATAGGGAAATCCCACCAACAGGTGTCAGACCACCTACAGGTAGCCCAGGATATACTGATGTCCCTGGGATTCCTTCTCAATATCAAAAAGTCAGTGCTGACTCCTGTGCAAGTTCTGCAGTTCATAGGGGAGAACTGGATACAGTAGTGGGAACAGTTTTTCTCCCCCAAGAGAGGGCAGAAGATATTCGGCTCTTGGCAGGCTCAGTCGCCCTGGGCAGGCCAAAGCCAGCAAAACATTTCCTTCAACTATTGGGGCACATGGCTTCAGCAGCAAGCACAGTCATAAGTGCCAGATTTTAGATGAGAGATGCCCAGTTCCACCTCAGAGCACACTGGTGCCAGAGGTGAGACCCACTCTCAAAGCCAGTACCTGTAATAAAAACCTTGCTACAGGCACTCCAAGAGTGGAGGGAACTAAAAAACGTAAGGGAAGGGGTTCCATTTCTGCAGGTGCCTCCTTCTCGGGTTCTCACAACTGATGCTTCCCTGTTAGAATGGGGTGCCCACTTAGGGGATCACACCATTCATGGCTTCTGGGACAGTGCAGACTCACTCCTGCACATTAATCTGCTGGAGCCGAGGGCTATATACCTGGCCTTTCAGGTTTTCTCTCGTCTTCTGGGAAAAGTGGTACAAGTCAGATCAGACAATACCACAACAGTGTACTACATCAACAAACAAGGAGGAACAATGTCCACTCCTCTTTGTACAGAGGTAATGAAGATATAGAGCCTTGTTTACTCCCTAGACACCTCTCTACAAGCAATTCATCTGCCTGGCAAGGACAACACCCTGACAGATGCCTTGAACAGGATAATTCAGGCCCATCACAAATGAGCATTGAACAGGCAAGTGGTGAATGCTGTATTCAGGAGGTGGGGGATCCCAGAAATAGACGTTTTCGCTTCCCACCAAAATCACCACTTGCCTCCCTATTGTTGCAGGGCCCCAATGAAAGGGACAGTTCCCATGGATGCCCTGATTCTCGATTGAACAGGCAGATACCTTTATGCCTTTCTTCCCTTTCCACTGATTTTCAGAGTTCTCATCAAGCCCAAGTCATTGCCAGCTTGATGATCCTGGTAGCACCAGACTGGGTAAGCCGGCCTTGGTACTCCCTATGCTTTCAATGCCCGTGAGCAAGCTGATTCACCTTCCTCAGAGGTACAATCTGTCACAACCCCACTCAGCAGGTCAGGCCCTCTGCTCCCATAGTGCCAACCTCCAAGCGCAGTATTGTGAACAGGTAACAGAAACAGGGTAACCCTCC
The DNA here is from genome assembly GCA_016271365.2 of Neoceratodus forsteri. Taxonomy (NCBI): domain Eukaryota; kingdom Metazoa; phylum Chordata; order Ceratodontiformes; family Ceratodontidae; genus Neoceratodus; species Neoceratodus forsteri. Next base: position 173,276,665 of record JADMNL010000028.1, on the reverse strand, counting down.
TGTCTGTCTGTGAGTTTGAATCACCTTTGGTCTCAAGTTCTGGAGGGATTCAAACTGTGAACCTTCTGCTAGCGTACCCAAATGTACAGGCTCGGATAGTTCAGCTCTTCAGGGAAATGCCAGATATCTTTCGCCAAGGGCACCTTACTAGGTATACAAAGTGAACCCTTAAAAACGTTATAAAAGAGCTTAGATACAGTAAATTCTTACCTTTTCCCAGTTTGGTATATCATTAAGCTTATGAACAGTGTTGTCAAAATCTTAACCATCCATGCATCACAGGCAAAAAGGAAGGACTTGGAAGACACAAGCAGTCTCTTTGAAATAAGAGGTTTACTTAAAATGATTAAAATATTTAAAATGTAATCGCAGAACAATATACAGTTGAACCCCATTTATCCGACCAGCATGGGGGACATCTGATCGGTTCAGATAAATGGGATTTCTGCCTGTAAACCACACACAGAATAAAAAAAAAAAAAAAAAAAACACACACACACATTATCACCGTGAAGAAACATCTTTATTTTTATTTTAACAAGTGAAGTGCCAAAAAAAATCAATCAGTTTGAAATACAATTCTGTACAGTACTTTATTTTTTGTAGTAGTCCGTAATACATTTCTGCCTCAGTGTGTCATACTGCTTTCGGGCTGCACACTGTTTGATGCTTCTCAACAGCATGACTTGTATTGGATCACAATCAGGTTGTGATTGCAAGTACAGTATGGTACTCTCCAAGTGCTGAACAGCCTCACCGTGACTGGGAACGATTGGTGGAGAATCTTCTGTTTTGGAGTCCTGATCTTCCTCTGGCTTCTGTTGTGTACGTGAAACTATCTCCACAATGCCTGCGTCTGACAACAGTTCATGCCCTTCTTCACTTTTATCACCATCTAGCTACTGTTGCACTTCATCTTTGGATGGTGGATTTGGAAGATCCGCTGCAAGCTGTGCGATCTCTGCCGCAGAAACAGTGTCAGTGCTGTCAGGGAGGTTAGTGATGTTGGGGGGGCAGCCATACTCGTTTTAATCCCGGATTTCTTCCAGGATTTAACAATCAATTCAGGTCTCGCACCCTCCCAAGCCTCAGCAGCCATATAAACAGCATCTTTTAATGTAACAGCTTTAATGATTTGGGCCAAGGGAATGTCATGGTTATCGTTAGCCAAGACTGTCTGCAGCAATTGTTTTCTATAACCACACTTGAATATCTCAAGCACACTCTGGTCACATGGTTGTAACTTTGAGGTAGTTTTTGGGGGAAGAAACATACAGTGAATGAACCCCCCTCGTGTGCGAACATCTGAAATGTTGGGGTGTGCAGGTGAATTGTCCGCCAATAGTAAAGCCTTGAGCGGAAGAGGTTTTGACTGCAGATACAGCTTAACTTGAGGCACAAAATGATAATTGAACCAGCTAGAAAAAATATCTGCGGTCATCCATGAACTTCTTTGTGCCTCATGCTGTACTGGTAGTGATGCCATATTCATATGCTTAAAGCATCTAGGCACCTGAGATTTCCCAACCACAGCAAGCTTTAGCTTGTGACCAGCTGCATTCACACAGCCAAGGACAGTAAGCCTGTCTTTTTGTTTCTTAATTCCTGGAGCGTCTTTCTCTGGTCCATGTGCAAGAGTACACTCGGGAAGCCCTCGCCAGAATAGCCCAGTCTCATTGGCATTAAAAACCTGCTCGGGAAGCAACCCCTCCTGTTCGATGGTGTTCAGCAGCTGGCTGATGAAAGGTTCAATCTCATCGTCTGCTGCACTGAGCCTTTCGCCACAAAGTCTGAGCTGGCGAATTCCGTGGCGACGCTTGAAACGATCCAGCCAGCCCTTGCTAGCTGAAAAGGGGCCACTTACACCAAGGCGTTCGTGAACTTGAAGGGCCTTTTCCTTAAGTAGTGGGCCACAGATAGGGGTACCCTTATCTCGCTCTTGGCGGAACCGGGTGTAAATCACAGCATCCCGCTGCTCATCATTACACCCCCTCACATTTTTTCTGTCCTCAGATCCAGTTGCAGTCTCCATTGAAATGGCAAAGTCTTTTACCTTCTGCTTTGCCTGCTTAATATCACTAATGGTGGATTTCCCCACACCATATTCCTGTGCCAGTGCCACAGCTCGCTCTTTATTCTTGAGCCTTTCAACAATCCGCATCTTCTGTGCGACTGTGAGAACAAGGTGCTTTCTTTTGCCATTGGGGGACGGTGAATCCATTATATACATGAGCAGACTCAGAGACAGCATCTATTTATACAGCCACGCTAGATTCAGGGAAATTCAGGGAGTGCCTTAATTGCTGAACTTAACCAATTAACGTCAACCGCAAGGTGGCAGACTGATGGCCTATTTAAAGCGGGGGACACAGCGCAGGTTTGTTAGAGTCGGATATTCGGGGGTTGGATAAACGGGGTTGAACTGTATCACAAAACATACAATCACTTAAAAGAACAAGGTTAAAGTGCAAGCTCCTACCAACAATACGCTTAGACTTGTCTATCTAATGTATATCTTCTAACAGTGCTTCAAATAGATGTTTCTTTAGAGTCCAGCAGGAATGTATCAGTTGAGAAACACAGAATACAAGCTTAAAACACTGTGTTTCCATCCCTTCCCTGAGGCCAATCTAGCTCCTCCTTCCAGAATGTAAAAGTTATATAAAATAGGAGGTCCTATCAAGAGGTGTATTAAATACTGTGAGTTCAGCAAAACTCATTTCCCAAATGATGACACTCTTAATGAAGTCTGTGATTTCTCAGTTCCTTCTTTGCTCTATGAGCAGTTTCCTTTCTCAAAGACATCAAAGGACTTTTTATGACTAACTCTGCCAGATCTCACTGAGGTGTAATGTGCTTTGTGATACCAGGTGCAATTAACTGTTCTTCCTCTGAAGACGTCATAAAATGGATATTTCCTTTTCCTTTGGCTTCAAGGCAAACTGGGAAGTTAATCACCATACGGAGATCTGCTGTTTAATGTATCCTGTCCTTTGAACTGATACCTGGGGGGTGGGGGGCTCATCCCAGGAGTACAAGATGTCTCATGAGAGACACTCAATAACACATTTTTATATTACAAAAATCATAGCGCGATCAGAACCAGCTGGCCAAGTGTCACAATCCTCCCTACCTAGACTGAATTTGGGGTCTCTATCCCCTGCATGGGATAAGCTTCCCAAATCATTCACTCCTCATAGACGTGTGACAAGCCATCTGAGTTCTGGTTGGTCGCTCCAGCTCTATGTAAGATTGTCATGTCATGCTCTTGCAAAGCAAGACTCCATCTTAACAATCTACCTTTAGTTTTTCCCATTTACATCAGCCAAACCAGGGGGTTGTGGTCAGTTTGTACCACAAAATGCTGCCCATATAAGTATGACTCTAGCTTCTTTAGGGCCCACATTATGGTAAGACGCTCCTTTTCCACAGTAGAGTATGCCTGCTCCCTAGGAAGTAACTTTTTCCTCGGGTACACTATCGGGTGATCTTTCCCTTGGTTGGATGTCTGACTCAGTACTGCCCCAATACCCACATCTGAGGCATCAGTCTGAACTATAAAGGGTTTGCTATAGTCAGGACTAGTCAATACTGGAGCACTTCACAGTGCCTCCTTCAGTCTGGTAAAGGCTTTCTCACAGGCTGGGTCCCTGGTAATTTTCTTTGGCATCCTTTTCTTTACCAGGTCAGATAGGGGAGCAGCCAGGGCACTGTAATTGGGTACAAATTTTCTGTAGTACCCTGGTGTTCCTAAAATACTCCTGACCTGCTTCTGGTCTGGGCCATGCCTGGATCACCTCTATTTTTATTTGGTTAGGACAGAGCTGTCCCCGGCCTACCACATGCCCGAGGTATACCACTTCTCCCATGGCCACCTGGCACTTCTCAGCTTTGACAGTGAGCCCGGCCCTCTGTATCCTGCCCAGCACTTCCCTAAGGTGGGACAGGTGTTCCTCCCAGCTGGCACTAAAGATGGCAGTGTCATCCAGGTATGCCACGGAGTACTCCTCAGCACCATTTAACACCTGGTTCACCAACCTTTGGAAAGTGGCCGGGGTGTTCTTCATTCCGAAAGGCATTACTTTAAATTCAAATAAGCCTATCAGAGTGATGAAGGCCAACCTCTCCCTAGCTCTGTCTGTTATGACTTTGTGACTGCATTCAGTCCACAGTAATCCACACAGAAATGAGTAGAGCCATCTGGCTTGGGCAGAAGGACTACGGGTGAGGCCCAGGGGCTGTGGGATATCTGGATTCCCCCTAAATCCAGCATCTCCTCCACTTCCCTCCTAATGTCCTTTTGGACAGCCTCTGACAACTGATGTGCTGTCCGCCATATGGGCGTCTTTGTCCCTGTCTCCACATCGTGCATTGCTAAGGGGGTTAGTCCAGGCTTGGCGCTAAACAATGGGGCAAAGTCTGCTAAAACCTCCCTTACTTCCTGAATCTTGTCCGAGCCAGCTGGAGAGACAATTTTACTGCCTCCACAGAGGACTCTCGTTTGGTTTCTTCCAGCATATCCAGAAGGGGGTCTCCTTCATCCGTCCCTTCCCCAGGACTACACACTGCAAACACCATGTCTGCCCTATTAGCATATGGCTTCATCATGTTGACATGGTACATCTTTTCTGTCTGTCTTCTGTCAAGTAACTCAATAGTATAGTTCGCGTCATTTACCTTCCTAACAACTTTGCATGGCCCTGCCCACTGAGCCTGCAGCTTGTCTTTCTGGACCAGAGTAAGGACCATGACTTCCTGACCCACCATGTATGAGCAAGCTCTGGCTCTGCGGTCGTACTGCACTTTTTGTTTCTGTTGGACAGCTGCCAGGTTGCACTGGGCTGTCCCCATTAGCTCCTTCAGCCTTTCCTTAAACCTAAGGACGTAATCCACTATGGGAGTTCCCTGGGTGGCGTGCTTGCCTTCCCAGTCCTCCTGGATCAAGTCTAGGGGCCCACGTACCCGGCGTACATATAAGAGCTTGAAGGGGCAAAATCCTGTTGACTCTTGGGACACCTCCTTGTATACAAACAACAGGTGGGGAAGGTATTTCTCCCAGTTCCTCCCATGCTGTTCAGCAAACACTCGGAGCATTGGCTTCAGGGTACCATTAAATCTTTCCACAAGCCCATTGGCTTGTGGGTGATACGGTGTCGTGCATCTCTGCACCACCTCACACTTCTCCCACAAACATTTCATCAGGTCCGACAAAAAGGAACCCCCTCGATCGGTGATAACCTCCTGGGGAAACCCAACACAGGAGAAAATCCCAAGTAAGGCACCTGCCACTTTGTCTGTCCCCAGTGAGGATAGGGCGACTGCCTCTGGGTACCGGGTGGCATAATCCACCACAGTCAGGATGAATCTGTTCCCTGAGGAGCTGGGGGTATTTAAAGGACCCACAATATCCATTCCCACCCTCTGGAATGGCTCGTCCACTATGGGCAATGGAATTAGGGTGGCTTGGGTTTTCTTGCCCATCTTTTCTGTTTCTTGGCATCAGTAACAAGACCTGCAATACTCCTTCACCTGCTCGGTGAAGTTGGGCCAATAGAAATTCTGGGCCAACCGCTGCGTAGTGGGTGCGATTCCCAGATGTTCAGACGATGGAATATCATGTACAGTCTTGAGCAACTGCTCACGATACCCATGGGGAACGACAAGCTGCCTGCCTGGCACCCTTCCCTCTGTCTGCACAGCTTGAGTATATATCAGTCCATTCTCCCAATAAACCTTCTGTTTACCATCACCTCCTTCTGCCCAAGCCCTCAGCTTCTCTAGACTAGTGTCACTTCTCTGAGTAGCTGCAAACTCCTGTCACATTCCCAAGGCATGGGACATGTCCCCTTCAGTCTCTAAACTATGGTTCTTAGCACTAGCGTCAGGGCAGTCAAGATCACTGTCACTCCTAACTCTCTGACAATGGGTCTCACCTCCCTCTTCGGAGTAACCCTCTGTAGCTGTGTGGTTAACTGCTACTGGGGAAATTTCTACCCCTTTTTCATCAGTCTCCATATCAGGAGACAGGCTGGGGAACCAGCCTCCCAGTGGTTTCCACAGTGGCTTCTGTGGGGTTTAGGGAACTACAATTTTCCCTTGACACTTGGCTACGGGTAACTGCACACACCATCCCCTGTTTGAGATTGTTGCCAAGGATGACGTCCACTGCTAACATTTTGGCTTCAACTATCTCTTGCACAGTTCCCCCTGTTTCACCCCAGTCTAGAAGAACACTAGCGAGGGGCAATGTTTTCTCCCCCCCAGTAAAGTCTTATACAGTGGCATATTTATTGGGTACAAGCTGACTAGGCTGTACCAGATCCCCTTTTACCAATGTCAGGGATGCCTCTGTGTACCTTAGCCCTTGTGTCTGTACACCATTCACCATGACTGGGTGCATGTGTTCCCTCGTGTTCACAGGCATGCTTCCAGGGGCACACAAACAACCCACTTCTTTCCTAGCCCCCTGTTGTGTATTGCTCACCCGTTTGGAACACTGTCTGGCAATATGCCCGGTTTCTTTACATAACCAATATTCATTTCTTTTCTTGGAGAAATCTTTTCTCTGAAACCTAGGGCTAACTGGTTTTGGTGGAGGCAATGAGGGTTTTAGCTATCCTGAAGGCGCGCTTTTCCCTTTCTGCGCAGCCTTGCCCGCCCCATTTGCTCTCAGAGCAGCTCTGCTCTTGGCATAGCGGTCTGAGAGTTCAGCATCCTCTTGCACTGTTTTGGGATTTCAGTCCTCCAGCCAAGTTTTTTAGCTCTGCTGGGCATGCCCAGAAAAACTGTTCTAACAGAATCACATTTTCAATTTTATCTACAGGTGTACAAAATGAATCCTTAAAAACTCTAATAAAAAGACCTCAGATTACTCTTACCTTTCCCAGTTTGGTATTACCATATAAGCTCATGCACAGTGTTGTCACACTCTTAACCATCAATGCATCATAGGCAAAAACAGAAGGACTTGGAAGACACAACTAGTCTATTAAAAAAATGAGAAGTTTACTTAAAAATAGATAAAAATGTAAAGTGTAAATACAGAACCATATATCACAAAACATACAAATCACTTAAAACAGGTTTAAAAGTGCAGACAAAATCTCCTACCACAGTACTCTTAGAATTGTCTCTTCTAAGGTATTCTTATCTCACAGTGCTTAGATGTTTCTTTTTCAGAGTCCAAGCATTTGTGTGTAAATGGAAAACAGAATACTGTTTAAAAACTGGCTTTGCCAATTTCTTTGCATGAGGTCACCTAGCTCCTCCCTGTCAGAATATAAATATATATATATATATATATATATATATATATATATATGCAAAACATAATGTCTTATCAAAGGTAAATTAAAATTCTGTGACCTCAGCAAAACACATTTTTTAAATGACTTTCTTTGATCTATGAGCAGCTTTCCCTTTCCAGGACATCAAATGACTTATGTCTCTCTGCCAGATCTCACAGAGGTACAACATGCTTTGTATCACCATGTGAATTTTAACTGTTTTTCCTCTGAACGTTATAAAAGTTTATGATGGCCTCTTCTAGCCTGTAATTATCTCTTGGCCTTCAAGGTAACACCTATTAGCTAAAATCTGAGGGGGGGGTGTCATTCCACAGACTGTCAGCATCTCTCATGAGAGACATTCAATAATACATTTTTATATTACAAAAAGTGTAGGTTAATCAGAACCAGCTGTCCAAGTGTCACACGGGACTCCTCTGTCCCTGCACAACTGCTCTCAAGTTCTGGAGGGATTCAAACTGTGAACCTTCTGCTAGCGTACCCATATGTACAGGCTCAGGTAATTCTGCTCTTCAGGGAAATGGCAGATATCTTTCGCCAAGGGCACCTAACCAGGTATACAAAATTAACCCTTAAAAACTCTATGAAAGACCTTAGATAAATTCTTATCTTTTCCCAGTTTGGTATACCATTAAGCTTATGAACAGTGTTGTCAAAATCTTAACCATCCATGCATCACAGGCAAAAAGGAAGGACTTGGAAGACTCAGGCAGTCTCTTTGAAATAAGAGATTTACTTAAAATGAATAAAATATGTAAAATGGAATCACAGAACAATATATCACGAAACATACAATCACTTAAAAGAACAAGGTTAAAGTACAAACTCCTACCAACAATACACTTAGACTTGTCTATCTAATGTATATCTTCTAACAGTGCTTCAAGTAGATGTTATTTCCTCAGAGTCCAACAGGAATGTATCAGTTGAGAAACACAGAATACAAGTTTAAAACACTTGTGTTTCCACCCCTTCCCTAAGGCCAATCTAGCTCCGCCTTCCAGAATATGAAAGTTGTATAAAATAGGAGGTCCTATCAAGAAGTATATTAAATACTGTGAGTTCAGCAAAACTAATTTCCCAAATTATGACACTCTTAATAAAGTCTGTGATTTCTCAGTTCCTTCTTTGCTCTATGAGCAGTTTCCTTTCTCAAAGACATCAAAGGACATTTTATGACTTACTCTGCCAGATCTCACTGAGGCGTAATGTGCTTTGTGACACATAGAAACATAGAATTTGATGGCAGATAAGGACCACTTGACCCACTTAGTTTGCCCATTTTCCTACCTATTGGATAAGCTGCAGATTCTAGTTAATCAACAGCTTACTTCCTCCTACCCCCACTAGAATTGCCTTATGTCTGTTCCATGCATTCTTGAATTCTTCCACTGTTCCTGACTCCACAACCTCCACAGGAAGGCTGTTCCATGCATCCACAACCCTCTCTGTGAAAAAATACTTTCTAACATTACCTCTGAGCCATCCCCCCTCTATCTTCAAATTGTGCCCCCTTGTTCTTGCACATCTCTTCTTCTGAAAGATGCTACCCTCTTGTACTTTAATTCCCTTGAGATTCTTGAAAGTTTCTATCATGTCCCCCTCTTCCTCCTTTTCTCAAGAATATACATATTAAGCTGCTTTAGTCTCTCCTCGTATGTCTTCTGGTGCAGTCCCTGCACCATTTTGGTTGCCCTCCTCTGAACAGCCTCCACTTTGTCTGTCTTTGTAGAGATGGGGTTTCCAGAATTGCACGCAGTACTTCAGATGGGGTCTTACCAACTGTCTGTGCAGAGGGATAACAACTTCCTGTTTTCTACTGTTGATGCCTCTCCCTATGCATCCCAGTATCCCCCCAGCCCTTCTTACTGCCTTCTCACATTGCTTGCCCACCTGATATAATTACTCCTAGGTCTCTTTCGATTTTTTTTGTTGTTATTAACTCACCCCCCCATTGTGTACTCTTCCCCTGGGTTTTTGTTTACCAGATGCATTACCTTGCACTTTTTTGCATTGAATCTGAGCTGCCATATGTTTGACCATTCCTCCAACCTTGCCAAGTCCCTTTTCATCCTTTCCACTCCACCTTGTGTATCAACCCTGTTGCAGATCTTTGTGTCATCTGCAAAGAGACATACTTTTCCTTCCAGGTGCTCTCCAATGTCCCCTATAAAGACATTAAAGAGGACCAGTCCCAGTACCAACCCCTGCGGTACCCCGCTAGTTACCCTCCTTTCTTTGCTGTGGACTCCGTTTACTATTACCCTTTTCGTCCTGTTGTCCAGCCAGTTTTTTATCCAGGCTACCACCTTGAGACCCACTCCAAGGCTGGCTAACTTGTATATTAATCTTTTGTGTGAAACTGTGTCAGATGCCTTGCTAAAATCTAGGTAGGCCATATCCACAGCCCCTCCCTGGTCTACTACTTTGGTCACCCAGTCAAAGAAATCTATTAGGTTAGGTCTGATATGACCTTCCTACTGTGAGAAACCATGCTGCCTTGGGTTCTGTGCCCCACTGGCCTCTAGGTACTCAACAGTTCTTTCCTTCAGAAGTGATTCCATCATTTTCCCTACCACTGAGGTCAAACTAACTGGTCTGTAGTTTCCTGCCTCTGCCCTGCTCCCACATTTGTGAAGTGGAATCACATTTGCTCTCCTCCAGTCCTCAGGTACCACCCCATCCTCCCATGATTTGTTAAAGAGAGTAGCCAGTGGCGTTAATAGTTCTGTCCTTAGTTCTTTTAGAATTCTTGAGTGAATCCCATCAGGCACCATTGCTTTGCCCACCCTCAGTTTCCAGAGTTCTTTCAAAACCCTTTATTCTGTGAATGGACTGGTATTGACCCCCCCCTATTAAGAGTGTTTCTCTTGTTTGGTTTAGGTACCTCCCCCTCCTCTTCCGTTGTGAATGCTGAGCAGAAATATTCGTTCAGTATTTCTGCTTTTTCACTGTCACCCTCTGCCCACATTCCCTCCCCTTTATTAAGTCTCTGTATCCCTCCCTTGGTCTTTCTTCACTCCCTGATGTACCTATAAAATGTTTTATCCCCCTTCTTAATAGAGTTGGCTATCTTTTCCTCAGTTTGTGCCTTTGCTATTCTGATTGCCTTCCTTGCCGCTTTCTGCTTTAACTGATAAAGTTATCTGTCCTGCTTCTTCTGTTTCCTTATATTTCCTGAATGCTATCATTTTCTTCTTAACCTTCCCTTCCACCTGTTTTGAGAACCATAGTGTTTTTTTCCTTCGTTTTGTTTTGTTGATTTGCTTCACACAAAGGCTTGTTGCCTCTGCGATGGCTGTTTTGATTATTCCCCATTGTTCCTGCACCCCTCCTTCTTGCTCATTTGCTAGTGCTTTTCTGAGGCACTCTCTCATTTTCCCAAAGTCAGCCTTCCAAAAGTCCAATACTCTTGTTTTTGCATGGCTTGATTCTGTGGCTGTGCTTACTGTGAACCACACTGTTTGGTGGTCAGTTGTTCTCAGATGACTAACCACTTCTAAATCTGAGATCCTTTCTCCTTCCCCATTTGAGAGTACCAGGTCTAAGACTGCTCCCTCCCGAGTGGGTTCCACCACTAGCTGTCTGAGGCATGCCCCCTGTAGGGCATCAAGAATGACCCTGCTCTTGGATGTGCCTGCAGCAAAGGTACTCCAATTAACGTCTGGCATATTCAGGTCCCCCATCAACAATATCTCCCCTTTTTCTGCCATTTTAAGGATGCCTGCTATGATTTCCTTGTCCATTTCCTCCCCCTGAGATGGGGGTCTGTACACAGCCCCCACGCGGATTGTGGTGTCATTTCCTGTCTCAAGGGTGACCCACAGTGACTCATCAACTTCCTGTTTACTCTTTAGTTCTGTTGCTTTAATCCCTTCCCTTATATAGAGAGCTACTCCTTCTCCTCTTTTACCAACCCTGTAGATTGTGTATCCTGGTATGTTGACATCCCAGTCATGGTTCTCTATGTACCATGTTTCAGTGACTGCCACAATATCCAGGCATCCCTCTTCCATCAAGGCCATTAGTTCAGGGAGCTTGTTACACAGACTGGGGGCATTGGTACTCATCACCTTCCATTTTTTATGTCCTTACTGCCTTTTTCTGCATGTACCCCAGTCCTGCTCCCTACTGGCTTCTCTACCTTGGTGTTTATCTCACTAACTACTGTGTTTTGTTGGGGGGAGGCTGGGATTTCCCTGCTCCTTTTCAGTGCCTCCCCCTTGGCTAGTTTAAATGCTTGCCAATGAAGCATTTAAACCTATCACCTAGGATCCTGGTCTCCCCCCACCCCGGGAAGGTTGCAGGCCATTGTGCCAGTATAGGCCTGCATCCCTCCAGGTAGATTCTCCAGTCCCCAATGAAGCCAAAACCCTGAGCTCCACACCAGTTTTTCAACCATTCATTGAATCCAATGGTGCGAAATACCCTAGCATCATCCTTACCATAGACAGGCAGCACCTCCGAGAAGGTTACCGTACATACTACTTGTCTAAGGCCCCTCCCCAACTCTACAAACTCCTCTTGCACCGCTCTGATCCCATTCACAGCCAGGTCATTTGTCCCTAGGTGGACAATGACATCTAGCTCCCTCCCTCGTGTAGCTGCTCCTGTGATCCTGAGGATTCACTTCCTGTCCCTCCGAGCCATGGTGCCAGGCAGGCACCTTACCTCCCTATCCCTTCCTTCCCCACTTCTACCCCCCTAATGATCGAGTCCCCCACCAGGAGTTGTTTCCTTTCCCTGTGGGGTCTCATGCCACCCTCCTGTGGGTCTCCTTTGTGGAGGTTCCCAGCATCCTCCTTGGTCTCCACTGCAGGTGCTTCCATAGAGGAACCCCTCTTCACCAGTACAAGATATGAATTGTGGAGAGGTACAACTGGAGGGATGCACCTCTGTTCCACCACCCTCTCCCTCCCTGAGCCCACCTTGGTCCAACTGCTCCTCTTTCTTGGCAACCTCTGAGGTAGTGGTGGTGGTGGCCCTGGTGGTCCCTGGATGGGGGAAGAGGTTTCACGAATCCTAGCCAGGTCAGCCTGGAGACGGGCAACCTCCTCCCTCAGACCAGAGAGGTGCCTGCAAACAGGGCAGCATCGCAGCCTCCAGAATGTCTTCCGGAACACTGCTGCCTCACAGTCATTGCACTGCACCACTCCCATCTTGACTTATTTTGTACCTCCTCTTCTGTTGCTTTGTATGCTTACTGTTTCCTTCCTCTATGTATTTTTACATTTACTTTCTTACTGCCTATGTGCCCTTCCTGTTCTGGGACAGGAACTTCCTGTAGTCTTCAGTAGTCTCCTCCTTCCGTGCTTGGATTCAGACCTCCAGCAGCCAGGGAGGGAGAAAGGGCTATTTTTTAGATACCTTCAAGGTTGATGAAACTAATGCGTCTCCATGATCCTTCCCTTCCCACTCCCAAACAGGAAGTTCCTGTTGTCAATCAAATCCAGTGGCTATAAAAGTAGAACTGGCTTTGGGTGGGAAGGAGGCAATTAGTAAACGAGCTGTAGTTCTAGACTGCTGTTACTTGCTCTGACAGCAAAGTTCTCTGTCAAAAACAGCAGGAAGCTGTAATTTGAGACACCTGCTTTTGTACTCCTAAGCCACACCCCCAATTAGCTTCAGCCTCTGTTCTTGACTCAGTAAATTAAGCTGACACCAGGTGCAATTAACCGTTCTTCCTCTGAAGATGTCATAAAATGAATATTTTCATTTCCTTTGGCTTCAAAGCAAACTGGGAAGTTAATCACCTTACAGAGATCTGCTGTTTAACATATCCTGTCCTTTGAACTGATACCTGGGGAGGTCATCCCATGAATACAGGATGTCTCATGAGAGACGCTCAATAACACATTTTTATATTACAAAAATCATAGAGCGATCAGAACCAACTGGCCAAGCGTCCCACAGTATACTGACTTCCTTTCAGGGGAGGGTAGCGTTTCCCAACCTCAGGTCTCTGAAGCTCAAGGCATGGCTCTTGAGGACTTAGAATATGCAGACTGCCAGTTCTTTGAAGCAGTTTTGGAAGTCTTTAGGGGTTGCAGGAAACCTTCCACTAAGGAAACCTATGCCTCAAAATGGAAAAGATTTTTCCATCTGGTACAGTGATAAGGGTGTAGACCCAGCTCAGGTCGGGATCCCAACCCTTCTGGATTATTTGTCTCATTTGCACTCCTTGGGGCTGCAGCATTGGCTCTGAAAGTGCACCTGACTTCACTTTCAGCGTACCTCTCTTAAAAGGATACCTCAATGTCATCTAATCCCATACTCAAAAGGTTCTTTAAGGAGCTGTCTCACTTGTTTCCCCCTCATAGGGAACCAGTGCAACCATGGGATCTTAATGTTTGCATTGCCCAGCTTATGCTTCCGCCCTTTGAGCCTATGGCATCTGCAGAGCTTAAATTTGTTATCTGGAAGGTAGTCTTTTTTTTCTAGTAGCAATCACTTCTGCCAGGAGGATTAGTGAGCTACAGGCCTTTTGTGTGGAAAAATACTATGTTTCTTTTCACAGGAATAAGATAGTGTTGAGAACTAATAGGAAGTTCCTCGCCAAGGTATCCTTGACTTCCACTTGAACCGGTCAATAACCTTGCCAGTTTCTTGACTGAGCACTCCAGCTCAGGTGAGCGTAGACTGCATAGCCTGGATGTCAAAAGAGCACTGAGTAACTATATGACTTATGCCATAGACCATAGGTAGGACAGACAACAGCTGTTCCTCACATATGGGAAAGTAGGTAAAGGTACTCCTGCTTCGAAAAGGACTTTATCACGATGGATAGTCCAGTGTATTCAGTTTTGTTACTCCAAAGCTGCCCAAGAGGTACCTCTATTGGAAATATGTAAAGCAGCTATCTGGAGGTCAGCCCGCACCTTCACTAAACACTATAGTCTGGATACCCAGTCTAGTAGTGATGCCAGTTTTGGCAAAGCTGTTTTGCAGAGTCTTTTTCCTAAATAGATTCTGCCCGCCTCCTAGTGATACTGCTACATAGTTTGCAAAGAGTAATAATATTAGTGGATTCCTGGGGTTAGAAGAAAAAATTACCTGTAGTAATCTTGTTTCTTCTCAGGCATCCACTAATGTTATTACTCCCCTCCCTTATCCTCCCCTTCAGAATTGATAACTAGAAAAATACTCTCCACAGTTAAGATACACAGTTGAAGTGGTATGCCACCTGCTGGCACATTCTGGTAATACCTGTAGCATGTAGGTTCTTTTCTTAGAGCATATCTGACTTTAGAAAAGGGGACTTTTGCTTCAGTGTGCCCTTGGCTACTCGTTTGAAATGGCCCTGTTGGGCATTTAAAATTATTTTATGGTTTTTTAATTATAATTCACATGTTTACTCTTTGCAGGATTCTAAGAAATCTGAGGTAGAATGTAGGCAGTTGGCACAAGGCTGTTTGAAAATAGATGCATTAGCTAAACATTCCATGAATAGCATATCATTCTATTCTTTTTGGGGCAGTCCTGACTTCAAAGAGAACTGCAAAGAGTAATAATATTAGTGGATGCCTGGGAAGAAACAAGATTACTACAGGTGAGTAATTTTTTCTTCTCTGCTCTTTCTCAATGTTATTTACTTTATCCTTTTAAATATGGATGCTTTGGGCCTCACCCTGGAAGCCATGACCAGGGCACACTGCTCTGGTCACACGCTCGATCTGGTATTCTCCCTGGGGCTTGAAATTGACACCATCGAGACTGATCCGGTCGTCTGGTTGAATCATTGCACCATCAGGTCCAACTTCAAAGCCCCCCTAAATGTCGCTTACCCTGTGGAAATAGTCCAGTTCCTCCCTTTGAAAGGTTTACAACCGGAGGGACTGATAGCAGAACTGGACGTTTCGTCTGTATTTGAGGCTTGCACTGGCAGTCCATAGAATGCTGTGATGGCCTATAATGGGGCTGTCGAGGCCCTGGACCATCTGGCGCCGATCTGTGTATGCCACCTGGTATCATGTCTTGGCTTGCCATGGTTTGATGGTGAGCTAAGAGAATTCAAAATCGGGGCAGAGGTTGGAGAGACGTTGGAGGAAGACCAGGTCTCGGGAGGACAGGCTGGTTCTGATTACTCATTACGATGAGTATCCAAATGCAATCATCCAAAAAAAGGTAGCTTTTATTTCTAGGATGATTGTAGCTGGGAAGAACCGACCGGCTCAGCTCTTTCATTTTGTAAACAGGCTATTACATCCGGCCTTTCTGGAACCCATCAGGGCTTTTTCAGCTTACAAGTGTGAGGAGTTTGCTTGATTCTTCTTAGACAGTGTCCTCTGTAAGGGCTGGGATTTCTCCAAGCGGAATACTGTCCTCCAACAGTGGCGGCCCCTGGATGGGCAGTTGTCCTGGAAAGAGTTCCCACCAGTGACGACGGAGGTCTGTGAGGTGCTCTCTGGGCTCAAACCAATGTTCTGTGACCTTGACCCGATGCGACTACTTGTTGGTTGCATTGAAGTTCTGGGTCTGGTTTTTGCTGAGATAATTGGGATTTCCTTGTTGGCAGGGGTTTTCCTGGAGTCTCTTAAACAGGCCCTGGTTAAGCCACCACTGAAAAAAACATCTCTGGACCCCGACGTCTTGGTGAATTACTGGCCTATCTCGAACCTCCCCTTTTTGGGGAAGGTTCTTGAGAAGGTAGTTGCGAACAGCTTGAGGGTCAAAAAGACTTCCAAATTTACAAACCATTTCAGTCTGGACTTAGGACCTTGCACAGCACGGAGACCTTGTTGGTCAGGGTGCTGAATGACCTGCTCAGGGCGACGGATAGAGGAGAGTGAATGATTCAAACAACATGAAGTCTTGCTGTATTCTGACATGCAGTTAGCCCCAGCACTTGAACTGCTCCGGAGAGGAAAGAGTTAACTCTGTCAAAGCATAGAATGTTGAGCTCAAGCTCGGTTCAAACCTCTGTCTTCTGCACTTTGACATGTAACCGTCCGATTCTTTACTCCACCTAACTGAACAGTCGCTCCGGAAATATCTCCTTTATCGGTTCGGTACAGTAAAAACGTCAGTTTTAAACCGCTATTTCTTATTTTTATTTTGGTTCAGATCCCTGTCTGTGGTACAGTAAGTACTTAAGTAGTGCTATTTCTGTGGAAATTGTAAAAGTAATATTTTCAGTCGGTTCGGCTGAACCGATTGTCTGTATTTTTCTCTTAAGTTTTCTTGGTTTTCTAAATTTAGTGTGAGGTACCGGTCCTTATCGGTTCTTAAAAAAAAAACAAAAAACATATTTTTAAAATTTTTTTCAAATACCTGTGACACAGGAACCGATAAGGGGGTCTTGACTGGCTTTTGTCGAGTAAACGGTAAGATTTTAGGATGACTTTGTCTGAGAAACTCAAAAGAAAAACCGGGCCCACTGGGTTTCAACACTGCAGTGAGTTTGGGGAGGCCTTTGCTAAGGCTGATCCCCACATCACCTGTGTTTACTGTCTGGGTTTTGACCACCTTGCTTCAGACTGCCAGATATGTACAAATATTCCTAAGGCCACCCTGGATAAAAGATTCGGTAGGCTTAGGGAAAAGGAGGCCGAGAAGTCCGCTGACCCAGATGGATGGTCAGCCTGGTTCGGTTCCGACCGAACCTGAGGGAGTGCCCACTGACCTGGGCGAGACTCCCTCGGACAAAAGGAGAGCCGATCCTGAGGGGTCAGTTCTGGCAAAAAGAAAGAGAAAAGAAAAATCGGCTGGTTCGGAACCAGAACCGCTTCGTCCAACCACCGAGGAAATTGCCAGGGCGATCAGTATAGTTGAATCGCTGTGTTCGGTTCTGGCTGATACGACGCCTTCCAGTAGGCGTTCAGTTCAGTCGGTTCCTCCAGTTCCAGACTACTCCCCAGAAGACTATTATGAACTGGATCTGGAGGGGGATGAAGATTACGACGATGATGGTGGTGGTGGTGGTGGTGGTGGTGGTGCAGAAGGTCTGGATGAGCCCATAGAACCGGACATCTCCCCAGACAGACCTTCTGGTGTTTCCCCTCCTAGGCTTTCTGAGTCCCCTTCCCACTTTGTTCTACAAAAAAGTGGCAGAAACCCTCCAGCTCCCACTTGATGAAGCTGTCGAGGAGCAAGAGGAGCCTGACTATGTGGCGATGATGGACATCCCAGAGTCCAAGAGATTGTCTATTCCCCTTCATAAATCTTTTGGGAAACAGACACAGAAGTTACTTAAAACTCCAAATTCTTTATCTCCTGTGGACAGACAAATGGACAAGAGGTATATATTGTCAAGCCCAGGTACAGAGTGCTTGTACCAGCAATGCAGCCATGTTGGGGTCATGCAGGCTGCAGCCTGTGATAAGGCTAACATACACTTGGCTTCACCCTCCCCAGATAAAGACTCCAGGAAGTTGGACGCCATGGCTAAAAAACAGTACATGGCATCTTCCTTGAGACTCAGGCAGACTAACTATATATGGCCTACACAGCCAGATACCAGAAGTCCAGATGGGATACTGTTCTGGAATTGGCTGAACTGGCTAAACAGGCTTCCCCCCAGCTTGCCAAGGAGCTGGAGGAGTTGGCTGCTGATGGGATTGAGGCATCAAAAATCCAGTTCTAGGGACGTGGATATGTTGTTCAATCCACACTTTGTGGCAGGTTCCTTGCCGCTTTAAATCTTGCCGGAAGGTCTTTAAGCTGGCTCCTCTCACTCACCCGGGTGGTAAAACCCTCGGCTCCGCCCCATGACACCATATCTTCCCTACCGCTTGGAAGCTCAGGTTCCCTCCTTAGCGCTCTGTGTTTTTAGACCTGGATCCTAATACTTCGGAATTTCCAAAAATAATTTAAAAGTTTACTATACTTTAGTCTTCATCTTCCCTCATGGCCACGATGGACAAATCCACTCCCGGCTTCTGTCGGTGTCCTTGCGGGCAGAAAATGTCCCGGACTGACCCGCACTTCACGTGCATTTATTGCCTGGGTCTTGCTCACGATCTGCAGGGATCTTTGCAAGTCTTTCATGCTGCTTGGTTCTGAGAGGACCATGTCTTACTCACAACCAGGGGCTTGAGAAATGGTGCACCGCTAGTAAAGTCAAGGAGGCCCATTGAGTGGTGTCTGCAGCTGCGGGGTCCACGGAGCAGCTGGAGCAGTTGATTGCCCTTGAGGAGGAGGTGGCTCAGGCCGCATCATCTTCCTCCTTGGCCTTGGCGTTTATCCCGCTCTCCTCGGGCTCCTCCTACACTGCTTCTTTCAAGGCGCTTTGCCAGTCCTGCTCCACCAAGTTAGAAGGACCATCGTGACATATGAGTAGGTCAAGGAAAAAAGAACCGAAAGGTAAGTCCCACCATCGATATTCATGGGAGCTGGAGAGATCCCCTTCACCGGATCGTTGGCTCTCAACTTCAGTCGAGGTTGCGACTAAGGCCGCTGGCTTCACTGTGTCCCCGTCAGGTCAGCCGGCTTGACACCCGTTGATGCAGTCGAGATTTTTCGTCCTCTCTCTGACCCACCCTCTGCGACCCCAAAGGTCTCGGTCCTCTCCCATGTCAGGATTGATCCCGCCGACATCGGCAGTCTCGGTCTTGGCTCCATGGAAAGCGTCGTCGTCGCTCGTCCTCCTCGGAGGATAGGCTACTACATAAGTTACGCCGGCACTACGAAGACATGATGTGGCAATAACTCTTGTTGGCCGATAACAAGCTGACTCCGTCGCCTTCTACGGCCATTAAGTGGCTGTCACCCCAGTGACCGAAGTAACCCCTTGTAGTAGTCGAGGAGCTGACCCCAGCACCAGTTGTTCGGCCAAAACAGGCTGCCCCACCCATTGTGGTGGAACCACCACCTCCTCAGCCGAAGACTGGGGCCCCGACCAAGGATTCTCAGTCGGGTCAGGGCTTGCCCCACAGGTTGTCAGTCACCCTCACTCCTGATCGGCCTCGGCAGGTGGAGGGTGGCTCAGGCGCTCGGCAGCTGTTCGTGGACTCCTCGGAGTCTGATGACTCCTCTCTGTACTCCAAGCCCCTTGACCTTGAATCTGCAGGTCAGCCAGTGGACGTGAGCCCATCTTCGTTCTTGGAAATACTTAGGCTCATCTTAGAGTCCACTGGGATGCAGCTCGAACCTGTACAGAAACAGGCCAGGTATCCCCTCATGGAGATACCGGACCGAGGAGATTCCCCTACGGAGGCCTTCCCTGTGTCCGAAGCCATTGTTGGCCCAGCCCTAGAGTTGTGGTAGCAGCCTGCATCTTGTCCTGTGCCTTCAGCCAGGATGGCTTGCAAGTACGTGGTCCCCACCGGTTCACTCTCCGGTTTCTCGGAGCTCCCTTCTACGGAGCGGCTTGTGACCGATAGTGTTTTCCGGTGTTCTGGGAACACTAGGGACGTGGCAAACTGCCCGATAAAGAATCCAAAAAGCTGGATTACTCGGGGCGGAAGGTTTACGCTGCTTCCTCCCTAGGCCTTCGACAGGCTAGCTTGGCTATACTGATGGCACATTTTTCACACGCCCTTATGGGTTCCCTGGATAAGGTGATTCCTCATCTCCCAGCTGACCTTCAGATGGTGGTCAAGCAGATGCGGGATCAGGGGAGGGCAGTGGCCAAACAACAGCTCCAAACTTCTTTGAATATCAGTGACTCTTGTACCCGGTCAGTAGCGGCCGCAGTAGCCACGTGCCGCAGAGCTTGGCTGCGGATCTCCACCTTCACGGCAGACACCCAGCACAAGCTGGCAGACGTTCCCTTCCTGGGCACCGACATGTTCAGGCCAGGGGTGGAAGACCATCTCCAGAGGATCAAGAAGTCCAGTGCCACCTTGCACTCGGTCACGTCTGTCCAGGACAAAGGCCACCAGCAGCAGCATAAGCCCTTTCGCCCTTCTGCCCCGTGGCACGTCCGGCCCAGCAGCGCCAGCATCAGGGCCAGCAGGCTCACACTTGGTGCCCCAAGGCCAAGTCTGCCACTTCCTCCAGTAGGAAGCCTGGAGGGAAGTGTCCAGGCATCCCCTCAGCCGGTGCTTCCTCCAAGCCTGCCCAGTGACAGGTTGAGGGGTGTCGCCCCCAACCTGGTCACTCCTCCCCGGGTTCCTCCCATGGGGGGATGGCTCCGCCACTTCCTTTCCGCCTGGTCCACTATCACCATGGACCGCTGGGTGCTGGAAGTGGTTGGTAGGGGTCTGCCTCTGGAATTCAAGCAGTGCTCTCCCTATTGAGCCATTGCCCCACAGGGGGCTATGGGCTTTGCAGCCTCTCTGTCGGCTCGTCGAGCCGACATTGCCCTGCTCCTCCAGAAGGAGGTGATCAGCGAGGTGGCGGATCCTTCTCCAGACCCGGGGTCTGTGTCCAGGTACTTCCTGGTCCCAAAGCGGACGGGGGGCCGGCGCCCCATTCTCAACCTGCACGACCTCAACAAGTTCCTAAGGCCGTGCACCTTCAGGATGGTCACTCTGGCTCAGATCTTTCCATCCTTGGAACTAGGTATGTGGTTCTGCTCTTTGGACCTCCAGGACGCATTCTTTCACATCCCAATCCTTCTGTCTCATCAGCGATTTCTCCACTTCAGTGCAGAGGGATCTCTTTATGAGCTCCAGGCCATGCCCTTCGGCCTTTCTCCATCTCCCAGGGTCTTCACCAAATGCATGGCAGTGGTGACAGCATTCCTGCGGCGCCGAGGGGTCCGGGTGTACCCTTATCTGGATGACTGACTGATTGCAGCCCCCTCCAGGTTGGAGGTGGAGTGGTCCAGGGATCTGGCCTTCCAGGTCTGCTCTCGGATTGACCTCCTGATCAACGAGGCCAAATTGGAACCCGTGCCATCGCAGGTGATTCAGTTCATCGGGGCAGAGCTCGACTCACTTCAAGCCAGAGCTCGGCTCCTGGCGGACAGGGCCGAGGTCCTTTCCTCCTTTACCCAGTCATTTCTGGTTGGGCAATTGCACCCTGCCCAGGACTTCCTGTGCCTTCTGGGCCTCATGGTGGCCTGCACCAGCGTGGTCCATTGGGCCCGCTGGCATATGCGCCCCCTGCAATGGGGGTTGGCCTGCCAGTGGCCACAGCGCTCCGGTCCTTTGGACCAGCCAGTGACAGTGACCCAGGATACGACAGACGCCTCTCTGATGGGTTGGGGTGCCCATCTGGGGGATCTCTGGGCCGACGGCCTCTGGTCCCTTCAGGAGTCTCGATGCCACATCAACCTGCTGGAGCTTCGAGCGGTTCGACTAGCCCTCACAGCCCTCACTCCGTTTGTATAGGGTCAGGTGGTTCAGGTCCAGACGGACAACACCACGACCACGTACTGTGTCATCCGTCAGGGCGGGACGCACTCCTTGCCTTTGTGCAAGGAAGCTCTCCGCATTTGGTCTCTCGTGATCAGCCTAGAGGCAGATCTCCTAGCCATCCATGTGGCAGGAGCCTCCAACAGTCTGGCCGATGCCCTCAGCCGGATACGCACTGCATCTCACGAGTGGTCTCTCCTGCCGGAGGTAGTGCAAGACCTGTTCGAATCCAAGGAGAATGCGAAGCTGAGGCTGTTTCACGCCCACCCCCCCTTCAGCAGGGCTCACTGCAGGGGGATGCCTTCTCGAGGCCGTGGACCCCGGGCCTCTTGTACGCCTTCCCTCCATTTCCCTTGATCCACAAGGTGCTTCTCAAGGCGAAGAGGGACAAGGCGCAGGTGATTTTGGTAGCCCCGGACTGGCCTCACCTGTTCTGGTACCCAGATCTCCTCAGCCTCAGCTCCAGGCTGCCGAAGCGGCTTCCAGCCCGCCCGGACCTGATCTCAGTCGACAAGGGGTAGGTTCTCCATCCGGACCTTCAATCCCTGCACCTGATGACCTGGTTCCTGAGCGGCTAGTGTTCCAGGCCTTGGGTCTTTCCGACGAGGTCTTCAACATCGTTGAGGCGTCCTGTAAGGAGTTGACCAGAAAATGCTACGCCTTCAAATGGAAGAGATTCTCCATTTGGTGTCAGGACAAGGGGTTGGACCCCTCTTCTGTCCATTGGCTAGTATTTTGGACTACCTGTGGTCCCTTTCTTAGCTAGGGCTTCAGTCGACGACCCTTAAGGTGCACCTGGCGGCCATCTCTGCTTACCGGGCGCGGGCCGGGAAGCAGTCGGTGGCGCAGGAGAAGGTGGTCGGGTGCTTTTTCAAAGGCCTAGACCACATATCCCCTCCGGTGCGAAAACCCCCCACCTCCATGGGATCTACTGCTGGTATATGCTAAGCTCATGGGCAAGCCATTTGAACCAATGCACAGGTATGACATGTCTCGCCTGTCGTGGAAGACCACCTTCTTGGTGGCTATTACGTCAGCCAGAAGGATGGGAGAGCTTCAGGCACTTTCCATTGAGCCTCCCTACCTGGTCTTCCACAGGGACAGAGTTGTCCTTTGCTCCCACCCGAAGTTCCTTCCGAAGGTGGTGTCAGAGTTTCACCATAACCAGGTGTTGACTCTGCCAGTGTTCTACCCCAGGCACACCTTGGAGGCCGAATATAGGCTCCATTTCTTGGACCCTAGAAGGGCGCTCGCTTATTATAAGGAGTGGACGGCTGAAGTTCGGGGAGAGGTTCGCCAGCTGTTTGTCACCTACGCTGAAGCCACAACTGGAGACCTGCAGCCAAGCGGACGATAAGCAGGTGGGTCACCTCCTACATAGATCTCTGCTATTGGTTGGCGGGCATGGAGCCTCCCAAATAGATAAGAGCTCATTCTACCCACCATACCGCTGCTTCGGTGGCTGCTTCTAGGGACGTCTCTATCCAGGAAATCTTCAGGGTTGCTACCTGGAAGTCAGCACACAACTTTATTTCCCATTACCACATTGACCTAGAGACACGCCGGGATGCTGGTTTTGGGGCCTCGGTTCTCTAGTCATTATTTCCCAAGTAGGGGGTTGCGCGCCTTGCCTCCCTCCTCCTGGAGAACTGCTAGGAGTCTGCCACAGAGTGTGGATTGAACAACATAGCCACGTCCCTAGAAATACAGGTTACTCACCTGTAACAGGAGTTCTAGGAGTGGTATATGTTGTTTATCCACACGACCCACCCAACCTCCCCGGCTTTGATGCACTACCTGGCTTCCAGCAGGCTTGATCTGGTGTCATGGGGCAGAGCCAAGGGTTTTACCACCCGGGTGGGTGAGAGGAGCCAGCTTGAAGACCTTCCGGCAAGATTTAAAGTGGCAAGGAACCTGCCAACATATACCACTCCTAGAACTCCTGTTACAGGTGAGTAACCTGTATTTTCATGCTGCTGTGGACTCCAGTGATGTGCCATCACAAGTCATGGCTACATCTGTGGCTCTTCGGAGACTGGCTTGGCTCAGATGTACTAGCCTATCACAGGACACCCAGGTTAAGGTCATGGATTTCCCTGTCATGGAGAATTCTCTGTTTGGGAAGCAGAGAATTATATGAAGAAAATGGACAAGTACAGGACCACCTACAGGAGTGCACAGGCCAAGGAAAGGTAGGCAACTCCTCAGAAGCAGCAATCTAGGGGCAGGGGCAGGCCTTTTCACAAGCCTTTCTACCAGGCAGAGGCCCCCTCTCCTTTTTCTCAGAGTGGGTTCTTCAGAGGGAGAGGCAGATGTGGGATGAGCAGGGCTGCATCCTCCTCTCAGTATAAGGTTCTTGCCAAGCAGACACCTTAATGTGTCAGCCTGGGTTGAGGCCCCAATTCCTGTAGGAGGCAGGCTGGCTTACTACCTCAGACAAGTGGGTCCTGGAGGTAGTAAGCCAGGGAGTGGTCCTCAGCTTAAAAACATTTCCAAAGTTGAGGGTCAGGGCTTTCCACCTGCAAACATCTCTGAAACCATTGCCCTAGAGGCAGAGGTTTCATCTCTGCTGGCTCTCAGAGCCTTAGAGAAAGTTCCTACATCTCACAGGAGCAAAGGTCTGTACTCCAGATACTTCCTTACCCTGAAAAAGACAGGGGAGTGGCGGCCCATCCTAGATTTAAGATACCTAAACAAGCACCTAGTAAAGCCAAAATTCAAAATGGTGACTCTGGGAATAATTCTTCCCTCTCTAAGGCCAGGGGACTGGCTAGCCTCCCTGGACCTCAAGGATGCCTATTTTCACATTCCCATCAGGTGCTCCCACAAAAAGTACCTCAGGTTCGAACTGCCTGCCTTTAGGCCATTATCAGTTCAGAGCAATGCCCTTCGGCCTAACATCAGCACCAAGGATGTTCACAAAATGACTAGCAGTAGTAGTGGCCTTTTTTTTTTTTTTTTTATTTTATTCTCTTTCCCACTTCTTGGTCCGGAACTCTCTCGGGCTATCCCCACTGGCCTAACTGCACTACCGTCTGCCGTCCCTCCTGTCATCTTCAAGGTAGCTGTGACCTCCCCGGGGCTGCGGGGGGCTAACACCCCCGGAGAGATCATGCGGGCAGTGATGGGAGACCGGCATTGGACGTGTGGTGGTGGCACTGGAGGAAACCGTCGCCTATCCTACCAGGGAGGGTTTTTCCCTTTACGCCCCTTAGTCCCCTCCCTCCCGAGCGTGGTGCATGTTCCCGACTACGGTGCATGGCAACCCTGCATCGGGCCACGCTGATGTGCATGCTGCTCAGCGCTCTGCGATGCCCCTGATCTCCACCAGGGGTTGCCGGAGCTTCGAGCCACCCTCCCCCCGGGACAGGAGAGCAGCCCAGTGGATGCTGTATCCTATCTCTCCCCTGCCAACCCCCGGCACCTGAGCTCGCTTCCGAACCCGAGTCACCGTCATGGCGTGAGGTATGGCATCCAGCACCTCAACCCTCAGCACCACCGGGCCATCAGCAGTGGCCTTTCTAAGGAGACAAAACATTTCCATATTCCCCTACCTGGACGACTGGCTCATTGTGGGTCATTCTCCAGACCAAATCAAGTCAAACCTGCAAGTGACCCAGCAAGTGCTCATTTCTGTAGGATTCCTCCTCAGTCTTCCAAAATCAATTCTCGAACCAGTGCAACTCTTGACCTTCATTGGGGTATAGTTAGATACTGTCAAAGCAATAGCCTTTCTCCCTCTGGCAAGGGTAAAGGCCCTTATAGAGCTAGCTTTTTCTTTTCACCTTCTGGTAACTCGACCAGCAAGGCATTTTCTTCAACTCCTGGGCCACATGGCAGTTTCCACTGCAGTGGTCCAAGGGGCCAGATTTCAGATGAGGGACATCCAGTTCCATTTGAGGGCTTTTTGGTCTCAGAAAAAAGATCCTCTAACCAAACTAATTCCAGTGACTCAGACTCTGATCCAGGCTGTCCAGTGGTGGTTGGATCAGGACAACCTCAGGCAAGGGGTCCCATTTATCACTCAGTCTCATTCTGTATTTCTAACCAGATGCTTCTCTCTTGGGATTGGGAGCTCACTTGGGAGCCCTCACAGCTCAGAGTGTGTGATCCCCTCATAAGTCTCTTCTCCACATCAATCTTCTGGAGCTCAGGGCAGTGTACCTGGCCCTACAAGCCTTCTCAGACTCAGTACAGAACAAGGTGGTTCAGGTCAGGATAGACAACACCACCACCATGTGGTACATCAACAAGCAGGGAGGCACTTGGTCTACGGCCTTGTGCATGGAAGCCATGAAATTATGGTCACTGTCTTATTCTTTTCAGACGTCTCTGGTGGCAATCCATCTTCCAGGGAAGAAGAATGTGCTAGCAGATGCATTGAGCAGGATTTCTCAGGGCCATCACGAATGGTCCCTGGATCCCCTAATGTTAAAAGTGATCTTTTCAAGGTGGGGCAATCCAGAGATAGATCTCTTTGCAGTACCAGACAATCACCAACTTCCCCTCTTTTGTTGCAGACCCCCAGTCTTGGGCTCAGTCCCCTTGGATGCTCTTCTTCTGGATTGGGAGGGGAAATTTCTGTATGCCTTTCCTCCCTTTCCTCTACTATTCAAAGTTCTGGTCAAGATAAGGTTACAATCTTGCAAAGTGATCCTGATTGCTCCATACTGGTCCAGACAGTCTTGGCATCCCCTGTTGCTGTCCCTAGTAGTCCATCTTCCCCTGTCTTTCCCCAGGAATCACAACCTGTTAACCTCCTCTTGGGGAGGATTTGGTATCCCAACCTTCGGTCTCTCAATCTCAAGGCATGGCTCTTGAAGAGCTAGCATATACAAATTTGCATCTGTCTCAAGGGTTTTTAGACATTCTCAAAGCCTCTCAAAAACCTGCCCCCAGAAAAACTTATAACTCCAAGTGGAAAAGATTCAGCATTAGGTGTTCCAGTAAGCACATATCCCCAGATACTGCTGACTTGTCTACAGTGCTGGATTACATGGTTCATCTTAATGGCTTAGGCCTCAGACTACCTATCTTCAAAGTACACTTGTCAGCTGTTTCTGCATTTCTGTCAGTGGGACAGCCCTCTTCACTGGTATCTCACCTTGTTTTCTGTAAATTCTTCAAAGGATTGCTTCATACCAATCTCCCTTTAGGGATTTTAGTCCTGCTTGGGATCTTAATGTTTGCATTACTCAGCTTGTGCAACCCCCTTTTGAGTCTTTGGCCTCAGCAGAGCTTAAGTACTTGACCTGGAAAACTGTGTTCCTGGTAGCTATTACCTCTGCCAGACATATCAGTAAATTACAAGCTCTGTCAGTGGAGCCTGATTTTATCTCATTCCATAGGGATAAGGTGGTCCTTAGAACCAACTGGAGGTTCTTACCCAAAGTGGTTTCAGACTTTCATCTGAACCAATCCATGTCTCTTCCTGTGTTCTTCACTGATCATTCTTCTTCAGGAGAGAGAGAGAAGATTACACAGTTTGGATGTTAAAAGGGCTCTTAGCTACTACATTGAGTGCACTAAGGCACTTAGGTTTGACTCCTTCCAGTTGTTCCTCACTTATGGTGAAGTGGGGAAGGGTAAACCTGCTACCAAGAGAACTATTGCCAGGTGGATTGTCCCTTGTATACAATTCTGCTATGAAAATCTAGGCAAAGTACCCCCCTCAGGCCTGAGGGCTCATTCAACTAGAGGTACAGCTAGTTCTCTGGCTGCTGCCAGAGATATACCCTTATTAGAGATATGCAAAGCAGTCACCTGGAAGACAGTCTATACATTCACCAAGCATTACTCTCTGGATATCCAGGCTAGGAGTGATGTTAGGTTTGGATACAGCAGTACTGCAGAGCCTATTCCCAAAATAGGTTTGGTACCCTCCTCCAGGGAGGTACTGCTTGGTAGTCTGCATGATGTCAGAATACAGCAAGACTTCATGTTGTTTGAAGAAAAAATTGCTCACCTTAGTAATTGTGTTTCTTCTAATGGAGTCTTGCTGTATTCTGACCTCTCTCCCTGCCTTCCCTCTCAGAACCTGGTTTTTGAGAAGTGGGCTGGCAGGCGCAGTGTTGCACCTCAGGGGTGTTCTTGGCACTCTCCCCTTTTTAGAGGGGGAGTGGGTTATGTTATATGTTTTTTGATAATTATATCTGTTCACTACCTAGTTCTTGATTTGGATTTCTCGACTTGAGTCTTTTGGGGGATCCAAAATATTAGGTTGCCTTTTGGCTAGTAAATTTTACAATTTCCACATTGTGGGAGTAGTTAGTATTAGCTCGTAAGAATCTGATGGTTACACTTCAAAGTGCAGCAGACAGAGGTTTGAACCGAGCTCGAGCTCAATGTTCTATGCTTTGGCATAGAGTTAACTCTTTCCTCTCTGGAGCAGTTCAAATGGTGTGGCTAACTGCATAATGTCAGAATACAGCAATACTCCATTAGAAGAAACACAATTACTAAGGTGAGTAATTTTTGTCTTTTTCTCATCCTCTATCTCTCCTCAGCGTTTGGCACTGGATCATAGGGTGTTGTTGGACAGACTGAGGGAGTGTGTAGGACTCAACAGTAAGGTCATCAGCTGGTTTGAGTCCTTTCTCCAGGGCAGGTCTCAGAGGGTGACATTGGGGAATTATTCCTCTGATCCAAAGCATCTGTCCTGTGGAGTTCCCCAAGGCACTGTCCTCTTCCCCATGCTGTTTGCAATGTACATGCTGCCCCTGGGCAAGGTCATAAGGTGGTATGAGCTGAGTTTTCATTGCTATGCTGATGATACTCTGCTCTACCTGTCCTTTGCACCCGGGAGATCTGAGATGGTCGACATGCTAAATAAGTGCTTAGCTAAGATCGGGGCTTGGACGTCGTTGAATTGGCTGGGACTTAACCTGGGGAAGACTGATGTGCTGGTGGTTGAGCTGGGTTGAAGGGGAGGAACGGGGGCCTCGGGAGATAGGTTGGGACTTTTTATTGTCACGACCGAACTGGAGGCCTCCCTAAAGGTGAAGAATGTTGGTGTTTTTCTGGACAATGAACTGACACTTCATGCTCAGGTGTCTGCTGTTGTCTGGACCGGGTTCTGCCATCTCTGGAACATTGCCCGAATTAAGTCCCTGATTACCCCCAATGACCTGGCCATGCTGGTACATGCTTTCATCACTTCTAGGCTTGACTACTAACGCACTATAACTTGGGGTCAGAGGAGGTCGATGCGGCGCCTGCAGCTTTTGCAGAATGCAGCAGCCTGGTTATTGACTGGACACTCAAGGTTCAGTCATATTACACCGGTGCTGCATGAACTACATTGGCTGCCAGTGCGCTGGTGCATCACCTTTAAAGTAGGTCTTTAGACCTACAAGGCCCTACTCGGCTTGGGTCTGGACTACCTGCAGGAGCTTCTGCATTCCAACACCCCATCTTGCTCTCTCAGATCGGCCAGAGAAGCCCTCCTAGAGGTCCCCAGGGCTAGGTTAAAATCTACCGGGGTCTGGGCTTTTAAAGTAGCAGCCCCGGTTTTCTGGAACTCATTGCTGGGGCACCCTTGGGAGGTGCCATCTGTGGAGCTTTTTAAAAAACATCTTAAGACCTTCCTGTTTCAGCAGGCATTTGGGACCTATGTTGTCTGTTCCTTTTGCTGTATTTGTATATTTTTATACTTTGTTGGAAGGGCGCCTCAAAGAAATGAACTGTACTACTACTACAAACATAAGACTGCCATGCACTGTAGTTACGGTAAGTTCTTATGTAACTGATCTTTTTTCATCTCTAGCTCTTCTTCCCCTCACCCTCCAGATGCATCTGGCAATGAGTTGTTTGCAGCTTAGTACGTCTTTCGTGGTGGAACTTTTGAAATAAATAAATCTGCTTTAGCAGCCAATGACAGTGCTGCTCCTTGGTCAGGTGACACATATGTGGGAATGCCAGGTGCCTCTGCCTTGACTTTCTCAGTGCCCCACATCATTGAAATCCACAGCTGGCCTTTGGGCGATTTTAATGCAAGATTCGATCCAAACAACAAACCCAAAAATAATTTACTGCTTGTCCTGTATTAGACATCCCTAAATGAAGGGCAAAAACTGAGAAAAATGCACGATTTACTACTCTCCACATTATTATAGAAGGTAACTTGGTGATATTATAGCTGACATTCAGCAGGTAGTGCTCACTAGACTGCAGTGGCAGTATGGTTTTAATGGTTAGAGTACCAGCTAAAAAAACAGGAGATCAGAGGTTCAAACCCCACTGGAGCAAAATGCTGTGTGGACATAAGCAAGTCACGTAACTTCCAAGTGCTCCTGTCCATGCAGCTCTGGAAATTGTAAATGTTGGACACCACTGGAAAGGAGATCTTACATCTCAGCTGGGCTCTCCTGGGTAAAGAACTTAAAAAAGGACAAGAAGATGCCCACTACACTAGATTAAGAAATAATTCCTCATTTGAAATAACCAAGGATCGAATGAGTTTCTACCTACTAAGCTTCGAATAGAGAATATAGAGGAAACTTTTCATTCAAATGCTTCACTTACTGTTCACTAAACGTCATCCCATGAGTGGAAGAACATATAATGGCCAATACTGAACCAAAAGCAAAACCAACTGCAGGTTTGAGGCTTACTGCAAAATGAAGAAGATACATTGGGGAAATTGAATAGTTACAAGACAGTAGGGAGAACATCAGCTATAAAGTTACAAAAATATGAGATCAGTGTGATAAAAAATTAATACAGATGAAAAAATAGGGCAGAACGAGCTTTGGAAGGAGTATAGGGAAGCAGTGCAAGACAAGAATATAGCACAGTTCTGCTGTTTTTGATAGTGTTAAGGATCTGCTACTTATAGGGGCACATAGGATGCTAATATCAATGCTAAAACATGGGACATGCATTACTAAAGTGTTATGCGGTGCTGCACATGGTCATTGGTGGCATCATGGGTGATTTTAACATTAACTGGCTCTCCGCTGAGGCCGCTACCTATAAGGATGCAGCTGCGGCGCATCACCTCACTCAACTGGTTAATGCCCCCACTAGGTGTAACTATAGGACAGGCTCCCTTATGCTTCTAGACTGGATTCTAACTGTCCTGAACGCATCTCAATGTTTCTGTACTCGGATACAATAAGTGACCACTGCTGTCATCTGCTCTGGTCAAACAAATACTACAAGCCCCCTCCCAAGCTTATCTATGCCAGGGTTATCAAACAAGGGCACCTCCAGCTGTTAAATCCCATCTAACCAGGCTGAACTGGGCAGTGCTTGACTCCCTCAATGACACCAACAAAGCTCTGGACCTATTTATCAAAGCGTTTCCAACGAAGCCTGTGACATCTGTGCACCAGTGAAAAAGATGAAGGTAAAAGGACAGACCAACCCCTGGGTTACTACTGACCTTTTAACTCTGCTCAAGCACAGAGACCACCTCTGGCATTGTGCTCATGCAACTCAACATAAGTAAACATACAATTATACAAAGCAGTCAGAAATGACTGCACTTCAAAATCTGAATGCTAAACGCAGCTATTACAAAGAGGCTCGACCAACTCTTGGGGCCAGGAAACAAATTCTGGAACAACATGAAAGAACTCACAGGCAAGGATCCTAAAGCACCACCCCACTATGCTCAACCTTCATGGCACTCCTACACTCGACCTAGGTACCATCACCAGCACTTTTAATAATGCATTTAGAAACCTGGACAGTGTCCTTCCACCAAATTTTTCGACGACCTCCTCCAGCTCCTCCCAAGTTGCCCCCCAACTAGAACATACAACCCCAAAGTTTTTTTTTAAGGAGGTCCCACCACAAGTAGCTGAAAATACATTCAAAAGGCTATCAGCAAACAAGTGGTGACTCCCTTGACCTGAAACTGCTGGCACAAGTCCTCGATGAAATCTTAGAACTACTTACAAGATCTTTAATCTCTCGCTTAGATTGGGCCATTTCCCCTCTCTCTGGAAGAAAGCCACTGTCACACGGTTCACAAAGCGGAGATAGGATACTGCACACAATTACAGACCTATCTCACTCCTCCCCACTATCCAAAGCGCTGGGCTGAATGAGTGTCGGACCAACTAGTTGAATTCCTGGATAAGTACAATGTACAGTGCCCAGAGCAGCATGGCTTCAGAAAGGGCTACGCTAACCACTGCACTACTGGAATTTGCTTCATCCATACGCTTGAGAAAGGGATGTGGAGGGGCAGTATTTATAGACCTTACCAAGGCATTCGACACAGTTAACCACCCCTACTGCTCAAGCAACTGTCCTCCATTGGGATCTCCAGCGATGCCCTTCCATGATTCACCAGCTACCTTGATAATCGGATCCAATGTGTAGGATTGCAGGGATCTCTTCAGATGAGAAACGGTCCGCTCCGGAGTCCCCCAGGGTCTATTCTGGCCCTCTACTCTTCTCCCTCTTCATCAACAATCTCCCCAGTGCCTGCCACCAAAAATATTACTATCATGAGCGATGCAGTCCTGTTTCCAGCCACCATGACATTACAGTCCTTGAATCCCAGCTGTAGCTCGACTTCAAGCGTATCGAAGACTGGTTCAATTCTCATAAACTTGTCCTGAACCACAGCAAGACTAAAGCCATGTCCTTCTGTAACCGACAGAGCAGGCACAACTCTCTGTCCCTCACCATCAAGAACCACGCTGGGAACCCACTCGAACATGTCAAGGAGTTCAAGTACCTTGGTATTGCCCTGGATAGTACCCTCTCCTACACTCGGCATATTGACACTGTTGCCAAGACCACCAATATACGGATTGGACTACTACACAAACACAAGCACTGTATGCAGGAGCACGTTAAACTAGCCATCTACAGCTCTATCACCTCTATCATTGACTACGGCCTTGCCATCTATGGCTCTGCCTCAACAAGTGCCCTCCACAGGATCTCAGTTGCTCTCAACAAAGCATGTAGACTACTGACAGGTGCAGCCCAACAAACTCACACCTGTGACCTCTATGCACAGGCCAGCTGGCTACCCCTATGCAGCAGAATACAATATCAGACCTGCTTACTTACCAAAAAGATTCTCCTTGGTCTCATGCCACCTGGTGTTCGCTCACTCCTTACTACCTACAGTGGTACTCGACAAACACGTGGTGCCCAATCTCTAACCTTTCAGGTTCCCAGATGTCGTACCTCCATGGGTCAGCGGTCCTTTATCTATAGAGCCGCTCAATGGTTCAATTCCCTCAATAAAGAAGCACTTTCCTCTACTACACTTGGACCCTTCAAAAGGAATCTCAAACTTTACCTCACCTCTACCACTCAATGTGACTGCTTCTCTGAACAGAGATATCTCTAAACACCTCCCAGCTCACTGATGTCTCACAGCCTGCCCTTTCCCAGTCTCATTCTGTCTGGCACTGGGCCTTCCTTGTGACTCCTTTCCTGCTTCACATTTCCACTGGTACAAGATATTTTCCACCACCATCGGACAGTGGCCCATTAGCCTGCCAACTTCCTCTCCCGGTTGCACGCCTGCAATACTAACTGCCTATGGTGCCTTCTATCTCTTATTGTTACCGCAGCCAGCTGCCTACTCAAGCTGCTCGTTATATGAATATTATCTCAAAGTATGTTATAACTGAGTATCTTTATTTTTTCTTTTAGTTGTTTTGGTTGTTTATTGTGCATTCTTTTACTACCTCTGTATGTATGTTGACCTTTATCCTTTGACGTGGAACCTTTGTAAACGAGCAGTTTCTGCTCAAAGGTATTTGTAATCCGAGAATTTAATAAATAAATAAATGGTCTGAAAAGTGGAAGGGCCAAGGATATAATGGGTGAATTCCTCCTCCCATTGAATGGGTTAACCCACAGAATGTTTTTTTTTTTCTCATCCAGATCTGTAATCTATGGAGCCCCCCCCCACACACCGATTGACAGCACTTTCCAGTGCCTAGTCCCTTGATACCCACCTGAAGGCCTCGCCCTTCCTTTACCATTTTTGAAGTTTGACCACTGTGCTTTAACTCAGCAGGCCATGAACCCCGCCCACCCACAACGTGAGGTCTTCACTTTTCAAACTTCTGCTGACTTGCAAGCCACAGGCAGAGTGATGAGTAAATAACACTGCTTGCTGCACATTCTGCATTAATTTAAAGGCACAGTCCTCCCTAGTAATGAATTAACATGATTGTAAAAACTGATATGAAAGTGGTAGGGCCACGGTCATGGTGCCCCCCCACCCCACCTCTGTCCTGACACCTATGGCATGATCATTGGGACCTCATAGCAAATGGGATTTATATGCAGGTCTGCAAGTGATAGTGGCACAGATCAAAGCTGTGATGTCAACGTGGAATGATGTTGCCATCAGAGTTCCACTGCCTTTGGCTGCTCAGTCTTTTGTGCCAGTGGGACAGGGACAGCAGCACTTTCAGAAGCTCCTACATTTTGACCAAATCTTTGCATTATTTATTGTTGTCTTATAAGTAACTGTAGCAGGCAGATAGTGGCTGTTTCTACAGATCGTACTCTAAACTCATTTGTGCCTGATTTAAATTGACAAGCCTGCTATTTTTTCTGTCGAATGGCTTACTTGTTGAAGGTCTGTGTGTGGACAACTAAGACTACATTTATATTTCTATATCATCAGAGAAGTAGTCAGCCTTAATTGTTATATTTGAACTGCCTTTGTTAGTCTAGGGCCTCAGGTAAGTCCCAGGAAACTTTCTTGTTTTTTTTGACTGTCAAGTTTCCCTCTCCCTTGTGTCGAATTGTAGCTGTTTACTTCTCCTTTAGCCAGTATATTGTTCCAGTATCCAGTTTGACTTCTCTGTGTGGGGGGTAACTGTATTTTGTGTGTTTTTCTTTTCTTAACACATTCTTACCAGTAACGCAGTATGCCGTCGGAACCATCCAGTGCTTAACCTGACCCAAAATTGCCGCACAAGATAGAATGATTTTTAAAACTTTGTTTGAAGCACTCAGAGCCATTTGTAAGCATCTATTGCACTATTTTCTGTGTACCTGTGTAGTTTGTAACCATGAACAATGATTCCTTCTTGCATCCCCCTAATTTTAATATAAATAATGTTGCTTCATTCTGTGTTGCCCTGGTGTGAAAGCCTGTTTTTATCCATTGTAAAGGTCATGACTCCACTCATGCAAGGAATCATGGGAGTTGAAGACGCATACTGTACATGCACAAGTTATACTCTCATTCAGTTCTGTTACATGTCTTGTGAAGTCCCTGTATTCTCTAAAAATGTTTTTTTTCTAACTCAAATATGCTTTAAACTACAAAAAACAGCAGGGCACTTAGTATGCCTTGAAAAGTTTCATTGCCAGCATAAAACAAGAACATTGGTCTGCAGAGAACAGCAACGGTATTGACAGATACAGTATAACTACCATGGGCTTTAGCACCAAACTATCATAAAATTTCAGGATGCCTTACATGAGTCAAGTCATGACCTTTGCAGTGGAGTTAAGCAGGCTTTCACAACAGACTGAAGTACCTTTGTTTACATTTAAATCCTGATGAAATTAGGAGGGTGCAGTAGAGGCAATCATTGATCTTACTTCGAGAGGGCTCTTGCAGTAGGTAATTACATGTAGGACTGACGTCGGCAGGTGTCAGGACCCCACGGAAAAATTTCTAGCTAGCAGTCTCTGGCGAGGGACCACCCCCACGTCAGGTGACCGGCGTCAGAGGCGTCAGTATAAAGGGCGGTCCTCACGCGCCCTTCCAGTTCTTTCCGCTGTTAGCTCAGCGCAGTACCTCCGGCGGAAAAGTTCCTGCTTTCGTCAGGCTCCTTCCCGTCGGTATTTAACCGAGTATTTTCGATTTTTTCTTATCATCCATCAGGTATTCGTCAGTGTATGTCGTTCCCTACACCCTTTGAGCACAAAAACAAGTGCGACTCGTGCAGCGCCCAGCTCCCGCACAAGGACGGCCATTCCCTGTGCCTTTTTTGCCTAGGCCCCGACCATCTGGTAGAGAAGTGCCAGCACTGCCTTAGCTTTAAAGTGGCCACCAGGAGAAGGCAGCAGCAGTCCCTGGAGGCCCATCTTTTGAAAAAGAAAATGAGCGCCATGGAGAAAGAGTGAAAAGAGCTTCAGCAGGCGTCCAACTTCCCTGAAGGCCGCCATGAAAAGGACAAAAGAAAAGCACGGACAAGGGCTTCTCTCCCACCGTGACTCCATAGAAGTAGCTGTGAAAAAGGTAACGACCGCTGAGCGGCGGCCCTCAGAGGCTTCTAAGCGGCGTCGGCCCACCCATCTGGCTTGTGCTCGGGCCCTTCAGGCGCCTCTGGGCTTGTGGATGCCTCCGCTCCCAGTAAAGCCGCGGTTTCGCGGCCTAATGGTGCGAGCGGCTCCGATAAGCCGGACGTCGGCTCCTCTGACGCCCGCACGGAGAAGGTTGGTAAGGCATGCGGCCCCCATTCCGCCCGACCAGGCCACCCCTCCATTGCGGCCTGTCTCCGGCGATGGGTCCGTTAAGTCGAATGCTGGCCCCTCCGGTGCTTGCCCGGATCCCGCTGCTAAGCCGCACGTCAGTTCACCCGACATCCGCTCAGCGGATGAGCTGACACCGGACCCCCACACGTCCGTCATTCCCTGCTTCTGCCCTCCGGGGACCCTGAGTCTTCTCAGCCCGACCCCAAGGATTTCTCCCCCCAATCCCCGGGCGACGCTGAGGTTCCTGTTCCACCTCCATCAGACCATCCACCTTCTGGTCCGACCGATCTGATGTCGGTTCCCCGGATGCCGGCTGTGACGCCGCTGTTGCCGACTCTGAGCGACATCCCGCTCCCCGATGCCACCCTGACGGCGGGCCCTCTGTCCCCTGGGCCTTCTGCTCCAGAACCGCCTGTGGGACCTCCGGCTGGGCCGTCTGCTCCGGCAGCTCCCCCGGCTCCCGGTTACCTGACCCCGTTGTATCCGACGCCCTCATACCCGGGACCGCAGTATCCAGCGCCTCAGTACCCGGCACCGACATATCTGACGCCACAGTACCCGGCTCCTCAATACCCGACGTCAGGCTTCCCGCTGTCGGGTTATGGATACGCGCCTTATGGGTATAGTCCATACTAGTATCCTCCTCCTCCTCCACCGCCCCCTCAGCCACCGGTGGACTTGCAGGAGACTCTGGCCTCCTAAACCCTCTGGGTCCAGAGAGGGGCAGGACACGCCTCCCCGAGGGATTCCCAAGGGGTCCGTTCCTCCCCCTCGTTGGGAGAGGGAGTCTACCTCTTCCTCATCTTCTTCCTCCTCGGACGCTTCCGATGGTTGTTCCAAGCAAGATGGCGAGCCACGCTCTCCGTCCAAGCCCTGGCCAAGGACTCCTCCGAAGTCTCTTCCGGAGGATCCTTCCTTCACGGAGTTGCTACGGAAGATCCAGGAAGTACACAAGTGGCAATCCTTGGAGGCAGACCTCCAGCTTAAAAAACTCGCTGAGCATCTGGATCTTCCCGTGACAGCTTCCACTTTGGTGCCACCCTGGATCGAGCCTCATGCCAACCTTATTACCACTATATGGAAACAGCCGTCGGCCTTGGCCCCACTTCCCAGGAAGTCGAACAGGCTATACCAGGCTCCCGAGGGTGTTGACTTTATAGACTCCCACCCGAGGCTGACTCGGTTGTGATTAGCGCCGCCATGGCCAGTCAGCTCAACCCAAACACCTTAGCTCGTCTCCACCTGACAAGGAATCCCGCCTTCTGGACCAGTATGGCAAGAAGATTTTTGCTTCTTTCACTCTGGGTATTAGGGCCCTGAACTGTGTCAGCCACATGGGGGATTACCAGAAGGCGATTCTCAGTGAGGTGGAATCTAAATTGGACTCCCTTCCAGACTCTCAGGTCAAGCAGGAAGTGGCTGACCTTGTCCGCTCTGCACGTTTGGCCAGTCAGCACATTCTCCGTGCGACCTACGATGCAGTGGACACTGCTGGTAGGAGCTCAGCTTTCGCTGTAGGCCTATGGCATCATGCTTGGCTCCAAGTGTCAGGGTTGGTCCCAGAAGTGCAGTCTGCCATCCAGGAAGCGCCCTTTCAAGGTTCGGTGCTGTTCAGGGATGATGTCAAGGACACCATCACTGACCTGCAGGAGAAGGGGATGGAACTAAAGTCTGTGGACTTTATGTATCATCCCCATCAATCGCAGTGCTGTCCCTTTCACAGACAGAATCGGCCCAAAGCGAGGCCACAGGGAAAGAGGGCCACTAAACGTCGGGGCCCCCCCAGCTGCCAAGCCCCCCTGCCCAAAAAAGCAGCAGGAGCTTCAGCTGCGGTGCTGCCCCACACCACCTGACTCCTTTCCTCTCCCACAGCCTCCGTTCTTCCCAGTGGAACCGGTAGGAGGGAGGTTTTCCCTCCACCTTCCAGGCTGGGAGAGGATAACATCAGAGTCATGGGTGCTCCAGCTAATCGTAGAAGGACACTCAATAGAGTTTCTGCAGAAACCACCTTGCCACCCTCCACCAAGGTCGTTGTACTCTCGGGAACATCTTCTTCTGGTCTAGGAAGAAATTTTAGCATTTTTGCTGAAAGAGGCGATAGAACCTGTCCCCCTTCCCCTGCAAGGGACGGGTTACTACTCCCTCTTCTTCCTGGTCCCGAAGAAGCACGAGATGTAAGAAATATTCTAGATCTCAGTTCCCTGAACATTTTCATGGAGTACAAGAGGTTCAGGATGCTCTCACTGCAGAGCCTTCTGCCCTTCCCCCGCTCAGGCCAGTGGCTATGCACTCTGGATATGCAGGACGCTTACCTGAACATATCTATCCGCCCATCGCACCGCAGATATTTCCATTTTGCTTTCCAGCGGGACTACTACCAGTTCAAGGCACTTCCATTTGGCCTCTCCTCGGCTCCTCGAGTATTTACCAAATGCCTTGCGGTGGTGGCGGCCTACCTGCGTACCTGGGGGGGGGGGTACAGGTTTTCCCGTACCCGGATGATTGGCTCCTGGTGGCCTTGTCCAGGGAGGAACTTCTGCACTGCCTCTCCCTCTCCCAATAGGTCTTTGCCTGTCTGGGTATTACCATCAACCATTCCAAGTCTCACTTGATCCTACCTCAGAAGCTCCAGTTTATTGGGGCGATACTGGACACGACCCTAGGCAGGGCCTTCCTGCCAACAGACAGGGCGGTCACACTCCAGACTCAGGTAAGGCTGTTGTCCAGCCACAGGCGGGTCAGTGCTTCACCTCCTCGGGCTTATGGCGGCTGCTATCCCGACAGTCCCTCGTGCTTGGCTCCACATGAGGGTCTCTCAGTGGACGCTTCGCTTTCAATGGGATCAGTTGGTAGATGACATGGACCAGTTGGTCCTAGTCTCCTCTCCCATAATTCGAGACTTGCAGTGGTGGATGGTTTGAGAGAACCTTCTTAGGGGAGTTCCATTCTTCCTTCCTCCTTCCTCCCAGACTGTGACCACAGACGCCTCGGGCGAAGGTTGGGGAGCCCATCTCGGTTCACATCGGACCCAGGGCTCTTGGTCCAAGCTCGAACAATCCCTGCACATCAATGTGCTTGAGCTTCGGGCGGTGCTCTGCGCTCTCCAGGCTCTCCACCTGCATCTTCTTCCAGGCCACCTAGCCATTCAGACGGACAATATGTGTGTGGTGTGGTACATCAACAAACAGAGAGGGACTCGGCCGTACCCTCTTTGCAGGGAAGCGATGAGAGTTTGGGATTGGGCAGCACAACACAACCTTCACCTCGCAGCAATTCATGTTCCAGGGGTCGAGAACTCCTTAGCAGACAAACTAAGTCGCTCATCTGCTCAAGCTCACGAGTGGGAACTGGATCAGGGGGTCCTAGACGATATCTTCCTACATTGGGGTACACCTCAGGTGGACCTGTTTGCTTCGCCTTTAAACGCAAAGCTTCCCGACTTCTGCTCGCTCGTTCAAGAGTGAGGCATTTTCTGGAGAGACGCTCTGTCTCTAGATTGGAAGGACAGATTCGTCTATGCCTTCCCCACGATCCCTCTGATCCCGCATGTCTTGCAGAAACTCGGCTCAGAAGGAGCAAGAATGATTCTGATCACGCCTTTCTGGCCCAGGCAAGTTTATTTCTCTCTTCTGCAACAATACTCAGAGGAACCTCCTCTTCCTCTTCCGCTGTCACGAATTTTACTGACCCAGGATCAGGGGACCCTGATCCATCCAGGTCTCAAGTCCCTTCAACTACATGCGTGGCTCTTGCAGACATAGCTCAAGCCTGCTATGGGGTTTCTCCCCAGATGGCTGAGATCTTGGTGGAGGCTAGGAAACCCTTCTCTAGATCTACTTATGCTATGAAATGGAAATGGTTCTCATTCTGGGCCGCTTCAAAAGGCTTTGAGCCTTTCTCCTGCCCGGTTGGGCGACTGCTGGAGTACCTGCGCCATCTCTTTGACCTGGGTCTTAGTCACTCGTCTCTGAAGGTACAGATGGTGGCCATTTTGGCCTACCATGTTCCCTTCGCAGATAGGATGTTTGCTCAACTGGAAGTCTCTAAGACTTTCCTCAGAGGGGTTCTTCACTTAAGACCCCCTATCCGAGTTCCCACCCCTCCTTGGGATTTGAACTCGTTCTTGAGAAACTTACTTGCCTCCTTTCGAGACGGCCTCAGCAGACATGAAGTTCCTTTCATGGAAGGCGCTCTTCCTAGTGGCCATTACCTCTGCTCGGGAGGATTTCCGAGCTCAGGCCTGATGTGAAATCCGTGCCGATTTTTCAAAGGAATCTGTGGCTCTCGCACCAGTGGTAAGTTTCTCCCCAAGGTGGTGGCGGAATCTAAATTGAACCAGTCCATAGAGTTACCCGCCTTCTTTACGCAGTACTCCAGTCAGGGGGAGTATCTACTTCACACTGTGGACGTTCACCGGATCCTGAGATACTACACTAACAGAACAAAGGATCTCAGAAAGACTGATCAACTGTTTGTCTCTTTTGCCCCCAAAAGAGAAAGCAATGCTGTTTCCAAGCAATGCCTGTCTAAATGGTTGGCTCATTGCATCACCTTCTGTTATGACAAGTACAACAAGACCCTTCTGGGTCAAGTAAGAGGACATTCCACCAGAGGGGGTTGCTGCCTCGGCGGCATATTTCAAGAACGTGTCAGCGGTAGAAATTTGTGCTGCCGCCACTTGGACTTCT
The DNA here is from genome assembly GCA_016271365.2 of Neoceratodus forsteri. Taxonomy (NCBI): domain Eukaryota; kingdom Metazoa; phylum Chordata; order Ceratodontiformes; family Ceratodontidae; genus Neoceratodus; species Neoceratodus forsteri. The sequence goes on along the minus strand of JADMNL010000028.1, from coordinate 173,236,006 downwards.
GTCCATACATTTACAAAACATTACATTTTGGATATTGCCTCTTGCCGTAGGGCAGCTTCGGGCTCGCTGTTCTGCAAGGCCTCCTTTCTTAAGGCCGTCACAGCTAAGAGGATCTGCTTTGAGTAGCTTTCCTCCTCCCGTGTGTTGCTTCTTGTTCCAGACTGCTTGGGACTCAGTCCTATATGTAATTACCTACTGCAAGAGCCCTCTTGAAGTAAGATAGTACAGTTACGTAAGAACTTACCGTAACAGTAGATCTTGGAGGCTCTTGCGAGGAAATGTCTATCCTTGCCCTCCCTCCCTTAAGCTTTTGCAGCTCCTTTTCCAGTGAGGAAATATCACCTCTCTCTCGTCTGGCCTCTTGTGGCCTGTGGCGGGAAAGAACTGGAAGGCGGGTGTGAGGGACCGCCCCTTTATACCGACGTCTCCTGATGCTGGTCACCTGACATGGGGGCGGTCCCTCGCCAGAAACTGCAAGCTAGAAATTTTTCTGTGGGGTCCTGCTGCCTGCCGACATCAGTCCTATATATAATTACTTACTGCAAGAGCCTCTCTCGAAGATCTACTGTTACGGTAAGTTCTTGCGTAATTGTACTTTTATGCCTACACATTACACAGGCAAACAATAAAAGGCTGAGGGGACCTTCCCTTTAACTGCCTTAGCTAGTGTCATGCATATGTCAATTTTGCTTAATTTCAAGTGAGTGCACATTTTATTTGCTGATGCAAAAGTATATGTTTTTTGTACAGTCTTGTTATTTGCACAGTTTCATTTTGGCAGATCTGGACTTACTGTGGTGCTACTAGCATAATTTGCGCTATAATAATTTGACACAGTCTAGCAGTTTGCTTAATTTTCTTCTGTGTTTTTTTGTGCACTTACTGGTTTTGAGTGACCCTAACCCTCGTTTTCTCTTACAGATGTTATTAGCTTGAGAGGATTGGCTATTGAGAAAAAAATACAGTAATTTGGTACTGTGGCTGTTTGCAGACCTGTTTCAATCAAAAAGTACAAAGTGAGTTTGAAAAGTATGTGGCAACCACCTTGTGGGTTGTTCTTTCTATTCAGCATTAGTAAACCATATGCTGAATTTTCAGCCCCTGTTCCCTGTCCCCCCTCCCCCCCGTGGCAGGGCCAGGGACGAAGGGCGTCTACTCCCCCCTTCCCGGAAACCAACATCTAGATTCCGGGGGGGCCGTTATGGGCGCTGTGGAACCATCATGGAGCCTGCCAGCTCCATTTTCCACAATTTCTCCCCTCACCGTGGTGCTCAGTGCTTGTGGAAGCACGTGCTCACAGCGATCCACAGCACCCTCCCTGTTCTAGCAACTCCTGTCTGCACTACCCTCAGGCCTCCACCTGGGGGCAGCTCTGCAGTGGGCGTGACTGGGTTCCCTACCCAGGAGAGGAGAGGAGAGGTGCCTTGCGGCTGCTCAGTACAGCTCCCGGCCTGATGACCCAGGCTCATTCCCAAACCCAGGTCACCAGCATGGCATGAGGTGTGGTGTCCAGTGCCTCAACCCTCAGCACCACCAGGCCGGCTTTGCTTCACAGTCTCTTAATGGGGATGCATTTATTCTCCACTGTGGAGGTGATGCTGATAATAGGCACTAGTCTTTGTTGCAATACAGTTCTAAACCAGATTCTGGTTCAGGATGTTTGGGGTCCAGAGGATAAGCACCTGCAGATCAACATCCTCAAGATGAGGGCGTTTTTTTCTGCCCTTTGCCAGTTTCAGAATCAGGTCGAGAAGCAATGGTAAAGGTATGCTCAGATGGTGTGGAGATAGTAACATACATAAATGATCAAGGAAGCACAAAAAGCAAAACCAGGATCATGGAAGCCCCCAGGATACTTAACTGGGCAGGGGACAATCTTAAGTTTCTCTCAAGTCACTCATCTAGTGGAGGAACTAAAGGTTCGGGCAGGCTGGCTCAGTCGCTCAACCTTTCATCCAGGAGAGTGGTCTTTGCACCTGGATGTGTTTTATCTTCTGTGTCAACCTTTCAGGATCCGACAGATACACCTGTTTGCCTCCAGGAAACATTTTCAGGTTACCCAGATTTTTCAGTCACTTCAGATGACCCCAGATAGAAGCAGTGGTTGCTCTGCCTCAGACATGGTGATTCCATAGAAACATAGAATTTGACGGCAGATGAGGACCGCTTGGCCCACCTAGTCTGCCCATTTCCCTACCTAATGGATAAGCTGCAGATCCTAGTTAACCAGCAGCCTACTTCTTTCTACCCCAACCCCCTAGAATTGCCTTATGGCTGTCCCATGCATGCTTGAATTCAACCACTGTTTTGGCTCCACAACCTTCCTCCGGAAGGCTGCTCCATGCATCCACAACCCTCTCTGTGAAAAAATACTTCCTTACATTACCTCTGAGCTGCCCCCCATCTTCAAATTGTGCCCCCTTGTTCTTGCACACCTCTTTTTTTGAAAGATGCTACCCTCTTGGACTTTGTTGATTCCCTTGAGGTACTTGAAAGTTTCTATCGTGTCCCCCCTCTCCCTCCTTTCCTCGAGGCTATACATATTAAGTTCCTTTAGTCTCTCTTCATATGTCTTCTGGTGCAGACCCTGTACAATTTTAGTTGCCCTCCTCTGGACAGCTTCCGTCCTGTCTATGTCCTTGCAGAGACTGGGTCTCCAGAACTGCACACAGTACTCCAGATGGGGTCTCACCAGCTGTCTGTACAGAGGGATAACAACGTCCTGTTTTCTACTGGTGATGCCTTTCCCTATCCATCCCAGTATCCCCCCAGCCCTCCTTGCTGCCCTCTCACATTGCTTGCCCAACTTTAAGTCATCTGATATGACTACCCCAGGTCCCTTTCCATTTTTATTGTTGTTAGTATCTCACCCCCCATTGTGTACTCTTCCCCTGGGTTTTTGTTTCCCAGGTACATTACCTTGCACTTCTTAGCATTGAATCTAAGCTGCCAGTTAGCCTCACTCTTCCTTGATGTACTGTTAATGCCAGTGGTTCTAAGAAAAATTCAGGCATCAAGAGCAAATTTCCTGGTAGCACCAGAGTGCCCAAGAATGTCTTCTTTCTTGGATCTGCTGTGTCCATCAAGTCAAGGGGCAGTCAGACTCTCCCCCCCCCCGAGCAAGGACCCTCTGGATCAGGTTCCTTTGTTGTATCCAAATCTGGACAAACTGCAACTGACAGCTTGGCTCTTGAGAGAAGTTTGTTGAAGATGGGATAAAAGTTACGACTATACTGCTGCAGGAAGTTAGTGGCAGTGGAACTCGTACCCTGTGCTGATGTTACAGCTTCAACCTGTGCCAGTGTCTGTAGCAGGGCAGCATATAATTCCTATTTGTTACGATTTCCCAGTGACAACATTGCAGCTAACAGAAAAAAGAACTTGCACAAAGGCTGATAACATTTCTTTATTTCCCCTGGATAAACATGATGGGATCTTCCTACCAGTTTCCAGTCTAGTAGTTGCCAGTCCTGCTGTCCTCCCAAGGCTGAGAACAAATGGAAAAATCGGAAAAGAAACCACTTTAGGTTCAAGTAGAATATCAGCAGAAATTTACATTTTTGTTCATTACACAATGTAACATTTTTAATGCGGTGTCACAGAGCTGCATAATACCAGATTCCTGGGAGAAGACGCATCTTGGCCCCTATTTTAAAGGGGAACAGTCAGCATAAAGGGCCCCTACACACGGTTGTGTGGTGGGCCCCAGTATGTACTTTGTGTGCAAATATATGTTGGTTTACTTGCTGTTAAAGAAGAGCTACTGGCAAAAATCAAGCAGTCACCACTACACAGATCGGGGCTTCAGTACTCCGATCCCCCCTGCAAGCACAATATTCGTGAAGGTATTTAAATACTTCAAGACTCGTAAAAACTGCGATAAGCTCCGTACCAGGTGACATCTTCTAAGACAGCACTGCTGGCCCCCGAGATCGCACTGGTAACAATGTGATATGATGACGCGCCTTTGCCCCTTCTGTGGTACACTTTCCTCTGGGTCCCCTCCCGGTTCTATACGGACCGAGGAGGAGGGAGCCTCGGCTTCTAGTAGCCTGGCCGTTGCCGAGGTTCCTTCAGCGGTGCAGGAGACCTGTCCTGCTCCTTTCAGGGGGCGGACGGGAGGCGCTGCCAAGCAATCGCCCCTTCGGGGAGTGAAGGCTCCCCGGTGTTGGACTCGTGGGTTCGCAAGGCACGGGTCGGCGCCGTTCTTGATGCCATTGGTCGGCACCATTTCGGGCCTCAGTGCCATTCACGGTGCTGTGAGCAGCCATCGTCGGTGCTGGTTTGTCGCTCGGCGCTGTGGCTGCTGTCAGCGCCGTTCACTGCGCTGACAGTGCTAGCGGCGCCATGGGAGTCTTTACGGCGCCATCTTTGTTCTCTTGAGGTTGAGCACGGTGCTGTGGGGGGCACTGGCACTGGCTTGGGCATGGTCTCAGTTTCAGGCACCCCATTTGGCAAGGATGGCAGCGGGCGCCCTCCTACGGTATGGCACAGGGCTTCGGCCTCTACCTCTTCGGAGGTGGAGTCAGACTCTGAGTCAGATGAGCAGTCTTGACTCCTTGGGGTTGACTGTTGGTGTGGGCAGCCCTGTAGTATCCTCGACAAGCCGGATTCAGATCCCTTCTGAGGTGGGGTCAGTGGCTGCCAAGACTGGGGTCAGGGGTGCTGACCAGTGGGCAGTGGTGCAGGCCATCACTGCTCTGCAGCCCGGTCTTGGTGGATTCACTGACCCCTCAGCAGTGGTACCCCCACCTGTGGTGTGCCTGGATCGCCCAACTTTGGGGCCGATCAGGGCACCTACAGGAGCGGAGGGTACTGTGCCCTGGATAGCTCCTTCGGGTGCTGGCCAGGGCTGTCAGCTACCTAGGCTGGCCCTCTTGAGGAGGAGGGTTTTCTTGGATTCTGAGGGGTCGAGGAGCATAGGGTCTGCACACAACCTTTTTCTGGGGCCCACCTAGGCTCTGGGAGAAGCCGTAGTGCGAATCTCCACTCTTCCTCCTCGATCTCTTTGAGAGAGACCCATTCTTTTGAGGTGGAGAGCCATCCTTCTGGACCTATATGGGCCCAGTCACCTCACAGGAGGGATTCTTCCCGGCGCAGCCAAGGCAGTACCAAAATGGTTGTTCAGCTGTAGGCTGTGGAGTCTTCCAGAGCATCTTCTTCTTCGGGTGCTCTTGGTCCGCTCCCTAGCCCAGGCGGAGGTCAGCCGACATCTCTTCCCGGCTCTGTCCCTATCCCTCTGCCACATTCTCCTGCACTCCCAGGCATCCTTGGTCCTAGCGGGCCTCTCTCCTGGGAGCAGTTCAGGGCTGTGGCTGCTCAGTTCCCAGCTTACGTCAGAGCAATGGACAGTCAGGTTTTTTAACTTCCCCCCCGAGCAGCCGCCCTCTGAGCAGTCAGTGCCCTCCAACTCTTCATTCCCCTCTTCCGGGGGAGAGGAGCCTTCTGTTCACATCTCTCCAGCCGCTGGTCCCACTGAGTATCAGCGTTTCCTCATGAGGATGTTGGAGGACTTGCATCTCACCCCTGCCACTTTAAGCAATCCAGAGCACTCGGCGCACGACTTTCTAGGCGATTACCTCGAGGCCACCCTTGTGGTGCCCCCCTGGCCTGCTCCCTTCCGGGCGTTGTTGCATTCCTGGCAGAGGCCCTTCTCCGGAGTTCCTGCCCGTAGGGATCTCTGCCAGCGGTATTGCACCCCCTGGAGTCTCCAGGTTCCATTCCTCATCCGCAGTCCGACACTCCCAGTGGGCTTCACGCCCTTCACCGTGATCGGCCCCCAGATCAAGACTCCTCAGATTTTGATTTCTGGGGTAGGAGGGCTTTCTACTCGGCACGGTTACTCTTTTTTTATTTCTGCACATCAGGCCCACTGTGCAGCCTATGACAGGTTCTTGTGGTCTAGGCTAGGTCAGCTCCTTGCCTCATTGCCTGACACGGAGCAAATCAGACAAGCCATTGCACTGTCTGCACGTAGCCTGGAGCCAGCAAGACACTGAGCGAGGGCATGCTATGATGCCAACGAGGTAGCTACCAGGGTCATAGGGACAGCGATCTGCACTAGGCGGATGGCATGGCTGTGTCTTTCCCGGTTGTCACCCTTGGCTCGGCATAGGTTGATTAACTCCGCTCACCAGAGAACCTATCTCTTCTCCTGTACAGCGAGACGGCGTTTGTCAGGGCAACTTCCTTCCCCCCTCCGGAGGTCTCCGTCTCACTTTCCCCACTCTCGGGACTCTCCAGGCCCTGAAGGTTCTCCCTGTTAGTGTGTCACCCACTGAGAGCTAAGGAACTCTGTCCCTTAGGGTTTAAAACAAAAACCCCTTCGGGGGGGGGGGGCTCGGCACTCACTCAAAGGTGATGAATGGTGAAGACTGACACAGATAAGATATGAAAATTACATACCTACTGTAATTATGATCTTTCTGTGTATCTTCACCATTCATCACAATCCACCCTCCATCCCCCTGGGGCCTCAGTCTCTGGGTCCCCCTCCCTCTCTGTGCCCAACCTCGCCCCCCTCCTTTCTTTGTCAGGAGTGGGGTAAACAGGGGCACATAGGGGGATAATGTTCTGGGGAGAGTGGTCAGCATGGGGGGCACTCCTTCTCCAGTACGTTAGCTCCACCCCTGTGGGGTGGGAGTTGGCAGTTGCCCTCCATTCTCTCCTCCTCCTTGTTCCCATCCATTTTATCTTTCCTTGTCCTTTGGACTATCCTTTATTACCGAAAAATTAAAAAAATTAAAATCTTTTCCTTTTTCACCAAAAATCTTTCCTTGAAAGGGTGTTAATTCTCTGTGCCCTGTCCTTCTTCCAGGATAGCCGATTCTGCTCAAATGGAGTTTTGCCAGCCATTCTGTGCCCTGTATTCTGGCAAGAAGCCTTTGGCTACTCCTTGCAGTTCCTATACAGTCTGGAGACGGACCAGGGTCTGGGATGTGTTTAACCTTCTCCCCTCTCATCCTACTTCCTAAATTCTTTATCCCATCCTACCTCCCTCCCTCCTCTATTTCCAGAGATTGGGGCCCTTCCCAATCCCTTTAGTTTCCGACTTCTTCCTCTTCTGTCCTCTCAGTCGTTATTTCTCCTTTTAGTTTATATATCTTTTACTTTTTCTATCCCTTGGACTTCATTGTCCCACCCTCCACTCCTTCCTCTTACCTCTCCGGCGACTCAGAACTGGCAGGCAGATGGAGTCGACCAAGCAATGTAACCCAGGCGCCACACAATCGTTAACCTCGGGCAGGCGTCAATAGTGCGTCAGCTCCGCCTACCAAAAAAAAAAAAAGATCTCCTGCGGGTCATGACCTCCGGCCATGTACCCAAAGGTGATGAATGGTGTAGGTACATAATTTTCATTTCCATTCACTCATGAGTTCAATGTGTTCTATCTCTTATGGCTCAACACTGGGGAATATTTAAACTTTTATAGGGATGGGGATCAGAGGGTGAGGGTGGGGTGCCACTAGACACCATGGAATATTTCAGTGTATATGGGGATGAGGATTGGAGGGTGGGGATGTCACTGACAGCAGGGAAAATTTAAGCTTTTACGTGTACGGGTGATTGGGGTTGGGGGGCAGTCACAGGAGGGGCACTAACCTGCTGCAGCTTCCCATACAGATGAACCCATAATGGGCATTCATAGGGCCCCTTCACACCATGCATGCCCAGTGGATTCATTTGTATGTTGCAGGATGAATATCGCGCCGTGGGCTTCCGGCACTAACAGGTCTATTGGTGCGGCAGTTCCATGCACTTCGGTATAGGCAGTATTACTCGACTTTGTGCTGCCCTGACATGGCCCTGTATTTTAGTCAGATAGCACCGGTGCACTATTTGACTTAAAGTAGCATCCTTGGGGTCGTGGGCAAGGGCAGGTGGAGTGCAAACCTTTGTACTTTGCTTTTGCCCATTACTCAGTATCTGGATCCAGAGCTTACTCAAACTTTAACATGCACTGCAGGCTGTTGAATCACCCACTGATGCCTATTGCTCTGATGTCAGCTGGAGAGGATTCTGGGATTTGTAGTAACAGAAGATGTCAGCCTACAACTAAGCAACATTTTTCTAATACAATCTACTATACTACAGTAAACAGTACGAAAATCAAAATATTTTTGCACACAAAGTATAAATTGGGACCAGCCCCACACTTGATTGCAGGGTACTTGGTGTTGACTGTTCTCCTTTAACACTGGAGATAGACATTTCCTGGACTCTTATCAGCCCCCTGGCTTGCCTGATAATACTGCGTGAATGTATGAAAGTGCTTTTTTTTGTCATATAACTTTTTGTCCATTGATGACTGTCCCTTGCCCACCCAGCTTTCAGGTCAGTGGTTTTCTGCTATCCTTCCAGCTCCTTCAGCCACAGACCTGCCATTCTCTGAGTGGATGTCACATCAGAGCATGGCTGAGACTACCAACAACTGTCATGTAGTTGGCACTGTGGCTTTCTTTATTTTCTACCAGACTTCTGACTCGCCTCTGGCACCACAAAGCCTTCTGTTGGAGGCCTAGAGTGTACTCGGCCTTATTTGCAGCAGAGGAGCAAGCTGTTCTGCCCTGCACTGGGGGTTGCTGAGACGCTGAAATGCAACATCAGCCCTCTCGAGGCTAAGGAGTGCTGTGAGTGACATGAGTTTTTTTAGGCCTCCACAACCCCAAGATAATGTTGCAGCTTTGTAGGTTCACATTGGGTGTATTTTATTTGCTATCATTTTGCTTTAACATCTTTCGCCCTCAGGGTGCTTCTCTCCTTCGGTCCTCCTGGTGGCTGCCGCCAGACTCATTCCCATGTGGGCACTTCTTGCTGTCTGATCCCTGGGTGTCCCCGACTCAAGTTCTGGTCTCTCCCTACTGGGGGCCTCCTCCCTTATCCAGGCACTGGAGAGGACAGAGACATACATTGTGACTGTGGCTGGATGATGGGTGTGCTGTTGTGAAGGGTTAGGTGGTATGGGGGAGCACGCATGGAGGCTATAGTCCGGCACATTCCCAGACAGGTCAGCCATTTCACGTTTTATTCCCCACCACCTACCACTGTGGCATGCACAGTGGGGATGCCTGGTGGTAGTGTCATCACTCACACCCCCTATGGCACCATCATATCTCCACCCAGCCACTAGTAGAGCGGTGCTTCATCCTCCCTTCCGCCCAGGGGGAGAGCATCCATGCAGATGCTCGAAGCCCTCCATGCTGGCCTTCACTCTTCATGTCCCAGTCTTGAGATCAAACATGGGTCACCCGTGTGCCAGAGCAACTCGCCACCACTTGGTTTCATAGAGGCGGCACTTACTGTCACTTTTTGTATCAGTTGTGTGTGCAGCAGCAGTGATATAGGAACTTCAAACAACATGAAGTCTTGCTGTATTCTGACAAACGCAGTATGACCGACCAGTTCTGCTGCCTCAGAGAACAAGAAGTTAAACTCTATGCAGATGCATAGAATGTTGAGCTCGAGCTCGGTTTTCAAACCACCATCCTCAGTATGTTCTAGTAACTGATCAGATTCTTTATTTCGCCTGCCAGTGAAGACACCTCAGAGATTGTTTCTCTTCTTCTTGGTCTAAGAGTAAAATTGTCGGTTTATCCATTCATTTTTCTTGTTTTTTCAGTGTTTTTCAAATCGCTGTCCTCCGTGTAGCGATAGTTTCCCGGTTGGGTAAGTGGTTCGATTTTTGATTGGTTCCGCCGACCATGAGGAGGCCGAACAGTGATTTTTTCTTTAAAAGTTTTATTTGTTCTTACTTTAGGGTAACAGTGTGAGTCCTGACTAAACCGAGTTTTTTCTTGGTTTTCTTCAACCAGCGCTGAACCGCAGGTCGTCAGGCCTTGTCTTCTCTCTTACCCGGCCTAACTAAGCCACCTAGGGTAAATAATTTGTTTATCCAGACCGAACTAAGCCCATTCAAATAACATTTTGTTTGGGCACAGCTGAACCGGCCTAACTAAGCCACTGGGTTAAGCGCTAAATTTGAAGGGGGTATGTCACAGAAACCCAAGAGAAAAAATGGTCCCACTGGGTTTCAACGTTGCACCGAGTGTGGTGAGTAATTTGCTAAAGCCGACCCACACTTAATTTGTCTGTACTGCTTGGGTTTTGATCACCTGCAAGCAGACTGTGACATCTGCAGCAATTTTCCCAATCTACCCTTGACAGAAGACTGGGTAAGTTAAGAGAAAGGATGGAGAAATCATCTCAGGATGTCGGGTCCGGTTCAGCCGAACCGGCCGGTCCGGTTACAGAACCTATAGATCAGGGCAAACCTTCATTATCTAAAAGATGGTCAGATTCAACCCCGAATCCAGTGTCCAAGAGATCCAAGAAATCTGGTTCAGAACCGCGCAAAGAACCGGTTGTGGTTCCAACCGCTGAGGAGATCACTAAAGTGATTAGGATTGTTCAGTCCCTGCTGCCTGGTTTCGGCGAACCGGCTCAGAGACCGATTGGGCAGTCACCGGTTCAGGTCCCTGCCAGTTCAGCTCCTTCTGGTCCCCTGAACCCTGTGTAGAATTATGAATCAGACTGTGAATATGATGCTGAAGATGAGGATGAGGGGGAACTTATTGAACCTGATATTTCCCCTGAGCATCTTGAGTATGAGTCTCCTCCTCGGGGGGCCCCCCTCTGAAGGTACCTCCCACTCTGCTTTTATGAGGCAGGTAGCAGAGACCCTGCAGCTCTCTGTCCAGGAGACTAGAAAGGAGGAAGACTACAGGGAAATGATGGACCTCCCTGCTTCTTCACAGGGCCTCTCCATCTCTATCCATAAATCCCTGAAAAGGCAAACTCTGAAGGTCCTCCAGACCCTTTTTTCTGTCCCTCTCTTGGATAAGAAGATGGACAGGAAATATGCCCTGGCTGGCAGTGGCACTGAGTTTTTATCCTCCCATTGCAGTCATGTGGGGTTGTACAGACTGCAGTCTCTAAGAAGGCTGGTATTCCCCTGGCTTCCCATCCTCCGGACAAGGATTCCAGGAAAATTGACTCCCTGGCCAAGAAAACATGCTTGGCCTCCTCCCTGGGCATAAGGCAGGCCTCACACTTGGCGTATGCCTCTAGGTACCAAAAGGCACTGTGGGAATCTGTGCAACAGCTGACCCATAAAGCTTCTCCTGAACTGGCAGCTGACTTTCAGGAGGTGGTGTCTAAGGGAATCCAAGCATCTAAGGCCCAGTTTCATATGGCTATGGATTCTAATGATGCAGCCTCCCTGGCTGTAGCATCTGCCATTTCTCTCAGGCAGTCTTCCTGGTTGAGATGTACTAACCTTTCCCAGGATACCCAGAAGAATGCTCTGGACTTTCCCCTAACACAGAATTCGCTGTTTGGGGAACAGACAGAAGCATACATGAAAAAGATGAACGACTATAGGGTGGCATACAAGAGTGCTTCTGCTAAGGAGAAGTCTGCCATCCCTCAGAGACAACAGGCCAGAGGGGCCTGGGGCAGACCTTACCCTAGGACATTACATCAGGCCATAGCTTTCCCTTCTTCTCAGCAACCCAGGGGGTTCTTTAGGGGATGAGGAAGGAGGGGTACATGCCGTGCTGCTTCCACCCCACACCCCTCTACTCCTGCCAAGCAGACACCCTGAGGGGTCTGCTCAAGCCACCTCCCCTGCCCCTGTAGGGAGCAGGCTGACCCACTATCTTCAGGCCTGGCATTCCATCACTTCAGACAGGTGGGTACTGGAGATAGTGGGTAAAGGACTTGCTCTCAACTTCAAATCTTTCCTCAGGTTGGGAGCAGGACCCTTCAGGCCTTGCAACCCTTCAGAAACAGCTCTGTTGGAGGCAGAGGTTTCCACCCTCCTTCTCAAGGGCAGTGGAGCCTGTGCCACCTCAGCACAGGGGAAAGGGGTTGTACTCCAGGTACTTCCTCGCCTTAAAGAAAACTGGAGAGTGGAGGCCCATTCTAGATCTCAGATACCTGAGCAGGCACCTCTCAAAGCCAAAGTTCAGGATGACAACCTTGGCAACAATCCTACCCATTCTGCGACAAGGGGACTGGCTGGCATCCCTAGATCTCAAGGATGCATCCTTTCACATACCAATCAGGCAGTACCACAGAAAGTACCTCAGATTCAGGCTATCTTCAGGCTACTTTCAATTCAGGGCCATGCCCTTCGGACTGACCTCTGCACCAGGGGTGTTCACAAAATGCCTGGCAGTGGTATTGGCATTTCTCAGAAAGCAGGGGGGGGGTTTCAGTTTACCCCTGTCTGGATGACTGGCTACTAGCAGGCCAGTCCTCTCAACCAGAGCTCACTCAGGTAACCCTCCAGTCGCTGGGTTTCTTGGTAAACCTCAAAAAGTCAGTGCTGACCCCTGTCCAGGTGCTGGACTTCATTGGGGCAGAGCTGGACACCATCCAGGCAAAGGCCTTCTTGCCTCCAGGAAGGGCTCAGGCACTCATTCAGTTGGCAGGTTCCTTCCAACTTCAGGTTTCTCGCCAGCAAGGCATTTCCTGCAACTCCTGGGCCACATGGCATCTACCACAGCTGTGGTCCCAGGAGTAAGATTTGAGATGAGGGACATTCAGTTCCACTTGAGATCCTTCTTGTCCCAAAGAAGGGACTCCCTGTCCAAGCTAATACCAGTGTTCCCCTCCCTCCTGCAGGCCCTCCAGTGGTGGCAGGACATGGACAATCTCAGGGTGGGAGTACCTTTTCTTCAAAAGGTACCCCTCCTTGGTGTTGAGAACAGATGCTTCCCTCTTGGGCTGGGGTGCACACCTGGGGGAGCACACAGCTCATGGGAACTGGCTACCTCAGGAGTCTCTGTCGCACATCAACCTCCTGGAGCTCAGGGCAGTGTTCCTGGCTATTCAGACATTTGCCAATCATCTGCAGGGGAAGGTGGTTCAAGTCAGGACAGACAACAGAACTACAATATACTACATCAACAAGCAGGGGGGAACAAGGTCCTCCCTCTTCTGCATAGAATCCATGAAGATTTGGAGTCTGGCCTACTCCTTGGACATCTCCCTGTCAGCAGTCCAATTACCAGGGAAGGACAATGTCCTAGCAGATGCTCTCAGCTGGATAAGCCAGGGCCATCACGAATGGACCCTCAACAGACAAGTTCTCCTGTCAGTATTCAGGAAGTGAGGGTTACGGAGATAGACCTCTTTGCAGCCCCAGACAGTCATCAGTTGTCTCTGTACTGTTGCAGGCCTCCTGTTCAGGGATCAGTGCCCCTGGAGGCTCTGCTTCTAGATTGGACAAGCAGGTTTCTGTATGCTTTTCCTCCTTTTCCCCTGATCCTCAGGGTCTTGGTCAAGCTCAGGTCTCAGTCTGTGACCATGATTCTCATAGCCCCAGACTGGGTCCAGACAACTATGGTATCCAATGCTCTTGTCTCTCTCAGTGGCCAGCCCCATTCCACTCCCCTAGGGGAGACAACCTGCTGACATCAGCTCAGGGGGAGAATCCTCTACCCCAGTCTCCAGTCCCTCCGCCTCAGGGCTTGGCTCTTGAAGACCTAGAGTATGCAGGCCTGCATCTCTCAGAGAGTGTCTTGGACATTCTCAGGGTCTCTAGAAAGTCTTCAACTAGGAAAACCTGTTCCTCTAAATGGAAGAGGTTCTCCATCTGGTGTTCCCAGAAGGGTCTGGACCCTCAACAGGCTGGGCTTCCAGTGCTACTGGACTACCTCATACACCTGTAGTCCTTTCATTTGCAGCCTCCTACCTTGAAGGTTCACCTGGCAGCTGTCTCTGCATCGTTGGCAGCAGGGAAGGGCCCTTCCCTGGCTGCACATCCCATATTTAAATTCTTTAAGGGGCTGTCACATCTCCATCCCCTCACAGAGAGCCCACTCCAGCTTGGGATCTCAGTATTTGCATAGGTCAGCTTATGCAGCCTCCCTTTGAGCCCATGTTTTCAGCAGAGCTTAAGTTTCTGACTTGGAAGACTGGGTTTTTGGTGGCCATCACCTCTGCCAGGATTAGTGAGCTCCAAGCCTTGTCAGTGGAGCCCAACTACATTACCCCTCAAAGGGATAAAATTGTCCCTCGGACCAACAGGAAGTTTCTCCCCAAGGTGGTCTCTGATTTTCACCTTAATCACTCTTCCGGTATTCTTCACAGACCATTCCAGCTCAGATGAATGCAGGCTGCACAGTCTAGATGTAAAGAGGTCCATCAGCTACTGTATGGACAGGACCAAGGAACACAGACAGGATTCCACCCAGCTGTTCCTTACCTATGGGGAAGTAGGTAAGGGTAAGCCAGCCACAGAAAGGACCATAGCCAGATGGATTGTAGCTTGCATTCAGTTCTGCTATGGCAAACTGGGGAGGGATGCCCCTTTCAGGTTTGAGGGCTCATTCCACTGGGGGTACTGCGGCCTCAGTGGCAGCAGCCAGAGAGATCCCTTTGTTGGATTTGTAAAGCAGCGACCTGGAAAACTGTTCACACATTCACTAACCACTACTGCCTGGATACCCAGGCCAGGAGTGATGCCAGGTTTGTCACAGCAGTGTTGCAGAGCCTATTCCCAAGTAGGTTCTGTGCCCACCTCCCAAGGGCACTGCTTGGTAGTCTGCATTTGTCAGAATACAGCAAGACTTCATGTTGTTTGAAGAAAAAATTACTTACCATAGTAATATTGTTTCTTCTAATGGAGTCTTGCTGTATTCTGACTTCCCACCCAGCCTCCCCTGCAGAACCTTGGGGGTCATAGGCTGGTTCTGGTTTCAGAAATCTTTCACCCACAAGTGGGTAGGTGCTTTTTTCGTGGCCATCAGTGGCTTGAGCCTTCCTTCTGCCCAGCTTAATTGTTGTGTTTGCCCTTGGTAGCATTTAGGTCTGGTTAGTATTTGAAAAAAAAAAAAATGGTTTGCTATTTTTAGCTTCGTAAGAATCTGATCAGTTACTAGAACGTACCGAGGATGGTGGTTTGAAAGCTGAGCTCGAGCTCAACTTTATATGCATCTGCATAGAGTTTAACTCCGTGTTCTCCGGGGCAGCTGAACCGGTCAGTCATACTGCATTTGTCAGTCTACAGCAAGACTCCATTAGAAGAAACAATATTACTATGGTATTTTTTTCTTGCCGTCTACAGCCTTTGTCGGTGAGTTCCTGTGTCAGAACTGATTGTAAGAAATGATGTAGGAAGTCACCAATCATAAGGATACAAACTCCCTCAACATTAAACACATTATACATAAATTAGAAACTAAAGTAGTTGGATAGTTTGATACCTTTTATTGGACCAGAACATAAATTGTGCAAAGATGTTAATCACAAAGGTCCCCATATTAGGTATTACATTGTGAGAAGCTGTTGACTGCACAAGCTGCAAAGAAAATAGCTTCTTTTTGCATTGACTATATAACAAATAATATAGTGTAATTTCTTTAGTGGATTTTATTGCATAATATAGCACCTTTTTTTAATTCTTTTAAATAGAATTTTGAAAGTCCCGTATCTTGCTTGGATTTATTCTGCCCACAGTTACCTGTAGATGTCACTGTAATGCTTTTCTGACTGGAAAGTGCTGGATTTGTCCATAAGCTTTTTCCGTCAGCACAGTATTGGTGGAGTTCACCCACATTAATAAACAGTTTCGGCTGCTAATCTAATGTGTGCCTTTGTCTTTTTGCTGCTTGCAGAGGTGAATTATATTTTATTACTCCTTTCAGACATTCACCTGCAGTGTCAGTGGCCTATCAGGTAGCACACTTGTCTTTTGGGCCACAACATTTAAAGGTCATGAGTTCCAGTCCTACACTATGAACTTGAGACGATACCCATTACTGGCACTGTAGTGCAGCACTAGGGGGTGTGATGGTTGAGGTGCCATCCATCTGATGAGATGCTGGTCCCTTTAGTCCAACTCTGGTGGCTGTCCTGGTGAACGATAAAGATCCCATGGCACTTATTTTAAGACTAGGGAATTTTTTCCGATATCCTGGTCAACATTCCTCGTCAAATACAAAAAAAAAAAAAGGGGTCGATGTAATCCACGTTAATGCAAAGAATTATAAAAATGTTTACATAAGGTGTGTTTTCAGATATTTTGTGACATGTTATATACTTGCTGGTGGCAGGCTGCTGGGTAGTTACCAATTAGCCTCTAACTAATTAGCTTCAGTTACATGAACAGGATATTTATAAAATGAGAAACAAAATAAAAAACCTTTCTGACCGAGGATGTGCCCATCAGCATTCCCCATTTTCTCCTACACTCCTAGTGACCATCTCCCTCATGATCCCCTAGACACATCAAGATTCCTGTACATGTCCACAACACTCACCTGGCTCCATTGTGCTCTGGATAACCCACAGGCAAGGTACGGTGGGGGATATACAGCTTCCTGTGTCAGACACCAGTCAGTAGAGGTGTGTGCCTGAATAAATTCTGGCTCATTGTCCACAAGCTGCCAGGCCATATTTTGTTTTCATCACCCCCCCACCGCCACTAGGCACTAGGTTGCTGGGACTGATGAAGGCAAATGCACAGCTGCACATAAAGTTTATGGTTGCACAGCTTCGGGCAGCAACCTCCCTCCCCAAAGGTGAACCCTCCCTTTAGCATCACCTGTGATCAACAGCTTACTTCCCTGGAAAGCGTCTGCTAGGATACTCAGGCCATCTCCTCCTGGCCAACCCCAGTCAACAAAAGCCTGCTTCTGAATCCTGTCACTGGGGTCATGAGCAGTAGCTTTACCACTGCGTTATTTGGCTTGCCCTTACAAAACGTTTCTTAAGAACATGTCCCTTGCCTTGAATTTATATATGTATTTTTCTTTTCAGACAAGGTTGCATACCCTGGACCGAAGCAGGCTTGGCTCCCATCTGCCTTGTCCCTGCTGCCCCCACCGGCGACCACCTCCCCAGGACTTACTTGTCTGACCCTTATTCTCCTGTGGATTGCACCCCATGGCAAGGCCAGGAGAAGGATGGCCATGCCCCCAGGATTCTCACATCCATTTCTGGGTCAGTAGGATCCTGGTGGTGGTGGTGACGGTGGCGTGGGTAGAGGGTTAGCATGCGATGTATCATATACGTCCACCTCACCTTCTTTTTTTTTTCCCCTCTGCCTTTTCTCCCATACCCTAGCTGGGGCACCCACATTGGCATGTACATGTGAAGGCAAGCATGCTCCACAGAGCCCCACAGCTTCCTCCCTTCTTGCTGCTCCCATCCCACACTGCCACCAGGTCTGAACCCAATGGCAGTCTTTCAGTGGTGCCAAGATGCCCTCCTTCCCTGGGAGAGGAGAGCAGTCTGTCAGATGCTCGATCCTCTCACCCCCAGCTGACCACCAGCAACACGCGACCAGTCCTGTTCTCGGGTCACCAGCGTGGTGGGTGGTAGCGCTACCACATCACTACTGGGCTAGCCCCTTGAATTTGTATTTTATATGTATAATTATGTTTGGAATGTGAACAAAGATCCATCCTGGGCCCCATATTATTCTCACTGTTTATTAATGAACTCCCCCGATTCTGTGGTGGTGCCTCTGTACATCTTTATGCAGATGACGTAATACTATCCTGCTCCTCATCACATGGACATTATTAACCGTGACCTTGCCTCTGACTTTGCTTCCCTTGAAAATTGGTTCTTTCACAATCATCTTGTCCTTAATGCTAAGAAAACTTAGTGTATGCGCTTCTCACATCGTCCCATTCCTAATTGTCATCCCCCACCCCTTCACATCTCAACCCTTAAGGGTGATACCTTGGAGATAGTGCACTCATTTAAATATCTGGGATTCACTCTGGACCCCATGCTCTCCTTCAGCTCCCATGCCTCAATTGTTGCCAAATCTCTTAATCAAAAACTAGGTCTCCTCTACCGTATTCGTCTGTTTCTCACGTCTGCCTCATGCCTGAAAATTGCCTCCTCCTCCCTTCTACCTGTCTTAACCTACTGTGCGCCCCCTACTTCTCTCTATTAACTCTGCCTCCATGTCCCTCCTCTCTCAGGCATACCACAGGATTTAAAGATTTGCCTTGGGGGCCAAAGCCCGCTCGCACCACTGTGATGTCCTCTCCTCGCTAGGATGGTTTTCTTACATTGATAAATTAAGATACTCCTCCTCCTGGAGTCTCATATTCGAGCTTGTCCATGACTTTACACCTCCTTGCCTTGACAAACTTGTGCGTCTCCGGCTTGCATCGTGCACCCTTCGCTCCGCCTCACTTCCCCTTCTTGTCATACCGAAACTATGTCTGCCCACCTCCAGGAGGTCCTTCTCGTTTGCTGCACTCTTGGATTGGAACTCTCTTTCTCCGACTATCTTGTCTTACTACTCTCTTAAAATGTTCCAATCAAAGCTGTCTGCCTCGTTATCCACCTCTTCACCCTCTTCTTACTTCACCTGAATATGTCCCTGCCTTATCCCCCTCTCCCCTGCAAATCTACCCATGATGTTCACTTCGCTACTTAATGATTTGTTGAAGTTATCTTGTGCCAGTGCCTAACCCTGTTTTCATTTATCTCTTACCTGACAAACCTTGCTCAAGAATACAGTGATTGCTTTATTTTTGTGTTCTTTTATATGTCCAATGTTTTACCACTCTGTTAAATTTGCACTGTTCAAACAACATGAAGTCTTGCTATATTATGACAATTGCAGTATGACCGCAGGTTAGAACTGCTCCGGAGGTGAAATAGTTAACTTCCATGCAAGGCATGGAATCTTGAGCGCGAGCTTGGTTAAGGAAGCTCTGTCTGCCTGCTTTCAAACCAACACCGTCAGATTCTTTACTCCGCCTCACTGAACAGTCACTCCGGAGATTTTCTCCTTTTGCTCGGTTCATTTCGCGGTTTAAAACAGTTTTAAAGTTTAAAATTCGTCTTTATTTAACCGCAACCATTCGGTTCAAGCTCTGTCTGTGGTAATGTAAGTAATAGATAGGTTTTACATACGAATTCTGTGTGGAACTTGTAAAACATTTATCGGTTCGATTTGAACCGATTAGGTTGCATTTTTAAATTGCTAGTCCTTTTGAGTGCAGTTCCCGGTTCCTGTCGGTTCTAAAAAAGCAGTTTCCTTACGGTTTTGTCACGACCCGTGACGATGTTGGGAACCGATAGGAGAGTCTTCTTATGGCGATTGCCATAAGCGGGTAAGTTTTGGTTAGGCTGGCATAATGTCTGAGAAACCCAAAGAAAAACTGGGCCCACTGGGTTTCAGCACTGTGAGGTTTGTGGGAAGCCTTTGCCAAGGCTGACCCTCACACCTCCTGTGTTTATTGCCTGGGGTTTGACCACCTCGATTCAGACTGCCAGATTTGCAAGAATTTCCCTGCTGCCACCGTTGAAAGAGAGTTTGTAGGCTCAGGAAAGAGGCCAAAAGTCCGCTGACCGGATGGCCAGCCGGTTCGGTGCCAACCGAACCTGAGGGAGTGCCCTCTGACCAGGGCCATACTTCCTCGGGCAAACGAAGAGCTGGCTCCGAGGAGCCAGTTCCTGCAAAAAGGACTAGAAAGTCTGCTGCTGTGGAAAAAGTCCTTTCCCCAACAGCTGAAGAGATAGCCAAAGCAATCCAAATTGTCCAGTCTCTTTCCCTGGTTCCTGAACCGTCCCCATCTGGGAGACGTTCGGTTCTTCATGTCCCATCGGTTCAGGATTATGATTTTGAGGAATTTTATGAACCGGGGGGGGGGGGGGGGGGAGGAGAGTATGAAGAGAGTAATTATGGCCTGGAAGATCTGGACGTTCCTATTGAGCCAGATACCTCTCCAGACAGACCTTTAGGGGTTTCCCCCCTAGGCTTTCTGAGTCCCCTGCTCATTTTATTTTTTACAAGAAGGTTGCTGAAACTCTTCAGCTTCCTGTTGAGGAAGCTGTGGATGATCAGGAAGAGCCTGATTCCGTGGAAATGATGGATATTCCAGAATCTAAGAGACTGTCTATTCCCCCTTCATAAATCTTTCAGGAAACAGACAGTAAAAGTTTTAAAAACTCCTCATTCTGTACCTCCTGTGGATAAAAGGATGGACAGAAGGTATACCTTATCAGGTTCTGACATAGAATTTCTCACACAGCAATGCAGCCATGTGGGTGTCGTGCAGGCTGCAGCTTGTGACAAGGCAAATATTCCCCTAGCTTCACATCCTCCTGAAAAGGACTCCAGGAAGATTGATGCTATGGCTAAGAAACAATACATGGCAGCATCCTTGGGGCTCAGACAAGCAAATTACATGGCTTATGCTGCCAGATACCAGAAATCCAGATGGGATACTGTTCTGGCTGTAGTCAAACAACTCCCTGACAAGTTTGCCAGGGATCTGGAACAGGTAGCTTTAGATGGTATCGAGGCATCAAAAATGCAATTTCATGCTGCAGTGGACTCTAATGATGTATCTTCCAGAGTTATGGCTACTTCTGTGGCTTTTCGCAGAATGGCCTGGCTCAGATGCACCACATTGTCTCAGGATACCCAGTCAAAAGCCATTGATTTTCCTGTGATTGGCAATTCTCTGTTTGGGGAGCAAACAGAGAATTATATGAAGAAAATGGATGAATACAGGACCACCTATCTGAGTGCACAGGCCAAGGAAAGGCAGGCCACTCCTCAGAAGCAGCCCCCCAGGGGCAGAGGCAGACCTTTTCATAGGCCTTTTTATCAGGCTCAAGCCTCCTCTTCCGCCTATACCCAGAGGGGATTCTTTAGGGGAAGGGGCAGGAGGGGTTCAAGCAGGCCTGCTTCCACTCCTCAGCCCAAAGCCCCTGCCAAGCAGGCACCCTGATGGGGTAGCCAGGGCCGCTTCTCCTCTACCGGTAGGGGGCAGGCTGGCTTACTTTGTCCAGGACTGGAAGTCTCTCACATCAGACAAGTGGGTCCTGGAAGTAGTAAGCCAGGGACTGGTCCTCAGCTTCAAAACATTTCCGAAGCTGAGGGCCAGATCTTTTCCTCCTGCATCTCCATCGGAGGCACTCTCCTTAGAGTCAGAGGTCTCCACCCTCCTCGCTCTCAGAGCCATGGAAAGGGTTCCACCCCTACACCAGGGCAAGGGGTTGTACTCCAGGTACTTCCTTACCCCAAAATGGTGACTCTGGCAATCATTTTACCTTCCTTAAGGCCAGGGGACTGGCTAGCATCCCTGGACCTCAAGGATGCCTACTTTCATATTCTCATCAGAAGCTCCCACCGAAAGTACCTCAGGTTCCAGCTGCCCTCAGGCCATTACCAGTTCAGGGCAATGCCCTTCGGACTTACTTCGGCTCCAAGGGTATTTACCAAGTGCCTGGCAGTAGCAGTAGCTTGCCTAAGAAGGCAAAAGATTTCCATCTTTCCTTATTTGGACGATTGGCTCATTGTAGGACAATCCCCAGATCAGGTCAACCTACATCTTTAGATAACCCAGCAACTGCTTACATCACTAGGTTTCCTTCTGAATCTCTCAAAGTCAGTACTGGAGCCTGTCCAGCTCCTAACCTTCATAGGCGCAGAGCTGAACACCCAGGAAGCCAGGGCCTTCCTCCCTCTAGACAGGGCAAACGCCCTTGTCTCCCTGGCCTCTTCATTCACCCTGCAGGTCTCTCGACCAGCAAGGCATTTTCTGCAGCTCCTAGGGCACATGGCTGCTTCCACAGCAGTAGTGCAAGGAGCAAGGTTTCAAATGAGGGACATTCAGTTCCATCTGAGGGCCTTTTGGTCACAAAGAAAGGATCCTCTTACCAAACTGATCCCAGTTACTCGAACCCTGATCCAAGCCCTTCAGTGGTGGCAGGATCAGAGCAATCTGAGACAAGGAGTTCCCTTTGTCACTCAGCCTCACTCATTAATCCTTACTACAGATGCATCCCTCTTGGGGTGGGGGGCCCACATGGGCGACCTCACTACCCAGGGACTGTGGTCCCCACAGGAATCTCTACTCCACATCAACCTGTTGGAGCTCAGAGCAGTTTTCTAGCACTTCAAGCTTTCTCAGAATCTGTTCAGAACAAGGCCGTGCAGGTCAGAACAGACAACACCACTACAATGTGGTACATCAACAAGCAGGGGGGCACTCGGTCTACAGCCTTGTGCACCGAAGCCATGAAGTTGTGGTCTCTGGCGTACTCCCTGAACACCTCCCTTTCGGCAGTTCATCTCCCAGGCAAAGACAATGTCCTGGCAGATGCTCTCAGCAGGATCTCTCAGGGCCATCACAAGTGGTCCCTGGATCCCCTGGTTCTGGGAGTGGTATTTGCCAAATGGGGCACTCCGCAAATAGATCTCTTTGCGGCTCCAGACAATCATCAACTTCCTCTCTTTTGCTGCAGGCCCCCAGTCTTGGGCTCAGTACCACTGGACGCCTTAGCCCTCAGCTGGGAAGGGAAGTTCCTCTATGCCTTCCCTCCTTTCCCTCTCCTGTTCAAAGTGCTAGTCAAAATCAGAGCCCAATCCTGCAGGGTCATTCTGATTGCCCCGGATTGGGCCAGGCAACCCTGGTATCCTCTCCTCCTGTCCTTAGCAGTCCATCCTCCCCTGTGCCTTCCCAAGAACCACAATCTGTTAACATGTGCCCAGGGAAGAGTTTGGTACCCGAATCTCAAGTCTCTCAATCTCAAGGCCTGGTTCTTGAAGAGCTAGAGTTTGCTGGCCTACACCTCTCTCAAGGTGTAATGGATATACTCAGGGCTTCTAGGAAGCCTTCTACCAGGGCTACTTATAACTCCAAATGGAAAAGATTTTCCATATGGTGCTCGGAAAAGAATATTTCCCCAGACACAGCTGATTTGCCCACAGTCCTAGATTATATGGTCCATCTAAACACTTTAGGGCTGAGACCAGCTACCCTGAAGGTACATTTGGCAGCTGTCTCTGTTTTTCTTTCAGCAGGTAAACCCTCTCCTCTTTCATCTCACTCTGTATTTACCAGGTTTTTTAAGGGTTTGCTTCACACTAACCCTCCATTCAGGGACCCTGCCCCTGCTTGGGACCTCAATGTTTGCATTGCTCAACTCATGCAACCTCCTTTTGAGCCCCTGTCTTCAGCTGAGCTCAAGTTCCTGACTTGGAAAACTGTGTTTCTGGTAGCTATCACCTCTGCCAGACGCATAAGTGAATTACAAGCATTGTCAGTGGAGCCAGACTTTATCTCCTTTCACAGAGATAAGGTAGTCCTTGGACTAATAGGAAGTTCCTGCCTAAGGTAGTTTCAGGTTCCACCTTAATCAATCTATTTCTCTCCTGTTTACTTCACTGATCATTCTTCCTCTGGTGAGAGAAGGCTGCACAGCTTAGATGTAAAGAGGCCCTTGGCTACTACATAGAGCGTACCAAGGGTCACAGGTTTGACTCCCTCCAACTGTTCCTCACTTATGGTGAGGTTGGGAAAGGGAGACCTGCCACTAAAAGATCCATTGCCAGGTGGATTGTCTCTTGTATCCAATTCTGTTATGAAAAGTTGGGTAAGACCCCCCAGGCCTGAGGGCTCACTCTACCAGAGGTACAGCTGCTTCTCTGGCTGCTGCCAGGGACATCCCTATTCTAGAGATAT
Organism: Neoceratodus forsteri; assembly: GCA_016271365.2. Taxonomy (NCBI): domain Eukaryota; kingdom Metazoa; phylum Chordata; order Ceratodontiformes; family Ceratodontidae; genus Neoceratodus; species Neoceratodus forsteri. The sequence goes on along the minus strand of JADMNL010000028.1, from coordinate 173,212,550 downwards.
GTCAAGCAGCTACTTGGAAAATGGTACACACTTTTCCCAAGCATTATTCCTTGGACATTCAAGGTAAGAGTGATGCTCGGTTTGGCACAGCTGTCCTTCAGAGCCTATTCCCCAAGTAGGTTCTGTCCCTCCTCCATGGGGGTACTGCTGTGTAGTCTGCAATTGTCATAATATAGCAAGACTTCATGTTGTTTGAAGAAAAAATTACTCACCTTAGTAATGTTGTTTCTTCTAATGGAGTCTTGCTATATTATGACCTCCTTCCCTGCCTGCCCCTCTCAGAACCTCGTTTTTGCACTGTGGGTGGGCATCACAGTGTTGGCACTCTGTTTTTCTTGCCACTTTGTTGTTTTGATTCACCCTCCTTAGGGTGAGTGTGTTTTTATTTCATTTTTGGGTCTCCTGACTTGAGTCTTTTTCGAGACCAACAAGTGTGTTTGTTAGGGTAGTAGCCAGTTGGCTAGTGTAGGTTTACAGCTTCCACACAGAACATTAGTGAGTTTTAGCTCGTAAAGATCTGACGGTTTTGGTTTGAAAGCAAGCAGACAGAGCTTCCTTAACCGAGCTCGCGCTCAAGATTCCATGCCTTGCATGGAAGTTAACTATTTCACCTCCGGAGCAGTTCTAACCTGCGGTCATACTGCAATTGTCATAGCAAGACTCCATTAGAAGAAACAACATTACTAAGGTGAGTAATTGTTTCTTACTGTATGTAATCCATACCCGGGTCACCCCTGAAAAAGGGACTGTATTGTCTCAGTGGACTTACCCAGTCACCAAAACTCAAATAAATAAATAAATAAATCTCTGTATGTGTGATATAATATAACTTTGTAAACTCTACTTTATCTTCTTATGTGGTACTCCCTTGGAAATAAACTTCAGTTCAGTGGTTTGTGAGACTTTCCTAATAAACATAACTAGCTAGCTGACTGGTCAGCTACTGATAAGTTGCTGTCTGGCATCTGGGTATTGGCTGGAGGCTGGTGGACTGTCATCAGTTCTTTGTCCTCCTTGCTCTTCAGCTTGTCCTGCCTCTGTTCCTTTTCCATTATTATTGCTCTGCTCTGTCATCACCATGCATGCTCGGGATCCCAACAGATCTGACGAGTAAAAGAGAGAAAACAGTCTAAGCCAGTGGTTCTCAAATGGTGAGGCCAGCCTCCCAAGGGAGGCCCCAAACTGTTCAAGGGGAGGCCCAGTCAAGTCTGAGAATGTACAGTATGAGGTTTTGGATGTTTTGTGTGAAGGGATCAAGCAAATTAAATATGGATAATGGCAGGTGACTTTCTTTACTTATGCACAAATTGGTGATCAGGAATGGCCCACTGAGCCAAATATTGTTTCTGAGTGTGTATTTACAGTATATGTAAATTGGTGACTGGCAAAACCACACTGAGTCAAAGCTTACTACAGTATCTATCCATTTACATGTAAATTGATGACTGGGAAAGGCACACCGAATCAAGACTTGTTTCTACCTTAGGTGTTTATATGTAAATTGGTGACTGGGAAAGGTACACTGAGTCCAGGCTTGTTTCTACCATAACATTAGTGACTGGAAAAAGCACACTGAGCCAATGCTTGTTTTCAGGTGTGACTTAGGGTAAGGGTACAGAAGTTTCTTAACAACAGGGTAAGGGGGAGAGAGATGAAGGCGGTTAGGATGGTTGTTCAGATAGAGGGAAACAAAGTAACAGGGGTCCAAGAGGCAGAAAAGTGGAGTACAAGGACAACCTGTGGTAAGGACTTGGGAGTTGGGGGGAGAATAATAAGTTGAATAAAAAGAGAACATAGTCAACTTTATTAGTCTCACTTTATTGCTGGTGTACTGTGCAAAGTACAGCGAAGCCCACCAGGATGAAGTGCAGTGTCATAGTTTCCGTATGATATTTTTTCTGTGGGTAGGCCCAAAATTATTCCAAATGTGACGGAGGCTCAAAATCTTTCCCATGGCTTGTGGGAGGCTCACTGTAAAAAGTGTGAGAACTAATGGTCTAAGCTAAACACTGGCCTTGAAAATTATACATGACTTGGTACTGTGCCCAAGTCCCCAACTTAACTTTTTGCTTGTATGTTGAGTGAATCTTAAGTTTTGTATAAGTAGTGTTTTATCTAAGTAATAATGCCTAGAAATGCGGGCTTTACCACTGAAAAGGTAATCTGCTGATAGGCATATGGCTGAATAATTGATTGCACCGACAGTGAGCTGCAAGTGACAAGATAAGCATCCAACAAGGTCTGTTGTCTAGCAGCAGTGCATGACATGAAGGGTATTATTGCTGCTGTAATCTGCTACAAGAAGGTGAGTGATCCTTTTGTAGTCGGCAATGTGGCTTGCTAACATCAAAAACTTTAATGTGCAGCGATACTGATTCAGCAGACGTTTGTACTGTGCCTGCTTAAGGTTCATAAAATCCTTTGGGATACATTGTGCATGAAAGATGCTACATACTACAAAATCCCTACTCTCGCTGCCCCTAGTCTCTCTCCCTCCAAATTTCAAAGTCAGCCAGCAGGTTAGACTATAAAAAATATTCAAGTAGCCAAAGTGGCAGTTACATTGCCATAAATATAACTAATTACCGTGTAGACTGGATGGCTCACAAGATCTTACTTCGAGAGGGCTCTTGCAGTAGGTAATTACATATAGGACTGATGCCGGCCAGCGTCAGGACCCAACGGAAAAATTTCTAGCTAGCAGTCTCTGGCAGGGGACCGCCCCCACATCAGGTGACCGACGTCATGTGGCATCAGTACAAAGGGGCGGTCCCCCACTCCAACCTTCCAGTTCTTTCCCACCGTTAGCTCATGTCAGCACCTCGCGGTAAAGTTCAACGCTCATCAGCTCTCTCGTCGGTATTTTTTACTGCCTTTTTTCGATTCTTCAATTAAAATCGTGAGGCACTTGTCTGTGTATGTTGTCCCCTACACCTTCCGAGCACAAAAATAAGTGTGACTCGTGTGGCGCCCAACTCCCGCACAAGGACGGCCATTCCCAGTGCCTCGTCTGTCTTGGCCCAGATCATCAGGTGGAGAAGTGCCAGCACTGCCTAAAATTCAACGCCGCCACCTGCAGACGGAGGCAGCAGTCCCTGGAGGCCCACATACTAAAGAGGAAAATGTCCTCCATGGAGAAGGAGTTAAAAAAGCTCCGGCAGGCATCCACTTCCCACGAAGGCCATCGTAAGAAGAAAGACGAGGAGAAGCACCGGGATAAGGGCTCCTCATCCACCACGTTTTCTTCGGGAGTCGCCGTGCTACAGGTAACGTCCCCTCCAGGGGACCGCTCCACGACGGCTACCTTGGAGGCTTCCAAGGTGGCGTCGGCCCACCTGCCTGGCTCACACTTGGGCCCTTTGGGCGCCTCCAGGCTATTGGAGGCCTCAGCTCCCAGTAAAGCCACCACCATGCGGCCTACTGGTCCGAGCGGCTCCGGTAAGCCAGACATCAGCTCCTCTGACGTCTGCACGGAGATGGTCGATAAGTCTCCCGACCCTTCGGGGCAGCGTACGGCCCCGCTTCCGCCCGACAAGGCTGCTCCTCCTTCGCGACCTGCCTCGGGCGATGGGTCAGATAAGTTGGACGTTGGCTCCTCTGGCGTCCGGTCCCTCCCACGTCTGCCGTTCCTGGCTCCCCACAGCCTTCACTGCCCTCCGGGGACCCTGGGTCTCCTCAGCCTGATCTGCTCCATCCCCAGGCGATGCCGGGGTTCCTGCTGCACCCCGGTCAGGCCGTCCGCCCACTGGTCCGACTGACCTGACGTCGGTTCCCCGGACACCAGCTCTGACGCCGGTCTTGCTGACACCGGGCGACATCCCACTCCCGGATGCCGCTCCAACGCTGGGCCTTCCACCCATCAGGCCTCCGGCTGGACCGTCTCCTGCAGACCCCCCGGCTCCTGGGTATCCGACGCCGTCGTATCTGACGCCGTCTTACCAGGCTCCGCATCTGATGCCCCAGTACCGGACGCCAGCCTATTCGACGCCGCAGTACCTGGTGCCTCAATACCCGATGCCGGGTTTCCCACCGTCAGGTTATGGATACACGCCTTACGGGTACAATCAACACCCGTATCCCCCTCCTCCTTCACGGCCCCCTCAGCCGCCGGTGGACTTGAAGGAGACTGTGGCCTCCTGGGCTGAGGCCAAGGCTCAACTCACCAGAGAGGTGGAGAGTCATCACACGACGACGGTGCCGATTTCGACTCCCGTGCGTTCGCGATGACAGACTCCTCCCACCTCCGGACACCAGGGTGAGCCCTATGGTTCCAAGCGGGCAGGATCGCTTCCCGAGGACCTTCCAAGGTCCGTTCCTCCCTAGCCAGGAGGAGTCTTCCTATTTATCCTCTTCCTCCTCGGACGACTCTGACGGTTGCTGCGAGCCGGACGACGAGCCACGCTCTCCGTCTAAGCCCAGGCCTAGGACTCCTCCGAAGTCTCCTCTGGAGGATCCTTCCTTTACAGAGTTGCTACGCAAAATCCAGGAGGTTCACAAGTGGCATTCCTTGGAGCTGGATCCTCAGCGTAAGAAACTCGCTGAACATCTGGACCTGCCTGAGACAGCTCCTACATTGGTGCCACCCTGGATTGAGCCTCATACCGACCTTGTTTCCATTATTTGGAAGCAACCGTCAGCTTTAGCCCCGCTTCCTCGAAGTCAAACAGGCTGTATGAGGGTGTTGACTTTTTAGATTCTCACCCTTGAGCTGATTCGGTCGTGATTAGTGCCGCTCATGGCCGGACAGCTAACCCGAAATATCTGAGCTCATCTCCACCTGACAAAGAATCCCGTCTTCTGGATCAGTATGGGAAGAAGATCTATGCTTCTTCCACTCTGGGTATTAGGGCCCTAAATTATGTTGGTCAGATGGGGGATTACCAGAAGGCGATTCTTAGTGAGGTGGAATCCAAATTGGACTCCCTTCCAGACTCTCAAGTCAAACAGGAAGTGGCTGACCTCGTCTGCTCTGCACATTCGGCCAGTCGGCACATGCTTCATGCTACTTACGATGCAGTGGACACTGCTGTTAGAAGCTCCGCTTTCACCGTAGGCTTACAGCATCATGCCTGGCTCTGTGTGTCGGGGTTGGTCCCGGAAGTGCAGTCCGCTATTCAGGAAGCGCCCTTCCAGGGTTCGGTGCTATTCGGTGGTGATGTCAAGGACATTATCACTGATCTGCAGGAGAAGGGGACTGCACTGAAGTCTGTGGACTCCATGTATCATCCCCATCAAACGCAGCACTGTCCCTTTCACAGGCGGAATCGGCAAAAGGCGAAACGCTGAACCCCTCCGACTGCCAAGCCCCCTTCGCCCAAAAAAGCAGCGGGTGCTTCAGCCGTGATGCTGCCCCACACCACCTGACTCCTTTCCTCTCCCACAGCCTCTGGGCCTTCCAGAGGAACCAGTAGGAGGGAGGTTTTCCCTCCACCTCCCGGGTTGGGAGAGGATAACTTCAGATTCCTGGGTGCTCCAGCTGATCACAGAAGGACACTCAGTAGAGTTTCTTCAGAAATCCCCTCGACACCCTCACCCAAGGTCGTTGTACTCTCGGGAATATCATCATCTGGTCCAGGAAGAGATTTCAGCACTTTTGATGAAGGAGGTGATAGAACCCGTCCCCATTCCTGTTCAGGGAACAGGATACTATTCCCATTTCTTCCTGGTCCCAAAGAAAACAGGGGACTTGAGGCCGATTCTCGACCTCAGCTCCCTGAACTTGTTCGTGTAGTACAAGAAGTTCAGGATGCTCTCGCTGCAGAGCCTCCTGCCCCTTCTTCAGCCGGGACTGTGGCTGTGCGCTTTGGATACGCAGGACGCCTACCTGCATATCCCTATCCGCCCTTCCCATCGCAAATACCTGCATTTTGCGTTCCAGGGGGACCACTACCAGTTCAAGGCCCTCTCATTTGGTCTTTCTTCGGCGCCTCAAGTGTTCACCAAATGACTTTTAGGTGGTAGCAGCCTACCTGCATACCCAGGGGGTGCAGGTTTTCCCATACCTGGACGATTGGTTCCTGGCAACCCCATCCAGGGAGGAACTCCTGCACTTCCTTTCCCTTACCCGGCAGGTCTTTACCTGCCTGGGTATTATCATCAACCAAGCCAAGTCCCATCTGATCCCATCCATGAGGCTCCAGTTTATCAGGGCTATCCTGGACATGACTGCTGGCAGGGCCTTCCTGCCACAGGACAGGGCGGCCACTCTTCAGGCCCAGGTCAGCCTGTTGTCCAGCCGCAGGCGGGTCAGCACCAGGTCAGTCCTTCGCCTCCTTGGGCTAATGACGGCTGCGATTCCGACAGTCCCTCACGCTCGGCTCCACATGAGAATCTCTCAGTGGGCACTTTGGTCTCAATGGGATCAGCTGGTGGATGACCTAGATCAACTTGCCCTGGTCTCCACTCCCATGGCTCGGGACTTGCAGTGGTGGATGGTTCAGGAGAACCTCTACCGGGGAGTTCCCTTCGGTCTCCCTCCTCCCCTCACAGACGTTGACTGCAGACGCCTCCGGCGAGGGTTGGAGAGCCCATCTCGGTCCTCACAGGACCCAGGGCTCCTGGTCCAAGCTAGAGAAGTCCCTCCACATCAATGTGCTGGAACTAAGGGCAGTACTGTATGCTCTTCAGGCTCTGCATCTGTATCTGTCTCCAGGTCACCTAGCGGTACAGACGGACAACATGTGTGTGGTCTGGTACATCAACAAACAGGGAGGAACCTGTTCCAACCCCCTTTGCCGAGAGGCGATGCGAGTCTGGGATTGGGCAGTACAGCACAACCTTCACCTCACAGCATCTCATGTCCCGGGGATTGAGAACACGCTGGCAGATAGACTAAGCAGGTCATCAGCTCTAGATCACGAATGGGAACTGGATCGGGGGTTGTAGATGACATTTTCCTATGCTGGGGAACTCCACAGGCAGACCTGTTTGCTTCCCCCCAAAACACAAAACTTCCCATCTTCTGCTCGCTCGTTCAAGGACGCGGCATTTTTTTGAGAGATGCTCTGTCTCTAGGCTGGAAGGGCAGATTCGTCTATGCCTTCCCCCCCGATTCCACTGATTACGAGGGTCTTGCAGAAACTCAGTTCGGAAGGAGCTCGAATGATTCTGATCGCTTCTTTCTGGCCCAGGCAAGTTTGGTTCCCTCTTCTGCAGCAGTACTCAGAGAAGACTCCTCTTCCTCAGTCGCTATTTTTGCTGACCCAGGATCAGGGGACCCTGGTCCATCCAGGCCTCAAGTGCCTTCAGTTGCATGCGTGGCTCGTGCAGACGTAGCTCAGGCCCAATTCGGGGTCCCCCCCCCCCGAGTTGCTGAGATTCTGGTGGAGGCCAGGAAACCCTCAACCAGATCTACTTATGCCATGAAATGGAAGCGGTTCTGTATTTGGGCTGCCTCCAGTGATGTCGAGCCCTTCTCGTGCTCTGTCGGCCGACTTCTGGATTACCTGCAACACCTTTTCGATCTGGATCTCAGCCATTCCTCCTTAAAGGTTCACATGGCAGCCATTTTGGCCTGTCATGCCCCCTTTGCAGACAGAACATTTGCTCAGCTGGAGGTCTCGAAGACCTTTTTCAGAGAGGTCCTTCACTTACGACCCCCTATCCAGGTTCCTGCCCCTCCTTGGGATCTGAATTTCATTTTAGAGAAACTTACTCTGCCTCCTTTCGAGCCGGCAGCCTCAGTGGACCTAAAGTTCCTTTCTTGGTAGACTCTTTTACTAGTGGCCATTACTTCTGCTCGATGGATTTCCGAGGTTCAGGCCCTGATGTGTAAAATCCCATATTTGATTTTTCTCAAGGAACGTGTGGCTCTGCGTGCCAACCCTAAGTTTCTCCCTAAGGTGGTTGCGGAATTGACGCTGAATCAATCCATAGAGTTGCCTGCCTTTTTTACGCAGCACTCCAACCAAGGAGAGTACCTCCTGCATACTTTGGATGTTCACCGAATTCTGAGATACTACACCAACAGGACGAAGGATTTCAAAAAGACTGATCAACTGTTTGTCTCTTTTGCCCAGAAAAGAGAATGCAATGCAGTTTCTAAGCAATGCCTGTCGAAATGGTTGGCTCATTGTAACACTTTCTATTATGACAAGTACAACAAGACCCTGCTGGGTCAAGTTAGAGGCCACTCCACCAGAGGGGTCGCTGCCTCTGCGGCTTGTTTCAAGAACGTTTCAGCAGCTGACATTTGTGCAGCCGCCACTTGGACTTCTGTCCATACCTTTATGAAACATTACAGTTTGGACATTGCCTCTCACCGTAGAGCAGGCTTCGGGCTGGCTGTTTTGCAAGGCCTCCCTTCCTAAGGCCTTCGCAACCAGAGGGTCTACTTCTGAGTAGTTTTCCTCCCCCTGTTTGCTTCTCCTTGTTCCAGACTGCTTGGGACTCAGTCCTATATGTAATTACCTACTGCAAGAGCCCTGTTGAAGTAAGATAGTGCAATTACGTAAGAACTTACCGTAACAGTAGATCTTCGAGAGAAGCTGTTGTAGTAGGTACTACCTTCCCACCCTCCATCCCCCTAAGCTTTTTCAGCTCCTTTTCCAGGAAGGGAAATATCCTCTTCTCTCTTGTCTTGCCTTTTGGCCTGTGGCAGGAAAGAACTGGAAGACAGGCGTGGGGGACCGCCCCTTTATACTGACACCGCACGATGTCGGTCACCTGACGTGGGGGCGGTCCTTCACCAGAGACTGCTAGCTAGAAATGTTTCCGTTGAGTCCTGACACCGGCCGGCATCAGTCCTATATGTAATTACCTACTGCAAGAGCTTCTCTCAAAGATCTACTGTTATGGTAAGTTCTTCTGTAACTGTACTTTTTCTGCCATCACTTTTATGTATCTATGTAAAAGCGGGAGCACATGCAACAGGGTTGTGTGCACAGAACAATAATAAGAAAAGGCAGGGTGCCCTCTGGTGGTGAAGTCTGAGATGGCAATGCATCATATCCTAGAGCTCAGTGGAACAGTCCAGTGAATGAGAATGCCTCTTTAACTGAGTGATTAGCCCTGCTCCATTAGTAGAGCTGTGTGCCACACTAGTTAACACCTCCACAGACCAAGTTTTGAATATGCACACAGTGGTTTCTGTATCACTTCATGTTGTCAGTGGTAATTACTTACACAGTGGATAGTAAGCACCCCCACCAGGGGGTCACTGGTACAGCTATACCTTTTTTATTCCAACAGGTCCATTCTAGCTCCCAACTTATAAAAATTTTAGCATACACTGACAATGTCTGCTTTTCTATTAATTTGGTGGTTCAGGAAACTGTGTCTATTTTGGGTCACTTTACACACGTCGGGATTTACAGTGACCTGTTCTAAGTTCAGCCCTTTGCTTATGGGGTCCCTAGTGTCCACACATTAGATTACTGAACAGGAATGTAACTCTCTGTCTTTTAGTAAGATATCAGGAATACACATTGGAAATGGCAATGTGGCCCTGAAGAATTGGAAGGACCATCTGCAGATTGGGTGTATGAAAGTAGCCTTTCGGAAACAATGGCAACTGTTACTGCACATTTTTAGTCCTCTTTAAATAACTAGTCCAAAACTGTGGGTACCCTGGATGAAGGAATGTATCAGAGGTTTTATTCCTAAATGGAAACATGGAACTTTAAAAGTGCCGTATAGGTTGGACATACCATCCGTTCCACAATACGTGAGATCTGCCATAGGGAACGTTAACAACAACAACAAAAAGATTGTTGCATAACGACCTGTTTTCATTGTCTAGAAAACAAATGTACAGCAAAATTATACAGTTAGTTTTTTGGCACAGGTGAGTTTTAAGGATTGTCCAGAGAGTCATGACCAGATTGAGATAAGTTAGCTGACAAACTGTGGAGTGCCGACTAAAAATGTGGGATATTCTGTGGCTTTGTAGCCATGGTCATGATTCTTAAAAGAGAAGCAGTCATGGACAATGGCTGACATAGTTTGTAAAAAGCTCTTTCAAATGAGATACTGGGCTCATCCGTTAGCTGCAAGCACTCCAGAAATATAGAGAACTGAGTCTATCCAATAATAATACTGTGTTGCAGCCATTCGTAGAACATTGTGATATTATTGAGGAACAAGATGTGCTTGATTCAAAGCAGTTAGGCACAGCTTGTTCCTTGATGACATCACAGTGTTCCACAGCTGGCCGCAATGTAGTATTAATTTTCAGCAGACTTGGTTGCCTGTATCCCTGGAGTGCTTCCAGCTACAGATGAACTCAATACCCTGTTTGAAAGTGCTTTTCATTGGCTTTCAATCTGTTATGGCCACTGGGCAAGAATGTGTGCCTTTAAATATTGTATTTGCTGGAATTGTTTCTGCCTTGCTGTAGATTTATTTCAAGGAATATTTGTCCCTTTCTTTGGCAAAAAGGATTTCCTTGTGGCAAAATTTTGTCTGGATCACCCATTAAGCCAATGGACAGAACTGTGACTCTAATGGTTTCCTTGTTTATTTGTATAATGATTTAGAATAATGTTAATTTATTTGTTTCTTAGTATTTCCTATGTAGATTGTTCTAATGCAGTTGTCAGCCCTGGCTTTCAAGAATTGTGGCTTGACATTGATGGTATGGAGTTTCCTACAGCTAGGGCAGCAACACTGGTCACAGATTACTCTTCTAACCACAGTTCTCCCATACTACCAAAACCTTCCATTGTACTTGTTTAGCCTATGACCAGGTTTGTCCACGATAGCAGTACGCTTCAATGGGAAATAACGATCTTCTTTGAGGATATCTCTTTCATCAGGCCACACCTATGGAACTATAGCTGTCAGGCATTAGGACCACGTGAAAACGTTTTGCAGCTAGTCCACTAAGGGCCACCCATGATGAAGTCCTGTGTCAGCATTTGCCATATAAATGTGGGTGGCCCCTTCGCTCAGTTCTTTTCCCGCTGTCGACCATAACTCGTCTGACCCTCCATGGGGACCTCATTGTTACAGTCGACTTTCCTATTTTTCTCACCCTAGTTGTGCTCACTTTTTAAAAGGGAATTTTGATGTGTATGTCATCTAAAGAGGCGTAGACACTTTTAAGTACTTCAAGTGCAGTGGAAAGATTTACTTGGGTGACTCGAACGATGTCTGCTTATACTGCATTGGCTTGGCCCAAAACGTGAAGGCCTGCATGATCTGCAGAAAATTCAACAATGTTACATGGCGATGCCAAGAGAATGCCTTGGAAACCCACTTTTTGAAGCAACAGGTGGCCAGGATGGAGAAAGAGCCTAGGGAGAAGAGCTCTGCCATGTTGCCAGCCCTGTCCTCGTGCTCCCTATCATCAAAGTCCTAGGAAAAATCTTTGGGACACAAACACAAGCACTGGGAGAGGGAGTGAAGCAAAGACAAGGCTTCCCCAGTACACTTATGGTCACCCATCTGTTCCAGCATGACTATCTCAGCGCCGTCAACCACTGCTGTGGCGATACCAATAGCCGCACCGACCATCGACACCAACACATGGTCTGACATGCTGAAAGTGCTGCCAGGCCTATAAGGCTAGTGTCACTGTCAATGTCTGTGGCAACACTCCCCCTATCAACACCTGCCGATATTCTCTCTGACTACATGGGCAACTCCACCTCCTTTGCCTCCAGGGATGGTGGTTTGGGGTTGCCTCGACCAGTGGATGAAGGTAACTTCAGATGCTTGGGTCCTACAAATAATTGCACAAGGCTGTGCTGTGGAGCTTCTGAAACTTCTGCCAGACCATCCCCCAGCACCGTCACATTACCCTCTAGAACACATTCCATTGCTTCTGGAGGAAATCCACACCCTGCTTCAGAAAAGACTAATAGAACCTGTCCCCTTGGAACAAAGTAACACAGGGTTCTATTCTCGGTACTTCCTGGTTCCAGAATGAACAGGAGACCTGAGAGCCATTCTAGACCTCAGGGATCTGAGCTTTTTTATAGAATACAAGAGTTCAGAATGGTCACACACTGCAAGGACTGCTTCCACTGCTGCAAGAAGGGGACTGGATTTGCTCACTGGATATGCAGGATGCTTACCTGCACATCAAGATCTGCACTTCCCACGGGGAATATCTAAGATTCCTGTTTCAGGGAGAACACTACCAGTTCAGGGTATTGCCCTTTGGCTTGTCACCTGCACCATGGGTGTTTACCAGTGGTGGCAGCAGCCCTCTGCAGGGAAGGGCTGTATGTCTTCCCATATCTGGACAACTGATTTCTTAAAGCTTACTCAGGGAAGCGGCTTTCCCACACCGTAGACCACACCAGGCACCTGTTCTGTGTTGTAGGGATTACTATCAATATCCCGAAGTCGGACTTGACCCCTTGCCAACGTCAGCAGTACATGGGGCAGTTTTGGACACAGCCCAAGGCCTAGCCTTCTTGCCACAGGACGTGGCTGAGCATCTGATAGGACAGGCCCAGATGGTCTGCAACAACAGGTACATCATGGCCAGGACATTCCTGAGACTCCTAGGCCTGATGGCAGCGGCCATTACCATAGTACCAGTGGCCAGGCTGCACATGATCCCACAGTGGGCACTAAGAGTCCAGTGGGACCAACGCATAGACAACCTAGAACAAAAAGTTCTAGTGACCTCCCCTGTCTGAAAAGTACTTCAGTGGTGGATGGAACCCAGTAATTTGCTGAAGGGGGTTCTCTTCCTGATTCCTCCCCCTCATCAGATTCTCACCACAGATGCCTCAGGGATGGGCTGGAGGGCACATCTAGGGCCTCACCAGACAGTGGAAATATGGAAGAAAGTGGAGAGCACCCTCCACATAAATGTCCAAGAAATGAGGGCTGTTCCTTACAGCATACAGGCCTTCCAGTCTCATCTATCCCTGGGTCTTCTGTTAATTCAGATGGACAACATAAGTGTGATGCATTATGTTAACAAGCAAGGAAGGACTCACCCCTATCCTCTGTGCAGGGAGACAGTGAGAGTTTGGTATTGGGCTCTGGAACACGGTCTTGAACTATCAGCAATGCATATTCTAGGAGACCTAAATGTCTTGGCAGGCAGAGTAAGCTGGTCACAGTCCAAAGTGTGTGAGTGGGAGCTGCTGTCCTTGGTCGCAGAAGGCCTGTTTGATTGATGGGGTCATTCAGAATTGGACCTTTTTGCGTCCCCACACAACGCAAAACTGTCGCTTTTCTGTTCTTGCGCTCATGGGTCAGGAGTTTTTTGGTGAGACACATTGTCCTTCTTTTGGAAAGGGTGGTTCCTGTATGCCTTCTCTCCCTTCCCTCTAATCCAGAGAGTACTAATCAGACTTCAAATGGAGGGGCAACTCTGGTACTCCTTGCCCCAATATGGCCTCGTCAGATTTGATTCCCCTTGCTGCAACAGCTGTCGGTAGAAGCTCCAGTGCCGTGCCCTTATGCCAGGGTCTTCTGTCACAGGAGCAGGCGACATATGTTGGTTCATCCAGACCTCAAGTCACTTCACCTTCATGCATGGCTCCTGAAGACATAGGCATTGCTAGGTTTGGAGTGTCCCAAAAGGTGGCTGATGTATTGGTGGCTGCCAGAAATTCTTCCAGCAGAGCCACTTACTCTATGAAGTGGAAGGGGTTTGCTCCGTGGGCTGCTTCTCACCAACTGGATCCAATTACTTGTCCAGTATACCAGGTTCCAGAGTATTTGCTGTCCTTATTAAATGCAGGCCTGCAATACTTTTCTGTTAAGGTGCACTTGGCTGCCATTTCAGCCTTCCACATGCCTATTGATGGTCGCACATTTACTCAACTGGAGGTGGCCCATACGTTTTTGAGAGGCATTCTGCACTTCAAACCTCCTAGCCACAGTCCTGTCCCAGCTTGGGATTTGAATTTTGTGTTAGAGAAACTTACTTTGGCTTCTTTTGAGCCAGCCATGACTTGCGACCTATGCTTTCTGTTGTGGAAAGCGTTATTTTTAGTTGCTATTACTTCAGCTCAAAGAATTTCAGAGCTTCAGGCTCTCATGTGTGAGCCTCCTTATTTGATTGTCAACAAAAACAGGGTGTCTTTGCATACTAGTCCTAAGTTCTTACCAAAGGTGGTGTCTGAGTTTACTCTGAATCAAGCCATCCACTTGCTAGTTTATTTTCCTGAGCATGCCAATCCAGAGGAAGCATTGTTCCATACTTTCGATTTGCATAGAATACTCGGGTATTATATAAACCATATGAAGGATTGCTGGAAGTCCTCACAGCTCTTTGTTTCATTCGCCCCAAGAAAGAGGGTGTTCCCTTTTCTAAACAGTGCTCTTCCAAATGGTTGGTCAACTATTACTTTCTGTTATAGTAAGTACAATAAGGAACTTCCTGGGGTTCTTCTTGGCCACTAGGCTAGAGGTATGACCATTTCTGTTGCCTGATTCAGGAACATGTCTTGCTGTTGAAATTTGTGCAGCTGCCACCTGAAGCACTGTCCACACCTTCACAAAACACTACAGTCTAGACATTGCCTCATGAAAAAGTTCAAGCTTTGGCCTAGCTGTCCTTCAAAGCCTACTTAGGCCTGTGGGCTTCAGCCACCTAGACTGTTTTTCGCTCAGTACTGCTTGGTACTCATTCCATAGGTGTGGCCTGATGAAAGAGATATCCTCTAAGAAGATAGAACAGTTACATACTTACTGTAAGAATAGATCTTCAGGAGAATCTCTTTTATCAGGCTGCCCCACCCTCCATCCCCTTGGGGGTTTAGAGCTCTGGAACTCCTGTCTCTTTCTCTAGAAAGGTCTGACTGCTGCTTCCTGCCTTGTTTGGTAGGCAGAACCACAGATTCTCTTCTGGTTTCCTACAGGGAGGTCCAAGCATGATCTGCGATGGGGAACTGAGGAGGGAAGGGGCAGTCCACATTTATATGGGAAGTGCTGATATAGGACGTCATCATGGGTAGCCCCTAGTGGACTGTTTGCAAAAAGTTTCCATGTGATCCTAGTGCCTGACAGCTATAGTTCCATAGGTGTGGCCTGATGAAAGTGATTCGTTTGAAGATCTGTTACAGTAAGTATGTAACTGTTCTTTTTTTGTCCGGTTGTGGGGGGGGGTCCTTGTCCTCCATCAACCTGAGGCTACCCCCAGCCCAATCCAACCCCCAGGTGACAGTTACTTTACTGAAAAACCTGATACCTGGCACTTAGACCAAAGAACTGCTCTAAAGCTGGCCTGGCTTATCCTCACACCTGCTGTCCCCCTCCTTTCTTCTTCTCCCTCTAATTGGCACTACCCCTGTTTTTCTCTCTGTACCCGAAAGTTCTATTGTAACGAATTGACAAGTTGTGTACTTTTTCTTAAACCTCTGTATTCCTTATATGGTGTTAATCCTCTGTTTAATGTGGAACCTCTGTAAATGAGCCCCTGGCTCAAAGGTATTTCTGAATAATAATAAATAAAATAAACAGTGATTAGTACTGGGGCTGGGTTAGACGGGAAGGTGTACCTTTTTGCAGATGACACAGAGATCTGCAACAGGGTTGACACACCGGGAGGTGGAAAACATGAAGGATCTAAGTAAGCTTGAGGAGTGGTCAAGAGTGTGGCAGCTAAAATTCAGTGCGAAGAGGTGCAAAATCGTGCACTTGAGCACAGAAACCCAGGGCAGAGTACATGATGGGGGGGAGTGGTACTGATGACCACGAAAGATGAAAGGGACCTGAGGGTGATCATATCTGATGACCTAAAAGTGGCCAAGCAGTGTGACAAGGCAGTGGAGAGAGCCAGTGGGATGCTGGGGTGCATAGGGAGGGATATCACCAGCAGAAAGGAGGAGGTGGTCATATCACTCTCCAAATCATTGGTGAAACCTCATCTGGAGTACTGTGTCCAGCTGTGGAGACCACATCTCTGGAAGGACATAGACAAAGTAGAGGTGGTCCAGAGGAGGGCAACTAAAATGGTTGGTACAGGGTCTGCACCAAACCCCTATACGGAGAGACTAAAGGACCTCAATATGTACACCCTGGAGGAAAGGGAGGGGGGGATATGGTAGAGACTTTCTAGTACCTCAAGGGTATGAATAAGATACAGGAGGGAAGCATGTTTCAGAGAAAAAGATGATCAAGAACAAGGGGTCATGCTATGAAGCTGGAGGGGGATAGACTCCGGTGAAATGTGAGAAAGCACTTCTTCTTTGAAAGGGTGGTGGATGCATGGAACAGCCTCCCAGCTAAGGTGGTGGGGGCAAAAATGGTAACGGAATTCAAAAATGCATGGGATAGGCATAAAGGAACCTTAGTGGTTAGGAAAGGGGGAATAGAGCCGGAGCTCAGGAAGAGTCTGCAGTATTACAGTAGGTAGGGAAATTGGCATACTAGGTCAGCCAGTCGGTCCTTATCTGTCAGTTTCTATGGTTCTGTGTTTGTTTTGTTTTCTGCTTATATTTCATACAGAAAATTATTTTCCTATTAAAAATCATTGGGGTGTGATCTAACTGCCAAGCAAACCAGCTTGCTTCCCACTTGGCCGCCACCCGTACCACCTGCAAAGCCACCTTCCAGGTGCCTAGAGCCAGGACCTCTCTTGCCCAAAGATCCTTTTATTACAGAGCACCGTCCTGTTATAACTCCCTCCCCACGCACATCTCAAACACCCCTAAAATTGGTCAGTTCAAAGCTGCCCTACGCAAGCACCTACTTAGCACTCGGAAGTGTACGTGCCTACGGTAGGGCCTGCTGTGTGCCCCAAACTGGGTTACAGGTCCAACAGCCCACTCGATAGCCTACCCCACGCCATTTTCCACTGGCTATTGCCTGCATGACCTGCTAGGACCTACCAATGAATTACTGTTATGTACTTTGGTAAACTACCTATGTTTACTCTCGCTGAAACTTTATGATATGTATAATGTATGTATCGCACCTGTATTGTTCCACCCTGTCTTGCCTCACTATTTGTTGTTCCCCTCCCTGCGACGAGGTGCCTTTGTAAATGAGTCTGTGACTCAAAGGTTGTAAATCCGACTTTTATGAATTAAATAACAATAAAATAAATAAATGTGTGTCGACTGAGCTCTGTCTGTAGTACTGTTTAGCTTTACCATTTTAATGTTGATCTTAATTTAATTTGCAGTTCACCTGATCTAACTACCTGTCTACAAATCATGCTGGCAGTGGTGACACCAGAGGCAAATATGGGAAATCCAAAGAAGCAGCAAATTCCAGTGACTGAGCAGCAAAAAACAAAGGCTCACTTCACCAAGACAACTGAAGGGACCTGGATAGCTTCTTCCTCGGTGGGAGAACCAAAACTAGCATCCCTGCTCATGGCCATTCAAAGCCTTGATCACAAGGTGGAGGAGTTTAATTGCAGTACAACCCTTTTAAAATAGGAAATCAACAGGTTCAAATGGAAGCTGAAGAAACCAGGTCAAAAGGGAAAAGGTGCTCGTCACCTGCACCAGGTTAGTGAGGGAAAACTCAGTGCTACAAGCACAGCTTGAAGATTTAGAAAATGTTTCCTGTGCTGCAAATTTTCGGCTATTAGGAATGCCTGAAATGAGGGGCATCTTGGCTCCCAGGGGCACTGTCTGTATCAGACAGTGTGAACATCCATCGAGTCTACAGAATTACACCTCACTGAGCTACAAATATGGAAGATTTGGCCCAGTCTGTGCTGATTATGACTGGCAGCTGTGAGTATCAGGACACTATTTTACTGGGGGGGAAGCAGGCTGGCGGACTAAAGATGGTTGACTCCATTGTAAAACTCTTCCCTGATTTGAGTTTTAGCGTGAGGCAGTGAAGGAAATAGTTTGATGGCACTCATTCCCTTTTACGGGAGCTTAGGGTAAACCACTACATGATGCTGGTAAGCTAACAAAGAAGACGAGAAAAGGTTCCTGTGCCAGATCAGATGAGGCAGTCTCCAGTATCGAGTCAGAGGCCTGAAAAAAAAAAGTCCAGATAAGACTATTATTTAGGATGCAAATGCCATAGCATCTTTGTTTATGTGTGAGGTTCTAGCAACATATCCTCTCTCTCTGTTACAACTTCAGTGAGGACACAGGAGCTGGGTGGGGATGGGATTTTGAGTGTAAATGCTCCGTGTAAGCCACATGGCTTAAGATGGCACTGCAAGCACATGGTAACTGTCCTTGGTCCCCCTTTTCCTCCTGAGGTGCACTACCACTCTGGCGTTTCACTTAAGGCAATGAAAAGATAGCATTTTATTACCAGTTTTTAGGACTGAAACTGTATAGTGTATATCCAGTGTTACCCTGTATGAATTGTGCTAGGTTACTGTTCACCGTTATTCATTCTTCAATAAGGTTGTGCTAGATAAGTTTTTACTTGTTGCTAGCTACGTCTTTTTCCACAGATATGAACTTTTATATGCTCACTTGGCCGAGCCAACCACAAGATGTTCTCTAAAGGCTTGCTGATTAACAAAGCATGATACCAGTTGATTTGGTACAAACATTACAGTTTGAAACTTTGTGGTAGTAATTTAGTGTTTAAGCCATGTTACAATTCTTCGGTTTCTTGAAAGTACATTTATTTAGACAGTTTCCAAGTTTTAGTCTCTAGTATTGTAACAAATATGGAGGTGCTGAGGTATACTGATTGTATCTATGATCCTTGTTTAACTATGGAATCTCACCTGCTTATGGTACATTTTTGTTTTGTATTCTCAAATGTAATAAAGAGATTTTACAAAACAAAAATAATTTGTTTTTCAAGCAGAGCCTGTTATAAGTGCAGTAAGACACTTCAGGTATGTGCATTTAGTGCCATCACCTCGTGCCTAAGAACACACTAGAAACGTGTGCTTATTGACTCATAATTACACACCCAGGCATATCTTAATACATATATAAACACAAATTTACATAAATCAATATCGATACAGTAATGTAATTTACAATCAACTAATCTGTACCAAGTGCAGCTTCCTAACAAGCCCAGGGAGTACAGGCCTCCAATGGGTATAAGGCATTGCGGTTAGAGATGATGAGGAAAGCTTTATAGTGAGAGAATTTCAGGTGACAGGTACATAAGTGCACCCAAATGAGCTTTGGGAATTGATACTTGACCTAATTTTTGCAGGGAGTCAGAAAGAGGTGTTGTCACTTTGTATATGGAAATGTTTGTCCTTTTGGTCATATATTGTTATTGGGGTTTTTTCACACTGATCCACTTTGATGCAGCTTGAAATAACCAGGGAAGGGGGCAGCAGGCAGTATGCGAGCATGCTTTGCTTTCAAAATTTGCATATACAGTCTGGTAAAAAGTACCAAAATTAAACTAGGTTATAAATGTTTCAGGAAAAATGAAACATAAAATTCCGACATGTTTTACTAATATTGATAAGTAACAATATAACAAGGTTTTGAGAGAGCTATGGAATGAGATTAGCGTAAAACTGATCTGAGAGGGTTGACTGAGGAACATGAAAGAAGAGCCAAATGTTCTCCGTATGTGCTTTCATTTCCATAATTCCATGATTTTATCAGGCATGTTACTAAACAAATAATTGAGTTTTTACAGAAGCGGGGCATTTGCCAGAGCTCAAAATCTATTACTGAGATGTGTACCAAGGAAGAAGCATTAATGATATAAAATAAATACATTTTTGTTTTAATCTTTACATTTTTATGGTAATAAAATAACACTGTCAACCCCTGAGTTTTTATTTTTGTATTTATTAGCCTGTATGAGAACCAAGGAAAAAAGTGAACCTTTAAGAGATGGACATACATATAATACTGCTGTGCTGAAGTA
The DNA here is from genome assembly GCA_016271365.2 of Neoceratodus forsteri. Lineage (NCBI taxonomy): Eukaryota > Metazoa > Chordata > Ceratodontiformes > Ceratodontidae > Neoceratodus > Neoceratodus forsteri. The sequence continues at coordinate 173,192,861 of JADMNL010000028.1, read as the reverse complement.
ACTGTTACATTGATTTCCTTTAACTTCAAGCTGCAACATTGTAGAATTCCCTAGTTTACTTCAGTTTGTGAGTTACAAGCTCCCTTCTTTTTTTTTTTTAAAGTTTATTAATTTCCACTGTAGAATACAAGCTCCTTTCTGATAGCCACAAGAGACAGTGAACAAGGGCCATCATGAAAATTTAAAAATACTGAGGAAGAGAGAATTTTTAATGTACTGCCAGGGGTAGTAAAATAATTAGGAGAGGACACCTATAGAAAAACTATGATTCTGCACCACATACTAATCTTGTGATCTAGGAAATACTCTCACTAAATCTAAGTTGTCATAATACAGAGTTCTGAAACTCTTTTCATTTCAAAGTAAAAAAAACAAAAACACACACACACACACACAGAATTCCTCTGCAAACCTGTTCCATACAGTAATACCCTGAATGGGGGGCTTTGTTGGCATTCCTTGTTTCTATGTGGTCACCATTATTTTTATTCACTTTGCTTTAACAGCTGGGTTCAAGCATCAGAAAAGTTTAATGCCCTATTTTCATCAAAATTATAGTGAAATTTCACCTTTCAAGTTGTAAATTAAAGATTGTTAATGCTACTGTTATTCAGCAGTGTTAACTGACTTTGTGTAAACTTGAAATGTGGTGGCAGTCATTTTGGATGTGTTATTTCACTTATTTATTAATACATAATACATGGTTACCTCTTGTTGCTGGTAATTTCAAAAAGTTTTTCTTAATAACTAACTGTTGAGAATGACACTTTGAACCCACATCTGTCGATCAGTTCAGCAGTCAGTACGAATGACATTTTCCCAATAAATCTGACAGTCAAAAGTCTCGTACAGCATGAGGGTCTCCAACAGTCATTTTAAATTACAACTGAAAGGTTTTATTTTGTTACCTCAGTAGCTTTTCACCATGATTTTTTCCAGTCTTGGAAACAGTATCTTCATTTAATACCCAATTCAGTTTGCAAAATGAGATAACCCTAGTATTATACAAAATAAATGACTTCCAAATGTCAAGAATGAGCAGATTCTTAATCACCTCATGGGTTCTGTGACATCAGAAGCTCTATAACTTCACTCTCATGCTCATATGATGTCACAGAACCTACACAGTATAAAGAATCTGCCCATTCTTGACACTTGGGTGTTAATTATTTTCTATCACTTTAGTATAATATCAACATAGCATGCTGTAATAGATAACTCGGGTGTGTACAAGTGCTAATATTATGGGCACCCTTTAATTATGTTTAAAGAGCTAATAAAATGCATAAGTAGGAAAAGACACACAGACTATTATAGTTATTTAGACTGGTGAAATGGATGTACTTACAGTATGTTATATAAATATATTTTTAAATAAGTAAGGTATGTTGGTTAAACAAAGACAACACATTATAGTCTGTAAAAAAAAAAAAAAAATCTGATTTGGAAAATGTTTAGTGGCGAATACTACGTCATTGAAACCTGGTAGAGGAAGCTGGGTGACAGAAAAGACAATTCAGTTAATCTGTGCTGATACACAGAATGAAATGCTTGATTAAAATGGGGCTCAGCACCTGTTTGATGTCACTCTAAATGTTGAAGACTATCCAAGAAAGACACAAAGTTTGGCAGGGAGTCACAGAGTTTAGATGCCAAAACCAAAAAGAAGTATATGGGGATATGTAATGGTCTGACTCAAAATATGCAATTTATCTTCATGTGTGAGAAGGCAAGGCCGTAACTCACAAGTGGCTGGAGCCACCTGTGGGGTTTAAATGTCATGCTTCCTCACAAGTGATGATGAACTGCACGTTTGTCTGCTTGTATTCCTGCTCCCTCACTCATGAAGATAAATGTATTCTGAGCCAGGGTGTTGTGTGTCTCCTGTTTATTTTCACAGACTTATAAGTTATCACCACTGATGTACAAATGGGGATCTCTAAGCAACAAAAGGGAACATACAAGCTAGCAGAACTACTTGTTCGGAGGTCCTGTCTAGGATGAGCCATGAACTGATTAGGGGTTGCACACAAATCATGCATTACTGAAATATGATTGACATTTTATTTACACAGAATAAATATCACTTTAAACTTAAGAGCTTGTGCTCATTTTTGGGTAGGTGAGTACCTGATCTTTTAGTTTCTTTGCCTGTCTGCTTGCCTACCTCTCTCGCTTTCCCTCTCTGTCCGCCTCTCTAACCCCAAACACAGTTTGAATCACCTTACCGCCATGTGAGGCAGCAGGTGTAATCCAGAACATTTCTTACTTCACCACTTCTGAAAGGGAAAGGATTGTATTTTGGCTCCATAAAGCCAGTGGTCCACTGATGTTTTGTAATGTCACTGTTTGAGAGCTCTGAAGGGCTCTCTTTAGCAGCAAATGCGAGACATCTTTTTAAATACATTGTTTTTATACTTGACTGTCGTTAGTTTCAAATCAAAGCATCTGCTCAACCAACAACGTTCTTGGAACATCTTACCTGGGAATGTCATAGCACCATCTGGATGAAAATACAGAGCCAACATTTTTAGCTGACAGTTTGATCAAATCACATGAAACTTATGAAAACTTAATCCAGACACTTATGGAACTGTCAGCGGAGATTCTGGTGAACGTTTTGAGTTTCCTCAAATTAGCTGACTGTTATATGGAGAGGAATTGCTGGGAGATACTCCCATTATAATAAATGTTTAGATGATCCGGGGAGCTTGTTTGTGTATGAATGTTAATTATGGTTGATGCTGTATTGCTTTCTGTATGTGACTGTTCTTTAACTTTGATTTTAATTTACAGAATTTTGTAATAATCTGTCTTAACTGATCATATAAACTGAACTGAACTGAAAAACCCAAAGCCCTTCTTGTGTGGGACTAAAAAGGGGAGGAGAATGTGAAGGAATGTGAGTAGCAAGAAGAGGAGGAGGGGGAAAAGAAGCAGAGAAGCAGAACTAAGAGCACCATGAAATAATGGCAAACTGCAGGAAAGCAGTGGGAAAAAGGAAAGGGAAGAGAAAAAAAGTAAATCTGGCTAAAAGGATCCATGACCCCGGTTCAACAAAAATTATGTCGACTGACATCACAGCGACAGATTTATGTCGACTGCAAGTTGGTCGGCATAAGTCCATCAAATAAACTGTCTTTTAAGCCCCAGACCTCCCATGTGGGGGCTTGCTCACACCCCGTCCTTAAGATTATCAACTCCAGGTCGGAGTTGATTCAGGTGGGGTACAATACCTGGTCAAAGCAGTGCTGGGGTCCTGCGGGTACACTACAGCGGCAACAGCGAATTGCCACTGTAATGTCATTCACTGTGCAGTTGTCGCCATTCAGATGGCATACCGGGCAGGATAGCATCAGAAGAAGAGATTCTAGGGACATGGATATGTTGTTCATCCACACTCATTGGCAGGTATCCTTGCCGCTTTAAATCTTGCCGGAAGGTCTTCAAGCTTGCTCCTCCCACCCACCCGGGTGGTATAACTCTCGGCTCCGCCCCATGACGCCAGATCTTCCTTACCGCTTGGAAGCTCAGGTTCCCTCCTTAACGCTCTGCGTTTGTGACTAGTTCCTATTTCTCCGTTTAGCGTTTAAAAATAAATTTTGCAAAAAGACTTCAGTCTTCTATCCCTGACTCGATGGACAAATCGACTCCGATTTGGAGATGCCCATGCGGGCAGAAGATGTCTCGAGACGGATCCACACTCCACGTGTTCTACTTAGGCCTTGAGCACGACCCGCGGCAGGCTTGCGACCTGTGCTCATCTTTCTGACCTCGTCCTCAAGAACCGTGCTGCCCGGTGCAACTGGGCCGTCCGAGAAGCATTTCCTCGGTGAAGTCAGAGGCCGGTTGGCGGTGTCAGCGGCGCGGCGGGTCAGCGGATCAGCTCGGCGGATGGTCGCCCTCTCGAAGAGGAGGCGGCGGGCCGTATCTTCTTTGGCCGGCATTTATCCGCTCTCTCTGGGTTCTTCCTACACGGCTTCTTTTAAGGAGCTTTGTCTGTCCCTCTCCACTAAAGGAGAAGGGCCTGCGTCTGCTGGACCTTATTCTCGGTCCAAAAAGAGGGACAGAGGTAAGTCCCTCCGTCGACGCTCTTGGGAGCGGGAAAGGTCCCTCTCCCCGGGCCGTCGACCGTCGGCTTCGGTCGACCGCTCGGCTTCGGCCACTGGCCTCACGGTGTCCCCGTCAGGTCAGTTGACCGAGACTCCCACCGATGAAGTCAGATTTTCTCGACCCATTGGACGGGCTGTCGCCTTTAGCAGCCGATTCCCCTCTCCCAGTTCCCGGGGAGGAGTTGAGGATCCCGTGGGCTCGCCTGTTGCCTCGGTTCCGGAGCCCTCGGATGACCATCCGAGCCGAAGAGTGCCGGTTCCGGCCGACACCTCCCCGCACCGACCTCGGAAATTCCGGGACTCCGGTCGGTCTCGGACCTCTTCGCGGTCCAGCCGATCCCACCGTCATAGGCGGTCTCGGTCTCGGCACCGCGGTCAGCGGCGTCGCCGCTCGTCCTCGTCCTCCTCCTCGGATGAGGGAGCCCGGCGTAAGTCGTCGGACAGTGCGAGGACCTTATGTTGCAACAGCTCCTCCTGGCCGGGGGAATAGCCCGACCCGTCGCCTTCCCCGGCCATTAAGTGGCTGTCACGGGCGACGACACAACCCTCGACTTATCGAGAGCCTATACCCAGGCCGTTGTTCGGCCAAAACCAGCTGCTCCACCGATTCGTGTGGAACCTCCGCCTCACAGCCACCAGTGGGGCTCCGACCAAGGATTCTCGGTCGGCTGAGGTCTACCCATCGGCTGTCAGTTACCCTCACTCGACCGAACCGGCGGGTGAAGAGGTGGCTCAGGCCAGAGGCAGCTCTTCGAGGACTCTTCCGAGTCCGAAGATGATTCCTCCTTTTTCTCAAGCGACTGGACTTGGAGTCTTCAGAGGTCAGTCAATGGGCGATAGCCCGTGGTCCTTCCTAGGACTGCTTGGCTCATCTCGAGTCTACGGGATGGAGCTCGAACCCGTTTCCAAGCGGGCCAGGTATCCCTCACGGAGATTCTGGACCGAGGGATTCTCCGACGGAGGCCTTTCCGGTGGCCGAGGCCATAGTGGGTCGGCACTGGAGCTTTGGCAGCGCCCTGCTTCCTGCCCTGCGCCTTGGCCAGGATGGCCAGGAAGTATCGGTCCACGGTTCCTTGTCCGGTTTTTGGAACACCCCTCTGCTGAGGGTTGGTTACCGACAGCGTTTTCGCGCTAGCGGCAACGCCAGGGATGTGGACAAACCTCCTGGACAAGGAGTCCAAGAAATTGGACTATGTCGGGCGAAAAAGTCTACGCTGCGTCCTCTCGCCTCGTCAGGCCAGTTCGGCCGTCCTCATGGCACATTTTCTCATGCCCTGTTGGGCTCCCTGGATGAGGTCATCCTCATCTTCCCGCGATCTGCAGACTACGGTTAAGCAGGTGCGGGACCAGGGCAGGGCAGTGGCCAAACAGCAGCTCCAGACTGCTTTGGATATAGGGGACTCATGTGCCAGATCGGTGGCGGCCGGTGGCTATCGTCGGCGGGCTTGGCTGAGGATATCCACCTTTACCGGATACCCAGCACAAGTTGGCGGATGTTCCCTTTTGAGGACTGACCTCTTGGCCCTGGGGTGGAAGGTCACCTGCAGAGGATCGAGAAGTCCAATGCCACCTTGGACTCGGTCTCTTCCGCTCAGAAGGACAAGGCCGCAAACCACAGCCTAAGCCCTTTGGAGTCTTCTGTGTGCCCCCAGCCTTCCGGCCCAGCAGTCAGGGCCAGCTCGGCCTTGGCATCCCAAACCCAAGCAGCCGGCTTCCTCTAACAGGAGGCAGGGAGGAAGGGCCCAGGAGGTCCCTCGGCCGGTCCCTCCTCCAAGCCTGCCCAGTGACGGGCTGAGGGGTGTCGCCCCCATTCCCGTCACCTTACCCCTGGGTCCCCCCGTGGGGGGACGGCTCCGGCACTTCCGTTCCGCCTGGTCCGCTGTTACCACGGACAGGTGGGTCTTGGAGGTGGTGGGAAGAGGCCTGCCTCTGGAATTCGAGCAGGCACCACCCTTCAGAGCCGTCGCCCCTCGGGGGGCTTCGGGATCCCCAGCCTCACTGGCGGCTCGTCGAGCCGACATCGCTCTCCTCCTCCAGAAGGAGGTGGTAAGAGAGGTGGTGGACCCTCCTTCAGACCCAGGGTTTGTGTCCAGGTACTTCCTGGTTCCGAAGCGGATGGGGGCTGGCGCCCCATTCTCGAAACTTCCACCGACCTAAACAAGTTCCTAGGTCTCGAACCTTCAGGATGGTCACTCTGGCTCAGATAATTACCATCCTTGGAGCAGCGTGTGGTTCTGTTCTCTGGACTTGCAGGGCGTGTTTTTCACGCCCTATCCGTCCGTCTCACCAGAGATTCCTTCGCTTCCGGCGGAAGGATCCCTCTTCGAGTTCCAAGCCATGCCCTTGGCTTGTCTCCAGCTCCCAGGGTCTTCACCAAATGCATGGCTGTGGTGACAGCATTCCCTGCGGCCCGAGGGTCCGTGTACCCTTACCTGGACGACTGGCTGATAGCAGCTCCCTCCAGGAAGGAGGCGGAGTGGTCAGAGATCTGGCCCTCCAGGTCTGCTCTCAACTGGGCCTCCTTATCAACGAGGCCAAGTCGAACTCGAGCAGGCGGGTGATTCTATTCATCGGCGCAGCTCGACTCTCTTCGAGCCAGAGCGCGGCTCCGCGGACAGGGCGAGGTTCTTTCCTCCTTGCCCGATCATTTCTGGTTGGGCAATTCGCGCCTGCCGGGACTTCCTCGCCTCCTGGGTCTCATGGCGGCCTGCACCAGCGTGGTCCGTTGGGCCCGCTGGAACATCGTCCCCTTCAGTGGGACTGGCCAGCCAGTGGTCCTGGCAGCTGCGATCCTTTGGACCAGCTTGTGTCGGTGACACAGGGATGTGGAAGCTCTCCAGTGGTGGACCGTTCCAGATCATTTGCAGGAGGGCATCCCGTTCGTCCGCCCGAGCCGGCGGTCTCTCTATCGACCGATGCCTCTCTGATGGGTTGGGGTGCCCATCTGGGGAACACCGGGCTCATGGCCTCTGGTCCCTTGAGAGTCCGATGCCACATCAACCTGCTGGAGCTCCGGCGGTCCGCCTAGCTCTCACCGCCTTTGCTCCGTTCCTCCGGGTCAAGTGGTCCGGTCCAGACGGACAATACCACGACCATGTACTATCTAAACCGCCAGGGCGGGCACGCTCCATGCTTCTATGCAAGGAAGCTCTCCGCATTTGGTCACTTCGCTGCGCAGCCTGGAGGCGGATCTCCCTAGCCATTCACGTGGCAGGAGCCTCCAACACCCCGGGCCGATGCCCTGAGCCGGATGGGGGCTGCATCCCACAGTGGTCTCTCCTGCGGAGGTAGTACAGCATCTGTTCTCCCATTGGGGCACACCTCAGGTGGACCTGTTTGCCTCCAGGGAGAACGCGAAGCTGAGTCTGTTCCATGCCCGCCCCCCTCAGCAGGGCTCGCTGCAGGGGGATGCCTTCTCGAGGCAGTGGACCCCGGGCCTCTTTTACGCCTTTCCCCCATTTCCCTTGATCCACAAGGTGCTTCTCAAGGCGAGGAGGGACAAGGCGCAGGTGATTCTGATAGCCCCAGACTGGCCTCGCCAGTTCTGGTACCCAGATCTCCTCAGTCTCAGCTCCAGGATTCCGCGGCAGCTTCCAGCTCGCCCGGACCTGCTCTCAGTCAATCAGGGGAAGGTGTTCCATCCGGACCTTCAATCCCTGCACCTGACGGCCTGGTTCCTGAGCGGCTAGAGTTCCAGGCCTGGGTCTTTCCAGAGGTCCTCAATGTAGTTGAGGCGCCCCGTAAGGAGTCGACTCAGAAAATGCTATGCCTTCAAATGGAAAAGGTTTTCCATTTGGTGTCAGGGCAAGGGCTTGGACCCTTCCTCCTGTTCCTTGGCAAGCATCTTGGACTATTTATGGTCCCTTTCCAGTCAAGGGTTTAGGTCGACGACCCTAAGGGTGCACCTGGCAGCCATCTCTGCTTACCGGGCGCGGGCCGGGAAGCAGTCGGTGGCGCAGGAGAAGGTGGTCTGGCGCTTTTTCAAAGGCCTTGATCACATTTCCCCTCCAGTGCGGGAACCCCACCTCCGTGGGATCTACTGCTGGTACTGGCAAAGCTCATGGGCAAGCCATTCGAACCTATGCACAGGTGTGCTCTCTCACCTGTCGTGGAAGACCGCCTTCTTGGTGGCTATCACGTCCAGCCAGAAGGATGGGAGAGCTCCAGGCGCTTTCCATCGAGTCTCCTTACCTGGTCTTCCACAGGGACAAGGTTGTCCTGCGCCCCAACCCGAAATTCCTTCCGAAGGTGGTGTCGGAGTTTCACCTTAACCAGGTGTTGACTCTGCCGGTGTTCTACCCCAATCACACCTCGGAGGCCGAATATAGGCTCCATACTCTGGACCCTAGAAGGGCGCTCGCTTATTATAAGGAGCGCACGGCTGAAATTCGGGGAGAGGTTCGCCAGCTGTTTGTCACCTACGCTGAAGCCGCATCTGGCAGACCTGCAGCCAAGCGGACGATAAGCAGGTGGGTAACCTCCTGCATAGATCTCTGCTATAAGTTGGCGGGCATGGAGCCTCCCAGAGGATAAGAGCTCATTCTACCCGCCATACTGCTGCAGTGGCTGCTTCCAGGACGCCCTATCCAGGAAATCTGCAGGGCTGCTACCTGGAAGTCAGCAAACACCTTCATTACCCATTACCACATCGACCTTGAGTCCGCCCGGGATGCTGGTTTTGGGGCCTGGTTCTCCAGTCTCTCTTTCCCAAGTAAGTATTGGGGGTGTCGTCTTGCCTCCCTCCTCCCGGAGAACTGCTAGGAGTCTGCCAATGAGTGTGGATGAACAACATATCCATGTCCCTAGAAATACAGGTTACTCACCTGTAACAGGAGTTCTAGGAATGGTATATGTTGTTCATCCACACGACCCACCCGACCTCCCCGGCTTCAACGCACAACCTGAGCTTCCAGCGGGCCAGATCTGGCGTCATGGGGCGGAGCCGAGAGTTATACCACCCGGGTGGGTGGGAGGAGCAAGCTTGAAGACCTTCCGGCAAGATTTAAAGCGGCAAGGATACCTGCCAATGAGTGTGGATGAACAACATATACCATTCCTAGAACTCCTGTTACAGGTGAGTAACCTGTATTCACCAACTCCACCATGCAGCCTGTGTAGTGGAAGGTGCTAAAATAAGTTTTCCAGTGTGGCTAGTCTTCCATACTGACTGCAAGAATTATTGTTGAGCCATCTGCAACCTGTGCAGGGACAGCGGCAGTTGTGGAAAGCCATCAGTTGAAGGAAAGCTCAGCCAAGTGCACACTGATGTGAGTGGTCAAACCTGACTGAGGGAGCAGGCACTGGCACAGCAGGCACACGAGAAACTGCTGAGGGCGAAGATAGTTTTATGCATATGGGCCTACCAAAATAATCCATTTATATTAGCATTTCTGGCCAGTTAACATTTACTGGGCTACCCAGTCTTTGGTTGATGTTATTAACCCTTGCCTTTATTATTCTACGTTTTGAATGCAGTTCACAACCCTGCTGGGGGACGAATACAAGAAGCAGGTGCTAATAATCCTTAGCATTCAATTTGGACCTGTATTGGGTACTGGCACTTGGATACTTCAAAGTCTTTCTGGACTGTACTAGGAAACACTTTTTTTTAATCTCTGGTTTCTACAGGGGTATTAATGTAAGTGGAGTTGTAAGTATTCCCCCCCCCCATTTGTAAAATGGCAGTTATAGTCCCACTGCTTTACATGCTGCGTACTTCCTGGGAGATGTCTTGCCATGCAGCTCACGTGCTAAACTACTGGCTCTTATTTTTGGTTTGAAGTGTATTGAATGAGATACTATAGCATGTCTGTTTTGGCTGCCTTTTGTTTTTTCTAATTTGACCCCAATTTCTCCTCACCAGCTGCCGTGTCCTCCTCCTTCCACCTGTTGAAGCCCTTCTGCCCAACTTAGGTTGGAATACTGGAGGATTCCTATCACCAGTCTCTGCTCAACATCCTCTCTGGACACCCCAACTATAAGCCACTGCTTGTCCCCTGTGACTGGTCCCTCAAGCTGTGAAGAGGATATTTCACTCAATAGTTGAGGCCTGGAAGGAGGAGCCAGCGAGGTGTGTGGAGGAGTCAGAAGGACCCTGCTGTAGGGTGGAGGGGTGGGCTTCATCTGCCTGGTGCTACTGGAGTATTTTCTCCCTAAGCCCTCCCATATCCCTCTCCAGGGCATGATCCTGAGAAGTGACCCAGCAGAGTACCTAATAGGGCAATCAGAAGGGAGAGTGAGCCCCGCTCTACCTTTGGAACTCCCTGCCAGCCCCACTTTCGACATGTGATGTTTCCATGTCACTCACCAGGTGAGTGCCAACGTAAGGACACTTAAGAGGAACTACTTGTTTCTTCCTGCCAGCCCCAGTCTTAGCATGTGATACCTCCACGTCACTCACCAGATGAGCAGGTGAGTGCCAACATAAGGACACGTAAGAGGAACTACTTGTTCCTTCTTGTGTGAGATGCCCTCCTTCTGGGCCACCATGGGTCAGTCTTGCAGTGGAAGGAAGCGCCATCCCTCCTCAAGTCAAATGGTATCGAGGAAGATGCCAGAACCTCACTGATTGGCACTGGATGTCCCGGACTTGGGTCAGGAACCCAGGTTGTCTCGACAACAAGTGGTAGCTCTACTGCTACAGTAGCCAGCTGGCTTGCCTTTCTTTTTAAATACAGTTATAATATGGGTAAGAACATTCTAGGGAGCTGATTGGCTAAAAGACAAGTACAAGAGTGAGATTATCTGGCCATAAGTACACTCTTGTTTAGCCTGTGCACCAGTATTGGGTACAGTATCACTACACCTCGACTGGAACTGTGTTTTTGTCTTATGCTCATATTTCATACAGAAAATATTTTCATATTAAAACTTATAAATAAAAATTAACAAAACATTAAGTAGAACTCATGTTATAAGTGCTGAAATACACTTCAAGGATGTATAATTATGGTCAATGATGGCACTTTCCTCTTGTGTGTTTCAAGTGAGTTGGTCCAAGCACCTTGTGCCCAACACCACCGTGGAGGTGTGTGATTATGCACCCATAATTGCACAGCTTTTTTTATTCTTTGGTGACTGGGTATGGCCCACTAGGCATAGCCTGGGAGCACTAAGGAGTTAAGTGACTTGCTCAGAGTCATACAGTGTGCAAGTGGAGGTTGTGGGAATCAAACCCAGGTCTCCTGGATGTACCAAGCTCATCTGCAGCTTGTTACTGTAACATCTAGGCTATACTGCCAGCCCCATATGTATGTTTTGTATACATACTGTTCCCTGGAGTTGTTAACTCCCCACAGGCACCACAATCACTAGAATATACTCCTGAATGATTTTACCAGGATACCCTGGTTTAGTTACTAATGTGTCACTCTCTCTCTCCAGAACTATCATGCTCAGTGGCTCGGGATGCATTCTGTCCATGTAATTCTTTCAGAACACAATTTGCTATTATTTCTCAGAAATAAAAGGTAGTGCCAGGGAAGGCAGTCACCCTGCCATTATTCATTAAAGTTATAGAACAGGCCACATTGGTTGCTTGATTTCATGAGTTCACAGCATTTACAGGAAAACCATTAAGAACATTTACAATGTTTGCTTGAACAATGGCTGCATATTCCTTATGGTGTAAGAAAATGGCCCTGACTTGAGTCTGATATGGAAAAACTCTCTCTCAATATGTTTTTAATGTTGTATTTTTTTTTTTTATTTAAAATGTACTAATTGGGTAAGCCCCAATCAGAAGCCAATTTTTTGAAGGAGGACCTGAGAAATACTAAAATTTAGAGCAGTACAATACAAATTATCTCAAGTATTATTGCAAAAACATTGAGAATTATGCAGCCAATGCAACTTTAAATGTTTCTTGAATACATACGAAGAACCAAGAGACAACAATGAATCAGGTAGAGTATTCCATAACATAACAGTACTATAAAACACGCGTTTGTCAATGCCGAATGTTGTCTTGCTGGCATTGGCATCGGTAGTGCCGAAGTTAGAGAGATGCATAATAGGAATGGCAGTGAAGTATTGAACTGATGCCATCCTCACCTCCAACCTGCAGAGGCTGACAGGCATTTCGGTGTGCCTTTGGATCATCAGCCATAACGCGCACGCCATTTCACTTCACTCTACTCTGCAGACACCAAGTGTCGCAGTGTGCCTTGGGGTCTTCGGGCCTTACGCTCACCCAATTCCATAAGGAAATACGCTGAGATGGGTGCAGTATAGGAGAATGGGATGAACTTTCCGGCTGAAGAGTCCAAGGCACACCTCAATGCCTGTCAGTGGCTGCAGGCTGGGGTGGTGGTGGTGGTGGAATGGTGTGAGCATTACAGCCAAAAACCCCAAGTTATACCCCTGACGCCTGTCAGTCTCTACAGGGTGGGGCATTATACAGTTGGAGACCCTAACACCCCAGGCATTTGTTGGTATTTTCACTCCAGATTTTCAACATGGGCTTTTTATGACCCCACCTCATGAATAGTGGCACTATCAGTTTGTTAGCTGAAAGGTGATTTTGCACAGTGACTGTGCCATTTGGCACCACAGGTGTGAAAATACATTTTGGGCAGGATGTGAAAAATGACAGCTGTACTGTTCATGAGGAGGTGTAACAAATATGCTAATGTTGAAAATCTGGAGTGAAAATATGAAAAATTGGTGAAGTCACAAGTGTGTGTAGAAACTGCTCAACTTATGCCCGTAACGCAATTATTTGGGGGATTTTTTTTAACCATATTTTCAATATAGGCATTTTGGGACCTCCGCTCATGAACAGTGGCACTGTGATTTTGTTAATCTGTCCCAAACATTGATTTCCCACAGCGACCGCGCCATTCTGCGCCAGATGTGTGAAAACACATTTCGGGTAGGATGTGAAAAATGACAGCTGTACCATTCATAAGGAGGCATGAAGAAATGGCAATGTTGAAAATCTGGACTAAAATATAAAAAATTCCCCAAGTTACGAGCGTGCGTGGAAACTGCGCAGTGCACACTTTTTGGAATTTTTTTCACCAAATTTTCAACATAGGCATTTTGGGACCTCTGCTCATGAACAGTGTCACTGTGATTTTCTTACTCTGTCCCGAACATTGAGTTCCCACAGTGACCGTGCCATTGTGCGCCACAGGTGCGAAAACACATGGGCAGGATGTGAAAAATAACAGCTGTACTGTTCATAAGGAGGTGTGAAAAAAATGTCAATGTTGAAAATCTGGAGTGAAAATATTAAAAATTCTTGAAGTTACTAGCGTGCGTGGAAACTGCACAATGCGCTCATAACAGTCATTTTTGGAATGTTTTCACCAAATTTGCAACATAGGCTTTTTGGGAGCCCACCTCATGAACAGTGGCACTATCATTTTGTTAACCAGTCCTGAAAGGTGATTCCGTGCAGTGACTGCGAAATCACCTTTCAGGACCGAATAACGAAATGACAGTGACTGATTTCATGAGGTGGGGTCCCAAGAACCCCATGTTGAAAATTTGGAGCCAAAAGTAAAAAAAAAAAAAATGGCTGAGATATCCGCCTAAGTTGAAACTTCCCCCATTGATGCCATTATACAGCTTACCGGTATTTCTTCAGTTCACAGTTGGCTTCGACGAGTGCAGACGTGTTCTCGCTCCACTGAAGATCATGGCGCTGACCTCCAAAGGTAAGTATGGGGGTGTGTGGGGAGGTGGGGGCAGAGGGTGGGTGTGGACTGGGGAAGGGGTGCAGCCAACAGCGAGGGATCATATTCTTTGTTTCAGGTACTTAAAAAAAAACACTACAGATGGTTTTCTTTCTTTACAGGTGTAAGAAAACAAATGTGCACACTGGGGTGGGCTCCCAGTGTGCCCCGTGATTTTGGGGGGTGATATTGGCCACACTGAGGTGGGTTCCCAGTGTGGCACATGGGGAGTGGGGTGGTGGCAGGAACATGCCGATGTGGTCAGCTTCCAAACACCATGGAGGCACACTGGGGTGGGCTCCCAGTGTGCCACCCAGTCGAAGGGAGTATTAAACATGCTGACGGGGACTGGGCACCCACAATGTCGGCTTTCTAGGGATTATGAGAGGCAGATGGCGTGAGCCACTGCCATGTTTATTGAAATGTTTCAGTAGGGGAGGCATGTCATCTGTGCTGCTGTATGACATGCTTGTCTCTGATTGCAACTGCAAGTTTGTTTCAAGTTGGTGGCACTGCATTAAACTTGTGTCACTGCTAGCATGCTCGCTAATTGGCAGATGAGGGATGCATCTTCTAAAGCGTGCCTTGCATTCGCCTAAACTGACACCTCTGCAGTTCTCCTGCTACCATCTCCTACTGCCACAAAATGTTGCTTGCGCATGTACAAGACAACATAAAAAGGACCTCTGCCCTACAGATGTTTATAAAAAGAGGGTCTTTGAGACTGAGTTTGTGCAGCTCTAGTGTAGTGTAAATCTCAGGATTTGTGAAAATGAGGCATGAAAGAATATTGAACAGGTGAGGTAACATAAAGGAGTATAACTTGCATGGAGTGACTGAATGTTAGCAGAATTAGTTGCCAACGTTCTAGAGCCTGGAACTCAGAAGAGGTCAAAAGCCCTACTTGAAGCTATAGATATGGGAGATTCTCGCTAGTATTGTTGACCTTCATATACTGTTCTCTGCACCATGTGCATTTTTCTGTCTTTAAACTCAGGGCATGCTAGCCCGTTGAAATGTCTGTCTACTCATTGTAACAACACTCTCTGCACTATCTGTTGAATTGATGTGGAGCCTTTGAAAAGGAGTCTGTGACTCAAAGGATTGTAATTCCGAATATCCAAAATAAATATTTACATGAGCCACGAGGCGCCCTCTTCTGGTGTGAGTGCCTCCTTGCGCCTTCTTAGGGTGTGTGAACTACAAGCCAAAGGAATCATTCTGTAGCCTAATGATGTAAGATACAACACTCTTAGAACCATAAGATAACTCCCCATTGTTCTATAAATATATTATAAATTGATTTATATTTACTTTAAAATTGAAAGTACAAAATAGTTTTCTAATTTAAAAAAATGCTAAATTGTTGTTCAGAAATACTGAAAGTTAGGTCATCTACAATCCCAGTCATATTCGTTCTAAACAAATATTTCTGCTCTGTCTTTACAAAGGGAAAAAGATGGACTAGTGCCACAGGCAGGGAGAAGTAGGGAGGGAAAGGGGGGAGCCATAGGGGTAATTGGGATTAAAAGAGTGAGGGAGAGTTGATGGCCTTTAGGGTGGATAAATCCCCAGGGCCAGACAAAATATACCCCAGGGTGCTGAAAGAGTTGGCAGAGGATCTGGCAGGCCTGCTGACTGTTCTCTTCAGTAGATGTCAGGAGTGGTGCCGCTGGAGTGGAGAATTGCACATGTGGTGCCACTCCACAAGAGCGGACCCAAGAATGACCCAGGTAACTACAGGCCAGTCAGCTTGACCTTGATAGTATGTAAACTCGTGGAGACCATACTAAAGGAAAGGCTGGTGAGGTACATAGAGGAGAATGGTCTACAGGACGAAAGACAGCACGGGTTTGTGGCAGGCAGATCGTATCAAACGAATCTGATCAAGTTCATTGGGTCACAAAGGCAATGGATAAAGGCCAGGCAGTGGACATTATGTACCTGGACTTTAGCAAGGCCTTCAACTCTGTACCACACAAAAGGTTGCTGATGAAACTGAGGGATCTAGGGGTGGGGGAAAATATGGTAAGATGGGTTGAAAACTGGTTGAGTGGTAGAACCCAGAGAGTAGTAGTTGGGGGTGAGTTCTTCAGCACCAAGGAGGTCACCAGCGGGGTCCCTCAGGGATTGGTGTTGGGGCCTGTGTTGTTCAGTGTCTTAATAAGTGACATCGGGGAAGGCATTGAAGGCAAAATGTGCCTGTTTGCGGATGACACTAAACTCTGCAGGAGAGTGGACACCAACGAGGGGATACAGGACCTAAGGGAGGACCTCACCAGACTTAAGAGATGGTCAGGAATCTGGCAACTTAGTTTCAGTGCCAAAAAGTACAAAGTGATGCACATAGGGGCCAAGAACCCTAGGACATTGTATTATGTAGGAGGGGCTCAGGTAACTGCTTCCGAAGAGGAAAAGGATCTAGAGGTAGTGACTACGAGTGACCTGAAGCACACCTCTCAGTGTAAAAAGGCAGTGGCAAAGGTTAACAGGATGCTGGAGTATATTGCAAGGGGTTTCAGTAGTAGGCAGAGTGAGGTTATTTTACCATTGTACAGCTCATTGATGAAACCACATTTAGAATATGGGGTGAGATACTGGCAGCCTTACCTTAAGAAGGACATCAACATGCTGGAGGGAGTCCAGAGGAGAGCAATTAAGATGATTGAGGGGTTACAGGATAGGTCCTATGAGGAGAGGCTGGGAGCCCTGGGGATGTACTCCCTGGAAGAGAGGAGGCAGAGGGGTGATATGACAGAGACCTTCAAGTACATGAAGGGAATTAACAGAGGTAAAAGAGAGAGTCTCTTTAAAATGAGTGACAACAGCACCACTAGGGGGCACAGCCTAAAACTGATGGGGGGAGATTCAAAAGGGATGTAAGAAAGCATTTCTATACGGAGAGGGTGGTGTCCACCTGGAATTAACTGCCAGAGGAGGTGGTATCAGCAGTGATGGAGCATTCATGAGAACATGGGACAAGCGCAAAGGGAACCATTGGGACCAAGGAAGGGGAGAAGTTGGGGGAGAGGGAGGGAGGGACAGTTGAGGGCAGGGTCATTAGCGTAAATTGGAAGACCAGACCCTGCATCACTTAATGAGCAGATGCGATAGACGGGGTGGTCTTCTTCTGCTGGCTCTTTTCGTATGTTCTTGGAGACTGTTTATCTCTCTTATCAGTACCAAGACATCACTAACCTTGGCTGCTTGCTGTGTCTATATCTGAAAAGGCTAATCCTTTCCAAATGGCAAAGCCTTAATATCCTAACATTCGAAGAATGGATTAATAATATGAGAGAATTGGCATCTAATAAGAGAGAGTCAGCCACATAGCCTTAGAGTCCAACAGTTTGAGATAAATCGGGGTGCCATTTCTTTTATTGTTTGAGACCTACCAAGGAAAAATTTGAAGATGATGATAGCTGTTTAAATGAAATTCATGAAATTGTGTATCACGGAAGTAATAGCTAGCTCGATGGATATATGGATAAATAGGATAGTTTAGAGCTTAGATTAAATATTTTCTACCAGCTTATATTAAAGATCACAGTTAAAAAATGTAATTTTGTTTGCAATGGTTGTTTTATTATCAATACAAATGTATACGTGAAAAAATAAATACTCTCCCCCTTCCCATTCTGTGAGTGGAATATTCTGCATTTTCAAATCTTGTGCGAGAGGTCCTCTTATATATGTTTATATGTACAGTTCTGTCATGTCTTATGGTTATTAGCATGCCTTCTCTAGTTCTTTGGATGAGAGAAATGTGAAGTGAAGCTAAGCAGGTCTGGCACACAAAAGACAGAGAAGGCACTCTTATAAATGATAAGAGATGCTGTCCCAGTGGCGCGGAGGGTTGCGGTGCTTGCACCTTATCTGCAGCCAGAGTGACAGCCTGGGTTCAGGAATGGACCTGGGTCAATGGGGTTTGGCTGGGGCGGGAGAGGATAGAGCTTCCAGAGGGGAGGGAGGTTACAGCACACGGTGTTAGCCTAGCCCCTCTTGCTGGCTAGGGGTATGGCAGCCAGAGACTGTCAGGATAAGGAAGGGGGTGGAGTGGCAATTGCCAAGATCCCTATGTCCGATAGTATGCATGGGGATGTCTAGGTGTTAGCCTGGCCACTATTCTCAGCTAGGGATATGGCAGCCAGGGACTGTCAGGATAGGGAAGGGGGCGGAGTGGCATCTGCCAACTTCTCAAGTACGATAGTATGCATGGGAATGTCTAGGCTTTAGTCTGGCCCCTATTGTCAGCTAGGGGTATGGCAGCCAGGGACTGTCAGGACAGGGACGAGGGTGGAGTGGCAGCTGTCAACATCCTTACGTACGATAATATATGTGGGGATGTCTAGGTGTTAGCCTGGCTGCTATTGTCAGCTAGGGGTATGGCAGCCAGGGACTGTTGGGATACAGAAGTGGGTGGAGTGTCAGTTGCCAGCATTCCGATGTTTGATAGTGTGCATGGGGATGTCTAAGTGTTAGCCTGGCCCTATTGTTGGCGAGGGGTACAGCAGTCAGGGACTGTCAGGAAAAGGAACGGGGCTGAGTGGCAGCTGCCAAC
This sequence comes from Neoceratodus forsteri, assembly GCA_016271365.2. Classification (NCBI taxonomy): domain Eukaryota; kingdom Metazoa; phylum Chordata; order Ceratodontiformes; family Ceratodontidae; genus Neoceratodus; species Neoceratodus forsteri. Next base: position 173,174,508 of record JADMNL010000028.1, on the reverse strand, counting down.
ATCCCCACATACAATAGTATGCATGGGGATGTCTGGACAGCATTGCACACCCACTCCTCCTCAAGACCAGGGAGAAAACGGGGGAAATAAAAACTCCTGGGCTGCCACTGGTTTCCAGCCACCTACAAGCCCTGCACCTGACAAATACCCAGGTCACACTGCCTTCACACAGTGGTAAGTCCTGGCAGATAACAGGGCAGATGGGGCTGGCATGGCCAGTGTCCAGAGAGCTACTTGGGGCCTAGGGGAGAAACAGCATTAAGTGCAAAAAAATAAACTAAACTATAAGAGATGCCAGAACTATACATAGACACCTAGTATAAACCATGCTAACAACTTCTGTGTTACAAAAAGGGTAAGACTTTACGTTTCTTTAACTGAATTGCAGTTGCAATGCAGTTACATGCAACAAATGTCTAACTATGGTGTAATTACCCTGTAGCATGTAATTAATGATTGCCTACCCCACAGTTACACTGAAACTGACAGTTAAAATAAATCATAAGTCTATTTATTCATGAGCCTAGCAAGGCTCCTAATTGGCTACTGAATCAGTCATTAACATCTTAGAAATCACCAATCCATTTGCCAGCTGACACTTTGTGGCATGCACGGCTCGCACCACTCACTAAAACCAAAATGAAACTAAAGAAAAATGGCTAAAATGAAAGTTGTTATTGCGATTAGACTTATAATCGTAATAACCACCTTGAAGCTGGTTATTTCCCCGGATTAATGACTGGATGGAGGGAGGGAGGTGGCTGGGAGGCGCAGGCTGGGGCCACTAGTCCCCCAACCAGTGATTAATCCCTTGGATACGACTGGTCTCTCAGTCATTATTGCTTAGTTGTGACCAAGAAAAGGAACTTGCATTGAAAATCAAAATGTTTTACATTGTATAAAATAAGAGATCCTAGCCTCATGTGTGATATATATTATGTCAACTAAACTTAGGAATTCAGAATTTTATATGTTTGTATGAGACACCCTCCTGTTGTTTTAACAGTTCTGGAATGTTTAGAAATCATAATAACTGGCTACAAATTATGTCATAATTTATAATAGCTATAAGTGGGCTTCAAATGCAAGGTGATCGTCAGCTCAGACTGGCTGAAACAGCATTGAGAATTTATAATTTGGGTCAGTGCTATGGCTGGCTTTGCATGTGATTACTGTGACTGTTTCTTTATTCTCCTAGTTTGGTCACCAATAGCCATGCCTCTAGAAATAAATTGGGGAGTGTTTTAAGTGACAGAAGTTGGTGAGGGTGGGGTGCCTAGAGAGTCCCTCACTGCTGTTGTTTATGAGGTCACCTTGGCACCTCCAACATTTGGCATGAATGACAAGGTAGTCCTGAGAGGTGAGTTAAGTTTCAGAAGGGGATAAAGGTAAGGTATTATATAAATCACTAACATGATGTCAACCAATCAGTGCACAAAGTCACTGTATCTTTTATTATATGTACAGTGCACTCTTGTGCTGAAGTGTTAAGAGGGTGAGCTTCACTTTGTTGCCAGAGGGGAGGATGTCACAATAAAATAAAAAAAATACTCTAAACTGAATATAATTTATGTGAGATACACTTTAGTGATTCATAATAAGTTACTAGGACCTCTAAGGGATGTTTCTTATGGTGTAAGAGACTTCTCTTGTGAGGTTTGGGCAGACAGAACCACTCAGCTCGCCTTTGAGGTCCTCTCACCCAAACCTCATGCTCAGAGACTCTTATACAATAAGAGACATCTCTCGGAGGCCCTATTAACTTATAATATAAATCCTTACTGTTTTATGAAATCAGGATTGTTTATTTCTAAACATTCTGGCTACTCATATGTAGGTGAACACATTTGTTTGAGGCACTCATCAAAGCAAGAGTGATGTCACATGGATTTTTTGATGTGAGAACAGCAAAGTGAAGCCGAGTTATTCTAACACAGAGTTCATTCTTATAGTGACGAGGGCCTTGGAGGAACAAATGCGCACAGTCACACGGCAATGTGGAGGGAGACATAAAAGTCACAGCACAGTTCAGGTAGAAGAAAAAGAGCTCCAGTCCTGAGTTATAGTGTATGTAGATAGGTTTTATTTAAGTGAAAAGAAACACCTACTTCATATTCTCCTGGTGTTGCATAGCCTGACCCACTGTGTCAAGGGATATAGTGGTCTTTATGCATTTTTATGTTTGCTTGCATGCACGCACAAAGCAAACATATTGATGGTGGCAGTGGAGATGTGTGCTGTATAAGCCAATGGATGTAGAAATGCGAGAGGCTTGGTACTCAAAATCCAGTGCTGAGAAGGTTGATGGTGATTGTTCTAAGCTGGCTGATGAGCGTAAACTTTATGTAGTTCAAAGGATGCAGCCACATCAGTCACACTGATTTTTAGTTCATTAACCAGCTAACAGACATCATCATCAGGTTTTGAAGATGAACATCAAGCCTCAGACTCTCCCTGTGTATGTGTTTTTCCCCCAGTTGTAGTGGTTTCCCCTTGTTACAGACAGGAGACTGAAGTGTGTCTCTTTAAAAGCACTAAACAAAGTGGGGAAAACACTGAGAATGCAGAATGCAAATATAATAGCAACAAATATGCTAATAGTGTGTCAGTAATGAACAGAAAACATCAGCAATGGCTTATTTAAATGATGTATTGTTTATGGTCCCTTTAAAGCTGCATTACACTGCAAGAAAACATTCAGCATTAACAAATGCTTGTTGTTCAACAGGTTCACGTCACAGTTTGAGGTACTAGCTTTTAGTATATGCAACTTGTAAGGTTCTGCTCTTCTGTTATTTTCAGTAATGTCCCAGTCAGTGACTAGTTCCTGCTTGAGCCCTCATATAAAGGGCATCAATCAATCAGCACTAAAGCTGGTTCTGACTCTACATGAGTATTCAAACAGGAACTGGTCACAGACTGAGACTTTATGGGAAACAGGAGAAGAGAAGAATCTTACAACCTGCATGTTACTGTAAGCTGGTACCTAGAAACATAGAATTTAATAGCAGAAGCTGGTAGTATAGCCTAGAGGTTAGAGTAGCAAGCTGTGAATGAGCTTGATATAATGTGAGACCCACAACTTCCAATTGCATACTGTGTAACTTTGACAAAGTCACTTAAACTCCCCAGTGCTCACGGGTTGCCCCTGAAAACAGTCCCTGTGCTCAGAGGGCTTTACCTGGTTACCACAGAAAAAAAGAGAGGAGGCTGAAGGACCATAGAGTCTGCCTTTACAATACTACCTCACCCCACCAACCTGTTGTCCTAGTGGGCTGTATCCCCCCCCCCCCGCTATCCCAACCCTTAAATCCTTGCTGCTTCCCATGAAGACTGAGTCCCCTTGCCTGCTCTAAGAGTGTTCAAACCCATTAAGATGTAGCTGCCCCCACCACTTCCGCTGTCAGCTTGTTTCACGGTTCTACCACCTTCTCAGTGAAGTACAAATTGCTCAAATTTCTCCTGAATTTGCCTCCACCAACCTTCAGTCATGTCCCCTAGTGACTCTGCCCCTATTTCTTACAAATAGGTCCTCACCGTTTACCTTGCTCATACCCCAGAGATGCATACATATTTCAGTCACGTCCCCCGCTCCCACCTGGACTCTAGCGAATACATGTTTAGGGCCTCTAGCCACTACCCATAGGAAGGTGCCTTAAATTATGATGTAAACCTATGAAACAGAAATGCACAGTATGGCTATTTTACTTAAACCTTATCTACATACAATATAACTTAGGATTGGATCTGTTTTTCTGTTACCTAAATTAATTGGCTCTACTAGAGACACCTCCAATCCAGAACTTGTACATTCTGATTCACAGCACAGTGCATCCAGGGATCAACCCCCTCCTTTTTTTCTACAATAAAAGTCACAGCTGACATTCCTTGCCTAGGGCCTTCCTCTTCTCTCGAAAAGACTGCAAGGGTCTGTGTGGACATCATCAGTAAATGTGAGCTAATAATTGAAAAACTATATTAGACTAGAAAAAAACAAGTAGTACTAACCTCAAATGTTTCTGTATATAAGAACTATTTTAAGATGGTTTAGAATTATTTCTGATATTTTCTTTTGCTATATGTAAAAAATTGCTGGGAACTGAGGAAGCTGCTACAAGAAAAAATATGATATAACTAGGATTTGCTCAGTGAAATAAGATAATCCACTTATTAACAGTAGGAGTCGACTCTTGCAAAAAGTTGAATGTTTAGTGTGGAATAATTTTTGTTATCATCATAAACTGGAATTTCCAAGAAAATTACATTCCTGCTCTATAATAATATACTTGCTTAGCAAGATTCTTCTCAGAGAAAAATTATCCCTTTAAATCCAGTTGAAGTTCATCTCAGGGCCTTGATTAATGTTCTAGAAAGCAGTAAACTTTAAAATAAAAGTTCTTCATGAAGGAAATGTCTTTTTTTTTTTTTGGCAAATTTTCAAGTAGACTTTTCAGCAGAATCTCTTTGTGAATCTTTGCTTTCTTAGTAGGAGTTGCTGGATTATTTGCAGACTTCCTGCCCAGTATAACCCCTGGTCTTGGTTGTTCTAATAACTACTGTTACAGAAACCTTGGCATGGGTGCATGATATGCTCTTTATGCTAATGCTGCAATACTAACAATACATGTTTTATTGATTTGGTAATAAGAATTGTTGTGAAATCAGAGATTGTGATACATTTTATTAGGATAAATTGTTTCGGCAAAGTACTTTGAGCTTTGTATGTGAAACAAAAAAGAATATCTTGAAGTCCTTGACATTTTATATGTACTTATATGTTTATTATAGCATGGTTTCTTACTAAACTTCAATTATTTGATCAATCATACGCACCTACAATATTCTGCCTGTACCTAATACACATACTGTAACAACATAGTATTGGGGTCATGAAAGGGATATAGAGTCCTTCTTGTCTGTCTTTCTTGTCACACTGCAGTGACTATTCCCCAATCTGAGAATGGACACACAGCCAAACTTATCACCCAGACTTATCTACCATAATATTAGCTCTGCTCATGATGTGTAACCCTCAATGCCATTTGCCCTCATGGATCTGACTAGTCCTGCCTCACAAGACTGAACACCTTCTACACCTTACTAAGTAGACTATTGTGTGTGCTAACCACCCTTTTTTGGAAGTAAGCAAGAAATAATACCTGACAGAGTAGGCAGTATTGGGCTATACCATACCATCCAGGGGCATAATAAGGCCTGACGCAGCAGGCAAGAAGGCCTTATAGCCTCTGGAAGGTCCGGTGTAGTCCATACTGCCCACCCTGAGGATATTACAGTGCGTAGAAAATGGGTTACATATATTATTTTTTAGGACTGGGTAAAAATTGTTTTTTTAAAAATTAAAAAATGAGTACAAATTAATTTAAAGTTCATTTCTGGGTAAAGTAGTCCCTCTACTGATTGACCTTCATAGACTTTCCAGTAGAGGGCAGTGCAATAGTTCAGATGTGTGTTTCATATGAGGTTGGCCCCCTCATGATCCCCCCATGATCAAAAAGACAAACGCTTGCCACAGTGGCAAATAAAATTAGGCAGTAAACAAGACTGTGAGCTGCTAAACTATGTTGGCTTTACATGCCATGTCGAGGTGCATTCATGTTTGGGCTCAGCAAGCTCAAAAGTCTATTGTGAGAGCAAAAATTAAATTTGAAGAATGAAATAAACTGATTGCCTGAGCTGTGAGGTTAGTTTTCTTTTCTTTCTTCTGTTTTTTGTTTGTTTTTTGTTTAGCCATCACATTTTGCACCTTCTCTGCTGTTGTTGGTAGTGTGCAGCTTTTCAGCACGGTAAGGGTAGACAGGAGCGGGACTTTTCTGAAATTGGTCCTGGAGATGGAGTTGCACTGTTGGCTAGTGGCACGTGTGAGAGCGAGCAGGGAATCGGGGTCAGGAGTAATGGCAGTAATGGAGTCAGTTCCAGCTTTGTAAAAAAAAGTTTTTATTTTGTTTTGTTTGTATAGTGCTGCAACTCTGTGAATTAGTGGCTCTTGGGACTGGTCTGAGGACTGAGTGGGGGGAGGGCCTTTTGCTTGCTAAGCAAGATAAAAGACATGGCAGCTATGATATTTAAAACTTGCATGTGCCCATTGGTATTTTTTACTGAAAGGGCAGGCTGATGCCAGGAGTAGTTATTTCCCATCCTCTGTTACGAGATAAATGCATGGCTAAAGAAGGGTCTCAGTCAATCAGAGATTGGGAAATTACTTGCCCATTTTCTGTATGATAATGTTCCCCTTATTCTGCTTCCCGCAGTCTGTGAGAATGTTCTGTAGTTCTGCGTGTAATGTCTGGATCAAACATCTGTGTATACTCCCTCCTGTATGTCCTCATTTGTATTCAGAAAACCATGATCATGCTCTTTCACAGCCTTCTCTTTTCTTGGTTGAGTAGCTTGAATATATCCAATCTTACCATGTAATGCTTGCCCACTAAGCCAATAATCAGCATGGCAGCCCTGCGCTGGGCCCATTCAATCTCTTCAGAGTCCCTTGTCAGTAGTCTGTGTTCAGTTGTCTCTCTGTCTAAAAGCTATTTCTGAAACATTTGGTCAGCAATCATACTGTCCATTCACTGTGTAAAATCTTAAGTAGGTCAAATAATATCAATGATATGCTAACTTTAAAGAGGACAGAAAAAGAGCTGAGAGTCCTTCATTGCCAGTTGTTGACTAGCGAAATCGACACGCGCTTCTTAGTGGGGTTTTTTTACTAACAAATACTGTAGGTTTAAATATGATTTTTTGATTTGTTTTAAATAGATTAGATAGTTATGGTGGCTGATGGTTCTGGCAAGTGTCCATTTCCTGTGAGCACTGGCTTGATGTGAGCATAACCAAGATTCATGTGACATTGCAATTTGTGCAGTGTCACCTTTTTTGTGTTGTAGCAGAAGTCAGTTATTGCCACTGTTTTTCTTCACTGACAGCCATTGATTTTAGTGTCTTTCTTAACTGTTTTTTGATGTTGCTAAGTATTTTGATTTGGTGTGTGTGTGTGTGTGTGTGTATAGAGATATTGCAAAATAAAATTTCACCAGCAAAATTCCCATGAAACCGGCAATTTTGCCATGCAAAATATTTAGCATAATTCAGCCGTTACGCGAAATATTTTGCGGGATGCAATATTGTGAAATTTCACCTGAGAAATGTGAAATTTCACCCAAAAACAGCAAAATTTTGCCCGCAAGTGGTGAATTTCACCATTTCATGGGTGAAATTTCATGCTTCATGGGCGAAATTTTGCACTCTGTAGGCGAAATGCCGCATTTCGCTTCTGTGAAAAATGTTGCGAAATGGACAAATTACACTAAATATTTTGCACAATGAAATTCGTCAGTTTCGCGCACATCTTTGTGTGTATGGAGGGTGATTCAAAGGCACATCTCGATTCTACATGCTATGAAGGAGTGCAGTGTTCTGTTGAATTCTAAGCATCCTTTAAAACTCGTTATTCATATACATCTCTGTCACTAGCTATTGTCTGCTTCACTCTCCAGTGCATATTGAAACCTTACAATGCCCTCTGTCATCATGCAGCACCCTGCTAAAACCAGAAACACTCAAAAGGTGAATCCTTTAGCACCCTACTGCACCATACAGAAACCTGCTTCACAATGCTGCCCCCAAGCCTGGCTCACTACACCTTCCTACATTCCCTAGTTGCCTAACAGTGGAGAATGGATCATGTTTTCCCTGCTAGGACCCATTCAGCCTGAACCAAGTGAAACCAGGAGGTGCATAACGTATGTGGCAACAAACAGATTGATCACCCTAGTGGTGCAGTGGGCTGGGTGCATATTCATGGGCCAGCTAACCCCAGCACTTTAAACAAAAAGAAAATTAAACAAAATTCACTTGAAGAATAGCTGAAAGATAAATCCATTCAGTGCATGCTGCCTAGGGAATGTAGACAATTCAGTACACTACTCAACTTTAACAGCAATATCATAGTGCAATTTTTGGAGCTCCACACATTCCAATAAAATAACAAATATTTCAGTCTTGACACCACTCATATAACAGCATTGCATTTAATTATAAACTAACTAAATCTTGTCTAAAATTGTTCTTATGATTATCTAGGCCATTTTATAGCCCTTCAAAGATTATTTCAGTCAAGAGTAAGAAGGCAAACTGCACTGTAAAATTGTCAATTTCATTACACGGAATCTTTAAAAAGTATACCTGTAATTACATATGTATTACCAACACAATGATCTTAACTTTATTTATTAAAAATGTGAGAGACACTATCTCAGAGTACTGACATACTTCATTAGAAACTTGAGTCACTTAGCCATCTGCATGACTGACTCTATCTATTGTAGGGCAAACCACAAGCGATCCGATTGTGTGAGACAACTGACAACATTTGACATATTATTATTACTGTATTATAAATATTAACGTTTTACCATTTCATATAACAAATTAAAACATGTACCACATCCTAAGGAGTATTATGGTATGTGATACAATGATAGATACAGCAAGATGAATATGGAAACAGAGTTCATAATTTGATTATGCTAATATAAGTTCACTTCAGGTGTTTAGGAAATGGTATACATGAATAGAATGAGGATCAGTTTAGCGCCATTAGTTATAGCAAAGCATTGTAATGATAACTGCATAGTGCTGTGATAATAAAACTAAGGCAAACCGCATGCTTGTGTGTCTGCTTTCTTTATAAACCATAGATCTTCAAGGGAATCTCTTACAGCAGGTCATACTCTTGCGTATCTGCTTAGTTTTCTTTATTTTGTAGAAAAGGTTGTAAATATATATATTAATGTTAAAGGACAGTCAGCAAGTTTATCAGCTGTAGTAGTTCATTCTTCAGCAGTTGTCAGCAAGGGTTCTTGACGGGACAAGCTTTCCTCATCCTCCTTGGCCACTGTGGTATCCAAGCCAAACATGGAGCTGCAGAATATCAATGTAAAGTAAATAAATCAGAACAGATGATGGCAAGACACAGAAGAAGTATGTGAATACTGTTTATTTAGCAGGGAAACAAAATTACTGCGGTCATAGCTAAACTTGCTTTCTTGTCCCCTTTAAAATATTAACTCTAGTATATATCATGTATGAATATGTGAAGCTGAACAGTCTAGTGGCTAGAGTATAGTAGACTCAGGTTTGAATCCCACAACCACCGATTTCATCTTTTGTTACCCTGAGCAAGTCATTTAACCATCCTATGCTTAACCCCTGTCTGTCTCTACATAACAGTTTACATAGTAACACATAGTATCGAAGTAATTTATATCTTTCTTTCTTTCTTTCTTTCTTTCTTTCTTTTCCTCCCTCCCTCCCCCTTTCTGTCTTGAGTTTACTAGGAAAAACAAAAAACATACTGAGCTCTAAAAAGCTTGTTTTCAGTTGCATCCTGGGGGAGGGGAGAGGCAGATAAGTACAGAGATTGAATTGCATAAACAATAGTACAATTGGACAGTAAACAATGATACAATAAGACAGTAGTTACACTGTATTTACAACAGTACTAATTATATAACAATTACAAAATAAGTTGCAAAGCCGTGAGGGAATAGTATTAGCAGTGCACGGAAGCACTCAGTTTACGGGAGTATCAGGCTCACACAGGACATTAATAGTAATAACAGTTTAAGCCTAGCCTTGGCATGGGGGGTTTTGGAGGAAGAGTATGGGAGGGGGAGGTGAGGGAAGGAGGGGGAGAGAGGGTATGGGTTGGGAGAGGCCAAAAGTAGGTGGGTGGGAGCGTGAAGAAAGGAAGAGGTTGAATGAGGGGGAGGGGCAGTTAACTAGGGCTGTTACAGGAAGGGGGAAGAGGAAAAGAGGGGAGAGGAGGGTTGGGCCAGAAGTAGGTGGAGCTTGGGAGAGGGGCAATTAACTAGGGGCTGTTACGGAGGGGAGAGGGTATGATAGGGCAAGGCCAGGAGTATGTGGAAGCATGAAAACATGGAGAGGAGGGTGGGGCAATTAATTATGGGTAGTTACAGTAAGGAGTTGTGTGAGCTTGAAGTAGAGAGGATAGAGAGTGTTTGGAGGAAGCAGAGTGAATGGTTAGGGGGAGAGAACATCAGAGCTTAGGAAAGCAGAAAGAGAAAACAGCCTGACCAACAAGGAATGTACGAGAGGGGAGCAAGAGGGAACGATAGCCTGGATTACAGATGGAGTAAGAGGATGGTGGCATGGATGAGAGAAGGGAGCTCAGATTGGGGGGGAAGCTAGCCGGAACTTAGAAATGAAAGAGGATCAGTGGGTTAGGTGGTAATCTTCTAGGGAAAGGAGGGCAATTTATAGCATCAGTATTTGTTACTGAGCTGAAAATGTCATCATATAGTTTTTTTTTTTAGCAAAAATGTATTTCTGAAATCCTAAGATTCATGCTCAATGCATTTTTAGTTTTCTTAGATGCTGTTAAACCAGCTTTTACGGCTGATGTTTTAATAAATGACTCGTCATTAAAGATGGCAACCACTTGCAATGTTTAAACTTCTCTTCAGCTGAGGTTACCTGTTGAATGTACATACTAGATTTGTACTGTAGATGTTTTAGGATGGTGTTACCACATATTTCTGATGGCAAACAGCACAATACTGTACCATGATATTTAATTGTTTTCATGGGGGCATGGTATGGCAATGTGAACATTTGAAAACCTCAGAATCCTGTATCTTGGTTCAGAAATGAAAGAAAATGAACAGAAATATGTATGTTTTGGTATTTTTGCCAGATGAACATTATTACCGAGAAAAATATATATGGTTACTTACAGATACTGCTGCTTTAGGTTTGGAAGGGACTGTAGGTCAGTCAGGTACACACCCTGCTTCTTAATTAGGGACTAATAACTGCTGTGCAAACATGTACTAATTTATAAGGCTTTCACACCAGCCCTACTACCCAAGGTACCCAGTGATTCTCCCCCACCCTACTACCCATTGTATCCTGTGATTTCCCATCCACCCTAATACCCAGGGTACCCAGTGATTCCCCCTACCATACTACCCAGTGTGCACTGTAATTCCCCACCCACCCTCCTACCCAGAGTATCCTGGTATCCTGTAATTTCCCACCCGCCCTAATATCCAGGGTACCCTGTGATTCCCCAACCACGCTACTACCCAGGGTACCCTATGATTCCCCACCCACCACACCAAATAATTCCCCACCCACGCTACTACCCAGGGCACCCTGTGATACACCACCCACCCTACTACCCAGAGTACCCTTAATTCCCCATCCACCCTTCTAACCCAGGGTACCCAGTGATTTCCTACCCATCCTACTACTCAGGGTACCCTGTGATTCCCATCCACCCTACTACCGAGGGTACCTTGTGATTCCCCACCCTCCCACACACCCTACTACCCAGAGTATCCTATGATTCCCCACCAACTCTACTACCCAGGGTACTCTGTGAGTCCCCACCCAACCTACTACCCAGGGTACCCTATGATTCCCGACCTAACCAACTACCCAGGGTATCCTGTAATTCCCTTTGTGTGCAGACATTTGTCCAAGTTTAACTTGAAGACCCTGTACTGCCTTCATGTCTACTGTCTCCCTGGTAGGCTGTTCCATCATTTATATTGCTTTACGATGTATTACACCAGCCTTTGCTGGTTACCTGGTTATGTTTGGATAATACCTTTATACATCCTGTGTATTCCATACTCTGTATTGAATTCTTCATTGGTGTTGTGTTGTGCAGTTTATTTTAAAATACATTATAAAATGGTAAGAGAAAATCATGTAATCTGATTAGCTGTCAGTTATTAGTCAATTATGTTCCATGCATAGAGATTAACAAGTGCTGCGAAATGTGGAACTGATTACCACTGGAATCACCAAGCCAACAGAATGTTGGCATTTCAACTGGCAGCCATTGTTTTTTTGCCCACTAACTGTAAACATCACATTTACTTGCCATGGCTAGCTCTCAAGCTATAAATTTCAACATCAGCATAACAGAGGATGAGCTAGAAGACCTCTTCAGACTAAGTGAAGATGAAGAAAATCCCTCAACAGTTCCAAAAGCATCCCAGAGTACACAAGAGGTTAAAAATGCAACAGTGAGTACAGTAAATTTAAAACAGAATGTCACAACGGGAGACTGTTCTGTCAGACATCTGACTTTAACAACGTCTGAATTAAATGAAACTGAGGATTCAAAAAACGAACCAAACACAAAGAAATCCATAGTTTGGGCTATGAAGGTATTTAATGACTGGCAAACTGTAAGAGGTGTAAAAATAGACTTAAAACCGGCCAGTAAAACTGTCTTAAATGAGGCGTTCAGATCCTTTTAGGCCAAGATCCGTAACACCAATGGGCAAGAGTACTCTATCAGCAGCTTTTGTTGTTTACGCTCTTCTCTAAACAGACACCTGAATTCTCTAGAAATTGGCAGAAAGATAAACATTATAACTGACACAGATTTTACAAGCAGCAATAGCGAGAACTTACTTCGAGATACAGCTCTTGCAGCAGGTTACACCATTAGGACTGAAGCCGGCAGGCGCCAGGACCCCGCGGAAAATTTCTAGCTAGCTATCTTCAGCGGGGACCGCCCCTGACGTCGGTCCCGCCCCTGACGTCAGGCGTGGTACATAAGGGGGCGGTCCCGCCAGAATCTTCAGTTCTTTCCTGCCGTCGAACTTGCATGCCTCGACCCTTCGGTCTCAGTCTAGCGAGCGACGCGTGGTTGCTGAACTTCCTACGGGAAATTGCTTCATTTCGAAGATTTTTCTTCTCTGATGTCCTCACCGACCTCCGGGCATACGTCTAAGTGTGCTTGTGGAAAACAGATCCCCTTTAAGGACCCTCACACAGCTTGCGTTCGGTGCCTGGGCCCAGAGCACGACACCCAGGCCTGTTCCCTCTGCCAGGGATTTAACAGCCGCACCAGGATCCGGCGACAGAAGGCTCTGCAGGCGTTCCTCCTGGAAGAAAAACTTAGAGCCATGTCCTCTAAAGGGGAATCTTCTCACAAGCACGCCGAAAAGAAGAGAAGGGAGAAGGACCCTTCCAGGTCTCCGACTCGGGCCTCTGAGTCCCGCAGCTCCGGATCGAAGTCGGACCGGTCCCCGTCCAGGGCCTCTTCCCTCCCCCCGGCTGTGGTGGCCGTTTCTCGATCTTCTCAGGCCCCTACCGCCAGGCCGTCGTCGTCCTCCACCCCTAAGGCCGGGGCGACGTCTGGGGAGCGTCATCACCATCGCCACAAGTCGGGCTCCCGGTCGTCGGTACCCGACGTCCGGTCCTCTTCAATGCCGCCGAGGAAGACCCTGGAGCTTACCCCTCTGAAGAGGCGGCGAACCCGGCGCCGGCTCGACCTCCGTCGGCCATTCGTCACCGCTCCTCGGAGCCGTCGTCGGCTGTCAGACTGTCGTCGGTCAAATCTAACCATCGGACGTCGGCAGGGGGACCGACGTCCGCGGCGCCTGAGAAGAGGGCTCCTGCATCTCTGACCGTCGTCGGGCAGGAGTCCCTTACGGAGGAAGACTCAACGCAGCCCGAAGACCAGACGGGCGATCCCGGCCTCGCGCAGTCTCCCAGGGCTCCCTCGCCGCCGCCCGACGTCCCTGTGGAGCCGTTGCCGGGACCCGACGTCCGACCCTCGACATCTGAGCTGGCGTCGGGATTATCTGTTGCGGATGTAAAGGATCTCTTTACATACTGGTGGGACACCATCAAGAAGGACGTGGCGCCCACCGCTCTTCCTCCTCCTCCTCCTCCTTCGGCTCCGGCCCCCCCTTCGCCTGCGGGGTCGGCTGGCCGCTCTACTGTCCCCAGGGAGTCCAGATCCTCCCCAGGGCTCAAGTGCAAAGAGGAGACCTCCGCTCAGATCCGCCTTCCGGATCACCCAGCCCAAAGAGATCCAGAGACGACGACGTCAGCCGACGGAGGACGAGGATCTGTGTATTCCACTTCCAGATCTCCATCTCCAATCTCAGTCCCTTCTCTGGACCCACGAGACTCCACGGTCTCCTCCGGATGACCCCTCGTTCATGGATATCATGCGCCATATCCAGGAGAACATGGGGTGGGAATCTGAGGAGTTAGACCCCGAAAGATTGCGCCTGGCTAAGTATCTTCGGCAGAAGGACCCCAAGCCTGTGGTGGTGCCACCCTTGGTGGACACTTTTGTGGACATCACCAAGGCCGCGTGGAAGCGTCCACATTCATTACCGGCGGTGCCGAAGAAAGCTGACTGTCTATACAAGGCCCCTAGGGAGGACCAGTATTTGACGCACCAACCTCTGGCCGATTCTCTGGTCATAACAGCCTCACATGACCGGTCCCAAAGGCCGCAGCATTTGAGCACCCTACCACCAGATCCAGAATCCAAGCAGTTGGACTCTCTGGGCAGAGCGACGTCACGCTTGGCGGACTCGCCCATCAGATCCCTGAACTATCTGACCCACATGATTCAGTTCCAGAATGCACTGTGGGAACAGGGTCTGGAGGCAGCTGAGAAGCTTCCTGAAGGTGGTCAGAAGGAGGAGATGCTCCAGCTCCTCCGCACGTGTTCAGACGTGGGGACTCAAGTGCTTAGAGCCGCGTATGATTCTGCGGACTCATCGGCCAGAGCAGCAGCTTCAGGCGTTTGTCTCCGGAGACACTCCTGGCTCCGTGTCTCCAGCTTCACCCCGGACGTCCAGAAGAACATTATGGATGCCCCTTTTGAGGGAGATGTGTTGTTTGGTAATCCCGCGGAAAAAATTATTACCAAACTGCAAGAGGCTGGAAAGGCAGTGAGGTCGGTCCAGGCAATGTACCAGCCTAGGCCTGGGTCCTTTCGTAGGCACCAAGGCCGTTTTCGTGGGCGGACACAGAGGCAACAACCTCGCTCCACCACACAACAGAGGGGCTCTGGTTTTCGAACAACCCAGGGGAAGCAGCTCGCTAGCAGAGGTCAACGTACCCCTAGAGCGACCCAGCCAGCGGGCCCGTCTGCCGCCACAGCATGACTCCTTTCCAGCCCCCACCCCTCGGGATCAACGGGATGTGATGGTCGGGGGTCGCATTGCGAACTTCCTGCCGGGATGGCAGGCAATCACCACCGACAGGTGGGTTCTTCAGTTGGTCAGCATTGGCCACTTTTTAGAGTTCACGGAAAAGCCACCCTTGAGGCCTCCTCTGCTCTCCCGGTATTCGGGTCAGGCGGCACCTTAATCTGGCAAGAAATACTCACGCTCCTGAACAAGGGGGCAGTAGAGTACGTCCCGGGAAACCAGAGAGGACTAGGGTATTATTCTCACTTCTTCCTGGTTCCCAAGAAAACAGGGGGACCTCCGTCCAATTCTGGACCTGAGCGACCTCAACATGTCGGTCGCATACAAAAGATTCCACATGGTGACCCTCCCGGGCTTGATCTCCATGCTAAAGCAGGGCGCCTATTTAGCGTCCTTAGACATGCAGGACGCCTACCTGCATATCCCCATAGCTAAAGTGCATCAGAGGTTCCTGCGCTTCGAGTTTCTAGGCCACCACTTCCAGTTCCGGGCTCTCCCTTTCGGTCTGTCATCCGCACCAAGGGTCTTTACCAAATACATGGCAGTCGTGGCAGCGTCTCTAAGGAGAAAGGGCCACTATGTGTTCCCGTACCTCGACGATTGGCTTCTCATGGCCGTCTCCAGCGAGGCGCTTCTGCTCGCGATCCAGGACACCCAAGACCTATTTGGATCGCTGGGCATTCTTATAAATCGAGAGAAGTCCGTCTTGGTACCGTCGCAAAACCTGCAGTTCATAGGAGCAGTGCTGGACACGATCCAGGGAAGAGCTTTTCTTCCAGCCGACAGGGCGGAACGCATAAGGTCCCTCATAGGGGGACTTATCGATGAACCAGATCGTACCAGCCAGGTCGGTCCTTCGTCTGCTTGGACACATGGCTGCAGCCATTCCTACTGTCCCTCTCGCGCGACTCCACATGCGAATAACGCAGTGGATGCTCAAAGCGCAATGGGATCAGAGGCAAGACCATTTGCAGCATCCAGTCAGGATCCGAAATCCGTGGTTGAGACTGGCAATGGTGAGTTAGCCCCGGTCGCTCTCCAAGGGCGTCCGTTTGCAACGCCGTCCCAGAGATAACCCTCACCACGGATGCTTGGTCTCGGTGGGGAGCACCTAGAGGGGTGAGGTCTCAGGGTGTATGGACCCTGTTGGAGGCTCATCTCCAAATCAACGTCCTAGAGATGAGGGCGGTCCTCTATGCACTCCAGGCCTTTCAGTCCATGATCCCGCCGTGCACGATCCTGCTTCAGACGGACAACACGGCGGTGATGTATTACCTCAACAAACAAGGAGGTGCACACTCTTACCCCCTTTGCAGGGAGGCCATGAGGGTGTGGGATTGGGTAATCAGACACGGCGCAAACCTGATCGCTGTACATGTTCCCGGAGTGGACAACATGATCGCGGACGGCCTGAGTTGCTCCCAGGCCAGAGTCCACGAGTGGGAACTTCTTCAGGAGGTGGCAGAAGATCTGTTCCTTCGATGGGGAACTCCAGAACTGGACTTGTTCGCATCCCCATCCAACGCAAAACTGCCGAATTTTTGTTCGCTAGATCCAGGGCCTGGTGTTTTCTGGTGAGATGCGTTGTCCCTCTCCTGGGTGAACAGATTCCTTTATGCCTTCCCTCCCTTCCCGTTGATCCAGAGAGTTCTTCTCAAGCTGCGCAGGGAGCACGCAAGAATGATTCTGGTGGCCCCGTTTTGGCCCAGACAGATTTGGTTCCCCTTGCTGGCACAGCTATCTCGGGAACCCCCGCTCCCGTTGCCGCTCAACTCCCACTTACTGTCTCAGGAGAGAGGTTCATTGCTTCATCCGGATCTCTGCTCTTTGAACCTGCATGCATGGCTCCTAGAGACATAGCATTTGGCGCTTAACGGGTCTCGTGTAAGAGTTGCTGAGATTCTCTCTGCAGCCAGAAAGCCGGCAACGATGCTACTACGCCATGAAGTGGCGTCGTTTTGTCTATGGTCACGGGCTCGTGGCCTTTCCCTTTAGGTTGTCCCGTTGGAGTGGTTCTAGACTACCTCCTTTCTCTTTTCAATTCTGGGCTAGCCTACTCCTCTATTAAGGTGCACCTCTGTGCTATTTCGGCCTACCATCTTCCGGTGGGGCACTGTACTATTGCTCAGCTTGACGCTTCTCAGGAGTTTCTTAGAGGAATGTTGCACCTTAGGCCTCCCATTAGGGACCCTGTGCCTCCGTGGGATCTACTCTTTGTCCTGGAACAACTTACGCTCCCTCCCTTTGAGCCTGCCGCGGATTGCAAGCTACGTTTTCTGTCGTGGAAGGCGTTATTTTAGTTACCGTTACTTCAGCCAGAAGGATTTCTGAGCTTCATGCTCTCATGTGTAAAGAGCCTTATTTGGTTTTCCACTGGGACAGAGTATCTCTACGACGTAACCCAAAGTTTTTGCCTAAGGTGGTTTCGACACTTACTTTAAATCAGGATATTGACCTTCCGGTCTACTTCCGAGATTACTTCAACAGAGGAGAGCTTTGCTTCATACCCTGGATGTTCACTCAGCCTGGTATTACCTTAACAGAACTAAACCCTTGCAGGCTTCTGACCAGCTTTTCATCTCTTTTCTCAGAGAATGGAAGGCCAACCGGTGTCCAAGCAGACCTTGTCAGCTGGCTTGTCCAGTGTATCTCGCACTGCTACCAGATTAAACAAAAACCCCTCCCGGGTTCTATCCAGGGTCATTCTACCAGAGGTGTGGCCACTTCTTTTGCAGCGCTCAGAAATGTCTTTATTTCAGCTATTTGCGCTGCTGCTACTTGGAGCTCCGTACATACCTTTATCAGGCATTACAGTCTGGACATAGCCTCTAGGCATAGAGCCGGTTTCGGCCTAGTGGTGTTGCAAGGTCTCTTGTCCTGAGTCAGGACTTGGATTGGTTTTTTCTCTTGTCTCTATGCCTCCTCCCGGATCTTCTGGCAGCGTTACTGCTTGGGAATCAGTCCTAATGGTGTAACCTGCTGCAAGAGCTGTATCTCGAAGTAAGATAGTACAGTTACGTAAGAACTTACCGTAACAGTAGATCTTCGAGAACAGCTCTTGCAGCAGGTACCTTCCCGCCCTCCTTCCCCCTTAGAGGAGGTACGGCTCTGCTTAAAAAAAAAAAAAAAAAACAACAAAATGAAAGGTTAAAGCAGAAGCAATATGTCATGGATGATTGAAACAGAGGAAAAGAAAGAAACGCTTTGGTTGAGATTTTCTCCTTTAATGCCTTCTGACGGCGGATCCTTGGTCTCCCCTTCTGATGTCATCCTGCGGCCGGGAGTCTCCGGCAGGAGAACTGGGGATTCTAGCGGGACCGCCCCCTTATGTACCACGCCTGACGTCGGGGGCGGTCCCCGCTGAAGATAGCTAGCTAGAAATTTTCCGTGGGGTCCTGGCGCCTGCCGGCTTCAGTCCTAATGGTGTAACCTGCTGCAAGAGCTGTTCTCGAAGATCTACTGTTACGGTAAGTTCTTACGTAACTGTACTTTTGTGACAGTTACCAAGAGGTACAGAAAAGCCCAAAAGGATTCATCCAAGCACCACCCTGCCATCTCACACTGTGACCTGATTAAATTAAAGAAAAGTGCTGTCCTGAACCCTGAGTCTGCGCCTGGTCTACTCTCCAAAGTCTGGTTTGATGTCCAGATGTACTTGGCCAGGCGCAGTAGGGAGGGTCTCGGACAACTGACACCAAACAGCTTTGTTTTTAAGTGTGATGACAATAGGCACGAGTATGTGACCCTGAGTTTCAATGAAGTAACCAAGAATCACAAAGACCCCATCGAGCAGAACAAAGAAAACCTCAGAGGATTTATCTACTCCAAACCTGGATCAGAGACATGTCCAGTTGCTAGTTTAAGAAAATGTCTGCAAAACCTCCCTCAGGATGCCCCCGCTTTCTACTGTCACCCTTGTAAATTTCCTCAAGCTTTTCCTAGACACACTGTTGCAATGGTACACAAAAGCACCGATTGGGTTAAATTACCTGTCATCCATGATGACAAAAATAGGAAGGAAGCCATGCTGTCTCAAGTGTACACCAATCACAGTATCCGTGCAACGGCAGTCCTGCTGCTTTCTGATGCCAGTCTGGAGAGCCGCGAAATAATGGCAGTTACGGGGCATCACTGCGAGGTGAGTCTGCGGTCTTACTGGTGGCCTGAATCTACAGATCGGAAGTGCTGGAGTTACATCCTAGGACAGGCAGAAGAAGAGGACAGCAAGTGAGGGAAAACTGAAAAAACATTCCCAAATCCTGAAAGAAATGTCAGCACAGTGCCCTCTAGCTTCAACTCTAGGCAAGCAATTATCTCTGAGCCGTGATCCTCCACACAGACTCGGACAGAGAGACCTCTGGCAATCAACTGGTGACAGCACAGCAGGAACTATTCATCTTAAATGGTGCAATGACATTCAATGGAGCAGTAAGATTTTACAGCCTGAGCAAGTAATTTTTTTTATTTTGCAGTCATCAGTTATTGAGTGCATCTCGAGATTAAATTTGTTTTATTTATTTGACCACCCCAGTATATGCTTCTTCCCCTCACACCCCTTTATTAATGGGACTCTTTTTTTTTTTGCGTAGGAATATTTGAAAAATAAAAACAAATTTTATGTATGCTACATATGTTTTTGTCATTTTTTTTTAAATGGAACAGTGGTAGTGACATTTTATAAGTGCAATAAAACACTCCATGTGTGTGCATGGAACAGATTTTACCTCACAGCTAGGGGCTAAAGGCACTCTGCAAATGCCTTGTGCCTCATCATGCCCCTGGCCATGCGGTACAATCTGTTCCATGCACACCCTGTCGTGTCTTATTGCTTACTTGTGCAATCCACATTATGTGTTGAACTCCATGCAGTTGATAGATACTGTAACATGTGTATAGGGCTGTGCTAGTCTTTGATTCCCCTAGGATACCATGGTTAACAAGATGTTCCAACTCGGCTGGGCTTTCCTGTCAAAACATTTTAAAATAAATAACTAAACCTGTGATGATGGCATCTGGAATCTAAAACCTTTTTTAAAGTTCAATCATTTCAGCCATAAAAAAAGTGATGCAGTAATGAGAAACTACGCACCGAATTAGTTCTTGAAGGCATTAGAGTGAATTTAGTTAACCTTAAAAATGTGAAAAAGCCTCTCTCAGGCATACCAACTATATGTATTATAATGTATGCTTATTTGTATCTTTCTCTGTCTGTCTTTCTTTCACTCTCTGTCTGTCTATATATCTATCTCTGTCTCTCTCCCTGTCTCTCTCTCTCTCTCTCTGTGTCTATCTATCTATCTAATGTAATATATATGCAGAAGCATCTGTACATCAGGGTTCAGTTAGTGTTTGTGTCAAAAATGGGGTTTGCGACAGCATACATCTCATCTATCTTAACTCCTAGGATTGTATAATATGGTGTGCACCTTCCTGGTCTCAGGCACTTAATTATTGTCAAGTTTTGCAAAAAATGGTGTGGTGGTTCAGTAGTTATTAATTAATGAAATTACATACATCTCCACTCTTTTGGTCCTGTTTTTTCTCATGGCTACAAAAAAAAAACTACTATGATTTTAAATGATAAAATGTACAGGTTCCTTAGAGTTCATTCCAGGAAAGGTCCTTTGAATGGTTTAAAAACAAAATTTTATTTAGTTTATTAGCCATTTATGTTTTAAAGTTTGCACATGTGTGGATAAAAAAAAAACACTGAAAATAAATAGCTGAAAAACACAAATCTTTTTTCCAGTTCAGGTGAATCCTGAACAAAAATCTTAAAAGCTAGAAAGGGAACACATACTTAACTTTAATGTATAACAGTTGTCTGCTTCATTAGAAGACAGTCTAACAAACTGAGCTGACTTAAAAAATAAATCATTAGAAAAATAGTTTTTTTTTGATTGACTCCAAAAACTGTTGAGAGGGAGTTTAATGAACTCAGCATACACTCATAAAATATAGCAGGTGTGCGTCATAACACACAACCAAAATTAGAAAAATCATTGCAAACAATTTTCTAAGTCCACCATGAATGTCCTACATGGCTGAAAAAAACACTGTGTGCATTTTGTACTACAGTTAAAGTCATACACGTATAAAATAGTAAGAAGGTTATGCCTCCTCTCGTGTTTGTCATGAGTCAAGCTAAGGCTCAACTGTCTCTTCACGCTGAAGGACCCTTGTGAAGCAAGTTAGGACTCCTATCTGGGCCCTGTGCAAAGCAAGTTACCACTATCTTAAAAAGAGGGGACATTAATTGCAAGAAAGTACATCAGGTTCCAAAGCCACAAAATTAGGGAAATGTGGTATTAGGGATTTCTAAACCCGGTTCTCCAGCCCCTAGTCTCATGCCCAAGGCCAAGCTACAGGTCCAGGGCCATGCACCACAGGTGTGCTGCTCCAAGCGGCAGGTCTAGGGCCCTGTACAAAAAAGGTTTTGAGTGATCATCTGCATCACACAGGGCCCTGCCCAAAGAAAGTTAGGAGTGATTTTGTGGGCCCTACATGAAAAGATTTATGAGGGATCTTGTGCTTCACATGAAGAAACATATGAGTGATCTCCTGCTTCACTTAGGGCCCACATACTGTGTAAAGTTTATTCAACTTGCTTCTGGCTCTTTCACTAGGAGGTTATAAAAGAAGGCCAGGCAGAGAAAATGTCTATCTTTTGTATTTATCTATAATTGAAGAGTAAAATCTGATTGAAACTGTGTATGTTTCTTTCCTCCATTGACATTTATCAGAACAACTCCATCAGAGCAAAAGTAAGACAATGCTGTATCACAAGAAGCCTTTTTATCAATACATACACATTTCTTAAAATCATGGCCCAGTCCGATGGCACAGCGGCAAGGTGTCTGCTTGTGACGCCGACATCCCGGGTTCGGGAATGGATCCAGGAGTCAGAGGGCTGACTGAGGGAGAAGGATCGAGTGCCCGAGGGGTGGCACTCCTTCTCTGGGGGGAGGGTGGGTGAGAGTGCATGGTGCATCAGTGACCCCTGTCAGAGGCCATGGGAGCCTTGCTGACTAGTGCCTAGTACTGCCAGAGGTGGGACAAATGTTGGGTTCATCCCAAGGACGTCATTGCACATCCTGCCTCCAAGGTTTCTGTGAACATCCACAAATTCTGGCTCCAGCCATGATGCCATGCTCTGCCTCCATTTCCATTGCCCCTGTTGCCCGCCGGGGGTCCTGCTCCCATGACCGCACCCTGGGGGTAAACCAGGGCAAGTTCCCAAGTGACCATTTGGAGGGGTTCCCCCCGGGGGCCCTGCCCAGGAAGGTAAGCCTGGGCACAGTGGGAACAGTGGGCTGGGCAGGAGGGGAGCTGGGTTGAGCCAAAAAAAAACATATAGATATATATATCTATTATACACTTTGCAAAAACTATGTTAATGCACCAGTTAGGGTTCAGGTTAACAACACAAAAGTAGGGTAATGTGACATTAGATTTTCCAACCTTAACTCCCTATCTCCAAACAGCAAAAGGACAAGTCCACACAGGTAACCACAGTCACAGCCATCATCCGGTGAGACAAACAACATACATCTGTTTCCAGATGACACAAGAGCAGTAGCACTGATAGGCTACCTAGGTGGATTTATATCTGTGGCATGCACACTGCAAGACATACACAGTCATTTGTGACTGCAGATGGAACTCCACAATACTCAAATCAAAACACTGCTTCCTATGTACAGAAGCACAAGCCCCTGCAGTCACAGATACAAATCCATGATTCCCAAATTGCAAGAGTTCTTTTGTTTGCAGAAGTGCAGGTTTCTATGGGGCCAGTGCTTCTGTAGCCTCAGGTACTCATGCACACTGTAAGACATACACACACACTTGACCAGCCTGCGCTTCTGCAGCCACAGGTGTAAGACATATACACCGACCTCTGGCTACAGAAGCAGAGGTAAAACAAAATCCATTATACCAAAATTGCAACAGTATTTCTGTCTGCAGAAGTGCAGGCCTCTCAGGACCCTGCGTCTCTTCAACTACAATTATAGGACATGCACACCATTTTTTGGCACCATAAACCAGAAGTACTGTTTCAATGTGTATTATGGTTTCAGCAGTGGATCTAGAAATTGTACAAGGGGGTTGTAGTTTTTCAGTTATGCAGCTGTATATAAAAAAGCATGCACTAGCAGATTATGCTATCTAGCGAGGTACCTTGTACAGTATGCATAAGTACCTCTGGCTGCAGAGCTGTAGGCTTCATGGGACCTTCTGTCTGCAGAAGCTCTGCAGCCACACGTAGACATGCATGCTATACAACATACACACAGGTGTGGCTGAATAAGCACAGGCACCTGCAGATAAAAATCCATGAAGGTGGCACATAAGTGGTATTGCATTTGTGTTACCTGGAAACAGTTGTATGTTGTTTGTCTTACCTGATGATGGCTGTCTGTGGTTACTTGTATGGTCTTGTCCTTTTGTTGCTTGTGGGGTGAAGGTGGTGAGTTCAGGTTGGAAACCCTAGCACCAAATATTCCTACTTTTGGAGCATTAACTTGAACCCTAACTGGTCCATCAGTGCATTTTTTTGCAAATAATTTCCTTTCTTTTTGAGATACTGGAATTGTATCCTCAATCACACAGGTCCCTTCAAGATGTGCATGGACAGATGCAGATGAGCAGGGACCTCTGGGCCCTGCATCAAAGGAAAACTCCATCCACTTACAGAAGCCCTGCACTTCCAAGCAGCAATGGTTGTCAAGGACTCATGGGGCTGCCTAGTGGGCTGTGGAAGTGCAGGGTCCTCTGGACACTGTGCTTCTATGTGGCCACAGATACAGATGCACAGGGCAAACAGTCCATCACTCAGCCAATGCACAGGGCCCTCTGGCACCCACAGGTGCAAGGCCCTTTGTCAAGAGAAGAGTTGTCTTCACTACAGTATATAATACTAAGGCTTGTGTGGACAACCCTGCACCTTCCCTTCCCAGGCTAGGGGGCGGTGTCGCATGACAGTGCCATCCCTCCAATCTAGGCCTATCCAGCTGGCTTACTGAGCTTGCCATCAAACTCAGCTCATCGGCACAGGATCACAAAGGACTGTCTGCTGGAGTAAAGGTTGCCACTACACACACTTTCTTAATAATAATTTTTTTAAGCTTTTGTCCCAAAATGTTCAAGATGGTTGTTTCATGAATCTCTTATATAAACATATGTGGCACCTGTAGAATAGTGGTCAAAACATAATTTGCACTACAGGTGTGAAAACATGTCTCATCCATGATTTGAAAAATGACACCTGTCATGTTTATGAGGTGGCGTGAAAAAATGGCTATATTAACAGTTTGTAGTAAAAATATTGAAAATTAGCAAAGTTATGAGTGAGCATTGACATATTCAAATGTTTACTTATAACTTGGTCATTTTACTGTATTTTTACACCAAATTTTCAACATAGCCTTCTTATGATCCCACCTCATTAACCCAGTAGGTAAAATTTTCAAATCCTGCCCAAAAGGTGATTTTGCACAGCGAGTGTAAAATCATCTTTTGAGATACGAAAATTTTCACCTCCCTGGTTCATGAGGTGGGGTCTCAAAAAGGCAGAGTTTAAAATCTGGTGTAAAGGTATTGAAAAAGGACAATGTTATAAGTAAAAGTTCAAAATACATTGAAGTACATTGAACTGACTGACTTTCTTTTCTCATATTGCAGTTGCTGGTTCCAGCAGCAAGACATGTCTTCAATCAGTGGGTAGATACACATCGTGGGACATGTTCAGGTGAGTGAATGTGTGTGTGTGTGTGTGTGTGTGTGGAGGGGATGGTGGGTACTGAGTGAGGGGTCAGGTGGGATGTTTGGGGAATCAGATCAGCAAGGGACTTTCTTTTTTACAGGCTAAAAAAAGACATTAAGGGTCTGTTTTCTTTTTTGCAGGGTTTACTACACTATTGGATCTGACATTTGGGATGGGGCATCCCGGTGTTGACTTGAACTCTACAGCATACTGGTGCCACCACCTATGTATTTGGGGGGGGGGTGACCTGGAGGGTAGGGAGTTGGGAAGATATAGATATATTCATTACAAAAAAATTAGTTAATGCACCAGTTAAGGTTAAAGAGATGAAAGAAGGGAAATGTGGTATTAGGGTTCCCAACCCTAACAACCCACCACCACCACCCTGCAGGCAGCAACAGGAAAAAAATTATGGTTTCACCTCTCCTGTGTCTTCACAAGTCATGTGTGGGTTGTACCTTGGGATTATTAACCCAAAGTTCACCCCATTTTCATATACTCTACACATCTCAGCTTATTTACTGATGGAATGGAGTTAGCATTGCACTAAATATAGCAAATTTGAAATTCCAGATCATGAGGGAAGGGTTGCTAAAAGATTTTTGCAGTGGCTTAACTCATATTGAACAGTTGTAAAACTGATCACAGAAACAAAAGGAAAACCAGACCTGAAAGAAGAAGATGGAGACAAAAGCATAACCACTCATTTCAGGAGACCCAGAAGCTACAAACTGCAAATCTGACAGCTCAGGTTTTGACACAGTCCCAAAAAGCAGTTCTTACTAAGGACTTCGCAATTATTCCGAACAAGGCTACAGACAAATTGAACATTAACATTGATCTCAAAAAACTGTTTAGAAAGGTATAACTGGGAGACTATTTTGTCAGAAACCCAGTACAGTATACAACTATCGGTTTCACATGATCTTTGGTGACAGATATTAACAATGGGCAAACTACAACACTGGATAGCCCAATGTGAGATTTTGGTGTATCTAATTTGGACTTAAATTTATTGGCCTTTTCAGCAACTGATTCAGAAGATTTAGGTTGATTTAGGTTTTAATACGTCTTGAAATGCTCAGGATCTCTAGAACCATGCTTTACTTGATACATTGTACACTGACATTAATGATATTCAAGTAGGCAGTAATAGCTGTTTGATCTATATTGTTTTTAGACAAGAGCCTTTATGCAATCTGGATACCTGGTTTAGACCTAGATCTAACTTCTGTCCCACACAGTTTAACCCCATCATCTTGGCTTATAAAAAGGTTGTTTTATGAGAGGTAAATATGTTACTGCATTTTGTTCTTGTATTATCAGCTGTGTTTGAACCTAAAGCACATTTATTGTGTTGTATTAAGAATTCAATAAAGAAAATTTTAAAAAGCATCAATGTATGTTAAATAATTTAATGCATGCTGTAATATTTTGCTATATTTTATATTGTACATTACAATAGTATGACTTTATGGAAAGAAACTATGACAAAAATCAAACCATTTATCAATTATGTTTAAAGGGGCACTCAGCTTTTACCCTCGTTTTTGTATCAGAGTCTATCAGTGCACCTCTGTGCACCTATCACATATGCCCCACATAATGTCCCTAAATGTGCCACAAGTGAAAATGCTTACCATATTCTTTCTTTTTGTAATATTTTACTTTTCAGCATCCCGACCGAAAATAGCCCATCACCCAGAAGCAGAGGTATGCCAAGAGTGCGCGTCTGACACGGAACACTGGCATGAACTTCGATTTTTTACATGCCCACACTGAAAAGCTAATTGTGGCATCTATTTTACAATGCTGGATTAGATTTGCCATTTTTTCTACAAAACCAAGCACTGGAAGTGCCAGAAAATACATCTAAACATAGGCACCAAAATCCCATGCATGCACGGAAAGCGGCAAGAAACACAGATCCCAGACATGCACAGGAGCAGCCTGCTTTTGCACATGCATGGGATTTCAGCGCCTGTGTTTAAATGTATTTCCTGGTACTACCAGCTCTCGGTTTTGTTGAAAAAAATGGCAAATCTAGTCTAGCATTGTAAAATACTTGCCACAATTAGCTTTTCAGTGTGGACATGTAAAAAATCAAAGTTTGTGCCGGCACTCCATGTCAGATGCATGCTCTCAGCATACTCCAGGATGCCTCCTCCCGCCCAGCTGACTGTCAACAATAATATCACCTCAGACCCACTCACAATCGCCAGCAGCCTAAATGCAGCATTCTCTGACCTAAGCACAGTTCTCCCTAGCGACTTCTTCGACCCCACACCTGTGACCCCAGAACCCAGCAACACCTACCCTCCCTCCCTTCTACCTCAGGGTTATTACTATGAGTGAAGAAAGTTCCTACCTTAAAAAAGCCCTAGGGGGCTCAAACTACTGCAAAAACTCCTTTGACATGAAAATCCTTAATTTGGTACTGGACTCTGTGCTCCCCCCCTCTGACTGATCTCCTTAACCTCTCCCTATGCCTAGGGCAGTTCCCAGTTGACTGGAAGGTCGCCACCATCACACCAATACTAAAGAGTGGAGACCCCACATTACCCAATAATTACAGGCCCATCTCCATACTCCCTTCTCAAAAGCTCTGGAAAAAATCATTGCCACATAACTCACAGACTACCTGCTTGTGCACGGCATCCTATGTAGGGAACAGCATGGTTTTAGAGCCAGTCACAGCACAACTACTGCACTCATAGAGTTCTCCAACTTGCTGCACAATACCCTAGATAAGAAGCTGCTAGCGGGTGCTGTATTCATAGACCTGTCAAAAGCAGTCAACACAGTCTCCCACACCCTGCTCCTAAATACTCTCCGCCTCACCGACCTGTCCCCTGAACCCATCGCTTGGTTCACAAGCTACCTTACAGATAGGTCCCAATGTGTGAAGATAAATAGCACCCTCTCACGCACCCTACTAGTCTGCTCAGGGGTCCCCCAGGGCTCCATCCTTGGCCCACTACTATGCAGCATCTTCCTGAATACCGTGCTTAAATCCTGTCCATGTAACCTTCTACTCTACGCAGATGACACGGTAATGTATGCCTCCCACTCAGATCCCACAATTCTTCAATCCTCCCTACAACTTGCCTTCAACCACATTGAAAACTGGTTCACTGATCCCAGTCTCATGGTCAATATAAAAAATACTAAAACAATGCTCTTTTCCCATCACCAGAATAAGGACTACAATGCCCAGCTAACAATCGTTTCCAAAACACACCTCCCACTGGAACAGGTCCACACATATAAATATCTAGGCATTACCTTCAATCCTAATCTGTCATTCCACCCACATATTAGTAATCTTTCCTCTGCCATAAATATACGCACAGGTCTACTGTATCAGCACAAAGCCTGCCTACTGCCAGAGGCCCTACACATTGCCATTACCTCCTCTGTTCTCTCCCTTGTAGACTATGGGCTAGCTATCTGCTTGGCTGCAGACCACACTGCACTAAATAAAATCCACCTATCCATTAATAAAGCCTGTAGGCTCCTTGCTGGAGTGGATAAGCGTACCCACAGCTGTATCCTGTATGAGCTAACAAAAATCCTCACCTTAGATGAAAGAGTTTGTTATCAAACATGTCTCCTTACTAAGAAAATCCAACTAGGCCTCACTCCCACTGGCATCTCAGCCTCCCTCCACACTGCACATACCTCAGCAAACACCCACATGTCAGATAAGTTAACATGGGCTGTTCCCAGGGTCACAACCACCCTTGCACAGCAGTCTTTTTCCTACAGAGCGCCATCCTGGTACAGTGAGCTCCCCCAGACCATCACCTCTATCTCCAGATTAGGCTCCTTCAAAATAGCCCTAAAAAAACACATAATCTCCACCTGTCACTGCCATTGTTCCTACTAAGTAAAGGAACCTGCCTATGGATGGTGAGATTCTGGGTTAATAGATATACTTATCACACTGTTGCTACTATGTGTTAATGACAATGTTGGTATCCTGACTGTGTGCGCCACCTGCTAGGCCATACTGTAATATTGATTATACTGTTCACTGATGATCACAAGCTCCACTCAGGACTTGTATAGCTAACCTACTGTATAGGTCAAACAGCACTGCTCATACCCCTGTTGTTACCTTGTCTCCTTCTCCATTGTTATACTGTATACTTGATATATGTTGCCCATACCCTGTTGTTCAAACAACATGGAGTCTTGCTGTATTCTGACTTATTGCAGTTAGCCCCAGCACTTGAACTGCCCCAGAGAGTAAGGAGTTAAACTTTTTGCAGGAGCATAGAATGTTGAGCTCAAGCTCGGTTTTCAAACCTCTGTCTGTGTTATTTCCCAGTGTAACCGTCAGATTCTTTACTCCGCCTAATAGTGAAGTCGCTCTGGAGATTCCTCTGCTTGGTTTGGTAAAGTTTGAAAAGCGTTCGGTTTAAACCATTCTATTTGTTATTTTTTTGGATTTCCAGCCTCTGTCTATGGTACAGGTAGTGTTGTAGATAGGTAGTGACTGTGTTTATTTTCCTAGTGTGTGTGGAAATTGCTCTTTTTTCCTCCATTTCTTTCCAGTTGGTCCAGTTAGGAACCGACTTTGTATTATTTATATTATCTGAGAAAATTTTTCTGGGATTAGAGTGGTGTTCCGGTATCGATCGGTTTCAAAAGAACCTGGCCTTTTCTGGTTCTTTTTCAAAACCCATGACACAGTTTGTAACCGATTAATTATTTCATTACCTGGCTTGAAAGCTTCTATAGGGCAATTTAGTAGGTTGGCCATGTCTGACAAACCCAAAAAGAAAATTGGTCCCACTGGGTTTCAGCACTGTACTGAGTGTGGGGAGGCCTTTGCCAAGGCCAATCCCCACCTCATCTGTGTTTATTGTCTGGGGTTTGACCACCTCAAGTCGGACTGCCAAATTAGTAAAAACTTTCCTAAATCCACTCTAGATAAGAGACTGAGTAGGCTAAAGGAAAGGGAGGCCAAGAAGTCTGTAGATCCAGATGGCCAGCCCGGTTCGGTTGCGGCTGAACCTGAGGAGGTGCCTACTGACCTAGGCGATGCTTCCTTGGGCAAAAGGAGAGCCGACCCTGAGGGGCCGGTTCTGTCAAAATGAAAACGTAAGTCCACCGGTTCGGATCCTGTGCCACATTCTTCAACCGCGGATGAAATAGCCAAAGCAATTAGTATTGTTCAGTCGCTTAGACCGGTTCCGTCTGAACTGGTACCGCCGGTTAGGCGGTCGGTTCAGTCTGATCTGTCTCCTTCAGATTATGATCCAGATGCTTATTATGAGGAGTGGGAGGGAGACAAAGATTATCCCGGTGATGATGATGGTGATGATGATCGGGGGGTCTGGATGTGCCCATTGAACCGGACATCTTCCCAGACAGGCCCTTGGGTGTCTCTCCTCCCAGGCTCTCTGAGTCCCCTTCACACTTTTTGTTTTACAAAAAGGTGGCCGAAACCCTTTAGCTTCCCTTGGTTGAAACTGCAGAGGATGAGGAAGAGCTTGATTTTGTGGAAATGATGGACATCCCAGAGTCCAAAAGGTTGTCTGTCCCTCTTCATAAGTCCTTGGGGAAACAGACACACAAAATTTTGCAAACCCCTAATTCAATACCTCCTGTGGACAAGAAAATGGACAGGAGGTATATGTTATCAGGCTCAGCTACGGAGTTCCTTTATAATCATAGCAGCCATGTTGGGGGTAGTGCAGGCTGCAGCCTGTGACAGGGCTAACATTCCTTTGGCTTCACCCCCCCCGGATAAGGACTCCAGGAAAGTGGATGCCATGGCCAAAAAATAGTATTTGGCATCCTCTTTGGGACTCAGGCAGGCTAATTATATGGCCTACACAACCAGGTAGCAGAAATCCAGATGAGATACAGTTCTAGAACTGGCTAAACAGGCCTCCCCCAGCTAGCCAAAGAGCTGGAGGAGGTAGCTACTGATGGAAATGAGGCATCGAAAATGCAATTTCATGCTGCCGTGGACTCCAATGATGTGGCATCTAGAGTCATGGCTACATCTGTGTCTCTCAGGAGACATGCTTGGCTCAGATGTACTAGCCTTTCACAGGATACCCAGACTAAGGCTATGGATTTTCCTGTAGTGGGTAACTCTCTGTTTGGGGAGCAAACTGAGGCTTACATGAATAAAATGGATGAATATAGGACCACGTACAGGAGTGCACAGGCCAAGGAAAGGCAAACCACTCCACAAAAGCAGCAGTCTAGGGGCAGGGGCAGGCCTTTTCACAGGCCTTTTTAGCAAGCCCAGGCCTCCTCTCCCTTCCCACAGAGGGGGTTCTTCTGAGGGAGAAGGGCAGGAGGGGATGAGCAGGACTGCTCCCTCCTCCTCCTCCTCCCAGTCTAAGGCTCCTGCCAAGCAGACACCCTGATGTGTCAGCCCGGGTCGACTCCCCAATTCCAGTAGGAGGCAGGCTGGCTTACTACTTCCAGGCCTGGAAGTCTGTGACCTCAGACAAGTGGGTCCTGGAAGTAGTAAGCCAGGGACTGGCCCTCAGCTTCAAAAAGTTTCCAAAAAAGAGGGCCAAGTCTTTTCCACCTGCATGAATCTCAGAAACCCTGGCCCTAGAGGCAGAGGTTTCCTCTCTTCTAGCTCTCAGAGCTATAGAGAGAAGTTTCCTACTTAGCACAAGGGAAAAGGGATTGTACTCCAGGTACTTCCTTACCCCAAAGAAAACAGGGGAGTGGCGACCCATCCTTGACCTAAGGTATTTGAACAAGCACATTTCAAAGCCCAAATTCAAAATGGTAACTCTGGGAATAATCCTTCCCTCTCTAAGGTCAGGAGATTGGTTAGCATCTCTGGACCTCAAGGATGCCTATTTCCATATCCCTATCAGGTGCTCCCACAGAAAATACCTCAGGTTCATGTTGCCTTCAGGCCATTACCAATTCAGAGCCATGCCATTCAACCTAACATCAGCTCCAAGGGTATTCACAAAGTGCCTTGCAGTAGTGGTTGCTTACCTCAGAAGACAGGGTATCACCATCTTTCCATATCTGGATGACTCTCATTGTGGGTCAGTCATCTCTACAGGTCAAGTCAGCTCTGCAAACTACCCAGGACCTACTCAGTTCCCTGGGTTTTCTTCTCAATCTTCCAAAGTCTGTCCTCGAACCAGTTCAACTTCTCACCTTTATAGGAATAGATTTGGACACTGTACAAGCAAAAACTTTCCTTCCCTTGGCAAGGGTGAAGGCCATAGTGGATCTTGCTTCATCTTTCCGACCTCAAGTCTCATGCCCAGCAAGACACTTCCTCCATCTTCTGGGTCACATGGCAGCTTCCGCTGCAGTGGTGCAGGGAGCAAGATTCCAGATGAGGGACATTCATTTTCACCGAAGGTCCTTCTGGTCTCAGAAAAGGGATTCTCTTACCAAACTGATTCCAGTGACTCAGACTCTGGTCCAAGCTCTCCAGTGGTGGCTGGATCAGGACAATCTCAGACAAGGAGTCCCATTTCTCCCACAACTTCCTTCAGTAGTTCTGACTATGGATGCTTATCTCCTAGGTTGGAAAGCCCACCTGGGGGCCCTGACAGCCAAAGGGGTCTGGTCTCCACAGGAGTCTCTCCTTTACATCAACCTTTTGGAATTCAGGGCAGTGTTCCTGGCCCTTCAGTGCTTCTCAGGCTTGGTCAAGTGCAAGGTGGTCCAAGTCAGAATAGACAACACGACCACAATGTGGAATATCAACAAACAAGAAGGCACTCTGTCCTCGGCCTTGTGCACAGAAGCCATGAAACTGTGGTCTCTGGCATATTCTCTTCAGACTTCCCTATTAGCAGTTCACCTTCCAGGGAAGGACAATGTACTGGCAGATGCTATGAGCAGAATATCCCAGGGCATCACAGATGGTCCCTGAATCCCCTCATACTGCAGATCATCTTCTCTAGATGGGGAACTCCAGAGATAGATCTCTTTGCAGCCCCGGACAATCATCAACTCCCTCTGTTCTGTTGCAGACCTCCACTCCTGGGGACTGTGCCCCAGGATGCCCTGATTTTGGATTGGAAGGGCAGGTTCCTCTGTGCCTTCCCTCCATTTCCTCTGATGTTCAGAGTTCTGATCAAGATCAGAACTCAGCCTTGCACAGTGATCCTAGTGGTTCCAGACTGGGCCAGGCAGCCTTGGTACCCTCTGCTCCTGTCCCTGACAGTGTCTCGTCCTCTGTCCCTTCCCAAGAGACACAATCTTCTGTCCTCTTCCCAGGGGAGGATCTGGTATCCCGATCTCCAGTCTCTCAATCTCAAGGCCTGGCTCTTGAAGAGCTAGAATACGCAGACCTGCATCTTTCTCAGGCAGTCATGGATATCCTGAAGGTTTCCAGGAAACCATCTACTAGAAACACTTATGATTCCAAATGGAAGAGGTTTACCGTGTGGTGTTCTCAGAAAGGCATTGTCCCTGATTCTGAAGGCATCTTCACAGCCTTAGATTATCTGGTTCACCTCAGTGGCCTAGGCCTTAGGCCTGCAACTCTAAAGGTTCACCTAGCATCAGTTTCTGCTTTCCTTTCAGCAGGGAAGGGCTCTTCCCTGGCCTCTCATCATCTGTTTAAAAAGTTCTTCAAGGGTCTGGTTCATACAAGCCCTCCATTTAGAGAACCGACCCGGCTTGGGATCTTAATGTTTGCATTGCACAGCTCATGCAGCCCCCCTTTGAACCCATGGCTTCGGCCGAGCTGAAATACTTGACCTAGAAAACTGTGTTCCTGGCAGCCATTACTTTGGCTAGGAGGATTAGTGAATTGCAGGCCTTGTCAGTGGAACCTGACTTCATATCCTTCCATAGGGATAAAGTGGTCCTAAGAACCAATAGAAAGTTCTTACCCAAAGTGGTATCAGATTTTCATCTGAACCAGTCCATGTCTCTTCCTGTGTTTTTCACTGACCACTCCTCTTCAGGTGAAAGAAGGCTACACAGCTTGGCTGTTGAAAGAGTCCTTAGCTATTACATAGAGCACACTAAGGCTCACAGGAATGACTGTCTTCAGTTGTTTCTTACCTATGGCGAGGTGGGGAAAGGTAAGCCTGCCACGAAAAGAACCATTGCCAGATGGATTGTTTCTTGTATACAATTCTGCTATGACAAATTGGGGAAAACACCTCCTTCAGGCCTGAGGGCTCACTCGACTAGGGGTACAGCTGCTACTCTAGCTGCGGCCAGAGATATACCCTTGTTAGAGATCTGCAAAGCAGCCACCTGGAAAACAGTCCATACATTCACCAAGCATTACTTCCTGGACAGCCAGGCTAGGAGTGATGCTAGGTTTGGCACAGCAGTACTGCAGAGCCTGTTCCTGAAGTAGGTTCTGCATTCCCTCCTCCATAGGGAACTGCTTGGTAGTCTGCATAAGTCAGAATACAGCAAGACTTCATGTTGTTTGAGAAGAAAAAATTACTTACCTTAGTAATGTTGTTTCTTCTAATGGAGTCTTGCTGTATTCACAACCCCGCCTCCCCTCTCAGAACCTAGTTTTGGGAAGTGGTCTGGCAGGTACAGTGTTGCATCTCAGGGGAGTACCTTCACCCTCTTCTGGGGTGAGTTATTGTTAGTTCTGTTTGTGTTATGAATCTGTTTGGTGTTGTCACTACCTTTTTCTTCTGGGATTCTCAACTTGAGTCTTCTGGGCCCAAATGGTTGCCTTTTGGCTTATGCTAAAACAAATTCCACACACACTTATATTCTATATATATTAGATATTAGACTCAGCTAGTTAGTTGCTCATAAGAATCTGACAGTTACACTGGTAAGTACCACAGACAGAGGTTTGAAAACCGAGTTCGAGCTCAACGTTCTGTGCTCCTGCATAGAGTTTAACTCCTTACTCTCCGGGGCAGTTCAAGTGCTGGGGCTAACTGCATTAAGTCAGAATACAGCAAGACTCCATTAGAAGAAACAACATTACTATGCTGAGTAATTTTTTTCTTATTTTTCTTCCCTACTCTCTCTGTAATATTGTATTATGACTGCTTTTGTTATATATTCTACCTGATGTGGAGCCTTTGGAAATGAGTCCCCAACTCAAAGGTTGTAATCCAATATTCTCAGTAAATAAATAAATAAACTAATTACCTCTGCTTCTGGGTGACTGGGTATTTTCGGTCGGGATGCTGGAAAGTAAAATATTACAAAGAGAAGGAAAATGGTAAGCAGTTTCACTTGTGGCACATTTAGGGACATTATGTGGAGCATATGTGATAGATAGGTGCACAGAGGTACACTGATAGATTCTGATACAAAAACGAGGGGAAAAGCTGACAGTGCCCCTTTAAATACAAAATCCCATACGGTAGCAGAGCTGCACAAATTGTTTTATAGACAGCAAAATTGACAGATTTTGTCTTGATAGTTCTGAATATAGGATAAATACTGTTTTTTTTACCATTTTTTTATTTTTATGAAGTTATTGACAGAGAAATAAAGCAGTTTCAGTTAAAGTGGTTGTTTGCGTTGTACAACTATGCTGACTGTGCCACAGTGGAGGAGGGCTTTCAGGGCTAATGTTGAAATTCAGCTTGGTGTACCACTTGTTCTCGATTTAAAAGTTACAATGTGATCTATACTACTCAATGCCACAAACATACAGGCCAGAAAGAAGGTGAGAGAGGGAAGTGTGTGGTAGGAAATAGCATCCAAATCAAGCTGAATCTTACTTGATTGAGAACACATGTCTGGAGAGGACGAGAATAAAGGACTTTATTCTTATTTTCACAAATAATTGGGAGTGATAAGGGTGGGATCAGACAGTGATAACATCAGCAGTCTAAGGAAAGGAATTTGATTTTGTATAGTGCCTTTCATGCACAGTGTATTCAAAATCACATTTCAATCCATTGACACTTGGCAGCATCCATTAGGGCACATGCAGACAGGTTATGGAAAGGTCAGGATGTTAGATAAAGACAGAATTCAGCACAGGAAGGTTAAGGAAAGGTCAAATGATGAGAAGTAGACAAGTACAGTAAAGTAATGTGACTTGTTCAGGATCTCACAGTGAATGAGTGTTGGTTGTGGGATTCAGAACTAGGTCTGGTGAGTATCAAAATTCACCGCTTTGTACGTCAACCACGGGGCTATATTTCCCCCTGCAAGCCTGCAGAACATTAACAGTAGAAGCTATTAGCAGCCCTTCTAGCTGACAAAAGACAAGCAGCACGGCAGTCAGAAAAGTGACTGGGATATTACTGCTGGAGGAGAAGAAGATTGCCATTTTGGCAATGGTTGAGAAAATGCTAAAAGTCACAACATAGGAACATGGAGAGGATGGCCATTCATGCTTAAATTCTTATGTATGAGGTCATGTTGTATTCCCAGACGTTGTAGTGGTTGCTGCAACCAGATGGAGGAGGGGGATGGGGATCTGACACTGAGGGTGGTATTTAAACAATACAGTAATACACAACAGGATGTGCGATAGCATGGGATTTCGTCCCTCCTTAGGTGCATTGTCAGGCACAAGGCCATAGGTTAAGTAACTTCAACCACCTAAGGAGGAATGATATTCCATGATATTGCACACCTTGGGGTGTATTATTGCGATTAAGAAATGGATCCATTTTGATTTTGTGGACTGATGCCATGACCTACTTCAGAGCAGGCTTATGTACTGAGATATCATCCCAGCTAAATATGGTCTTGGCCAATCAGATTTGAGGATTTTCATTATTAATTTTGTTAGGCTTGAGTAGGTTGTTTAATGTTAAACCCCTAACTTTGTACCTTAGTAACTTCACTCCTAATCAATAGAATTGCATATAATTGTGCATGCACGGTCTGAGGAGCAAGGCCTCTTGATCTGGTGTGTTTCATGATAATCAGATGTCAGGATCCTGAGATATGGATAGTGCAAGAGGTGGAAAAAATCAGGTGTTTTTGCCATTTTTTGCTGTCACCTACAGCCCAGACAGTTTGGAATTTTGTTCTGAAATTTTCAGAGCAGAAGGGGCTTGCCCTAGAAAAAGGTCTTTTTTGCTTTGATGAAAAAATATTAATCAGTTCCTGAGTTATAAAGACTTGAAAGTTTGATTCTGGGCATGCTCAGTAGGGTCTTTCATTTCTTTTTTTTTTCCAAGTGTACAGCTCATATACATATTGTATCACAGAAAATGCATCAGTGTCCATTTGTTATACATACAATAATTTTTTCTGTCTAATATCTCTATCATTATACTTCCTAGAGGGAAAGATATTACTTTATGTTTCTATAATCACTCTATCCCTCCTGAATGTCAAACTTGAACAAAATATATTTTATTTAATAAAACTCAGGTAGCTATGAGCTGTATGTTTCTCTCAGGTATCTGCGTATCTTCTAAAAAGAGATGAGGTAACATGCCCCCATTAATAGGCAGTTACTTGATGTTACATTGGTATATCAAGCTAAACAGAGGATCATTTTACACAGATAAATTCTCATGTTTTTCTCTTTTTTAAATAAAGAAAAAGAAGAAAACAAACTCTGGGGGTAGACTCCCTTCAAACATAGGCTCAACAGGAGTCTTTTAACTTTTCAGGGAGACTCATCAGGCATTTGTGATAACTAACCCTTGTAGCAGTCTGAAAGGGAGGAAAGGAATAGAGAGGAATGGATCAGTCCCTTTTTACATTCGCTTGCGCGCATGTGCAAGGAACATTTTGGGAGAGTAGCACACTTTGGAGGTGTGCCTCTCCCTTTCAATCCACTGCTCAGTTGAGCAGGCGTGGCAGTCCTGCACCAATGGGTGCGGGAGCTGTGTATGACAGCGGTGGTCTTTGCTTCAAAGAAACCACCGCTGTCACTAAAGCACCACGTCATGCTGCCCCCTGCGTCACGCGCCCCCAAATCTTTGCTGCCGCTGGGGCCCACCCCAAGCGTGGCAACGTCTCTGCAGTCATCTGCCGACGGGGGTGCCCAATCCCCGCCGGGCTCCAGCAGCCCCCCCCAAGCCATCCTTCTGCCATGCTGGGAGCCCACCCCAGCGTGGCAAATGTCCCGGTTTGTCTGCCGACAGGGGTGCCCAATCCCCCAACAGCTCCTTGGCCCCCCCAGCCATCCATCTGCCATGCTGGGAGCCTACCCCAGTGTGGCAAACATCCCACATAGTCTTGTTTTTTTTTTCACCTGTAAAGCAAAAACGGTCCCATGGCGCTTCTCCCAGTCCCCCCTCCCACAACCCGCACCCACCCACTCACTAACCTCACCCCCCTCACCCCATACTTACCTCCGAGCTCGGCGCAATGATCTTTGGTGGACCGAGACCGTCTGCACTCTTCAAAGCCGACCCCTTGAACTGAGGAAGTGCCCGATAAGCTGTATAATGGGCTAGATAGGGTTTTCAACTTTATTGCATATCTCAGGCATTTTGAGGAATTTTTGCAAATTTTTCAACATAGGTTTTGGGACCCCTTCTCATGAATGATGTCACTGCCATGGCGTTATTCGGGCCGAAGGGTGATTCGCGTGACTGTGAGAATCACCCTTCCAGGCCATCTTGCTCATGGCAATATCATGTCATGAAGAAACGCTCAGTAGTGGTGCAAATACCGTAATTTGTTTTGAGCGTCGTTGCGCGGACCTACGCGGGCTCGTAAGTATCTTGATTTTCAAACCTTTTCCTCCAGATTTTCAACATTTGTTGCCGAACACCACACCTCCTTATGAGCAGTATAGCTGTCATTTTTCACATCCTGCCCAAAATGTGTTTCCGCCCATGTAGCGCACAATGGCGCAGTCGGTGTATGAAATCAATGTATGGGACGCAGTAAGAAAATCATGGTGAGACTGTTCATTAGCAGAGGTCTTAAAATGGCTATGTTGAAAATTTGGTGAAAAAATTCCTAAAAATGACTGTTTTACGAGCGTGCGTTGCGCAGTTCCTACGTACGCTCGTAGGTTTGTGAATTTTCAATATTTTCACTCCAGATTTTCAACATTGCTATTTTACCACACCTTCTTATGAGTAGTACAGCTGTCATTTTTCACATCTCACCCAAAACGTGTTTCCGCCCATGTAGTGCACAATGGCGCAGTCGGTATGTGAAATCAATGTATGGGACACATTAAGAAAATCACCAGTGACACTGTTCATGAGCAGAGGTCTTAAAATGGCTATGTTGAAAATTTGGTGAAAAAATTCCTAAAAATGACTGTTTCTGGCGCGTTGCGCAGTTCCTATGCGTTAAATGCGTTTCATAATTTTCAATATTTACACTCCAGATTTTCAACATTGCCATTTTACCACACCTTCTCATGAGCAGTACTGCTGTCATTTTTCATCTCACCCAAAGCGTGTTTCCGCCCATGTAGCGCACAATGGCGCAGTTAGTTATCTTGAACTCAATGTATGGGACACATTAAGAAAATCACAGTGACACTGTTCATGAGCAGAGGTCTTAAAATGGCTGTGTTGAAAATTTGGTGAAAAAATTCCTAACAATGACTGTTTTATGAGCGTGCGTTGCACAGTTCCCACGCATGCTCGTAGGTTTGCGAATTTTCAATATTTCCACTCCAGATTTTCAACATTGCCATTTTACCACACTTCCTTATGAGCAGTACAGCTGTCATTTTTCACATCCTGCCCAAAACGTGTTTCCGCCTATGTAGCGCACAATGGGGGTAACAAAAAGGTCATGCTGAAAATTTATTGTGCAAATACCAGCAATTGCACAGGGCATTAGGGTAAAGCACCATACGTGCCAAACACCACTGCAAATACCTGCAAGCGAACGTTCGGCATTGACAAATGCTTTTTTTTTCTCTTTCTCTGTCACAACCCTTTCCCCTCCAGGAGTCTAAGATGTCATTTATGACCAGTTCTTTTTACTTCGACTCAGCTATAATGAAACTCCTTTCTAGGAGAGCCTGACGTTAGAACCCCTTCCCCCCCAGAAATCCCTGGATCTAATGTAGAGATCCACTGAGTTCTGGTATCTCAATGTCCTCCTCCTCCATTGCCCCTCTCTCCCAAGTTCCCCACTGCTCTCTACATTTTTCTTCTGACAGCCGCAGTGTGGCTGGGAGGCCTTCCATGTGCCTTAATTCCTCTACTCTGTGTCTCCAGGAACCCAGATCTGGTGGGGTAGCAGTGAGCCATCTAGCTGTGATTTCTCTAAGTGCAGCCAGGCAGAGCAGTCTAAACAATGATTTTTGCCCTTTCCCCCTAATACTCCCAAGGTCTAATCCCAGGACAAGGGAATCAAAGGAACACGGGACAGCCACTCCCCAGAGCATACCAAGGGTATGGGATTTCCCCTGCCAGAAATTCTTCACCCCGGGCATGTCCAAAAAATGTGGGCATGTGTACCCACCTGACCACACCCTCTCTAGCATAGGTCTGTATTCCCCAGCTGGAAATACCTTGTGACCAAGGGTGTGTGTGTAAAAACCTGGAAAGACACTTCCAACGAAATGTCCTCCATGTTGGGGGTACTGTCCTGAATATCCGGAATTTGGTGACCCAGTTCTTTTTCCCATCTATCTCTAAGAGCCCAGAAGCAGTCCCTGATCTCCCCTTGCAGAGCCCTATGTCCCAATGATATTGTTTTCTTTTGACCAGTTAATTTGGCTGACCAGTACATAAATTTCTCCAACCCTGTCAGGTCCCTTGTAATTTTAGGAATCAATCTATGTGTATTTAAGTAATGCCTCACTTGAAGGTATCTATACAGATTAGACTTACGAAGATGGTATTTTTGTTGTACTTGCACAAAGGACAGCATAACATCTCCCTGTAGTAAATTATGAAACCTGACCAGGGCTTTATTGTTCCATATCTTAAATCCCAGGTCTACCTGTGCCAGAGTAAAATTTAGGTCACCCAAGATAAAAGTTAATGGGCCTATCCCTTCTGGTGTTTGAGTGACTTTTCTGGCCCTAATTAGAGTCCTAAGAGTATGTCTGGTCCAGGGACTTTTAATTGACTGCCAGACAAAATTGGTAATCGGTGCATGGGGAAGGGAGGTCAAGGAGAGCCGAGTGGAATGAAATCTTTCTATCCCCTGCCACCCCTCTTCCTCCTCTTGCTTCAACCAGGAAATAATTGGTGCTAACTGGGCTGCTAAGTAATACAATTTAAAATCCGGATACGCAAGGCCTCCCCTCTCCTTAGACTGGGAGAGAAGCTCCATACTAACTCGGCGCTGACCATCCTGCCAGACAATCCGAGATGATTCCCTAAAACTCCAGTCCAAAATCTCCTCAGGACCCCTAGTGGTAAAGCCTGGGATAGAAATATAAGCCGGGGTAACATGTTCATTGTTATTATTTCCACTCTGCCTCCCAGGGAGAGTGGAAGAAGCTTCCATCTTATAATATCAGCAGAGATTTCTCTCCAGATCCTCCCATAATTTAACTCAAACAGGGCGGACAGGCATGGAGTAATTTTGATTCCTAAATATCTCACCATATTAGCCATGGCCCATTTGTAAGGGAAATTCTCCATTACCCTCCTAGGAACTGTTGCTCCAAACAGTATGGCCTCAGATTTATTGTAATTTATTTTATATCCCGATACCCGTCCATAGGTCTCTAATTCCCGCTCTAATGCCACAAGAGATGTTTCCGGGGAGGTGATATAAAAAAGGGAATCATCAGCATAGATATTTTATCTTCTCTATCCCCCACCCTAATACCCCTGATGTCTTTTGCTGATCTAATTCTCACTGCCAGTGGTTCTATGCACAGGGCAAATAATAGAGGTGACAAGGGGCATCCCTGCCTCGTCCCCCTTGTAAGGTGAAACCTCTCTGTTGTGAAATCATTTACCCAGACCATGGCCTGTGGGGCAGCATAGAGGGCCCCCACACTCTCTGAACTTAGGTCCGAATCCTATCTCCAACAGGGTATGATGGGGAAAGCCCCAATTGACCCTGTCAAAGGCCTTTTCTGCATCCATAGAAATGGCCAGGGTACATTCATTGATTGATTGTTGATCTGTAATCAAGTTTAAAAGGTGTCTAATATTATCATGCAAAAGTCTCCCATTGATGAACTCCGTTTGATCCAGGTGGACCAGGCGTCCCACCACCCCTTGCAGCCTCTTGGCTAAAATCGAAGCATAAATCTTCTGATCAACATTTAACAAGGAGATCGGTCTGTAGGACCCACATTCCCCCAGATCCTTGCCTTCTTTGTGTATTGCTGTGCATATTGCCAGCTCGGTGGTGTTATACCATTCTGCTGGACCTCTCTGCACACATCACCCAGCAGTGGGCTCAGTAGGTCCTTAAATGTTTTATAGAACTCTGCTGGCATGCTGTCTGGGCCGTGGGCCTTACCTATTCGCATTGCCTGCTGGCTTGCTAGAACTTCCTCATTCCCTAGAGGAGACTACAGAAAATCTCTCTCCTCTTGGGGTAGCCTTTGAAGTCTGGTCCCCTCAAAGAAATTGTCTAGATGATAATTAAAGTCTTCTACTGGTTCCTGAGAATGTAAAAATGTATAAATATTTTTAAACTGGTTAGGAATATCTTCTGGATTGGAGGCCCATTTCCCCTGTGTGGTTTTCACCTTAAGAATATTCCTTGAAGCAGCTTCCTTCCAGGTCTGCCAGGCAAGTAATTTGTCTGCCCTCCCTCCTGATTCATAAAACCGCTGGCGGGAATATTTGAGCTGCCTCTCTATTTCCCCATCTAATATCTTATTTAACTATTGTCTGGTGTCATCTAATTCTTTTTTAATCTCTGGATTCAAAACTATTTTATGTTCTACTTCTAGATCCCATAATTTGGCTTCCAGCTCTGTGGTCTCTTTTTTTTCAGTTCAGAGGCATATTGTATGATTTTCCCAGTCAAATAACCCTTAAGCCCATCCCACCATATAGCTGCTGTAGTTTCATATGTTGGGGTATGGTGAGTGTATTCCTCAACTGCCCCCTGCACCCACTCATTAAATTCAGCTTTATTTAGTAAGGAAGCATTTAGTTTCCATGTGGAATTTTTCACTTCCGGGGTCATATGTAGCCTTATCTGGACCATACCATGGTCAGAGAGTGTCAGAGCATGGATTTTGCCTCCTCCACTCTGTGTGCCCATTCTTTAGGCATAAGTACCAGATCAATCCTAGAATAAATGCCACGAGGGGATGACCAACAGGAATAATCCCTAACTCTTGGGTGTAAGTAACACCAAATGTCTAAAAGACCCAGGTCTCTCATGATTCTTGCCAGAGTTCTCACTGCTCTAGAGGGTGGCCCTCGGTTAAGGCCAGACTGATCCAGTATGGGGTTCAACACTAAATTGAAGTCCCCGCCTATTACTAATAACTCTCCCTGGGAGGCACTGCCCTGAGCAGTGCTTTTTTCAGAAAGGCATGATTTTCCATCTCTGAGTTGGGGGCATAGACATTTAATATTGTACAGGGCTGGTCCCTGTATCTGCCTCTTACTATAATGAATCTACCATCTTCGTCAGCGTCACAACTCTTCATTTGAAAAGGACATTCCTTATGCATTAGGATAACTACTCATCTTCTATGGGGGTGAGGTAAATAAGGGGCCGCAAAAACCTGGCCCACCCATGCTCTCTTCAACTTGGCACTCTCCTTGAGGTCCAGATGGGTCTCTTGTAAGAGGGCTATCTCTTCCCCTACCTGCTTGAGTTAATTTACT
Organism: Neoceratodus forsteri; assembly: GCA_016271365.2. Classification (NCBI taxonomy): domain Eukaryota; kingdom Metazoa; phylum Chordata; order Ceratodontiformes; family Ceratodontidae; genus Neoceratodus; species Neoceratodus forsteri. The sequence goes on along the minus strand of JADMNL010000028.1, from coordinate 173,131,111 downwards.
CTTTGCCTCTTAATTGGACTGCCCATCCCTCGAACATTGTAAGTTATAACTACTCCTTCCATCATTTTAACCATGTCTCCCCTTCCATCCTCTACATTCATGCCATGGAGTCACCCTATTTTACCCTGAGTAACAGTAACTTAAACAGTAACTTAAGCAAACATGAACTTTATGTAACACATATAAAGTGCTTCCAATGTATTATTTTCACCCTGCCCACTTTGTCAATGTTAGTAAGCCAGCTGGGTGTGGCCCTACCAATCGGGCTAAGCAAGCATTATCCTGCGCTTTGAGGGAATTGGCTTTTACTACTTGCCAAACCTCAGTTAATTAACTGCTTCCCTCCTGTTGATACCCCACCACCAATTGTTTCTGTTTGCATCTTTCCAGTGATTATGTAAGCTAATAAGGTAATTTCTGTTTCTTCTCCCCAAGGAATAGACATGTATCGGGGAAGATAGGAGACACCTCCCCTACTATTACTTAGAGAAATAAAGAGGGGTCACTCTGTGCATCCACGCCAACTTCCTTCCCCTTCCCCCTGTCCACAAGGGTCAGGGTTGATATACCACTGCATCCCTCTATACTCAGGAGCCAAGGATGGCACCCAGGGGCAGGGTGGTATTGTACTCTTGTCTGTTATGACCTACCAAAAAGAGAAAGTAAGAAAAAAAGAAACCAGCCAGCTTAGCCCAGGCCTCCACCTACAAGGCGCATAGAACAAGGTCTAAGCCCCCCCCCGTTACCATCAGCCCATCGCTTCCGATATCCGAAATGGAAAAAGGGGGTCGCGGTCCCTTACCTTGTTTTCTCCCATTGGCGTAGATGCACCAGCGAAGAGTCCCCCTCACACCCAATGAATTTCTCCCCCACAATGTGCTGGCTATCCAGCACCCTACAACTCCCCAAGCCCTCACAGACTTGTCAGTCAGTAAACAAGCCCTTCTGTATCATGAGAAGAGAGCAGTAAGCCCAAGCAGAAAAGGATATCAAAATGTCCGCTCAGGTCCCTGCGATATCGTCACTTTCCCTAGATAGTCCCACTGGTGGATCCTCCTCCATATTCAGGTTTGATTCCTTCCCATTCAGTCTCTGTGGGTCCTCAACCACTTCCCCATGTCTTGAGTTTCTTTTCCTCTTCCACGGCTCTGTCTCCCTTCATCTGGACTCTGCAAAAGGGAATCCAGTCTGCTTAAAAGATCACCAGGAACCTTCAACTCCAACAGGGCAGAGCTAGCCTCTGCAAGTGATCGAAAGAACACTGGGCCCTTAGGCAGGAAAATTTTCAGTTGAGCAGGAGCAATAAGGTGCATTTTAAAGTTCTTTGCTGGCAAATTGGTTTTAATTTCAAGGAGAACTCTCCACTTCTGCTGTGTATAAGGGGTGAAGTCATCGTCGAAAAACAGGCGTGTATCACCAAACAGCACTGTCTTTTTGGTCCAGGCCGCCTGAAGCACCAATGTCTTGGTGTGGTAATTGAGGAATTTTAATACAATAGATTGGGGAGTAGCCTTCGGGCCCACAGTCTTTTTTGCCAATGCTGTGTGAGTGCGAACTATATTGAGAGACTGATCCATAGGTAGATCGAGTAGCTCCTTCAGAAAGCTCTCTATGAAGGCTTTCATCTTCTCCCCCTGTTCAGTGTCCTCGGGGACTCTGTAAATCCGAATATTGGCACTGAGAGATCTTAGTTCCAAGTCGTCCAGTTTTTCCATCCATTCTCTATCCCTCTTTAAAAGGTATTGGAGTACTTCTTCATGTTCTTGTGCCTTGGTATTTGTCTCCGATAGGCCCACTTTGAGCTCCCCCATTATTTTGGCCACCGTTACTACCTCTGACTTCATCTACAGTACTGTTTTTCCCATTTTTTGCATTGTCCCATTTATTTTTTGGACCTTCCGATATAGCCTCTGAGAAGTGATAGTGAATTCCTCCTCCATTTCATCCTCTGAATAAGTAGCTGGTGGGGCGGGTGGGTCTGGGGCCTTGTTCTTCCCATCTGCTTGAGGCCTCATGAGTCCGGTGCCAGAGTCGACTTTAAATATTCATAAAGATTTTCCTTTGAGCAGCCTTTCGGCTGCATTTTTTAAAGACAATTTAGTTAGTCCTTCATTCTGCTATGTGAGGAATCGATAGGTGCCAGAATCAGCTGAATTTAGCAATTTAATATTCCGGGGGGGTCGGAGTGCCGATATCTAGCTGTGCATGAGGAGGAAGGTGGAACCAGAAGAGGGGGCTTTCATTTCTATGTCTGATGTGAAAGAAGAATTTCCAGCTCTTAAAAGATCTTTTGTGAGCCCAAATTCTTTCATGAGTCAAAATTCTTCTTTCGTATGGCTGCCATCTTATTTTTGACTTTTTTAAATTTAAAAACCCATAAAAATGATGTCCTAGAGAAAAGCAAACACATGAATCTAATTAAACGTGCTCTACATAGCTCAATTGTGGAATTTGTTTTTGCAAAATGACCCCAAAAAATGGTTTTGGGACATCCCTAAAATCATAAGTGGAAGGTTTAGCAAGGGTTTAGTGAGGGCTCATTTGAAGGAAGTATAACCTAAAGGTTAGAGTAATGATCTGTGAATGAACTTGATCCATCTAACAGACCAGACCTGGGTTTGAGTCTCACAACCTCCACTTGAATACTGTGTGACTCTGAGCAAGTCACTTAACCACCCAGTGCTCCCAGGCCCCCCTGAAAACAGGCACTTGTGCCTATTGGGCCTAACTCAGTTGCCAAAGACTAAAATAAATAAAATAAAAAATAAAATATTTCTTTTGTGAGATCATAAGCTTAGTGAGGGCTCATACAAAAGAAGTAGTTATTTCATGAGATCATATTATAGAAGAAAATTGTTTCATGAAAGACAAATGCGGCCATTCACCTACATTCTTTGTATGAGAACAATGTGTCTTTCTTGACATCTGCAGTCGCAGGTGGAGATGTGCCGCTGGCTTGTGTGCCAGCAGTAAGCCAGTGATTGCTCTCTCTCTCTCTCTCTCTCTCCTCTCTCTCTCTCTATATATATATATATCTCACATCTCTATCTATCTGTCTATCTTTCTTTTTTATTTATTTTTATTTCCTCCCTCCCAGCTCAATCAGCCCTCCATTGTCCTCCCCTGATATGCAGAATATTAAGTTAGTGTTAGTGGATCAGGATGCCCACCTCTGATACCCCTTTCCTAACCCCTTCCCCTCCTCAATAAAGAGTATAGATGGTAGCACTGGTTTGTCCACCCCTGGTGCCACCATAAAGTACAAGTGCAGTCAACCATGGGGTACCCAATTCTTACTGTTGGATCCAGTAGAGGAGAGGAAAAAACTAAAATAATCCTTATTGTCTTTTTCTATTTTTGTACCCTTTACCCTACACAGGAAAGAAAATGGGTCCATCACCCATCTAACCCCTACACCTCCCGCCCACCCCACCCTGACCCCCACTCAGCACCACCACCCCATCCCTCCACACACCCTCACTCACCTACAATTGCCCCACAATGTAGATCCACTCTCTGATTAGAGACACGTCTTGCTGTTGGAACTAGCGACTGCAGCATGAGAAAATAAGGTAAGTCTGGTTAAATGTATTTCAATGGGGTTTGGACTTTTACTCATAACCTTGTCACTTTTTTAAATATTTTTACATGATATTTCCAACATGGCCATTTTGGGACCCCACCTCATGAACAAGGGAGATGGAATTTTTTAAATTTGGCCCAAAAGTGTATTTTACAGTTGCTGCGTGAAACTGCCTTTCAGACAGGATTTGGAAATTTTCACCTACTGGGTTCAAGAGGTGGGGTATTAAGAAGGCTATGTTGAAAAAATTGGTGTAAAAACATGGTCAGATAACCAAGCTATGGTGAACATTGAAATATTTCAATGTTCACTCATAACTTCACAAATTTTTAACATTTCTCCACCAAACTTTCAAGATGACCATTTTGGGACCCTTCATCATGAACAAGGCAGGTGAAAATTTTCAAATCTGCCCCAAAAGGTGATTTCATAGCTGCTTTGGGAAGTCATGTTTCAGCAGGATTTGAAAAACTTCACCTACCCTGAGGCTATGTTGAAACTTTGGTATAAGTGAACATTGAAATATTTAAATGTTCACGCATAACTTTGCTAATTTTCAACATCTTGACTTGAAACTCAACATTGCCATTTTTTACATCACCTCATAAGTGCGACAGGTGTAGTTTTTTAAAATCCTGGATGAGATGTGTTTTTGTACATGTGTAAAATAACATTGTGGCCAGTATTCTTAAAAATGACACGTCATGTTTCCCCACACCAGGCACTTGGGTTAATATCCCATTACTGACACTGTAGTGCAGCATGAGGGGGGTGCTGCACTCCTGAGGTGCTGTCTTTCGGATGAGACGTTAAACTGAGGTCCCATCTGCCTGTTCTGGTGGTAGTGCAGGTGGATGTTAAAGATCCCATGGCACTTCTTAAAAAAGAGCAGGGGAATTTCCCCGGTGCAATGGCCAAATTTCCTCCATTTGCAAAAAATACCACCAACAGCTTCATCCAGTTCAAGGTCAGTTGACATTCATCTGTATCCCTCCCACCCCAGGTCATGCCTGAAAATAGGCAGGATTTGTCTAGTGCACTTACCCTGTGAACAAAAACTAAATAAATAAACAAACAAATAAATGTTTATAAGGGGGAGTCATAAAATGACTATCTTTAACATTTGGGGTCAAAATAAAAAAAAATTAAGAAATGTTATATATATTACCAGTCTTTACCCCAGTGGGTAGTGCTTTGTGATACCATGCAGGTAAACTGAGTTCAGGGACAAGCTCAGTGACTCAGCTGGATGGGCAAAGGTGGGGGGGCAGAGCAGTCATATGACACCATCCCCCAACATGGGATGGGAAGGTGTGAGGGTACCCACATGTACTGTAGTACCATATAGTAGAGAAAACTTTTCTCTTGGTGTAGGTCCCTGCACCTGTGGGTGCCAGAGGCACTGTGTTTTGGCTGACAGATGGATTCTTTGCCATGTGCATCTGTTTCTGCAGCTACATGGAAGCACAGGACTGAGAGGGCCCTGCACTTCCACACCAGACAGACCTATGAATTGTTGGCATATGCTGCTGTATGGAACTGCAGGACCCACAAGGCTCTGCATTTCTGTAGGCAGAGATAATCTTTCAGTGGCACAGGGCCCAGAGGGCCCTGCACATCTGCATCTATTCATGTACATCTCGAAGGAACCTGTGTGAATAAGGATATGATTTCACTACCTCAAAAATAAAGAAAATTCTTCTAATAAAACTGCATTTATGCACCAGTGTGGGCACAAGTTAATGCCACAAAAGTAAGGAAATGTGATGTTAGAGTTTTCAACTTTAACTCCCCCCTCACCACCCCAAGCAGAAAATGGACAAAACCACACAAGCAACCACAAACAGCCATCATCTGGTAAGGTAAAAAACATTCAGCTCTTTCCAGATGGCACAAATGCAGTAGCACTTATGTGCTACCTTTGTAGATTTGTATCTGTGGCTACATAAGCACAGGCCCCACAGGAACATTTGCTTATGTAGCCACACCCATGTGTGTATGTTGTACAGCAAGCATGACTAATGTGGCTGCGGAAGCACAGGCCCCCAGACAGAAGGTCCCATGAGGACTATGGCTATGCAGGCAGAGGCACTCATACACGCTGTATGAGGTACATTGCTAGATAGCATGATCTGCTAGTCTGTGGTTTTCTAAATGCAGCTGTGTTACTGAAAAACTGCTACCTTCTTGAACAGTTTCTAGAGCCACTGCTGAAACCATGATATCCACATTGTAACATTACTGCTGGCTGTATAACTGCAGGCCCTGCAGGAGCCTGCCTTTTTGGAGCTAGATGTTGATACATATGTCTTACACCTGTGACTGAAGATGCCCATGCTTCTGCAGACAGAAGTACTGTTGCAATTTGGTATCATGAATTTTGTGGCACCTGCCCTTCTGTAGCCAGAGGTCGGTGTGTATGTCTTAAACCTATGGCTGCAGAAGAGCAGACCCATCAAGTGTGTGTATCTCTTACAGTGTCCATGAGTAAAATCGTCAGAAGAGGTTACACTGGGTCAGGGTGCCAGGATAGACAGGAACAGAAAAGAACAAATCCTGCACTCACCACCCATACAAATAAGGACTGCTCATGAGGTCGTAAGGTGCTTCATTTTATTTCAATGTGCAAATGTGCAACACAGCTCCAGATGCATTTCAGAATGCCTAGATTCCTTTAATTAGATTTTGTAGGTGATAGATGTGTGCATGAGTCAATGTACTTGTTTTTATTAGTTTCTTGTGCAAGTCTCTTGTCATTTTTCCATTTTTGTTTGATCACCATGAGATCAAGGTAAGAGATCTGTTTTGCATCATGCTCCATAGTGAAAGACACATTTGGAACACATTCATTCAAGTGTCTGAAAAAAATCATTGGGTTGTTCTTCAGATCCATCCCAAATAAGTATGATATCATCTATGAAGCATTTATATAGCTTAACAGATGGAGCAAACATGTTTCCCTCTCTTAGTATGTATTTTTCCTCAATGTCTGTCATATATATATTTGTGTACATGAGGGCCATACTGGCCACCATTGCTGTCCCCTGTTTTTGCAGATGGACCTGTTCTTTAAATGTTAAATAATTATTAAATAGGAGAACTTCTGACAAATTTAAAATGCATTTGTTTGGTGGTTTAAAGCCTCTTTTTGTACTTCCAACCCTTGGGCATGTGGGATGGAGGTGTAAAGACCCCTCATATCAGTTGTCACTAATAATATGCTGTTTAAAGCTCGTCTCTGACTACTGGAGACTTTTAAAATGTGAATTAAGTGTCTTGGGTCCTCTGAAAATGATTTTGACTGTTCTACTAAATTTTTACAATGAAAGTCAATAAAAATTGATAATAGTTCCATTCTCGAGTCAAGACCTGAGTTCATAGGTCTCTCTGGTGGTACAGTGGGTTTTTTAATGTATTTTTGACTATACATAAAACAATGGAATTATGGGATGTTGCGATTTTAATGCTCTCACTACCCAGGGCTCTTTGGGCTCAATCCATTTCCTTTCTTTTGCCTCATCAATTAGAGATGCTGTTTTCATCTTCAAATCATCAAAGGGGATACTAGTCACTTTTTCATGGGTGGTTGCGTCATTTAATTGATTACAACACTCCTGCTGATAATCTCGTGTCCAAAAATAACAATCCCGCACCATTATCAGGTCCCTTGATTACTGTGGTCTCATCATTTGGAAGGTATTTTAATGCCTCAAATTCTGCCTTTAATAAACTGAACTCTGTACTGATTTTTACTTCTTTTTATAATCAGGTCAGTTTCATTCCTCACCATCTGGCTGTAAGTATCTATACTGGATGGAATGGGTCCCGGTCGAAGGAAAGAGAATTTTACGTTTAGAGATTCTAAACCTATTTTCTATCCCCTCCATGCTACTGTCTGAAATTTCATGCTACTGTCAGAATCTGTATTGTAACATGTATTATGGAGAGGAGAGAGAGAATAGGTTTAGACTATACAGTAACAGATTCAGAGGAGGTAAACCTATATATAGAGGAGCCAGAAGGGAGAAGTTTTACCCACAGCATGTTAGGAATCAATTTCAGGGTTTTTACAGGAAAGAATGAAGTGGTAGTAGTGGGGAGCTTATGGGAAGACTGTTCCAAGCCCACTGAATGGGAGATTGGTCAAGGCGGAGGAAAATGTTATTTCCTGGAGAGTGGTCAGATGGCAGAGTGGAAAACTGCTGCCTCAGCCTCCATCTCTTAGGCACTGAATTAATTTAAATCAGTGCAACCAACACCTTTAAATCACTACTTGAGCCTCTAGGGCCTCAGGACTGGAAGCTGGTAGCCAGGGAAAGGAACAATGGTTAGGCAGTTTATGGCACTGCCACAGATCTGGACAAGTTGCTACCAGTGCCAGTGTTGGAATTACATTTTGTGAGGTTTGGAGCCCCCTTCCATTATAGGTAAATAGCAGACAAACATGAACTACCAGGGATCATTTCAGGACTTCACTTTCATAATCCTAACACTGCTGCCACTGGAAGGCCCAAAGTGAGAGAAATCTGTCAATAATTCAAACTGCCCATCTTCTTGTAAACCAGCTTGCATATGCCATGCCGTCCTCACTACCACTGTGATGCAATGGAGACCAGCATGCTAGCATTCAACAGCAATAACAGCAACAGCAAGCAGGCAGGTATAGGCCCAAGGTCACCAGAGTCAAGGATGGGACAATGTGTTTTCTATCTCTAATGGGCTATATCTATTGCTTAAGTTAATGAGTTCTTCAGGATTAGTCATGACCCTTCTAACATTTTTGTGGTGTTTTGTACCACTGAAATATACCAAGCATCACTTTTATCTTCTCTGCCTCTTTTGTGAAGATTTTCTAATGAGGTGGGGTTGTTTGTCTCATCAAAGTCTTCCCTTCTTATTCTCCTGGCTTTATCCTTATGATGATGGAAGTTTAAGGAGTTTTCTGCTACAATTGTTAGTATGAAATTTTCACTTCAGTTGGTGTCTTGCACCTTCTGTAACTCAAATTCAGCTATATCCAGTTTTAATTTGAGGGTCTGGAGGGTTATACATTTGCCACACATGAGAGTTCTTTGGGGGATTTGTGTAATTTTAACTGTGTTCGTAATACACTGACAGCACTTCACAAAAGATCCCTCCTTGCATAGCAGCTCAAGAATGTCTCATGTGGGGTCCATACTTATCAAGAAGTTATTTATTATTTGTAATGAGATGTAAATCTTACCTAGAGAGAGAGGGAGAAAAGGACAAGGCTATCTGATCTGGCTTACTGGTCTGCACATGCACTCGCCAACACTTGGTTAGCATGGGACCTTTATTCTGGTGGACTGGAATTGCAATTCTTTGGGACTTCTGTTTCATGCTAGAATATAACTTTAGATTTGAGATTTAATTTGCCCACAGAACCTTCCTACTCTGATGTGACACCCCCAGAGGCTGCTGATTTTAAGCAGGTACCCCAGCACACAGTACGCCTACTGCTTCAAACCCACAGAGTGAAAGAGAGAACGAGAACGAGAGTGTTGGGTGGCTCAGGAGTTAGATTTTTGCTCATAGTGGTCGAGCCAAAGCTAGGCACTTAAACTCCAGCCAGCCTTTGCCTGCTCACTTCTAGCCCCATGGTTGGCCACAAGGATGTTTTGCAGAGGGGAACCAATTTATGAGACTATTACTAAGAGTCCGATATTTTCTGCCTTTTAATTTTTAGAAATTCTTCTAATAAGTATATCCCCTTTACAAGAGGGTCTTAATAACCCTTATCCTAAAAACAATATGATCAAACTCCTCCTAAATACCAAACTAAATGTTGGGATCCTGGACTCAGGATCAAACAGTGAAAGGTCTGCTATTGTTCAGATATCTGTATCCTGTGTTATTATTGTCTGTTATGTATAAATTCTTCTCATGCCTGGTTTGTGAACTTGTATTCATAAAAAGACATTTCTTTTGAAACATTGATTTTTCTTGAAATGCTTTTGAACTAAGAAGGTTGAACTACAGCTGTGGCTATTGCTCATTCAGAAGTCTTTTCTAGCTTTTCAGGGTCAGATTTCATTGTAGACTTATTAAATTCTGCTGCTTGAAGAATTTGCTTTCCACAAAAAGCACGCGTTATAGCTTTTTTCCATTACCCTTTCATTTCCAGTATTTTTTCTATTTATCCCATTATCTTTCCACTAACTGTCTTAAACACCATTGCACACAACAACACTTGCTTTAGTGTCAGGGCTGTGATACAAATGCCAGCATCCTCACACTTCAGGGCCCCGGCCAGTGAATTGGTCAGCATCAAAGGCCTCATATTCAGCTTATCCTGCCTCCTGCACTCTGGGGCTATGGTAGCTTGCTTTCCAGAATTTATCCAGGAGAGGCAGTGTTGACAGCAGGGCTCAGAAAGCAGAAATTAACTTGAAATACTCTGCTCTGTTCCAGCTACTTAAAGGGTAGCTCTTGAAACCCCAGACAGTGTGGCAGCTGCTGCAAAAATGCCCACTTAGGGCTTTTGGTATGAAATTGATTTTTTTACTTACCTGCTGCATTGGGATTTTACTTTTAAATAACTGCACCATTCACAATGTCTGCAGAGCTGCCTGTGGCCAGTTATGCTAATGAGGGCTACCAACTCTGCCATTTGTTGGTAGCCCTCATTAGCATAACCTGCATGGTGCAAGCCATGCGGGTGCATGAGATGGCCATGGGTGCCTCTGCAGACGTGGATGGCGCGGTTGTTTAAAAGTAAAATCCCAATGCAGCAGGTAACTAAAAAAAATCACTTCCATGCTGAAAGCTCTACTCAGGCATTTTTGTGGCAGCTGCTGCACTGTTAAGGGTTTCAGGTGTTTACCTTTAAAGACCCAGTGTACTGCATGAAATTAATATTAACTTCCAAAAATAGTAAATTATTTTCTATTTTGTTAATTACCAGATTTATTTCTTGGCAGTACAAGGTGTGATATGTGGAACAGTGCTCTACTTGGAAGCTAATGTTGCTAGTTCATTTCCTCCTCGTACATTATCAGCCTTATGACCTCACTGTCTGTGACATCACAACTAACCAAGCAAAACCAACCACCTGCTGCAAGATCAAACATGTGTGATGTCACAGTGAGTGAGGTCTCAATTCTGATAATATGTCAAGAGGAACACAACTAGATATGTCAGCATCCAGGTAAATTAGTGCTGTTTGTATCACACCTAATACTAGAAACCCTTCCATTGAGCAAAGGGAAAAAGAAAAATACTTCAGAATGTGCATGTGAAATGACAACGTGCAACACCCCATGAGTCCATTCTGGCAGAGGACATGAATGAATATTACAGAAGGCAGGTTAAAAAAATTATTAGCTTTGCTAAAAAGCCTCATGGTGGCGGGGGGGGGGGTTGCTTTTAAAATGCTTTGCTTTCCATTAAGTAACCTCCTGTGTTGAACTTGCTCTTGGACTTAATTATCTTTTAATACTGCTACCATCTGAGGAGTGAACTTGTATCTCACTGAGCATTACTGATATAATTTGAGTAGTGAACTTGTATCTCACTGTGCATTACTGATACAATTTGAGTAGTGAACTTGTGACTCACTGTGCATTACTGCTACCATTTGAGGCATGAACTTGAATCTCACTGTGCATTACTCTACCATATGAGTAGTGAAATTGTATCTCACTGTGCATTACTGCTACCATCTGAGGAGTGAACTTGTATCTCACTATGCATTACTGCTACCATCTGAGGAGGGGACTTGTATCTCACTGTGCATTATTGATACCATTAAGCAGTGAACTTGTATCTCACTGTGCATTACTGCTACCATTTGAGTAGTGAACTTGTATCTCACTGTGCATTACTTACACCATTTAAGTAGTGAACTCATACCTCACTGTGCATTACTGCCACCATTTGAGTAGTGAACTTGTGTCTCACTGCACATTACTGCCATCATTTGAGTAGTGAACTTGTATCTCACTGTGCATTACTGCTACCATTGGAGAGTGAACTTGTATTTCACTGTATATTTTATAATACTGCTGCTATCTCCTACCTGTTATGACTGAGCTTTCTACCTTATTTGTTATCATTTGTATCTAGGGTAATCTTGGGTATACTACAGTTGCTGCTACATTTATTGTGCTTATCTTTTTGCTGCATGCGTCAGTTTCATCAGCTGTAATCTCATTACCCTGTCTGGTATTATCATGCTGCCACTGTTTTAAATGTATTACAGTCTTCCAGATCATGTCTGAAATGGTCCTCTTATGCCTAGTGCACTTGCCTGATGAACTGGACAAACAAACACACAATCTGATAGGTGGAGAACGTTGCAAAAGGGTTATTAACATCTGGAAACCCTCTTGTACAATAAAATAATTTGAACTGTGCAGTAGCTATAAAAATATTAATTTAACAAACTTTTTGTTTAGTAATAACATTAAGGTACTCAATGGAATGGGTTTTCTTTGGTAATCTAACCCCAACAGTGTAAAGCATTCAGCTTAGCCTTATACCTTATGATTACCCTAAAGTTAGAGTAACAGGTGGAAATCCCACCACTGGTTATGCCTTACTGCTTAAAGCAGCAATATTTGTTAGCTGCCACGTAGCATTGTCAGCAAAAAAAAAAAAATTCTGGCAAGAACCTCAATATTCTATGATGATTTTTCTTTTTGTTTTCTTTTCCTGCTCCTGTGCCATGCCCACCATGAAAATAATAAGTATCTTTAATGGGCAGACTGGGTGGGTCAAGCGGTCTTTATCTGCTGTCAAAGTCTATGTTTCTATGTTTCTCTCTCTTGGGACAGTGATGTGCTTTCAGTTGCCAGAAACATGTGGTAGCCCCATTCCCAAAGGATTCACACTATGAATCTAGTATGTAAATTCAACAAGTAAGCTCAGTGGAGGAGATTTTTATCAAATTGCAAGTGCCAGCCTCTTTTACTGACTTGAGTCATTAATTGCAAAATTAGCAATAAAAGCTATTTTAAAATTATCTGAGAAAATTGAAAATACACAGAAGATCAATCTAAGGATGTCAGAAATATTTTTGTGCTAAAAAAATATATGATGTGTTGCCTGCAAAGGACATTATTGATGAGCAGAATCTTCATACTACAAGATGGTGATGCTGAATAAAGGGAATCCTGCTGGGGACAGCCGCAAAGAGCAAGGAAAGGTGGCAACTGTGTGGCCCAGCATGAGATTTTCCCAGCTAGGACCCTCCAATGGAGAAAGGTCTGGCTATGAACAATAAGGTCAATGGAATGGCTGGTAGATTAGCCTCGTCATTGAAACTTCAATTGACTTCATTAAAACATGTTGAAGCTACGCTGACAGATGTCATTGTGTGATAGTGGGCTATGCCAAGGATGTGCAACATGTGAATAACAGGCTGGAGCTGCTTAAAAACCAAATGTGGAGTAACAGTATAAGTACTTTTGGTGTGCCTGAAGGATTGGAAGGAGATTATGCCCCATTAATTGTCACTGACTGGTTTAAAGAGCAATTCATGGATCAGGGTGACCTTTCAGAACTGAAAATTGTGAATGCTTATAGCGTGCAGTCACAAAGGAGGACATTGATGGAAGTCCCATAAGTTCTGATGGTGGTAGTCTACAGTTGGGAACACCAGAGACAGGTTACTAAATCTAGCAAAAAGGCATGGCCCCCTGAGTGTTAATGGACAGACTGTACACCTCTTTGCAGACATTTCCTATGCAACCCGTCAGTGTGGCAAAAGGTTCGATGGTGAAAGAAGTAAACTGAGGGACTTGGGAATTCCCTATGCCATGTTATTCCCTGCAAAACTCCAGCTGATGTAGCAAGATCAAGTTTACCTTTTCACAGATCCAGCAGATGTGGGAAAAATGGCAGCAAAAATGGAGGTACATCACAAAAAGGCACCCAGATTGACAAAACTCAGATGAGGAGATGGAGAAGACGTGAATGGCTGCCATCAAGAATGGCTGATAAGTTAACTGTTATTTCAGCCTGAAGTAGTTTTTTTTTTCCTGTCAAATTTTTAATACAGTTTGTTTAATTTTCTGCAGTTTAAAAGTCTAGGAACGAGCTTCTGGTAAGCACTTTTACTTTCTCTATTGATCACGTCTGGAGATGTTAAGTTTTTAATAACAACTTTCAATCGATGATCTGGACTATCTTGGGCTTCAATACACAAGTACTATAACTGTCACTAGGACTAGTATGCATTACATTTTCACCACTTCATAGTTGTCTTTAGAAACTTTTTGGAACAGAAATGTAGACGACTTTGTACTTTTGGAGTATAACTGTACCTCTATAGTACTTTAGTGGAGTTACATGTTTGTCATAAAGAGGGGCTGTGAGAATGCTATAGTTCTATATAGAAACCCAGACAGATACTAAGTTTTCTCTGTCAGTGCATTAGCTTAAGCTAGTAATGTGGTACCTGTCACAAACGCACTCAGCAGGCCAGGCCCTTTGCTCCCACAGTGCCAACCTCCGAGCGCAAGAGTGTGAACAGGTAACAGACAGGATAACCCTCCTGTCTGCTTGTGGGTCTGAATCACCTTTGGTCTCAAGTTCTGGGGGGATTCAAACTGTGAACCTTATGCTAGCGTACCAAAATGTACAGGCTCAATAATATTCTCTTTGGGGGGTTGCAATATATCTTTCACCTAAGGGCAGCTAACCAGGTATCCAAAATGAACCCTTAAAACTCTGTAAAAGACCTTAGGTATATTCTTACCTTTTCCCAGTTTAGTAACACCATCAAGCTCTTGAACAATTGTCAGACTTAACCATCTATATGTCACATGCAAAAAAGAACTGGCAGACAACCCAAGGCAGTCCATATTACCTCTAAGTGCCTATAGTTAGATCAGAGAGCTGAGAGCTCTGTCTCTCTAGCATCCCAACATGGAATATAACCCCAAGTCCAGGCACAGTATTCAGTTTAAAACTCTGTGTCACCATACCTCTTCTATGAGTCATCTAGCTCCTCCTTTTAGAATATAAAAACAATTACAAACAGGATGTCATATCAGGAGGTATATTAAATAAGGTGACATCAGCAAAAACTCATTTCCCAAATTATGACAGTTTTTATTCAAGCCTTTCCTTTGAACTGGTGGCTAATTCATGTTTTCCCAAGGAACATCAAAGTTTTTTTTACAACTCTATAGTTTGTCACCTAGATGCGAAATAGCCATGTCCTGTAATAAAATGTATATTTAGCTTCCCAACTTCAAAGCATGTCATAAAAAGGTCATAAAATACAATTTCTCAAGGAAGTTAATTACATTACAGAGATCGTCTGGTCAATTATATATCCTGTAGTTTTCACTGAAACCTGGGAGGGGGGCACCCACGGAGCACAGACTCACATACTATATTTTTATATTACAAATATCATACAGCAATCATAACCATCTGGCCAAGCGTCACAATCCTCCCCACCTAGACTGAATTAGGGTGCTCTATCCCCTGCATGGGATGAGCTTCCCAAGTCAGTTCACTCCTCATACAGACGCGATAAGCCATCTGTGTTCTGATTGGTCGATCCAGCCCTCTGTAAGATTGTCATGTCATACCTTTGTAAGGCAAGACTCCATCTTAATAGTCTGTCATTAGTTTTTCCCATTTGTGTCAGCTAAACCAGGGGGTTGGGGTCAGTTTGTACCTCAAAATGCTGCCCATATAAGTATGGCTATAACTTCTTTAGGGCCCACACTATGTCAAGACACTCTTTTTCCACAGTAGAGTAAGCCTGCTCCCTGGGAAGTAACTTTTTACTCAGGTATCCTATGGGGTGATCTTTCCCTTGGTTGGATGTCTGACTCAGTACTGCCCCAATACCCACATCTGAGGTGGCATTCTGGACTATAAAGGATCTGCTATAGTCAGGACATGTCAATACAGGAGCACTGCACAGTGCCTCCTTCAGTCGGGTAAAGGCTTTTTCACAGGCTGGTTCCCAGGTAATTTTCTTAGGCATCTTTTTCTTTACCAGGTCAGATAGGGGAGCAGACAGGGCACTGTAATTGGGTACAAATTTCCTATAGTACCCTGCTGTCCCTAGAAAACTCCTGACCTGCTTCTGCATTTCTGGTCTGGGCCATGCCTTGATCACCTCTTTTTTACTTGGCTAGGACAGAACTGTCCCTGGCCTACAACATGTCTGAGGTATGCCACTTCAGCCATGGACACCTGGCACTTCTCAGCTTTGGCAGTGAGCCCGGCTCTCTGTATCCTGCCCAGCACTTCCCTAAGGTGGAACAGATGTTCCTCTCAGCTGGCACTAAAGATGGCAATGTCATCCAGGTATGCCACAACGTACTCCTAAGCACCATTTAACACCTGGTTCACCAACCTTTGGAAAGTGGCCAGAGCGTTCTTCATTCTGAAAAACATTACTTTAAATTCAAATAAGCCTATCTGAGTGATGAAGGCCGACCTCTCCCTAGCTCTGTCAGTTAACTCTATCTGCCAATGCCCCTTTGTCCGGTCAGTAGTCGTGAGGTATGTCACCCCTCCCAACTTGTCCAGGAGTTCATCCATCCAGGGCATCGGGTGGGCGTCTGACTTTGTGACTGCATTCAGTCCATGATAGTCCACACAGAAATGAGTAGAGCCAAATGGCTTAGGCACAAGGACTATGGGTGAGGCCCAGGGGCTGTGAGATCTCTGGATTACCCCTAAATCCAGCATTTCCTCCACCTCCTTCCTAATGTCATGTTGGACAGCCTCTGACACCCGATATGCTGTCCACCATATGGGCGTCTGTGTCACTGTCTCCACATCATGCATTGCTGAGGGGGTTAGTCCAGGCTTGGTGCTAAACAGTAGGGTAAATTCTGCTAAAACCTCCCTTACTTCCTGGATCTTGTCCAGGGCCAGCTGGGGAGACAGTTTAACTGCCTCCACAGAGGACTCCTACTTGCTTTCTTCCAGCAAGTCTAGAAGGGGGTCTACTTCATCTGTCCCCTCCACAGGACTACATACTGCAAACACCATGTCAGCCCTATTAGCATATGGCTTCATCATTTTGACATGGTACATTCTTTCTGTCTGTCTTCTGTCAGGTAACTCTATGATATAGTTCACATCATTTACCTTTCTAACTACTTTGTACAGTCCTGCCCACTTAGCCTGCAGTTTGTCTTTCTGGACCGGAATAAGGACCATCACTTCCTGACACACTGTGTGCAAGCAAGCTCTGGCTCTGCGGTCATACCACACTTTTTGTTTCTGTTGGGCAGCTGCCAGGTAGCTCTGGGCTGTCCCCATAAGCTCCTTCAGCCTTTCCCTAAACCTAAGGATGTAATCCACTATGGTAGTTCCCTGGGTGGCGTGCTTGCCTTCCCAGTCCTCCTGGATCAAGTCTAGGGGCCCACGTACCCGGCGTCCACATGAGAGCTCGAAGGGGGGAAAATCCTGTCGACTCCTGGGGCACCTCCCTGTATGCAAACAATAGGTGGGGAAGGTATTTCTCCCAGTCCCTCCCATGCTGTTCAGCAAATGCTTGGAACATTGACTTCAGGGTACTGTTAAATCTTTTCACAAGCCCATTGGCTTGTAGGTGACACGGTGTTGTGTGCCTCTGCACCAACCCACACTTCTCCAACAAACATTTCATCAGGTCTGACATGAAGGGGGTGTAGCCAAGCTGGCATCCAGAATGGCAGCGTAGTCCTGGAGCTCCATGCCCTACCACTGAATTTCTGTCTCCTCCTGGCTCCCTGGGACCCATCCTGACAATAAAACTAAACAGTTCCGATGATATAACTGATATGCCGTCAAAGATGTTGAAAAAACAAGGGCAGCTGCAGTTTAAAAGTACAAATACTATGCCTAAGGTATCAAGATCTGAGGCCCTGCCACCACAAGTGGAAAACATGGCGAGTGCGCAAGGATCGAGACAAGCTGCAGCAGTAGAGCAGAACCCGGTGCACTCGCCGCCTCAGGCCATAGAGAAACTCTTTAATGCCCTGAAATATGATGTTACTTGCAAAATGAATGCAGGTTTTGAAAACAACTCCGCTCAACTAGTGCATCTAGAAACAACTGTAAATGCATTGGAGGAAACGGCTGAACAACATGTAACACGCCTAACAGAGGTGGAGGAGCGAGTGAGTACACAGGAGGATCATTGTTTCCAGATGGCCCCCCAGTTGCAATCAGCACTAGCAGAGATAGAAAAATTAAAGGCAGTACTTGATGACCATGAGAATCGGGAACGGAGAACGAATATTCGTATAGTGGGCTTATCTGAGGGAGTGGAAGGCCATGATTGTGCGGATTTCTGCAAGAATTGGCTGAAATCGAATCTGGACTTGCCCCCTGAATGTACCTTAGAGATCCAATGGGCCCATCGAACCCCTGGGCACTGTCCAGCTCTGAATGAAAGACCACAGCACATTATTTTAAAATTTCTATACTATCAAGATAGAGTAATGGTGCTAGAAGCCGCGAGGAAGGGAGGCCCTATTCGAGTTGATTCCCGGCCTGTGAGTACTTTTCAGGACTTTACCCGTACAGTACAGACAGACAGGAACGCCTTTATACCAGTGAAGAGACGATTGCACCAACTAGACTGGCCATTCGCATTAATGTATCCAGCTTGCCTAATTATAAGGTGAAAAAATGTATCTCCGAAGGCTTTCACTAGCCCGGAAGAAGCGGCGTTGCAATACATCAAGCAGGAGACCTCCCGGGAAGTTAATGCTGATGGTTGAGCTTTATTTTTGTTTTTCCTTTAAAGGAGGAGGATAAGCCTAGCACGGCGGTGCCAAGAGATTTAAGGATTGTTTTTTTTTTGGCACAGAAGGTAGGTCGAGGGGGGAGTTAGGCTAAGCCTGGTCACTTCCGTAACTCTTTAAAGGCCTATAATGGCGAGACCTGGCGGCCTCCCCCGCATCCCCTTGGTCTTTCTCTTCATTTCTCAGGTCCGTTATTTTTGAAGCTCTATTTATTTTTTTCTTGAACTTTGAGAGGTCTGACATGAAAGAATCCCCTCGATCAGTGATAACCTCCTGCAGAAACCAGCATGGGAGAAAATCCCAAGTAAGGCATCTGCCACTTTGTCTGTCTTCAGTGAGGATAGGGCAACTGCCTCAGGGTACCAGGTGGCATAATCCACCACAGTTGGGATGAACCTCTTCCTGGAGGAGCTGGGGGTATTTAAAGGCCCCACAATATCCATCCCCACCCTCTGGAATGGCTCCTTCACTATGGGCAATGGAATTAGGGTGGCTTGAGTTTTCTTGCCTGCCTTCCCTATTTTATGGCACCAGTGACAAGGCCTGCAATCCTTCTTCACCTGCTGGGTGAAGTTGGGCCAATAGAAATTCTGGGCCAACTGCTGTGTAGTGCGCGTGATTCCCAGATGACCAGACATGGGAGTATTGTGTGCAATCTTAAGCAGCTGCTCACGGTAGCCCTGGGGAATGACAAGCTGCCTGTCTATCACCCCTCCCTCTGTCTTCACAGTCTGAGTATACATCAGTCCATTTTCCCAATGAACCTTATGATTACCTTCACCTCCCTGTGCTCTGTCAGAATCTGCCCAAGCCCTCAGTTTCTCTAGACTAGGGTTACTTTTCTGAGCAGCTGCAAACTCCTTACACATTCCCAAAGCATGTGACATGTCCCTTTCAGTCTCTAAACTAGGGTTCCTAGCACTAGCATCAGGGCACTCAGGATCACTGTCATCCATAACCCTCTGACAATGGTTGACCCCTCTTTCTTCGAAGTAACCCTCCATAGCTGTGTGGTTAACTTCTACTGAGGAAATTTCTACCCCCTTTTCATTAATCTCCATATCAGGAGACACAGGCTGGGGAACCAGCCTCCCAGTGTTTTCCACAATTGCTTCTGTGGGGTCCAGGGAACTACAATTTCCCTGTCCCACTTGGCTATAGGTAACTGCACACACCATCCCCTGTTTGAGATTATTGCCAAGGATGACATCAACTGTTAACATTTTGGCTACAGCCACCTGTTGCAAAGTTACCCCAGTTTCACCCCAGTCTAGGAGAACACTAGCGAGTGGCAATGTTTTCTCCTCCCCAGTAACATCTTTTACAGTTACAAATTCATTGGGTATAAGCTGACCAGGCTCTAGCAGATCCCCTTTTACCAATGTCAGGGATGCCTCTGTGTCCCTTAACCCTTGTGTCTGTATACCATTCACCGTGACTGGGTGCATGTGTGCCCTCATGTTCACAGGCATGCTTCCAGGGACACATAAATAACTCACTTCTTTCCTAGCCCCATTCTGCATATTGCTTGTCCTTTTGGGACACTGTCTGGTAATATGCCCAGTTTCTTCACAAACCCAACATCCATTTCTTTTCTCAGAGAACGGTTTTCTTTGAAACCTGGGGCTAACTGGTTTTGGTGGAGGCAGTGAGGGTTTTAGCTGCCCTGAAGGCGCACTTTTCCCCTTCTGCATGGCCACGCCCACCCCATTCACTTTCAGAGCAGGTCTGCTCTTGGCATAGCAGTCCAAGAGTTCAGCAGCCTCTTGCACTGTTTTGGGATCTTGGTCCTCCAGCCAGGTTCTCAGCTCTGCTGGGCATGCCCAGAAAAACTTCTAACAAAATAGCATTTTCAATTTTATCTACAGAGTTTGCTTCAATTCCTTCCCACCAACATTTTAAACATTGACGTTGTTTCGTGGCTAGCTCCTTGTAGCCCATGTCAGGGATTCTCCTGAGCTTGCGGAATTTAGCTGTGTATGCTTCTGCAGTTAAATCAAACTTTTTTAAAAGTGTAACTTTCGGTTTGCTGTAGTCATTACTGTCCTCATTGTCCATCCAATGCATCCCGAGCTTTCCCGGTAAGTAGTGGGGACAGCTGGAAGTTCCAGGACCCTCTAGGAATTTTCGCCTGAATACAAACTTTTTCAAAGGAATTTAAAAAGGCATCCATATCCTCCCCCTCTTTAAATTCAGCTATCAATTTGGAATTCAGTTTGTAACCCAGTTCTGTAGTTCCAGTTAAACCCAAGCCACTTACCTGCTCTGGTTCTGGTGGTTGGAGTCGTAGCTTCTCCAGTTCATGTCGCCTCTGGCGTTCATGCCATTCACGGTCCGCCTCTCACTATTCACGATCAGCTTCTCACTGTTCTCACTCCCTCTTCTCCTCTGCAGCTCATTTCTCTCACTCCTCTTCTCACCATTCTCGCTCCGCCTCTCACCATTCTCGTTCAGCCTCCCTCTGGAACTCCAGCTCCATTCTGTGCAACTCAATCTGCAGCCTGATTGCTTCTGGCTCCACAATGCTGGTGACCTTCCCCTGCTGCTGAGGCCCTTCACTTGCACTGGCCCTGCTGCTCTCCTCACCAGATCTGGACACTGCACTGGCCACTAGCCCCTCCATGCCCAAGGTTTGGTCCTTTACAGTCACAGTCTGTGACTCAATGCTCTGGGCATCTGCTGCCATCAGGGCATCCACGAGGTTCTGCTTGATGGCTCTCGCTTCATGCAGGACTCCTCTGTCCTGGCACAACTGCCTCAAGTAGTCTGCAGTGTGCCTGCTGTAGTTGGAAGCCATCTTCTTCCCTAACTATAGCTACTCTAACTTGCACTTTAGAAAAAAAACTAAAACAGGTAGAAACTTGACTGTAAGCAAAATGATATAGTTCTGTTTCCTTTTTAAAAAATAAATCACTGCCTTCTTTTGCAAGTGAGCTGTACAGTATTAAGGTGACACACTGAACAGTTGAAGCTTGTGTTACCAAATTTATCGCACTGCTGCTAACCACATCTGTCACAAATGCACTCAGCTGGTCAGGCTGTCTGCTCCCACAGTGCCAACCTCCGAGCACAGTAATGTGAACAGGTAACAGACAGGGTAACCCTCCTGTCTGTTTATGGTTCCGAATCACTTTTGGTCTCAAGTTATGGGGGGATACAAACTGTGAACCTTATGCTTGCATATCCAAATGTACAGGCTCAGATAATTTATTTTTTATTTATTTTATTTTATTTAAAATTTGGATGACCAGGAAAGGCACACTGAGCCGAGGCTTGTTTCCAGATGCGACCCGGGTACAGTTTGTACAGAGAGTAGCAGTAGACTGAAGATACAGACAAGTTGTACAACATTTTACAACAATAAAATACACTGAATCAGTGGTAAAACAGTAAAACAATTTCAAGTGGAGAGGGAGAAGGGAGATGAGATCAGATAATATTCTATTTGGGGGGATGCAATATATCTTTCACCTAAGGGCACCTAACCAGGTATCCAAAATGAACCCTTAAAACTCTGTAAAAGATCTTATGTATATTCTTACCTTTTTCCAGTTTAGTAACACCAAGCTCTTGAACAATTGTCAGACTTAACCATCTATACGTCACATGCAAAAAAGAACTGGCAGACAACCCAAGGCAGTCTTTCAAATAATATATTTACTAAAAATGGATAAAAATATGAAAAATGTAAACACAGAACAATATCTCAAAGAGCATACAATCACGTAAAAGAAAACAAGGAAAAGTACAACACAAAAACTCCTACCACAATACATTTAGGCCTGGATATTCAGACTGCTCTGGGTAGGGGCGCAAGCCTTGGCGCAGCGCAACTGGGTTGCGCCAGGGCATGGATCAGGCGATATTCAATCTTGCTGAGCCATGGCTCAGCACCGTTGAATATGGCACTGATGGTGCACGCACTGCACCAGCGCAAGACAGGGAACAGGAGCAGGGGAATGTGCCAGTGCAAGTGCATTTGCGTTAGGTGCATCACCCATGATATTCAGCACTGGGCATGCAAATGAGTCCATTATGCATGCAAGGAGCAAATGGGGCCATTTGTATGTCATTATGGCCCCATTTGCATGCGGTGCACTGACCCCGGCAACTTGCGCCTGGCACCCTGCCAGGCTGCAGCCATCAGGGACTGACACCCTGCAGTCCCATGGCAGTCCCCTGCTCCAGTATGCCCGATTGTGGGCATAAGTAAATGCAGACACCCTGGTGGCCCAATGGAACCCCCCCATCGCCCGATCATGGGCATTAGTAAATTCAGACTCCCTGATGGTCCAGTGGAAACCCCCCCATCACCCGATCACGGGCATATAAAGAAGTTCCCTGGTGGTCCAGTGGATACCCCCAACCCCGTTGACTGATCACGGGCATACGTATAAAGAAGATCCCTGGTGGTCCAGCGGAACCTCCTTCCCATCGCCCAATAGTGGGAGGAAATCACAATAGAAACCATGGCGGTCCAGTGGTACCCCCATCCCCACCTGCCCACTGAGGTCCTCCACCACCCAACACCCCCCTGTCATTGGCAGGTGGCAGCACCCCACCCGCATTCATTTACACATCAGGCCTGTGTAGTACAGTATGGTCTGCACGCCCACTGATCCATGCAGGGGGAGTGGGGGGCTGAGCCACTGGGACTAGGCACCAAAAAGCATACAAAAAATATTATAATGTTTACTTTTCTATGGTCATTCATCCTAGTTCTAGTATTTAGCTAGCAGATACATATGCAATTGTATAACCATTATCTAGTTTCCATTCTGTAGTGTAACTCTGGCATTTCCAGGATGAGAATGTATATGTTGTAATTTTCATATGCTAACATACTAAAATGCCAGCAGAATAGGCCTATCGATCTTCCACCCTGGGAACTGACCTTGCTGCCCCCCTCACCCTCTCGGGCTTCTTCCTTCCCAGACCCAGATATTCTCGCTGCACTGGACTTTGCTTCCAGAACCCTTCCCCAGTACCCATCCCACCCCCTCTTAAACCCCTCCACCGTCTCTGCCTTCACCAGCTCCCTGAGCAGTGCATTCCATGACTCCACCACCCTCTCAGTGAAGTAGCACCTCTTCCTTTCCCCTGCATCTCCTCCCCTCAGCTTCCATTCATGCCCTCTAGTTTCCCCCTTCCTTTGGAGCACCCTGACTTTGCCCCCTATTTACCCCCTTCATGTATCTGAAGACCTCTATCATATCCCCCCGGTCTCTTCTCTCTTCCAATGTGTACATATTTAGCTTCTCAAGCTTCTCCCCATAGGTCCTGTCCCCCAAGCCCCAGATCATTTTGGTTTCCCTCCTCTGGACCCTCTCCAGGAGTTCAGTGTCCCTCTTTAAGTGTGGCCTCCGGAGCTGCACGCAGTACTCGAAGTGCGGCCTCAACAAGCAGTTGTACAGAGGCAGTATCACTTCCCTCCTTCTGGAGGTGATCCCCCTAGTGATGCATCCCAGCATCCTGTTGGCCTTGGCCGCTGCCCTCCTACAAGTCTCTGAGTTGTTCATCTTAACATCCACCACCACTCCCAGGTCCCTCTCAGCTATTGAGACTTGTAGCATTCCCCCCCAGGGTGTACACTTGGCCCGGGTTTCTGGCTCCCAGGTGCAGTACCCTGCATTTCCCTGTATTGAACCTCAGTTTCTACTTTCTAGACCACCTTTACAGAGCCTCCAGGTCCCCCTGAAGGGCAACCCTCCCCTCCTCCCCATCTACCACCGCCCCCAGCTTTGAGTCATCTGCAAAGAGACTCATCTCACTCCTGATACCCTTCCTAATGTCAGAGACATAGGCATTGAACAGGAGGGGCCCAAGGACTGATCCCTGAGGGTCCCCACTTATGACCCTCCTTGGGAATGAGACTATTCCACCAACCACGACCCTCTGGGTCCAGTCCTGGAGCCAATTTCCTATCCATGTGATCATCTTGTTTCCCACCCCATTTCCCCCAGCTTATCCAACAGGCCCCCATGGGGAACAGAGCCAAATGCCTTGCTGAAGTCAAAAAAGAGGACATCCACTGGCCTACCCAGGTCCAAGGCACTCATCACCCAATCATAGAACTCCACAAGGTGTCTGACACGATTTCCCCGGGACAAAGCCATGCTGTCTATTGTCCTGACTCCCCCCCAGCCTCTCCTTTTCGATGCCCTCCATCACCTTGCCCACCACCGAGGTCAGGTTGATGGGCCTATAGTTCCCTGCCACCTCTCTTGATCCACCCTTCTGGATAGACACTATATGCGCCACCTTCCAGTCTTGGGGCACCCACCCTGTCCTCAGAAAGGTGCTGAAAAGCTCCACCAGGGGTTTCACCAGGACATCTGCCAGTTCCTTCAGCACTCTGGGATGTATTTTATGTGGCCCTGGTGCTTTCTCCATCTTAAGGGACCTGAGGGCTTCCCTCACTCTCTCTCTGCTGTGATTTCCATCTCCGCTACCTCGTCCTCCTGCATTGCCTTCCCCCCCCTTCTTCCAATGATGCCCCCCCTCCCCAGACCCTCCAATCGGTAAAGGTCCCCCCTCCTCAGTTTCACTGTCTCATCCCATGTATGAGGCAGCACCATTTTCCTTGGTGAAAGTACTCATTTAGTACCTCAGCCTGCTCACTTGGGTCTCGTGCCCATCCCTCCTCTGTTTTAATCCTGCTGATCTGCCCCTTCACCCTTCATTTTTCCCCAATGTATCTAAAGAACCCCTTGTTCCCTCTCTTGATTTCCCTGACCAGGTTCTACTTCTTCCTTGCCTTAGCCACCCTTACCACCCTAGTGGCCCTGCTGGCCATCAGCTCATACTCCCCTCCATCCCTTTCACTCCTTGAGCACTTGAAATGCCTATTGGCCACCTTCTTTCCCCCTCACCACCTTCTGAACCTCCCTGGTCCACCAGCAGGGTTTTCAGGCCCTACTGCATTTGCATCTCACTCTTGCACAGGTGCTGGTAGCATCCTGCACCCCCCTCCTGATGTTTTCCCACCTACTGTCAGCGTCCATGTCTGGCCCAATCCCATCCAAATGCTCCTTAAGGATCCTTAGCATTTCCTTGAAATCCACCCCCTAAAGTCAATTACCTTCATCTTTGTGCAGCCTTCAACCCCCTCCTAGGTCCAGGCAGAACCAGACCGTGGCATGGTCACTCCCCGCCAATGGGTCCCTTACTTCCAGGCCTCCAGTCTGTTCACTGTCTGCCAGGACCACATCTAGTATCCGCTCCTCCCTGGTCGGTTCCTCCACCTGCTGGGTTAGGAAGGCATCCTGAAAGACATCCAACAACCTCTGTTCCCTGGCCACCGAGGATGTCATAGTCTCTCAGTCTGTTCCTGGCATGTTTAAGTCCCCCAACACCACCACCACCACCCTTCCCCCACCCAATCTGCAGTGTCTCTCAACATCTGCCACCAGACTCTCCTCCAGTTCCTTCGCCAGTGCAGGGGGTCTGTACACTACTCCTATTTTTACTCTCATGCCCCCCCTTGTTATCAAGGTGATCCAAATCACAGTTCCCTCCACCTCCTCCTCCACTCGTCCTATGCCAATGCAGTTTTTGACTATTATTGCCACCCCTCCTCCCCTTCCCTCCCCCCTGACCTTCCTGAACATGGAGTAACCCTCCAGGTTCAGGTTCCACTCGTGCCCTGCGGTGGCCCAGGTCTCAGTGACAGCTGCTACATCCACCTCTCCCTCAGATAGCATTGCCTGGAGCTCAGGCGTTTTATTGCCCAAGCTCCTGGCATTTAGCAGGACTACCTTCCATCCCTTCCCTATACTCCCATTTCCTCTGCTCACATTCCCATGGGGATTCCATCTTCCCCCTGTCTGCACCTTACCAGATGGCCTTTTCCCACATTCCACCAGCTCCCCGGGGGGGTGGAGGCAGAGTCCCTTCTTTATTGGACCCCCCTCAACAGCCTCTTCTCCCATCCCTGCCCCTTCACAAGTTTAAACCCCACCTTTCACCAACGAACCCCTTTATTTTCAACTTAAGGATTTCCTTCCCCTCCAAGTTGAAATGGAGCCTATCCCTAGCATACAGCCCCTTATCCTCCCAGGTCACCCCCAATCACCCATCAACCCATACCCTCTGGATCCACACCACTCCCTGAGCCATTTTTTTATCTCCCTAATCTTCCTCTTGTGTTCCCCACTAGCTCTCGGCACCGGCAGGATTTCCAAGAAGGAAATCATGCATCCTATATCATGATAAACCCTGGCTAGCTCCCTGAACCTCACCTGTATCTCTAGCTCACTATTTCCCTCAATGTCATTTGTACCCAAGTGAACCAGTATGTCTGTGGAACTTCCACAATCCTTTGCCAGCTGATATACCTCATGTTTGGCCCTGTGCACCATTAGTCCAGGGAAGCATTTTGTTCTAACCGGGCAGGCTTCCCCCTCTCTATTCCATTTTATCCCCCGATCATGGAATCCCCCAACAGGAGCACTCTGACCGCCCCTTTTCCTCCATTCCCCACTTCCATGTCCCTAGTCCTTTCTACCAGCCCCTTCCACAGCTGGCTCCTTGCTCCTCGCTCCTCCCCTAACTGGGTGCCATCTGCCAACCCCTCCTTATTTGTGCTGGCTACCATCTCTCCTCCTTTCCTGTGCCTCTCCTCCTCCCGAGTATCCTTCTGTGCCCCGCTACCCACCCATAACTGCTCGTGACTGGTCCTCCCCCCAACTAAACTAGCCTGTCTCATCCTCCCTTTCTTCCCATTCCCGTTCAGCCCCTCTTGCCCATCGTACCCCCCCAATCCAAACCTTCAGCACCCTTTACTGTGTCCTCCTTGTACTTCTGGTCCTTCTCCTTGGCCTGTCCTCCCAACTGGTCCTTCTCCTTGTGCTTTCCTCCCTCTACCCCCTCCTCCACCTGATCTGATCCCCGCTCCCCTGTTTTCCCACATTCCAAGTTCCTCCTATTTTTACTGCTTTCGGCCTCCTCCCTCCTGCCCCCCACTTCCTTTTCATCTCCAGCCGCCCCTGTCATGGCTCCATCCCCCCCTCTTCCTCAAGCATATGTAAGGAATTGAAGTGGTTACTGAGCTTAAGGTCCAATCCACCTCCTCACCTTGCTTGCTTCCTTCTGTCTAGCCTCAGCCATCTGCCTACTTCCTTGAGAATGTCCTCCTTTTGGCCCCCCTCTGTGAGGATTCCCATTTACCTGCCTGCTTCCTTGGTAGTGTCCTCCTTTTGGGGCCCCTCTGTCAGGGTCCCCATGCAACCCCAGAGTCCA
This sequence comes from Neoceratodus forsteri, assembly GCA_016271365.2. Lineage (NCBI taxonomy): Eukaryota > Metazoa > Chordata > Ceratodontiformes > Ceratodontidae > Neoceratodus > Neoceratodus forsteri. The sequence continues at coordinate 173,103,556 of JADMNL010000028.1, read as the reverse complement.
CTCCTGCACTCCTTTCCCTATACCTCCGCTCCTAGTGCTTGGTGCATCCCTGTGGGGGTGCATGCCTCCTTGGTAGTGTCCTCCTTTTGGGCCCCCTCTGTCAGGGTCCCCATGCAACCCCAGAGTCCTCTCCTGCACTCCTTTCCCTATGCCCCACCCCTAGCACTTGGTGCATCCCATGGGACAGCCCCTGCCCTATTTCCCAACCATACCCCCCCAGTTGCCTCCTAATCCCCTCAACCTCCTCCCCGAGCTGTGCCAGCTGGTAGCACACTGGGCAGCCACTGAACTTCCAAACCCAGTCCAGCATCATGGCCGCCCCACACCCTGTGCACCCCACTGCCCTCCCAAAGATGCTGGCCCTAATGACGTGTGGTCCCATCCTCCTTCAAGTAGGTTTCCTTGCATGAACCATCAGGTTCCCCACTAGTCCAATATACTCCCCACCCCACTAATCAGGTCACCCACTTATCCTAGATACAATCCCACAGTAAACAGGTACCCTCATTTCTAGATATAGTACTACACAGTAAACAATTTACCTCATTTGGGCTCTAACTAGAGGGTGCTTCCCCCCTCCCTTTCCAGCAATGAGCTCAACACCACATGCTCTTTTTCCCCTCCTCCAAGTCCTTCGCCAGCCAGTCTTTTTTTTTAAAGTGCACAGCTCCTTTCCGCTTGTTTGCGATCCTCCAATGGGATCTTTCCTGGTTTCCTTGCTCCGCCCTCCCCAGGCTCTTAATAGAGGTCAGGCTGGGGTGGGTGGTGTTGGACAAAAATCAGGTGCCCTGGCCCACTCTGTGTGGCCAGGATGGCTCCAGCGATCTGCTGCTGTCTCCTAGTGCTCTGGCCCACTCCGTGCAGCCAGGAAAGAACAAAAACACAGCTCCTCCTATGAAAATGAATAAAATATAAATAAAAAAAAATGCAATTCATTTTTTGCTGACTAACAAATAATGTATTTCTGACACCCTAAGATTAATTGTCAGTGTTTTTAAATTCCCTCAGATATTTTTTTAAACGGTGCTTATTGCTAATTTTGTACCTAATAAGTCAATAAAGATGGTGATTGCTAAAAATTTTGAAAAATCTCTTCCATGGAGGTTCAAGGTTTTTTATTAAATGTTTGCCATTTCTGTCTTGTCATAACATTAAAAGGGATATAAAATATAAACAATAAATCACAACACTCCTGTCCCAACACCGTAGCAGAGAAAAATAAGCAAACTGACATACCAAACAAACTTCCACTGAGAACACTTTTTGACTGTACAAATTATTAGATTCATATGGAGGATGTGATATTGCGGTGCTTGCACACATTTCTGACAGTAAACAATCAATCAATCAAAATCTTTATTTATCCAGGTGAACACCATTGAGCAGAGCTCTTTTACAAGATGGACCTGGTTAGAACAGGGTCGGGTAACATTCATCATAAAAACATATAAATACATGTAAATAAGTATATAAACACAAACACAATGGTGTAGTAATAGGGGAGTCAAATGATAAAAGGAAGACAAGGCAAGCCATAACAGAGGAGGATTCAAATACAAGGGGGCAGGTCCACCATTGAACCATGCAACTGTATATAAACCATGTTCTCTGTATAGAAGTACCAGTTAGTTCAGTTACCAGGTAGATGTAAAAAGAGAACAGGAACTAGGGTTGCCACCTGTCAGATTTTAACCTGGTGATCAGGTTTTCAGGGTCCCTATCCGGTAATCCAGTATTGCTCAGTGATAGTCAGGTTTTTGAGCCATTTTGAGTGCTCCTATACCTTAGAAACTGATTTTGTCATACCATTCATTGTTGTTGCTGCATTTCCAGGTTACAGACAAGCTTTGTTGTCAATATAGCTTTTTCTTTGTAAAAGCAGTCAACCTGGGAGGTGTAAAGTATGGCCATTTGGAGGAGCCTGCAAGGTATCACAGCAGGCAGGGCTTTGTTTCTAGGGGCATGGCTAAGGACACCTAGACAAACAATAGGGACCCAGGTAGGACCACCCAGAAGGGGCTGGGGAAGGGAGATTGGGTTCCCAGGTGGGAGGGAGCTTGTGGCCAGGGACAAGGAGGAGCTAAGCCCTTAAGAAGAGCTGCACAGGAGGAATTCCTCCTCATTCCTCCTTGTCCCAGGTCGCGTCCCACCCAAACCTCACCCTCATAAAAGCAGGGGGGAACATGGGGGGGTACAGGGAACTTGCTGTCCCACTAAGGAGGATCGCCTTAGGGGTCGAGAAGGAATTTCCCATTTTTTTCACTGGGTTTTTGCCTTCACCAGCAAAGTGGGAGTAAGTCCAGTTAGAGTAGGTTAGGGATTAGATAGGTAGTTGTCACAGTCATGAACCTTTGTAAGTGGCGGCTTGGTAGTCTTGGAATGCTGTGGGAGGGGGTAACGAGGGTGGGCCTGATGGATGGAGTCCAGATGGCACCCTCTTTAGGCAGTGGCATGGCTGATCCTCTGATGGGGGGAGGAGCTAGCTGCAGCCAGTCATAGAGCCATCCCTCATGCCCCGGAGGTTGTTGCCCTCATGGGATCCTGGTTGATGGTAAGGCGGCCCTCCCCTGGGAGGGTCGACCTTCAATGATCTAGTTGCTCCATGGTGAGCTAGATTCCTTCTAAGGCTACCTAGCTGAGCATATCACGCTGAAGTGAATGTGTATATGGATAATTGGTTTTATTAATAAACACATGGCTGTGGCCATTTCTCCAAAGCTCGTTGTTGTGTCAGTTTGTTCAGGTGAATAAGGCATATGTCCTCAAAAGACAAAAAATCATTAGCATCTAATCTTTTCCACTCTGCATCTCAAAAACAGAACAGCAGCAAAGCTGGGCAAAAGTCTGACCCTACTTTTTGTAACAGTAAAAGATTCAGTTATCTTTCACTTTTATGTGCTGGTAAACTTTTTCATCTCTAAAATAATTTAAGTATTTTGAAATGTTTTAAATTATTTTTTATAAAATAGTTGTTTCCTCCAGTAAAAAGTATGTTTACTTCTTCTGGTTTAAAAATAGTATTGTGGACATGAAAAGGAACTGGATCCAGGAAAAAATATAAAGTGAACATTATGGGAAACAAGCAATTTGTTTATCATATATAATTGTATACTATTTACAGTATTTCCCTGCCCCCCCATGATATCTGTAAATGAGATTGGTTTTATCCTTGCATGTTTACTTGGTAAAACAATTTCAGTGAATTGTGGTGGTTTTTTGTATAGTCCACCACTAAAAGACCCCTTACTTTCTCTGTGGTCTGCCAGACCCTTCGGTTGCTGCAGGTGCTGCTGGTGAGGACCCCATCTGGACCATGTGGATAACTAGTCAGACGCATAAAATAAAGAATAAGGCAGGTTTATTTGCTGTACTGCAGATGTTCTCTTCATGAGGTCTAGCCCCAGACTGACAATTTCAGACTGACAGACCAACAGGGCACTGCCAGGCAGTGCAACAATTAGATACATGCAGGTTCTAAGTGATCTTAAAGGGGTGGCAGCTAAACATTAAGCCCCATGCTTAATGTGTGCTTCACATCACCGCTGAAACAGTGAATATGAACTCCACTCAAACAAGCAATAATCTATATGTTTCTAAAAATTTTTAAGCAAATAATTTAAGGCAAAAAAACATTTTCATGCATTACAAGGCATTAGATTTCACAAAACAGAACATGACTCCACTGCAGGGGGGGGGGAGGAAAGAACCTGGACTACCCTGGGGACCAGTCAGAGTAGCACCAGAGAGGAGGGAAACACAATGATACTTGAGACTTGGCCATGCCAAGCGCTAAAGTGTGGGGGAAGGAAAAGGGAAGAGCGGGAGGGGTAGCAGCAGGAGGATACCCAGAATGCAGGCTCACATTTTAATAACAGTTGCATAACAAACAGATGGACTGTCCATGTAAAGAGACATTCCTAAGGGGTAAAAGTGTTAATGCAGGTAAGACATTCCTAAGGGGAAAAAGCATTCGTGCAGGTAAATAGTACCATGGCAACAGGTGCAAAGAAAGAGGTACAACAAGACATTTACTGCAACAATGAAAATCAGAAAATAAATTAATCCTGACACATTTCACTGAGTCTGGTAACAAAAACTTAAGACCTCTGTTGACTTTTCCGGTCAGTGGGAATGGAGGCATGCATGGACTGCACCAGATCCTGACAGGAGGGGTCAGGTCGTTAAAAGGACCCAGGAGTTCTGCCCACTATCGAATCCACACCACTTTACTCTGTAAGTCCAGGATCCATTGACAAACTTCTTTCTTAAGATCTTCTTGATCTGGTACACTGGGGTGTGTGGAACAGAGTTCTGAGAAGAAGAAGAAGAAGAAGAAGATTGAAAAGAAGAGGAAGTCCCGAGCAAATCATCTGGAAAAACGACAACTGGCTGGAGAGTGTCAGAAATGGGAAGATCTGTAGGAACTGGCTGCAAGTTGTCCAGAGGGATCTCAGCTTCACAGAGAATGGCAGGCTCAATGGCAGCTTCATTTGTGGGAGGACTGGGGTCATCTGGAAGGTTGTTATTCAGGTACCCATGCTTTAGTTGATTTATATGGACTTTGTTGTGTACCAGCTTGCCATCTGACTTGCATCGCAGACGAACGTGGACCGGAGGAAGCTTTTCTACAATGTAGAAGGGACCAGTCCAGGGGCAAAGCAGTTTCTTGGTGGTGCCCGGAACAAGAACAGGTCAGTACAAATAGACAATGTCCCCAACAGAGAATTTAGGCTCATGTACCTTGGCTGCAGATATTTTCTTCATTGCCGATTTTCTCTGGCCTAACGTGGTGATTGCAACTCGTTGGGCAAGTTCCAGCTGTTCCAGAAGAGGGATGATGAAAGAAGAAGCTGACTTAGGAACCTCGAGCAGTGAGAGATCCCGGTCCAGTGGAGTTCTTGGGTGACGTCCATGGACTAAGAAGAAGGGGGTGTATTCAGTGCTATCGACACAAGGGCTGGTATTGTATGTAGACTGCACAAGGGGGAAAAAACCAGTCCCAGGTGTCATGAGTCTCATCCAGATACTTGGAAAGTGTGATGAGAATGGTAGACATCAGTCTTTCACTCTGTCTGTTGCATTGTGGTATGTGTCTTTTTTATGTCAAGAAGTTTGCAAGTTTCTCCCCCCCAAATAATCACGGTAGTAAGTGTGGCAAACACCAACATAGTGGTGTCGATAGGGAGAAGGGAAGGGGTAAATGGAGAAAGTGACAAAGGCAAGAAGGACAGGGATGGGGCAAAAGGGAGTAAGGTTATCAGGAAATGGAGGGTAATGAGTACCAATGCCCATAGTCTGGGCAACAAGCTCCATGAGCTGGCACCTTGATGGAAGAGGGATGCCTGGATATCGTAGCAGTCACAGAAACATGGTACACAGAGAACCATGACTGGGATGTTAACATACCAGGGTACATAACCTACAGGAAAGACAGGCAGGTGAGAAGAGGGGGAGGAGTAGCTCTCTATGTAAAGGAAGGGATAAAAGCAACTGAACAAAAGAGTAAACAGGGAGGAGAGGAGGCACTGTGGGTCACCTTGGAGACTGGAAAGGGCACCACAATCTGCACAGGGGTTGTGTACAGACCCCCATGTCAGGGGGAGGGAATGGACAAGGATATGATAGAAGGCATTCTTAGAATGGGAGAGAAAGGGGAGATACTGTTGATGGGAGACCTGAATATGCCAGATGTTAACTGGAGCACATTTGCTGCAGCCACATCCAAGAGCAGGGCCATTCTTGATGCCCTACAGGTGGCAGGCATTAGACAGCTAGTTTCAGAACCCACTCCCGAGGAGCAATCTTAGACCTCATACTCTCAAATGGGGGCAGTGAGAGGATCTCAGATCTAGAAGTGGGTTGCCATCTGGGACAAATGACCATCAAACAGTGTGGTTCATAAAGCAACTTCGACCAAAGAGTCAAGCCATACAAAAGTGAGGGTACTGGACTTTAGGAGGGCTGACTTTGGCAAGATGGGAGAGTGCCTCAGAAAAGCACTAGCAAACAGGCTAGAAGGAGGTGTGGAGCAACAATGGGGAATCATCAAAACTGCCATCACAGAGGCAAGCCTTTGTGTGAAGCAAATAAACAAATCAAAATGAAAGAAAAAGCCACTATGGTTCTCAAAAGAGGTGGCTGTGAAAGTCAGGAAGAAAAAGATAGCATTCCGGAAGTATAAGGAAACACAGAAGGAGCAGGACAGAGAGCTGTACCAGTTAAGGCAGAAGGAAGCAGGAGGGAAGTCAGAATAGCAAAGGCCCAAACTGAGGAAAAGATAGCCAACTCAGTTAGGAAGGGGATAAAACCTTTATAGGTACATCAGTGAGCGAGAAAGACAAAGGAGGGATAGTGAGGCTGAATAGAATGAACGGTGGGTGGGCAGAGGGGACAGTGAAAAGCGGGATACTGAACAAATATTTCTGCTCAGTATTCACAAAGAGGAGGAAGTGCCTAATCCAATTAACAGAAGCACTCTTGATAGAGGGTCGATCCCAGTCCTTTCACAGAAGAAAGGTTCTGCAAGAACTCCTAAAACTGAAGGTGGATAAAGCAATGGGTCCTGATGGAATTCACCCCAGAATTCTAAAAGAATTAAGGAGGAACTAGTGAAACCACTGGCTACTCTTTTAATAAATCATGAGAGGATGGTGTGGTACCCGAGGACTGGAGGAAGGTGGATGTGATTCCCTTCACAAAGTGGGACCAAGACAGAGGCAGGAAACTACAGACCTGTCAGTCTGACCTCTGTGGTAGGGAAAGTGATGGAGTCACTTCTGAAGGAAAGAATAGTTGAGTACCTAGAGGCCAGTGGAGCACAGGACCCAAGGCAGTATGGGTTCTGGCGGAAAGTCATGTCAGACAAATCTAATAGATTTCTTTGACTGGGTGACCAAAGTAGTAGACCAGGGAGGGGCTGTGGACATGGCCTACCTAGACTTTAGCAAGGCATTTGACACAGTCCCACACAAAAGATTAATAGTCAAATTAACCAGCCTGGGAGTGGGTCCCAGGGTGGTAGCCTGGGTAAAACATTGGCTGCACAACAGGACACAGAAGGTAATTGTAAATGGAGTCCACTCTGAAGAAGGAGGGGTTACTAGTAGGGTACCGCAGGGTTCAGTATTGGGTCCAGTCCTTTTTAATGTCTTCATCAGTGACATTGCAGAGGGACTGGAAGGAAAAGTATGCCTTTTTGCAGATGACACAAAGATCTGCAACAGGGTTGATACACAAGGAGGCGTGGAAAGGATGAAAAGGGACTTGGCAAGGTTGGAGGAATGGTCAGAAGTATGGCAGCTAGGATTCAATGCAAAGAAGTGCAAAATAATGCACCTGGGAAACAAGAACCCAGAGGAAGACTACACAATGGGTGGGGAGGTAGTAACAACAACAAAAAAGGAAAGGGACCTGGGGGTAATCATATTAGATGGCCTTAAGGTTAGCAAGCAATGTGAGAAGGCAGTAGGGAGGGCTGAGGGTATACTGGGATGTATAGGGAGAGGCATCAGCAGCAGAAAACAGGAAGTTGTTATCCCTCTGTACAGACAGTTGGTGAGACCCCATCTGAGTACTGTGTCCAGTTCTGGAGACCCCATCTCCATAAGGACATAGACAGGATAGAGGTAGTCCAGAGGAGGGCAACTAAAATGGTGCAGGGTTTGCAAGAGAAGCCGTATGAGGAGAGACTAAAGGAGCTTAATATGTATACCCTTGAGGAAAGAAGGGAGAGGGGGGACATGATAGAAACTTTTAAGTACCTCAGTGGAATCAACAAAGTCCAAGAGGTAGCATCTTTCAAAAAAGACTTGCAAGAACAAGGGGACACAATTTAAAGATAGAAGGAAGGCGGTTCAGGGCAATGTGAGAAGTATTATTTCACAGAGAGGGTAGTGGATGCATGGAACAGCCTTTCTGAGGAGGTTGTGGGGTCTAAAACTGTGGGAGAATTCAAGAATGCATGGGACAGACATAAGGCAATTCTTGTGGGGGGTAGGAAGAAATAGGCTGTTGGTTAACTAGGATCTGTGGCCTATCCTGTAGGTAGGGAAATGGGCAGACTAGATGGGCCAAGCGGTCCTTATCTGCCATCAAAGTCTATGTTTCTGTTTCTCAGACAATAGTGGACAGGTAGTTAGTGCCTCTGTCTGAATGTAGGTACGATGGGGTACCATGATGACAAATGACTATGTTGAGAAATGCACTGGCCACAGTGGTGGCTTTAATGTCTCTCAGAGGGATGAGTCCCAAGTATTTTGTCAAATAGTCTACAAAGACAAGGATGTACTTGTTACCAGAGTCAGAGCATGTTGACAAGGGTCCAAGAATGTCAGTGCTGACTCTTTGGAATGGTTCAATGGCTACAGGCATGGGGACAATGTGTGCCTTTGTTGGTTTGGCAGGAGGCTTTCTCTGGGAGCAGGGCTGGCAGGATTTTATGAACTGAACAATGTCCCTGTTCATGTGTGGCCAGAAGAAGTGAATCCTTGTCTTTTCCAGAGTTCTGTGTATTCCCATGTGACCATCTGAAAGGGGAGAGGCATGAGTGGAGAGAAGAACTTGAGGGATGAGACAGGCTGGCACAACTAGCTGTACACGAGTTCTATCCGTGTGATGACCCTTGTCTTCCTTGGTCCAAATGTGAAAAAGCACACCGTCATTGAGGAAGTACTGTGAAGCAAGGAAAAGTACATCTTGTCGATGTTGCTTTTGTTGCGGTAATGTTCCAGACTCTAAGTAGGTGATGATGTCCGTAAATTGAGTGTCAGTTCTTTGTTGCATTTTGACAGTTGCCAGGGACAGATCAGAGGCAGAGGAGATGAGAAGCTCTTCAGCTGCTTGTAGTAACTGAGGAATTGTGTGTCTCTCTGAGCAGGCAGTTGGTAGCAACAAAGCAACTTGAGATGTTGAAGGAGTGTCCACAGGAAGCACATCTGCGGCATGGAAGGGAAGAGCTTGTAAACAGGATTCGTCATCTGTTGAGGAGGATGCAGAGGGATATCGTCTCCGGCTTACACCATCAGCATTTGAGTGAACTCGACCTGGTCTGTATTGAATGTCAAAGTTGTAGGATTGCAGCATGGTGATCCAGCGGGCAGATTTGCCTACTGGCTCCTTCATTTCAGATAACCATCGGAGGGCAGAGTGAGCAACGATAGCTGTAAAGGAGGAGTAGCGAAGGTAGCAGTCAAATTTCCTCATGGCAAATACCATGGCTAGACATTCTTTCTCTGTGATACCATAGTTCTGCTCAGCTGAGGAAAGAGAGTGCCCAGTGTAGGAGACAACTCATTCTGTTCCATCTTGAATTTGACAGAGCACAGCGCCCACTGTAAAGGAACTAGCATCTGAGTAGAGCTTGAATGGTTGGTCAAACCTTGGGTAGGCCAATACTGGAGAAGAGATTATGTTTTGTTTTAAGGTGTCAAAGGCCTCTTTACATTCAGAAGTCCAATTATAGTCACATCCCTTTTTGGTGAGGGCGTACGGTGGAGCTGCAATCTTGGTGTAGCTGCAAATGAACTTTCGGTAGTAGCCAGACAAGCCCAGGAAAGCTTGAAGGTCTTTGAGATTGTTAGGCTCTGGATATTCTTTGACTGCTGAGAGCTTGTCTGGATCTGGAGAGATGCCTCGAGAACTAACCACATGTCCCAGGTAATGAATTTGATGCTGCACAAAACAACACTTTTCTGGGTGAAGCTTGAGATTGGCTTGTCTGAGACGTTCAAACACTTCTTGAAGATGTTGGAGGTGCTCTGGCAAAGTTCTGCTGAAGACAATCACATCATCTAGGTAGACTAGGCAAGACTTCCATGACAACCCACGTAGTGTGGCTTCCATAACACGTAGAAATGTGGCTGGACTGTTCCGAAGAGCCATAGGCAGACATTTGAACTGGAAAAGTCCCAAGTGGCAGTGCCATGCTGTGTATGGATGAGAAGCTGGATTAATGGAAACTTGATAGCACCCACTCTGAAGGTCTAGAGTGATGACGTAAGCAGGACTAGCCACACCAAGACTCTCTAAAGCATCTTCGATTGTAGGCAAGGGATGAGCATCCTGCACCGTGTAGGCATTGAGTTTTCTGTAGTCTACCCCAAAACGATACCCTTTGTCCTTTTTTACCACCAGCAAGCAAGGCGCACCCCAGGGGCTTGTAGATTCTTTGACTATGTCTTGGTCAAGCATGTCTATGATTATGTCCTCAAGGACTTGTTTCTGTTTATGTCCCACTTTGTAGGCTCACTGATGGATTGGTTTCTGGTTGGGCTGTACTTCGATGGTGTGTTGCAGGATATCACAGCATCTGAGCTTGTTATCTGAAACAACAAAACATCCGGGTAATTTTCCAGGAATTTCAAAAGATGTTGCTTTTCTGTTGGAGATGCTGGAAGTTTGGAAGAGGATAGTCGCTGACTGAGCGGTAACTCTGTTGAAGTTGGAGTGGTCATGATAGTATTGACAGGAGTAGAGTTGGTGGAACCAGGCTGAGGTTCTTGCATGAGATGGAGCTGGTCCTCTGAAGACAAGCAGACAAACTTTCCGATGTTGGCACCCTTTGAAATGACCACCGGCTCATCTGTGAAGTTGCAGCATTTTTGGAAGACTACGCTGTCTTGCACTGCCGATAAGGTATTTCCCGGAAGGAGACCTGATGAATGCAGCATGGGGATCCTGTGGCGATGCCAACAACACCTTGTGGAAGTGGTTCACCTCGAATCTTGGCAATCAAAACCATTTCCGACTGAGGAGGCACAGTGACTGAGTCTATAGCTGTGAGTTGCCTCCGAGGAGCTAGCGACAGTTTACTTGAGGCAAAGTCTAGGATGGCTTTGTGAGCATTGAGAAAGTCCAGGCCTAGAATTATTGCAGGTTGAAGATCAGGCACTATATAAAACTTGACAGTAGCTTGCTGTGAGCCAAAGTGGAGCTTGAGATGGACCATGCCTGTGATAGGTACTGTATCTGTACTGGCTATGATAATGTACTTTATGTCAGCTGGAGAGACATTAGGTATGTGATGAATAACTTGATTGTTTAAAATACTGCTGTTGATAACTGATATTTCTGCTCCAGTGTTGACCAGGATGTGGGTAGACCAATCTCTGATGGTTACAGGTACATAATTTGCTAGGAGAGGTGATCGGATGACCGGTACCTTTGCTCCAGGAAGTGAGAGTGTGCCAGAGTCCACAGTTGGAGGAAGCATTTTGGTTAAATTGTGAGAGTCAGAGGGATGGTCAGTTGCTGTGTTCCCCTGCCCAAAAAAAGCCCCTAGTCTGTTGGGTGGCACTTGTTTCCCTGATCCTGGGAGTAGTTGCAGTTATCATGTTGATTGCGCTGTGGTGGGCATCCATGGTCCTCTTGCATCCTGTGGTAATATTTTAGCTTTTGACAGACAGTGGCAGTGTGTCCCCTGAATCCACACCTCTGGCAAATCACTGGCTCTCGAGAAGGTGGAGGTGGATCCGGTCACTGTTGAGGTAGTTGCATAGCATTAGGATTTGCCACAGAGGCAGTTGAGCTGATGTGTAAGGTACTGACAGTAGAAATAAGCTTGTTGATCATTGCTTGTTGCTGTTGGATACATGTGGCAAGTGCAGCCAGTTGTGAGGTTTGGGGTGCCTGAGCACCGACAGACTGGAACATTGAAATGGACTCTTGAGCTAGCTGAGCAGCTTGGATAGTGTCTGTCCAGGTGGTTGGCTTTTGCTGTATGACATAGGTATGGAATTGAGGAGGCAGTCCCCGGACAAAGGCTGTTACTTGATCTTTATCTGATTTCTGTAGGCATTTGCATTGAGTCTCAATGTCCACAATGAAGGTTTCAAGAGATTCCGAGGGCTGCATAGTGCACTCCCACAGCTGTTGCTCCAAAAACCAGGGTGGGCGTGCTTGGAGGAAATGGGCTTTGAAGGTTGTGTACAGTGTGGCAGCATCTGCTTTGACTTGGTCTGGAAGTGCGTTAAACCAGGAAATAGCAGTCACTCTCAGAAGCAAGCGCAAGGCATTGGAGATGCGCAAAGGGATCAGTCCAACCGTTGAAGGAAATCCATGCTTGGAAGTGTTCCAGCCAGTCGACAGCATCTTTGTGAGGCAAGGCTGAGAAGGGTACTGGTTGTAGGCTGGTATGGACCATGGACTGTGGTGAAATGGCTTTAATGTAGGCCAAGTCATCTTGAATAGCTTGCGTAGCTGGTGCTCCTTGAGCAGAAATAGAAGACTGGATGTCATGGAGGATTGTTTCGATTTGCGCCCATATCTGTGTAGTTGTCCAACATTCTGGTTGGAGATGAGCTTAATTTCACTGAGTGAAGGTCGTACGGGTGAGAAGGGAGTTGCTGTCATGCAGGAGACAGGACGTCGTGTTGTGGATGAAGTGCAGAGCAAAAATGATTTTTGTAGACAAAATGATGAATTTTTTTTTGTAGCAAAGTTCATCAATTGACGTCTTAATAAAGAACTTCCCATGCAATTCTGTGTTGTTCATTATTTAAATAAAGGTTTTGTTGCAAAAATCAGCTTTTTGTAGCAGTGTCCATTCATTTCAATATGAATCCCATTGTTTTCAATGGAGTGAGGTCAATTTGTGCCCTTCCCAAGATGGCCACCGAACTGTGACATGCAGTTCCTGTGGCATTTGACTGTCTGAATGTAGCAAGATGGCCACCAGCGGGGGGGGTCAAGGTTCACTTCCTGTCTTGTTGTTTTACTCTGCACAAGATGGAGGATTTCTTCCATGAGGCAACCTGGGCTACTGCGATGATTAAAATGGCGATTCCCATATCTGTGCTTCTTCCCCAACTCCTGACAGAGAAAAATGAGGGCCTTTTTCTGAGGTGAGTGGCAAAATGCTGGGGAATCTCTGTATTTATTTAATTTATTGCTTGATTGCACCACGGCTGCCTAGGATGTGCTACAGAGGTTCTTTTGATTATTTGTCTTTATCTTTGACTCCTCCATTTTGTTTATTGTGCTTTTTGCTTATCTTTATCCCCTGAGGGTGTGCTGTATGTTGTTTTTAACTTGCCCCTTTATTTATACAGAGCCCTGCTTGAAATATATGCCTCTGTCTTGGTTTTATTTAGGACCCCTATTTTTATTGTTCTTCTTGCCCCCATTTTGTTTGATTGATATGGCCGTTTCTGAAGTGTGGCCATGCAGATCCTTCTGTGCTGGCAGTTCTGAGCTTGGCCAAGCTGGGCAAAGGAGCATTCTGTGCTGCTGAGGTGAGCGTCTTTGGGTGGAGTGGCACTGCTGGGGAACCCTGCAGGAGTGAGTCGAGGGGAGCGGAGGCTTCATGCGGTTGGGAAACTGAGCAGCTTACTTGGGGAGCTGTTCAGGAGAAGTGCTCCGTAGGAAGTTCAGGAGCAGAGCTGCTTGCAAGGAGGGTAGAGAGCTCAAGCAACACCGGGAGTGGAGATGTGGTTGGGCTTGAGCGAGGAGAGGGGCCCAGGCTATGCACTGTGCTAGGAATGGCACTTAAATTTAACCTTTTTTTTTCTTTCTTTTTGTGGGGCAGTTAGAATTGTGGAGCAAATGTTCTGTTGTTGCAGAAGCAGGCTTGTGAGGCTCTGAGTGGCTGAAAGAAGGGCAGAACTGAGCCGGGAGATGTTCGAGGAGCTACAGTGGCGAGGAGCCAGATGCTGGTGGAGCGGCACTTTTTCCTTGGGAAGCTGGCTGAGCTGGGGAGCAAAGTTGAAGGCCTTGAGTTCTGTAGCCGAGGGGAGTGGATCTCAGCCACATAGAGGAACAAGCTTGAAGGTCTTCTCGAGGCTCCGTGAAAGTTATGTGGTTGTTGGGGGGGTTTGCACTGAGTGCAAGGCTCCAATGTTGCAGGAGCCACTGTTGAGGCACAAGTACAGGGTTATTGATTTTAAAAGTCCCCCCCCCCTTTTTTTTTTTGTTTAACAGGAGGAAGGCTGCAGGCTGTGATAAAAAATGGGAGACAGTTCAGCTTTTCTCTCTCTCTCTCTCTGCAGCTAAGGCTGTGGTGTAAATCATTCATGCAAGCAGTTCAGACATACTGGGGTGATGACTTTGGGGTAACCAGCGACGCAGGCAACGTGAGATGGGGGTCTGGACAGAAGAAGGGCCGCATTCTTCACCATGTGTGGCATTTTTTGGTATGGCCCACCATTAAAAGACCCATTACCTTCTCTGTGGTCTGCCAGACCCTTCGGTTGCTGCAGGTGCTGCTGGTGAGGACCCCATCTGGACCGTGCGAATAACTAGTCAGACGCATAAAATAAAGAATAAGGCAGGTTTATTTGCTGTACTGCAGATGTTCTCTTCATGAGGTCTAGCCCCAGACTGACAATTTATGACTGACAGACCAACATGGCACTGCCAGGCAGTGCAATAATTAGATACAAGCAGGTTCTAAGTGATCTTAAAGGGGTGGCAGCTAAACATTAAGCCCCATGCTTTATGTGTGCATCACAGAATAAATAAATAAAGAAATTGGAAGAACCAAGAAGAGCAAATTTAACAGTTACATCATGTTAACATTTTTGTTGACCGACTGCTTTAAGTGTTGTCTTTTACTGTTCCATTAAAGTCTTCTCTGATCTAACAAATGGATTTTGAGGGGGCGCAATGCACGATCAGTCATTATTTTATTTATTTATTTTTTTTACCAGGAGAGAGAGACACTAAGCTGAAAGCTTGTTTACAGGTGCGACCTGGGAGCACAAGGAAGTTAAGTGACTTTCTCAGGGTCACACAGTATGCAAGTGGGGACTGTGGGATTCAAACCCAGGTTTCCAAGTTTGTAGATCAGAGCCTTAAACCACTGTGCTATATTGCCTCCTTAAAAGTCATGAAAAGGGGTGGGGCTAGGGCGGGGTTTGGGATGTGGTTTAGTGTCTGGTTTTGCCTCTTCCAAAAGTGGTAACCATAGGAACTTTTAAAAACTTCAAAGCCCCAAATCTCAGTTCTGGAATCAAATAAGATAAAAAAGAAACTCAAAATAGATACATTAATATTTTTGCCAGAAATACATTATTAAAAACAACAATCATATGGTGATTTTTGACGACTTACAAATACTGCTGCTTTAAGATAACTATTGACTATAAAGTCAAGAGTTTTATGAGTAAAATGTAAATGCTCTAGTTTTATTTAAAATATCAGAAACAGTAAAATTAATTTAATTAATACAATGCAGGTAGATGGATCATTATATCCTGTGTGCATATAACCATTGACTTTTATTGTTATGATATGCATACTTCATAATTTTATTTATTTAGTTTTTGTTGACCGGATAAGTGCACTAGACAAATGCTGCCTATTTTCAGGCATGACCTGGTGGAGGGGGATAAGGATGAATGCCAACTGACCTTGAATCAGATTAAGCTGTTGGTGGTATTTTTAGCGAATGTACCAATTGTTTACAAATGTATTGTTTCAATAAAATATTAATAGTACAATAACTTCAACTTTTGATGTGGATTTCGGGCAGAGAGGTCTAATTTAAAAATCATCAACCCTGCTGTACAAACACTAGGAATGAGTTCAAAATATTTGTAAACATTTTAACTCTTTAATGAATAGAATAGCTAATTTGTTCATTGTTAGCTCATTTCTCCATGTATGTTACCATTCATCTAAGTTTGACACCTGAGGATCTTTCAGTTTAGCTAAAAAAAAACTGTAAGGTAGAGGTGCAGTATCACCAATAATATATCCTGGGATCCAGAGGAATTTTTTTAATGGACCACCAGTGAACACATATTAGAGACCTTAAGCCAAAGACTTACAAGTTTCAGGCCATGCATCTCTATATTGTTTTCAATAGGAGTTAATAGTTGCTTAAAATTATTTCCAGTTTTCTGTATTGTACAATAATACAACTAAACAATAAGCATTAGCAGGGCTCAAATCCCAAACATTTCCAAATAAATTTGAATTTCATGATATTTCATCTTTTATTACTAAAGATATTTGCACAGACCAGTCTCTTTGATCTTCAGACTTCATCTGTTCCTCTTGCTTTTCCTCTTCTGAAGTCATAATTTTTCCACAACAAACATGGTGTAGGGCCTGAGTCAGAAACCCTACATGGAGAGACTGAGGGATCTCAATATATACACCCTGGAAAGAAAGAGGGGATATGACAGAGACCTTTAAATACCTTGTGGGGATAAATAAGGTACTGGAGGGGAGTATTTTTCAGAAAAAAAAGATGCACAAGAACAAGGGGACATGCAACGATGCTAAAAGGGGGTAAGCTCAGGAGAGATGTGAGGAAGTACTTCTTCAGTGATAGAGTGGTGGATGCCTGGAACAGTTTTCAATGGAGGTGGTGGGGGCAAAACAGTGGTGTGGTTCAGTAATGCATGGGGTAGGCATACTGTAAGGGAACCGAAGTGGGAGGGGGTGAGGGAGGTAGAGCCGGAGATTAAGTAGGGTCTGTGGTAACAATATAGGCAGGGGAAAAAATGGGCAGACTGGATGGACCAAGTGGTTCTTATCTGCCATCAGATTCTATGTTTCTGTATTTCTGTGCTTGTTACAGCAAGTGACTTTCCACAGCAGTAGGTTGTGATGATGTAATCTGAGTTTATCAATTCATGGCAGCTACGAGCAGTGTGAACAGATAAAGTGTAAGGGAATAAATATCCTGTTTAAAAAAAATGCCTTTGGTAATAAAAAAAAGAAAAGTCTGGAAATTCAAATGGGGGTGGGAGTGAAATTTTGTGTAGCTGAGTCCAGCTGACGCCAACTGAGAATTGTGTGCTGGAAAACAGAAAATCACTTTAATGTCCTTTAGGTTCCAAGAGTTCCTCCGTAAATTATCTGGAACACATTGGCCTGTTTCTTTAATTTAAGTGGCAGAGCATGTTCTGTAAAGAATAAAATCCACAGGCTTGGCAGAACCCCTGCAAAGGTTTTGACAAAAGAACTTAATACATGGGTTTGTAGAAAAGGCCAATGAGTTAAAATTAGCACTCAAACTGACATTCAGATCCTCCTCCTTGTCAGAATCATGTCATAATTCTTTTTCTTTGTCTCCCCAGGTATTTTCTGATGAGAGCTTTGTGGCTGAAATGTTATCATTAACATGCTGTGTTTTCCTACTTTTTACTGGTCCTTTGTATATGTGCCCAGTAAAGCATGCTGTGATGTGATATAATGCTGCCAGGAAGGCTTACATGAGCAACTAGAAGTCTAGGCACTTCCCGACTCCTGCTTGCACATTCACATTTTGGTAGTTACATGCTATGTCATGCAAAAACCCAATGGGAACCAGTGCTGCCACTGGAAGTGTCCTCCACACCTGCCCATCCTGTACCTTCAAGAGCAGCCACCATCTCCAGAAGGACCTTTGAAAACATTGATTGATTGATGTTAATTATTTGGTACACACAAATATATATATATATATATATATATAATTTCTGTTTTTTTAATTCTTTGGTTGCCAGGTAAAGCCCACTAGGCACAAGTGTCTATTTTCAGGGGTGACTCAGGAGCACTGGGGACGTTAAGTGACTTCCTCTGAGTCATACAGTATGCAAGTGGAGGCTGTAATGAAATCTAGGTTTGCTGGATGTACCAAGCTCATTCACAGCTCATTACTCTAACCTCTATGCTATACTACCATATTTATTTGTTTATTTATTTACTTAGTTAATTATTGTGTTCAGAAGACCTTTGAGCTCAAGAGCCCTTTTTCAAAGGTGTTCAAGTCGAACAAGTAACATACAACATCAAGCAGATATCAGCAAGCATGAACATATTACTTGAAGTGCATGCAGTGGGATAAACAACAAACAGCAACACCAGAATCATAATATTTACATTCAGTTCAGCTTATTTCAAATTAGTTTTGTATTTTCCCAGCCCTTTATTTTTATGGAGGTCATCTGTGTGACAACAGACGTTTGTTCCTTAGGAGTTCATCTGCTTTTGATGCTTAATCTCCACCCAAGGTCTTAATGCACTGCTTGCAACATCACACTTACTGCCATGGCAAGACACTGCGATGTCACAAAAGAGGATTATAGCTCTAAGCAGGGAATAAGAAACAGAGACAGACGAACTACAAGGGATAATGTCCCTGTTTTCATGCACATTTCCTTAGAAATAATTAATGAGGAGGAGAAAGCAGTAGAAAATTTATCAAATACAAGCTAAAGTGTAACTAAATGTTGTGTTTTTCATAGTTTTCTTTAAGGTGACAGTTGCTCATTAAGGCATGCTTCTGGTCCCTATATCCTGGTTTGTTCCAGAGCTCCACAAAGGGTTAATAGCAGAGGTCAGCAGCACAAATTTTCACATTGACTGCACAGGAAGCCAGCTTCTGTGTGTGGGATGGCTGTGGCCGTCCCTGTATATCGAAAGTTGTGCTGGCGTTCATGGATTTTACTAAGAAAAGGGTAAGAACACATTTTCATTTGTGGCTAAAACCCCTTCTTGGGTTTTTTTATGGCACCTGGCTTGACAATGGCTAAGTGTACTGTTTACCTTTAAAGACAGTGTAGTGAGTTGCCTGTTATGTAGGCTTTGAGATTTATTTTGTGGAATTGGACGTCACCCAGGATTTCAAATGATTAAGAACATTTGGCTGCTGTGTTGATCTAATTATCCCTTCCCTAATATACAAAGACAATATAAAGCTTCTGCAGATCACATATATCACATTGTTATATGTTCAGAGATGTCAAATGTTTCTTCATTCATCCTGATGTCCTACTGCAGGTCAAACCCATGCCGTGGTAATGACCTTCCTTGTGTGTCAATTTTTGGGTGGATTACCTTTAATTACAAATGATCTTCACAAAATGTTTAAAGAGCAACTGCTGCCTCTAGGAAAACATTGAGGAACCTAACATTTTAGAAAATGTAATGTACAGTTCAAGTACTGTCAGTATCAGTTTTACTTATCTTGTTCTTTATTATTGAAGATATTGGCATGGAAACAGAGTCCTTGAGCTTTAGAGCTGATATGCCCTTGTTGATTATTCCCATCTAGAAGTCATAGTTGTCCCTTTGTGACATCACAGCCTGCTGCCAGGGAAACAAGTGTGATGTCATAAGTAACGGATTATGACTTCAGGTGGGAGATAAGCATCAACAGTGTATAAAGCCTAAAGGACACTAGTCCTGTTTATATGCAAGTATCCTCAGTAAGAAAGAATGATGGGCAGCAAACTGCAGATAATATAAGAACAACTGTACTCTGAGATGGGTCTAAATATGGTGTTTTCAAAAGTTTTCTCTGAGGCATTAACAGCTCTTTAAGAAAATGCAATTTTTTCCCTTTGAAATGCTGTTTATTAGTAGTCAACAAAATATACAGCACACATATATTATCTCTAATCACATTAAAATAGTAAATTGCAAAATATATTGCTGATTACACAAGAGATCTCTACAAGGTACAAACATCTGCGTGATTATATTTATGCATCAGAGAATGACAAAAATGGAAATCACTGTCTGTTCAGTCTTATCATACCAATGAGTATGTGGAAAACTGAGATCATGCCCCCTTCTCAGTCTCCTTTTCCCCAACATGAACATGGTAAGTGCCACCAGTCTCTCTTCATAGATGTTGCCCCCCATGCCCCTGATCATTTGGGGGGGAGCGCACTGTACCCTCTTGGCTGCTTCAGTGTCATTTTGTATTGCAAGCTCAGAACTGCATGGTTCACCCATGTCGGTGTGACAACAAAAAGGGCAACTTGCATCAAGGTACCAGCACAATGCCAACAGCAACCATCACACCTGGGAATTCTGCCACCCGACCCCAGTTGCACCCCATGCCCTGGGGCAAGTGTGGGTTGTAATAGGGAGCTGCAACCCCCCCCCACTGTGAGGAGCTTCACCCCCAAAACTATAATATAATTGCTGCCACACCAGAGGTGTATAGGGCAAGGGGTGCAACACCCATACAGCGCCATCCACAATGAACACTGAGAAAACCAGTTTGCCAGCATGACAGGCAAACTGGTCATGGTGCCCACATTACAGCACCCTAATGAAGTTGCCATTGTAATGGTATATGGTACTGCACACAGTACTCCAGGTAGAGTCTCACCAGAACCATGTAAAGTTACAGGATAACTTCCCCTGCCCTGCGAGTCAACCCCATTGTGATGTACCCCAGCATGTGTTTGAGCTTCTTTATTATTAACTGATAAATGACAATATTTAAAGGAGAACTGCATTTAACACATGGGACCGCATTTTCTGTAGAAACTGTCATTCCAGTGCTGGTTCAGTAATTGTTCCCTCTTTTCTGGCTTTATGGTAAGGGTGTGGGTGTTTCTGATTTATACAGTGCTGGGAAGGACCATTTTAGGACTGCCCAATGTAGGTTATGTCCTTGCTCAGCTCTTACACTGGTGCCACAATGCATCCATGTACTATTGTAGAACTCTGTGGTTGAGAGGGACATAAATGACATCACAGAGTTCTAAAATGATACTACGAGTGTGTAAACCAGAGACACCAAATGAGTTTACTACAAGTCTGGCAAAGTTGGAACAATAACAAAATTGGAACAAGTGTTTAAAAAAACAGCATCCTGGTTAATTCATCAGTTATGACAGGAGGCCTACTCGTGTATTTTGGGTTTCCAAATATAGTACACGCTCACTCCAACATTTTCCAAAACACAATACCTTGTGCAGTTAAAGTCTGGTCACGGTGAATAAAATGTACACGGTGCCTGAGTTTTAAAAGATTCACTCTTCAATGTGTCACAGGCCACTTGAGCCGTACAGTGCAACTTGCTTGTTAAGGACACTGCACATTAAGGACGTTGTGATATTACAGACATTTCTTGTAGTTCCAACTGCAATTTCTTCAGTAATGAGCAATCTGCATATAAAGGAGAAACTGTTATTAAAGGACACTTTGAACCCTTTTGCATCATATTATTTCTAGCTGAAAACCCACATTGCGTACCGTCTCTAAAATTCACTTATGGTAATGGCTGTTTTAGCTGCTTCCTTTTTTAGCCGAACTGCAATACAGGCTAATAGTGTAATTACACCCTCCATTGTCTTGTTTAAAATTCATGATCTACTCTTATTGCATACTTCCTGAACATTAGAACATAAACAGTGCAGCCACTCCTGATGCCAAATTTATACTGTGTTGTAGGTGTTTCCAAGTCCAGGTAAAATGCAACTGGAGGTGATAAAGGAATGTAAACAAACATGTTTTTTATGTGGTAACACTAGTGTGGTGGGTAGTGTGTTTTTCACTTTTAAAAAGAAAAAAAGCTTCAGAATCAAACTACCAGCGACATCAGCAATCTCTACAGACTGCTTCCAATCATTAAATGTGCTTTTAAAACTAAGTCTTTGATTGCCGGGTGAGCGCACTGATCCAATGGACCATTTTCAGGCATGACCCAGGCCACAAACATGGCACTACTGCGTTACACAGAGGTCATCAGGAATACAGCAACACAATAAATACAGTACAGTTTACAATATGTTGGAGGAAGTCAAAGGAAAAAAAAAGTGACAGTTTACAGTTTAGTTCATGGCTAGATGAGGCAAAACAAGTGATAAGAGCAGAGTTAGCTGGTAAGATGGGTGGGAAAGGTACCATGTTGGAGATTACCCTGGAGAGCACAGGCATTTAGCCTCATTCAGTAATCAGGCTTTGAGTTGGTGTTTGAAAGAGCTGTGGGTATCAGTGGACCGGAGTGAAGCAGGGAGCAAGTTCCAGAGAGAGGGAGCAACCACAGACAATGCTCTGCCACCCATTCCAGTGGAGACCTTAGGATTTCCATAGGGGTGACCGAGGACACACGTAAGCATCTGGGAGGAGCTCTGGCCTTCAGAAAGGTGGCATAATGTGATGCATTGCTGTTTCTAAGGGTGCCATCAAGGATACAACCTAGTGCATAGTCATAACGACCAGAGAGTGTGAGCCACCCTAGCACCTAGTAGAGGGCACAGTGGTGAGTGGAGTAGGGTGCCAGGAGTGCGAAACAACATACGTTATTGTATACCGAGTTTAGATGCGAGTGCAGGGCAGAAGACACATGAGAACAGAAACACTTTGAGGCCTAAGGAGGTTGACAGTGTCCATTTAAAGGAGAACTGTGCTGAATTTGCAAGTCATTTTTCCCCGTAAAGGTTTTCAAAATATGACTCAAATTCTGTTACTATTCTATCTGTGCTGAGTTTTTAGTAATACCAGTGGGTGTTTCTGATCTACACACTTGTAGTAAGTACTGTACCATTTTAGAACCGCATGATGTCAGTTACGTCCCTGCTCAGCTCTTCTACTGATGCCACAATGCACCTGTGTTCTGCTACAGAACTCTCCTGCTGAAGGGGATATATTTATTTATTTAGTTTTTGTTGACTGGGTAAATACACTAGACAAATACATTGCCTATTTTGAGGCATGACCTGGGAGGTTACAGATCTGTAGGACAGCATTAGAGCAACAAGTCGGCAAAAAAGAATACAGTTTCCAGGAAGGATGGGGTACAAAACATAACTAACATACTGAGCATTTAAAAAACAATGAGTACCAGTAACACTGGTGAAACAGTCAAGAGAGGGCTAGCAAATATAACTGTTTAGCCTGGAGGTTTGGAGGGAGGGGACACATATTACAATTAAAAAATACTAAAGGAGTTTGAAGCCAGTGTAAATAAAGACAGTAGGAGCAAACAAGACAAGAGCAATGGGAGTCAGTTGCAAGAGCAGCTCTTAGCATTGCTTGAGAATTTGTAAAGTGTGTTTTTGAAACAGTAACAGGACTGAGCAACTCGGAAGTGAAGTGGAAGGGCATTCCAAACATTAGGGGTGAAGGTGGCAAAGACTTGGTCACCCATTTCGGTGGAGTATGTAGGTATAGCCCAGAGTGATTGGCCACAGGAATGCAAGGGGTAGGACTGGTCCTGGGTGTGATAGGGTGAGGATGCACCTATCACAGGTTATGAAATGGGAGTGGTTGGTGATAAATGAGATCACCACAAAAAGGGCCCCCTCCCGTGATACCGATTAAAAAGTTAAAAATATTATGTTCTGTCCTGTATATGTCCCCCCTGTACTTACTGGTCTTTCATTTCACTTTCCTGTCCTTTCCTGTTGTCTTTGTCTTCTTTGAGCCCCCCCCCAAAGGAACAGACAAGTGGTCTGGGCAGCCCCAGCCCAGGTGACCACTGAACTGGCCTGGCAGGAGAGATTAGATTATTTAAATATGGTCTCCCTACTGGGAAAATAAAACAAAATATGGTACACTGTGCAGTCTCCTACTCCCCCCTGCACTGCTAGTGGCAGAAGTGAGGAGAGCGAGAGAGAGAGAAAGTGAGAGACAGAAAGTGACACATACAATATGTATCAGAGACTTACTTTCAAATTTTAAAACAAAGGTGTCCCATTGGCCTATCAGCTTGGTGCACACCCAAGTCCCGGTAGCCAGTAGGGCACGAGAATGGGAATCGACCATGACCTTGGGGTCCTAAGCTGTCCATGCTGCTTGACATAAATTAGCAGCAGGCAGGTGAAACACTGCAGGGATTGTGCTCCACTTCTTGGGACCATAATATTAACCAAAAAGGGACTGATACATACAATTAAATGTATAGAAGGACTCTTTTCTCTTCAGACTGTCTGTGCCAGAGCAGGGTGTAGGGCAGCTGTTAGAGAAAGTAACAGGGAGCTGTGTGCTTCTGGTTGGTATCCTGTCCCCCAGGCTTCACAAGGGGGTGATTGTAAAATGCCATTCACTTAGCAGGCCAGCCAGAATGCTGAGCCTCACAAATGGAAAAGGGACTGCAGTTACCCAAAACAAGACAGACACTCTCAGCCCAGAAAGGAGGAGTGCTGCTGTCCTGAGGCCTGAGTGTTGGTTTGCCTATTCCTGAGTGTTCCTATACAATGCAAAGACAGCAGGAAAGCTGACATCAAATTGTTTGTTTACATTTCTTGTATAGCTCTCTGTGTATACAGTATATGTATAGCACTGCTTAGTTATAAGTAAAGACACAGACTGCATTACAAAAATGATTTATCAACTGCAAAACCTTAAGAAATGAAAAGAAAAAGATAATTAAAGCATGGTGTCTCTCAATCTTACCTGCATAAAGGCTGAATGAACCTTTACTCGCCTGTTTTACATTATGCAATCCATAAAGATATGCACATAGATGGGGCTATAATGCAATTAGATGCTCTTATTAGGGTACTTAAAATCTTGCTCGATTTCAGAATAACTTTACTAAAATGTCAGTCTTAGTCTTTTGGTAACTGGGTAAGGCCCACTAGGCACAAGTGCCTGTTTTCAGGGGTGACCTGGAGCACTGGGCGGTTAAGTGACTTGCTCAGAGTCACATAGTATGCAAGTGGAGGTTGTGAGAATCAAACTCACGTCTGGTCTGCTGGATGTACCAAGCTTGTTCACAACTCATTACTCTAACCTCTAGGCTATACTGCCAGCCCCAGCATAAAGTATATACTTACCTAAATGTATAGATGTTGACATTGACAGGAAAAAAATCATGCTTGAAGAAATAAAAACCTAATTGTTTTAAAGTGATGTAATAATCATGGACAAGTCCATCATGTGACCCTTGGGAAGGATATAATAAGGGAGCATTTTTTTAGTTGGAAAAGTCAATTGGAAGTAAAGAGCTAAGCTGAGAACTGCTGAGAATTATGCTCTGACTAGAGAGAAGGACCAAAGCTTTTGTGAAATAACAGATGAAAAGGTCTTGAAACCGTGAAAAGACCTTAAGCTTTAAAAGAGAAGTCCACCCAAAACTTGAAAAAATATATGTTGTGCAGAGTGTTTTAATTTGTATGCGAAGTTCTAGTGTTTCCTTCCCTCTGACTGGTATTGGGAGTTTTTCCTAAATTAGCCTGCTAGCTTTAGGGTAGTTTTCTGACCCCTGGAGATCTCCATATGAAACAGCTTAATTGTATTTCTTTGTCCTACAATGCACCTTGTTTCATGTGATGGTGATGTAGCAGAGCCCATAAATCCAGCAGAAAGCATTGCTTTACAATCAGTTCACAACAGTAGAGATGGCTATATTTTAAAATCTGTAGAATTCAGCTTGGTGACCACCATCATCGTAAAGGTCTTACTGTCCTAAAAAAACTTAGCTGCTGGTAATTTTTGCGCAGCTTGTAAAGCTTCCAAGATATTTAGTTTATTTGGCATGTGTGTGCTGAATGTTGGGTCTCTCTTACACCACTGTCACATGAGACAAGATGCACTGTGGGAACAAGAAATACAATTAAGCTGTCAGTAATGAAGATCCCCAGGGGTCGTAAAACTAGCATAAAGCTAGCAGGCTAATTTAGGAAAAACTCCTAATACCAGTCAGAGGGGAAGGAAACACTAGAACTTCACATACACATTAAAACACTGTGCACAACATATATTTTTTTCAAGTTTTGGGTGGACTTTTCATTTAAAGAGGTAACCCTATCTGTTGGTAGCAGTTCTAAGGCTCTGAATGTTTGCCTGCCATTTAAAGAAGGTTGCTTGATGAAACACTGTCACATGGTTAAACAGCCTTGATCATCCTAAAATAAACTGAACTGTGGCCTGAACTGTTCATATTTTCAATAGATGCAATAAACATGCTCCATGCCAAAGGCTTTTAACCTGACATTTGTACCTGTCTGACTCTAGACTGTGACCCATGCCCCTGCAACACTGGGGAATTAACAAGGCAGTGAGAGTGACTGGTTTGGAGGAACTGATGACGTTATCAATAATGCAGCCAAGTGCAAATAGGCGATGCGAGGGAGGTGATAGCCAGCCTAGTTTAATGTACAGAGTGCAGTGGTGAGTTAATCTGGAAATGGAAAGAGCAAACCAGCATATGTTAGTGTATAAGACAGTTCATTCATCTAGATTGGAAGCAGTGGTCAGAGAGTAAGGAGTGAGGCCCTACAGAAGGCTGGGTAGCAGAATTCCCCAGGCAATTGCAAGCCTGGCAGCAGGAGTCAGGATTTATTTTATTTTAAGACCAGCTTGAGTTTGGTATTCACAGACTTACATATGTTCGAAATGTGCTTGCTGAAATCAAGGGCAGGATCCTGGGTAAGACCCAGATGTTTGAATGAGTTAGTAGTAGAGAGGAGGGAGCCATCAGAGCAGTGAATGTTCAGGATATTGGGGCAGGACCTTAGTTTATGTGAGGACCCAAAGAGCATGGACTGGGTCTTGTTAGCATTTAGAATAAGGTGATTTTGAGTTGGCCAAGTCTATAATTTCCTAAAGTCAATATTCAGCTGAGAGTTAATTTCATTTAGACTTTTGAAGCTGGTATAGAGAACCATATCATCAGTATAAAGGAGGGTGCTACAGTAGGATGGAAGTAGGGGTGCATCATTAACGAAAATTGAGAAAAGCAGTGGGCCAAGAATTGAGCCTTGGGGCAGTCCTGTTGACTGTGGTTAGTCCAGATGTAGCCTGACTGACTTTTACAAATTGTTGTCTGTTACTTAGATAACTGGAGAACCAACTGATTGTTGTGAGGGAAATGCCTAAGGCAGATAGTTCTGATTCAAGCAATGACTGGTTAAAAAGATCAAAAGCTTTGGAATGCCTAGGTCAGATTGTTTTGATTCAAGCAGTGAGTGATTAACAAGATCAAAAATTTTGATTAGGTTAATAAAAATAGACAGTTTACATTCCCTTGTCCATGCCCAGCTTCACATCATTAGTGAATTGGGTGACAGCTGTGGAGGTGCTGTGGGCTTGTCTGAAACCATGCTGGGCAGAGGATAGCAGATCTTATCTATTGAAGTGATCCGTGACCTGGAAGGCCACAATTGTCTCTTAGAGTTTGCTGAGAACTGGCAGGATAGCTATAGGGTGGTATTTAGTAAGGCTATTAGGATGACCTTTTTTATAGACTGAAACTATTTTGGCCATTTTCCAGTTCTTTGGGACACTACCTGTGGATAGTGACATATTATATGGTCTGCTGAGTGGGGCAGCGATCTTGAGTAATCTCAGCTCAAGGCCATCAGGGCCAATACTCCAGCAGGAAGTGACTGACTTTAGAATCCTTAGGACTTCACCTCACGTGACAGCATGGAAGTAGAAAGAGGGGGAAGGAGGGTGGGCTTGAGGAGGACTATTCTCATGGGAAGGCGAGGTTTGATCTCCATAACAGGGTAAGTTAGCAAAGTGGTTGTTGAAGACATTGGCAATGGTAACCATATTGTTATAGTTGACACCATTAATTGTCATGTCAGCCAGCAGTTGTTTGTTTCCTTTACCAGTTCCCATGAGACTTTTGATATTGTTCCAGACATGTTTGGAGTCTCTGGCAGAGGCCTGTAATGGATCCCGATAGTAGGCGCCCTTAGCTAAACAGATTTCTTTTTTGCAGTTCCTCTGTGCCTGCTGAGTAAGCAAGCCAGTTGCTGTGCTGAGATGAAGCTTTAAATTTGTTCCAGCATGCATCTCTAGTTTTTAGAAGGTCCAGAAGACTACTATGTAGCCACCTGGTGGCTTTCCCCTTTAGCCTGTGCTTGATAATAGGGACATAGTCATCTTGAAGGGACAGGAAAGTGGTGGTAAAGTAGTCAAGAGCTGCATTAGCATCATTGGTATAGCAGAGTGGGGACCAGTCAACTAGGTCTAGATCTCTAAGAAAGGCTGTAGGATCAAGCCTAGAGATGTTCTGAAAGACCAGCTCTTTGGGAGGGTAGGAGGGGGCGCAGGCATTCCAGACACGGAAAACAGGAGCATAATAACTAATTGCATCAGCAAAGGTTCCAGCAGCTGCAATCCTGCCCTTCCTTCTGGAAAGAATCCAGTCTGAGGGAGTGTTTGCCTCTTGAGGTAGGTTGTCTGGTTGAGGTATCACTACGAAAGACTGAAAGTCAAAATACCAAGTGTCAGGATCCAAAGAATGATTGCCCAAAGCTCGGAATCCTGACACCCGGTAATTGCCCGTGGTGGAATTTGTTATCATAAGTGTGGGGGGAGGGATGCGGGGGGGGGCAAAGCCTCTCGAAATATGGAAAAACCTCTGCCATCGGCAATTACTGAGTGTCAGTATTCTGAGTTTCAGGCGATCAGTCTCTGGATCCTGACACTCGGTATTTCGACTTTCAGTCTTTCATAATAAATCCCTGGTCGGGTCACAAATCAGCTGGGAGAGATGAAGCTTATTTAAGAGTGATTCATAGGAGCAGTTATTATACCAGTTTAGACTGAGATTATCCACTACTAGGATGTCATTTTTTCCAGTGACTGAGGACAGGTAATTTGATTGTTACTGCAAGGCCCGTTATACCTCTCTTGGGAGGATTGTATACACGTACAATATGTATTTTCTTAGAGCCACCCAAGGTCAGAAGTGAGTGCAGAACCTCACAGGAGGGAGGGGGTGTGACCTGGTATGGTTGTTAATTGCATGTGATTCTTAAAGTAGATGACAATACCTCCTCCTCTTTTGGTAGAAGGGCGGTCTAGCCTGAGCATATTAAATCCTACTAGGCAACACGTAGTGGTCTGGGACAGATGGTTTAAGCCAGGTCTATATAAACTACATCATACAGTTCTAAAATGGCCATCAGCAGCAGCAATCATAAACACCTACTGAGATTATTAAAATGCCTGTAGAGAGGGAACAATAGCAGAATTGGAACCAGTACATGCAGCTTATCTTGGGAAAATATCTTGCAGGTTCAGAAAACTTCTTCTTTGAAGACAGAATCTTTATTTAGGAAGGCATCCTCAATAGACATGTTCCAGTGCATTGAACTTGAATTATGTTTGCAACAGGAGATGAGTTCTCTTACCCCCAGCAAGATGGAAATGAACCCATCTAGCTGAGCATGGGGGGAGTTGTAATCCAGTTTTGCAGAGCTACAAACTTATACAGGTTTGATACTTTAGTGGGAAACATTCACATACAGTGGCAGACATTGTTGGAAAGGTCATAAGAGGCTCTTTCAAATGAGGTAGGGGACTCATATGTAGCTGGAAGCACTCCAGAGGTATAGACCACTGAGTCTGTTCAACATTAATACTACATTGCAGCCGTTTGTAGAACATTGTGATGTCATGAAGGAACACGCTGTGCTTGACTCTATGTAGTTAGGCGCAGCTTGCTCCTTGATAACATCACATTGTTCTGAAAGGGTCTGAAATGTAGTCTTATTGAACAGAATCATCTTCTTTAAAGTCTGATCCTTGCACTAGATTTTTAGACTTTGTTGAATAATTATTAGTTGTATATACAGTACATCTACTGTATTACGTCAGATTAGCAACTATAATGGTATCGTCTTACTGAGATTTTGTTATATATGGAATATTTCAATAAAAACAATGTTGAGAAAAACAACAACAACAAAAAATCAGTAATCTGTATCTCAGGAGTGCTTCCAGCTACAGATGAGCCCAATACCACATCTGAAAGAGCTTTTCATTGGCTTTCAAACTATGGTGGTCACAGGGCATGAATGTGTCCTTTTCAGTTGATAGGGTCTCCAAGGGACATCTCTTGTGGTATAAGAGACCCAAAGCATAAGATTTGGGCAAGAGGGCCACAAAACAATACTGAGTGTTTCTTTCTGCCCAGACCTCATGAAAGGAGTCTCTTATACCATAAGAGATACTCCTCAGAGGCTCTATTAGCTTATTATAAATTACTCGAGTTTAGCTTGAGTGATTTATAGGAAGTTCAGCTTTTTTTAACATTTTATTATGTTGTCCTCCCCCAGCACCGAAGTGGAGTGCTCTCTCCTAATGCTGCCGTAGGAGAGCACACCATACATGGAATATGTGGTACAATGGCCCTAAATCCAGTCATGTGTTGATCCTAAGTTATTTGAAAGTAAACTAAAAACCTACCTTTATCAACTAGCTTTAACACCCCTTAATTAGTATCTTCTTGTATCCTGGTTTTGTTCAGTGCCTTGACATTTTTAAAGGCACCATAGAAATGGTATTCATTATTATTAATACTTTTACACTTTCTAAAGTCCTTTATTAAACCTCCTGTCACCTCAGCTTGGATCCCTGGCTCAAGATGTGGACTCGGGTCCTCTAATATGACAGATAAACATTCTCACTTCTAAGTAACTGAGTAGGCCTATTTCTGTACAGTTCTTGCGTTCTTAGCACATTCAGTACATTTGTTACATTCTGTTCACATTCTAAACTTTTTTGTTCTGGTCCCATTTTCAATACGTTTTGTTATACCATTTTCACATTCAGTACATTTTACATAGAAATATAGATGTTTATAACCCGGCCCCCCAAATGGTGGGGGCTAACCTGACTTTTTCTCTTTACCCCAGGAAAGACTGCCTGAACCTTCGTTTACTCCCATAGGACTGCTAGTATCTACAGTGGAGACTCAAACGAAGACATTAATGGCTTAAGGCCAAAGCACATTTCCAAGCACCAAAAAGCATGTGAAACAAGAAATGTTTATATCCTTCAAGCTTAGACTTGGGCCTTAGTGAGTTATTTCAGACTTCACCATGCTAGCACCAAGGTCAGAGGTAAAACTGACACTGTGGCCAGAGAAAACACAGGAGTTCTACTATCACAAAAGAGTGAATTCCACTTAGGTGCTTTTAATTAAAAATATATGTTTTCAGTACTCTTTTGTTTGGATGTATGACATCTTGCTCCTTGGTCCTGCACTTTCTGTTCTAGTGGGAAGGTAAAGAATATACAAAAAAGATGAGCTTCTGAGATAGCGGGGGGTCGAGGGGAGAGGCAGTCAGCAGATAGCTGTCACAAAGTCAGAAGGGCTGGGAGCTGCTGCCCCAAGCCACCAGAGGAGGTCTGCCTGGGCCTTCTACAGCCACTAATCAGGAGGTGATGCCAAGGTTTCTACAACTTTTAAAGAGCAACTGACAATTCTAAAAAGACATGCCGGTAGTGCCCTACCCTGCCTATAGCACCTCCCAGTACAGAAAGTACAGCAAACGGAGGTACTGTAAGGCAGTATTTTACAGTACAGATGCAGCAGAGCACAATGCACACTCCCTGCTGCAGCCTCAGGTCCCCTTCCTGATCCAATCCTGAGGATGAAGTCCGGTCAGGATAGGGACCTGTCAAAATTCCATTCCACCAGCAAAAGTCGCAGCAATTTTGCTGGCAAAATGCCACTTTTGCCAGCGACATGTCAATTCCGTGGCATGTTCACCAGCGAAATGGAATTTTGCCAGGTCCCCAACCCGACCTGACGTCATCCTCAGGATTGGATCAGGAAGGGGACCTGAGGCTGTGGCAGGGGGCGTGCATTGCAATCTGCCGCATCTGTACTGTAAAATATCGCATTACAGTGCCTCTGTTTGTGGCATCATCTGTACCGGGAGGTACTGTAGGCAGGGTAGGGCACTACTGGCATGTCTCTACCGAGATGTGTCAGTGGCTCTTTAAAGTACAGATACTGAACTGTGTGTTTGCTGATAGTGTCAGAAAGACATCTTTCATAGAAAGGGGCTGTGTCTGTTTTTGCTGTGAAAGGAGGTAAAAGCTTGCTGATCCAGTAAGTGGGTCCCAGCTACCAGCCTGCAGTACGAACATGATACTGTGTGTGAGTACTGCTGTGTGAAAGCCTGCATCAAGACTGCAGACATTTAGGAAGACAGCCAGTCATGGCTACTGCTATTCACTAACTAGCATATCACACTAGGGTCCAGAAGCCTAGATGTGTGTGTGTGTGTGTGTAGTGTGTGTCTCCTGCTCCTTAGACTGATCTGTCCTATGGAGGAGGAGGAAGGAGCTAGAGAGGTCCAGATGACTGTGAACATAGAAAGCCTGAGCTACATCCAGAGATACCTGAGATCTACATCTTCTAGTAGCCCCCCCCCCCCACAATCTACACCAAC
Source organism: Neoceratodus forsteri (assembly GCA_016271365.2). Taxonomy (NCBI): domain Eukaryota; kingdom Metazoa; phylum Chordata; order Ceratodontiformes; family Ceratodontidae; genus Neoceratodus; species Neoceratodus forsteri. Next base: position 173,071,739 of record JADMNL010000028.1, on the reverse strand, counting down.
TTGAACCATCAGCCTGAGAGGATCTGCAACTGCAGGACAGAGGAAGAAGAAGAGCTCAAGTGACAGGGAAGCTGCATCAGAGCTGTGAGTACTCTCATGGCTTGCTCTACAACTGGGAACATTGTACAAAGTTTTGCCACCAAATCTAAAGATTTTGCCAATGATCCAGGAGTTACAAATACCTCATTTGGAGGCTTTGCCATTTAAGCAATTGCATGGCCTATGGGGTTTTGGGTTTAACTGTTCTGCTCCTTTAAAAGTGCACCACCACTGGCCAACCAGTTGCAACATCACTGAGCATGCACCATTCCAGCGGCTGGGTACCCAGTGAAGCGAAGGTCGCTCCCTTTGAGGTTTAAGGGTTAAACTGGTACAAGTGGGTAGTGTGCCCAGTACAGGTGGGCTGGTGATACTAAACAGTTTACAGTTTTTTTTGCTACTTTCTTGTCTGGTGGGGGGTGGGCACTTGTTACTGTTGCCATTACTCTTACTTCTGTTATAAGGTTTTTTACTGAACAAGCCTAGTCAGGCATTTAATTTCGGCCCTACAACAAGAGTTAATGAGCTTTTGCTAAAAGAGTTTTGCTTTGCATTCCACCATCCCTTGTGAATATCCTCTAATAAATATATTACTGATATTTTACATTTTGTCTCATGAGCATGTTTTTGGTGGTAAGTCACTAATTGCAGTTTTGTTGGATTTGAGGTTGCACTGTGATTTTCCATATGTAGGGGGCACTGTAGGGAGGCGGGGAGCTACTGCATCCCAGGGGGTTGTACTGCTCTGACGCCAGGCCCACTTAAATTTTGCTATGAGTGGAGGCACCACATTAAACTTAAAAGATCTGGATTCGAACCCCCCAATCAGGAAAATCAGAACCCAGGCCACTCAACCATGTTTCAGCCCACAGGGCAGGGGTAGTAGCCGCAACATCCACAACAACCCCGTTACATGGATTGCAGGACAGAGCCCAATGGCCCATTGAACCTGCCCAGTACCTGCCTGCATCTACACCCAGCTGAATGCTGGCCTGGAGCTAGTCTACCAGTCACTCTGACTGTATTTTGACACCCCCCCCCAGTTCACCCATCTCCCTTTGCTCAACTTCTGCCCTCCTTCCCCTGGTTATAACTGTTCCCCTGTGCCTATCCCCACTGTGTTTAAAGCCGGCAATGGACTCTGCACTGACGACTTCCTCCACCCTTTCTGTAAAGAAGAACTTCCTTACATCCCTCTTAGAGCTCCCCTCCAACAGTTTCCTTCTGTCGCCTCTGGTTACCTTGCTCATGCTTCCTGTGAACTGGACAATGCTGTCCACTTCAGTAATGAAGTGGGCACTGCTGTCCACTGCATTAATGCCCCTTAGGTACTTAAAAGTCTCTATTACATATCCTGTTTCCTTCCTGGCCTCTAGTGCGTACACACATTGAGCCTCTCTGGCCTCTCCTCAGATGTCTTTCCCTGCCGTCCCTGAATAATTTTCGAGGCCCTACTCTGAACAGCCTCCAAGAGGTCCCAGTCCTTCAGGTGCAGGCTCCAGCACTGTGCATGGTACTCCAGGTGAGTGCTCACCAAGGATCTGTACAGGGACAGAATCACCTCCATCCTTTTGCTACCAAACCCCCTTCCTACATACTCTGACATCCCCTTTGCTTTCCCCAATACCTTTTGACAGTTGGCATAGGACTTTAGACCATTACTGATAATGATCCCCAGGTCCTTTTCCTCTGATGACTGCTGCACCTTCACTCCCCGCACCAGTACTCTGTTTCTGTGTGCTCCTCCCACATTCAACATATTTGTTATACCCATTTCACATGCTGTAGTTTTTTTCTTTCATATCTTGTGTTTCAAAAAAGCTGAAATAAATATGTTGGGAAAATTATATCATGGTTCTTAATGCCTAGCAGTACCTAAAAACATTATGGAAAATGATATGTTTCATTGAATTGACATTAATGTATGCCTTTACCTAACACCTTAGCCTAAAAGCTCTTTATTATAGGGGTGCAGTAGCACCCCTATAGTTAGGGTTGAGTAGCCTGTTTAATGTTAAACCCCTAACTGTGCACATGAATATCTTTGGCTCCCTTTGACGAAATGAGCTGAACGTTTGTATGTGTTGTCTAGGAGGCAAGGTCTCAATATGTGGAAATGTTTGTGATGGCAGCTTGTGCAGTTTCTGAGATCCGCATTTGTGTCATTTTTTTGTAAAAATCTAACTTTTTTCCTATATTTAATAAGGTTTGTTTTTGCTCTCCCCTACAGCCTACATGGTATAGAATGTTTTCCCCAAACTTGCAGGGGGACATATGAACATACAAAAATTGCCAGCAGAAATTAAGCCTCTAGGTCTATCTAGTCTGCTCGAGTGTGCAGCTAACCCCTACTTTGCAGCTGCCCTTCCCCCTTCCAACTTCCCAAATATCTCCCCTCTCTCCCTGTCCCAACTCCTCTTGAAACTACCCACCATCCTACAGGATACCACCTCCTCCGGCAAAGCGTTCCAAACATGTGTCATGTCCCAAGGTAGTGCCTTTGACAGGTCTGGTGAAAAAATATTAAAGGGTACCCGAGTTATAAGGCTTTTAAATTTAGAGTTTTCTGACCTTTGCATGTGCAGTAGGAGTTTTCAGATAACATTCTGTGCCAAAAGTCAAAATTTGATACCACAAATGCTGTTTTTTGGTTTTCATGCCACTGAATTGGCAGGGCACCAAACATTTTTTGTGCTGTGCCAACCACCATCTTGTTAATTTTTTCCACAAACTGACAAACATGGAAAATACATAAAAGTGCTGGGATTTTTTAAAACAAACATCAGAACCTAGCTAAATGGGAGCTGTTTAGCTAGATGCTGATGTTTGTTTATTGACATTATGGCCAGAAATATGTTTTCTGGGCACCCAAAATCCCAGGTGCCCAGCTTAGTGAGAGGAGTACTTCCCCATGTTCTCTGTATGAGAACTGAGAGAATTTCTTCACTTCTGCAGCCATAGCTGAACTCATGCTCCCAGCTGCAGTGTGAGCTGTGAGCCAACCTTTTCCTGGTGTCTAGTGGCATCCCCACCTGCTGATCACTGCCCCCGACTCCCCATAAATAAATAAATGTTTTCCCTGGTGTCTAGTGGCACCCCCCACCTGCCAATCACTACCCCCGACTCCCTATAAATAAATATATGTATCCTCTGGTGTCTAGTGGCATTCCCGCAGCCACTGATCACCGTTCTGGCTTTTCCTGGTATCTAGTGGCACACCCACCCGGTGATCACTGTCCCCATTTGCAATTGCTATATTCCCTGGTGTCTAGTGGCACCTCCCACCTGCTGATCACTGCCCTCACCTTCCCATTGAAATATATGTATTCCCTGGTGTCTAGTGGCACCCCCACCCACTGATCACTGTTCTGGCTTTTCCTGGTGTCTAGTGGCACCCCCACTAGGTGATCGCCATCCTCATTTGCAACTGTTATATTCCCTGGTGTCTAGTGGCACCCCCTTACCCACCAATCACCATTCCTGTTTTCCCTGGTGTGTAGTGGCACCCCCTACCCACTGATAATTGTTCTGGCTTTCTCTAGTGTCTAGTGGCATCTCCCACCCCCAGATCACTTCTGCATTTTCTATAATTATATTCCCGGGTGTCTAGTGGCATCTCCCACCCACTGATCACTGTTCTAGCTTTCCCTGGTGTCTAGTGACACCCTCTACTCACCGACTGCCTCCCCATTTTCAATTTTTATATGTGACACCCCCTACCCTCTCATTGCAGGTAAAACTGAAATTTAGCCAAACCTGAAATAAAGAAAGTAGTCCCTTGATGTGTTTTTTTTAAACCTGTAAAAAAAATGGTCCCTTATTGATCAGCCCCCACCCCCACCTCCCACTCAGCACCCACCTCCCCACACCCCCAGTAGATCCCCACACACCCTCACTCACCTGAACTAGTCCCAGGTTCGAGATCCACTCTCTGATTGAAGACACGTCTTGCTACTGGAACCGGTGACCGCAGTATGAGAAACCAAGGTAAATGCAGTTCAATGTATTTCACTGGGGGTTTCAACTTGTATTCAAAACTCAGTCATTTTTTGACATTGTGATCCCAAATTTTCAACATAGCCAATTGTGGACCCCACTTCTCATGAGCAATGTGACTGTCATTATGCAACTCCTGCCTGAAAGGTGATTTTGCAGTTGCTTGGCAAATTCATCTTTTGGGTGGGATTGGTGTAATGACAGTCATATTGTTCATGAGGTGGGGTCATAAGAAGGCCATGTTGAACATTTGGGGTCAAAGTATATAAAAATGACAAAGTTATGACCATTCATTGCAATTTCGCTACACACGTTCATAACTTTGGAAATTTTCAATATTTTTATCCCAGATTTTCAGCATAGTCTTCATATTATCCCACCTCAAGTATGTCACAGTTGTCATTTTTTAAATCCTGTCCAAAATGTGTTTTTGCACCTGTGACGTGGAATGGCATTGCAGTTGCTTAGAATTATGTTTTGTCGGGGATACAAAAATTTTCTGTACAGGGTACATGAGGTGGGGTAATACAATGGCTATGCTGATAATTTGATCATTGTTGTCCTATAAATGAAAGCGCAGGGCCCAATGGCTGCATACATATATGCATCTATGGAGGGATGGGAGTGCAGGACCCAGAGGGCCCAGCGCTCCCACAGGCAAATAAGGATACGATTATACTATCTCAAAAAGTAAGGAAATAAAGTGCAAAAAATTGCATTAATGCTCTAATTAGGGTTACAGCCACAAAAGTAGGGAAATGTGACATTAGGGTTTCCAAATCTAACCTCCCACCCCCACGCTGCACACACCAACAGGCATTGGGGGGGTACCTTGGGATTGTCAGCCCTAATGTTCACCCTATTCTCCTATACTGTACCCATCTTAGCTTATTTACTTATGGAATGGGGTGAGCATTAGGGATGATGACCCCAAGACACACACACTCCCGATGCCTGCTGGTGTGTGCAGTGTGGGGGTGGGGTGTTAGGTTTGGAAACCCTAACACCACATTTCCCTACTTTTGTGGCTGTAACCCTAACTAGAGCATTAACACAGTTTTTTTGCAAGATATATTTATATATCACATTTAAGCATTTTAGGTGTTTGTTTAATATAGGAATAGTAATTGAACTGGTGTTTGTTTGTATAGAAAGTCATATTCTGTTAACTACCAAATTACTTATATTGATACATGGATTAGTCACTGCATGTCTACTGTCTGAAATCCCAATCTTTACTAAATGTTATGATCCCAAAGGCTACACATTCTTATGGAAGAAAGTCCATTAGCTACCTGAGCTCATTATCAAGGGATAATCTTCAAACTAAAATTCCTTAATGTAGTACCACTTAAAATTTTTTAAAAGAAGCACCTCTCTAATTTTACTGAACTATGCCTGACCACAAGCCTCAGATCTAACTGCGCTGGGTGTTAAGATGTCAGCCTGTAATAACTTATTTAGCTGTACTGTATCCATGCCCTCACATTGTCTTTGTCTTGATGCTTTCTGCATTTTTATTAGATTGTGAAATTGCTTCTTGGCCAGGTCACCCTTGTAAAAGAGGTATTAATTTCAGTGGGATTCTTTACCTGAATAAATATGGTATTTTCATAAAACTATGCAGAATATTTCTAAGATAGGAATAAGATGGGTATGCTTAGTTATGGCTGTGTATTACTTTTTATCCAGAAATATAACTGATACTCTGTTGTGGTTTAAGTATAGCACATACGCATTTTTGATAGGAATTCTTTACCCTGATAAATTTAATAAAACTATCAAATGATCAAAAAAGCCATTGAGTCATGCACAGGCACATAACACTAGTTCTCCTTACACAAACAAGTTGACTTGCGCCACTCATCTCTGCTGAAAAGTGCCTCCGTAACTAGACAGAACTGCTGAGCCATCATTGGGAAAGGTCTGATGGACCATTGCTCTTTGTCCCAGTTACTATTTCTCATTAGCCACTAATTCTCTAGCCTTTCATTCTGACAGTGTCAACATGGTTTTTCTCTTACAAGGACTTTGATTACTAATTTATTTCTGCATTAAACTTGTATCTAGCTTACAGATGTAATTATTGATTTCCACATTTTTTTCAGTGACATTAGATTATTGCTCCATCTGATCAAATCAGGTACTATTGAAAAAGTACCCATTTTCCCAAAGGCTTGGTTGGCATGCAGAATGTCACGTGTTTTTCCAAGGTTACTGTTTAAAGGAGGAATACATCCAAAATTTGCAAAGATATATGTTGTACGGAGTGTTTGGATTTGTGTGTGTCGTCCTGGTGTGTCATTCCCTTGGTTTGCTATTAGGATCTATTTCTAAATTTGCCTACTAGTTTTATGGCCTCTGGAGATCTCCATGTTAGCATGGGTTATTGCTCTTCTTTTTCCTACAATGCCTCCTGTCTCATGTGACAGTGATGCTTCTGGGACCACAGATTCAGTGAGGAAAAGTACTGCAGGAGTAATCTGAAGATAGGAGCCTGATGTTCTGGCCTCAACTGAATAAATCTAATTTAATTTCATCAAACTACAGATAGCCAAAAAAAACACACAGCAGGTCATCAATGCTAAAATTAGTAAACACTCTAGCTGTTTTCTTACAGAATACCCACTCAATTAGACCTCAAGTGATTGCTAAGATGTAAATGTAGCCTTCAGTGCCCTGCCCACTGGATAAGGAAAGTGACATACCATCACAGATGTACTGCTGTAAAATTGACTGTAAACCAGTATTTGCTGCATCTGTGGTCCTAGACACATCACTGTTGCATGGGGCAGGAGGCATTGTAGGAAAAAGAAGAGCAATAAACCATGCTGAGATGGAGCTCTCCAGAGGCAATAAAACTAGTAGGCAAATTCAGAAAAAAAGTCCTAATAGCAGACAAAGGGAAGGACACGCACGACACCAGACTAAACACACAAATCAAAACACTCTGCACATACAAATGTTTTGGAAATTTTGACTGTAGTACTCATTAAGACTACTTCTTAAATATTCTGGTAAGATAGGTCATCAAATTTCTAAAGTTTTTGTAAAGCTTGTGTGGAAGTGGAAAGGGATTATATTCTTACCCCAGGAGTCCTTTAGCATCAGTAACTTTTGCAGCAGCTAGATGGCTAGGTGCAACTGCCCCAGAGGTGTGCCTTTAAAAGAACTTTAAATGAGCTTAGGACCATAGCCAATCAGAAAACAGGAAGGGGAGTGAACTGAGTGAGAGCTGCTGAAGGCATCAGAATTTTTTCTCCACTAGACTGAGCAACACTGACCCTGAGGCACCTCTCAACTTTCCTTTTTGACAGCCTCCTAGTGCTTATCTGGGTAAAGTTTTCCTCATATTTCATTTTTAATAGTATGCTGAGTGAAAGTTTTACATTTTCATTAGTGCCACGCTTATTTTTAATTTTTAGCACAACCGTACTATTTTGACTTTATTTTTATCATGACTGTCTATTTTGAATGCTGACTTTATTGCGGGTGCTTAATATTGATGGTTCCTTTTTCTTTTTATCAAATTCTTGTGGGAACCATTGAATTAGGGACAGTTGCCTTGTTTTTTTACCTCATACCTTGTGGGTTTATCGCGAGGCACCTGCAGTGAAATTCAAATCTTAACAGTGCCTGGGGGTTTCTCTCAAGAATGGCAGTTGCAGGAAACCCATATTTATATAAGTGGACCTTGGTGGTATTTGTCACATGACTGTCTGCAAGGGTTCAGCAGCCACCTGTGCACAGTTGACCAGTATTACTGGGTTTCTATTAAGATTGGCACTGGTATAGATCCCAGTTCTAGAACTGAAAAAACAGGGACTAGTAATAGACAGTTAATTAACTGGGGCAGGACTGGCCGGTGGCATTTGCACAGAAACCTGCACTCAGTTCGTAAGGTCCAGGATGAGGTTGCTTTGCTTAAATTAGCAAACATAGCAGACAAACCTTTGATTATTGTGGCTGAGGATACATCAAAGGCTTCCGATGAGGGACCATCCAAAAGTATTAATAATAAAAGCAGAGGTGCTGAGGAACCCTCCAGATCCCAGCCAAAAATAAAGCTTCCAAAGATGAAGTTCCTCACAAATTAAAAAACATAGAAGTGATGAAAAAAGGAAGATTGATCAAGCCTCTGATGAAGTGGCTAAAAAGAAACTCTGTTAAGACAAAAATGCTCCTGTTGCTCCTGGGAAAGCCATTAAAGAGACAACCGGCAGCTTAAAGCATACAGAAAAAAACAAAACACTTACAAACAAAGTCTGTACAGGTTCGTCTGTCAGTGCAAGATATGGAAAAAGTATGGCAACTATTTCAGACCCTACAAAGATGGGTCCTATATTTACTGGGGTTGGCAAGCACTCTTCCACAGTTCTCTGTCTCTCTTCTGTAGACTGTGAAGGTGACACAGATGATGGAGAACAATTTTATGATGCCCCTGACATGGATTTTGAGAGCCTTGAGCCCCAGGAGTCCCAGACCCTCATCTTGGGGAATCCACCAGGTGACCAGGAGGATCCCTCTTCTGTTTACATGTATACAAAATATGCTGGGCACCCTGGACCTCCCTGCACAGGAGCCCAACCAGGATGTCGATGAAGACAAAGATTATAGGGAGATGAGAGGTCTTTCAACCCCCAAGACCCTGGTCGTCCCTATGTATAGTGCATTTAGAAAAAATACCATGAAGGTGCTTCAACACCCCACTTCAGCAACAGGGGTTCGTGAGCGGCTTGACAGAAAATATAGAGTGTCTAAAAATGGTTCTGAGTTCCTGTCTGCACTAGCCATGAGAGTATAGTGCAGCAGGCAGCTTGTGAGAAAGCTGGAGTCTCCTTGTCCCCCTCTCCCCTGAACAAGGATTCCAAGAGAATTGACTTTATAGTAAAGAAAACATATGCCACAGCTTTCCTGCTTCTCAGACTTTCTTCGTACATGGCGTTCACAGCCAAATATCAGAAAGCCCTTTGGAAATCTGTCATGGCTATCACCTACAATGGATCAGATTCTATGGTGCAGGAGCTGGTGGATATGTCAAAAACTGCACTGGAAGCTACTACATACCAATTCCACATGGCAGACGACAACAGTGATGCAGCCTCTAGGGTGATGGCCCATGCCATCTCTCTGAGATGCTTTGCCTGGCTTAGAACAACCAGTCAAACAACAGACACTCAGAACAAGGCCATGGATTTTCCCTGTGATCAAAATATGTTGTTTGATTACAGAACCACTGACTATATGAAGAAAGTCGATGAGTACAAGGCCTCCTGGCAGAGCCACTTGTCCAAACCTAAGCCCACCACCCCTTAGAGATCCCGTCCCAGGGGCGTTAGGGGCAGAAGTTTTGTTCCCAGGCCTTACAATCCCTATTCCTAATCTGACTTCGGGCAGTACAGGGTTTTTTTCAGAGGCATGGGCAGAAGGGGCCAAAGAAGAGCCACCTCTACCTAACCATTTGCCTTATAGTCTAATTCCTGATGTGAGTGTCCAGGTCACCTCCCCACTTCTGGTGAGAGGCAGACTTTCCCACTATCTTCAGTACTGGTCCCTCATTATGTTGGACAAGTGGGTGCTGGAGATGGTGGAGAAGAGTCTGCCACTACAATTCAAGCAGATGCCAGACCTCAAGCATACCCAGGTGTCAAGATCTCTTTCCCGAACTCAGATCCTGCTGTTGGAAATGGAGGTACAAAACCTTCTGGCTTTATGAGCAGTGGAGAGGGTTTCCACCCATGAGAAGGGAAAGGGCCTCTACTCCAGGGATTTTCTGACACAAAAGAATACTGGGGAGTGGAAGCCTATCTTAGATCTCAGATATTTAAACAAACATCTGAAAAAGAAACAAATTCAAAATGGTCACTCTGTCACTGGTCATACAGTCCTTACAGCAGGGAGACTGGCTAGCCTCTGTAGACTTAAAGGATGCCTACTTCCACATACCCATAAGGAGATCTCACAGGAAGTTTCTCAGGTTCAAACCTCCTTTGGGTCAGTATCAGTTCACCACAATGCCCTTTGGTCTGTCCTTGGCCCCAAGAGTCTTTACCAAGTGTCTCACAGTGGTAGCAGGACACCTCAGGAGACTGGGTGTCACCATCTACCCCTATCTGGATGACTGGCTCATAGTAGCAAAGTCTCCTTGTCAGGTCAAGGAGTCCCTTTCCCTCACAGAATGCATTCTGGAGTCTCTGGGTTTCCTGATAAATCTAAAGAAATCTCACCCAGAACCCACCCAGCTGCTCACCTTCATAGGGGCCCAGCTGGACACTCCGAAGGGATATGATTTCAGAATTCAGAGTTTCCTTTCAGTGGCAGATTCTTTCGTCTGGGGACAGCCAAGACCAGCCAGACATTTCCTCAAACTTCTAGGACTTATGCAGTGTCAGTGGCATAGTAGGTAGCACACTCACCTCTGAGGCCAGGAAATCAGAGGGCTGTGGGTTCAGTTCCCACATCTGGTACTTGGGTTAATATCCCAATACTGACACTGTAGTGCAGCATAAGGGGGGTGCTGCACTTCTGAGGTGCCGTCTTTTGGATGAGACATTAAACCGAGGTCCCATCTGCCTGGATTGGTGGTAGTTCAGGTGGATGCTAAAGATTCCATGGCACTTATCGAAAAAGAGTAGGGGAATTTTTTATTGAAACAATAAGTACAAAACAGTATTACATCATACAACTCATAACAAAGAAAATCATCAAAAAAGAAAGTAAAAGAAATATCATATCATGCAAACACCCGAAACATGACAGAGACCTCCCCCCCACCAAAAGGGTGGGGGAAATTTTCAAAAAAATTAAAAAAATGGCATTATATCATACCATACAACTCTGTAAAGGAAAAATCAATCAAGGGGAGAGTAAAAAAGGGGAAACAGATTCAGGTAATTGGTGCATCCGTGGTCATATTCCAAGGGAAGCCTTTCTACAATGAGAGCAGTTTATCCCTTGGAAAGATGTTTCTTTCCTTCAAGAAGAGCTGCTTCAAATCCAGCTCAACCTTTCTCAAAATTTCCATATGTGACCCCACTTTTTGCTGTAATGTAAAACCACATCTAGCCAACCAGATCTGCCACTTAAAACTTGTGATCAGTACTCATAAGGTACTTATATGCCAGATCAGCCAAGCAGGTAGAAAGGCACCACACATGAGGATATCATAAGACATTGTGGAAAGTATTGATACACCCCATTCCTGAGCTACAAAATCCCAAAAATCAAAGATGAAAGAACAATCAAAAAATAAATGTGCAATAGTTTCTTCTTTGTTAATACACTGGGATCTATGACAAAGTCTGTCCGACAGTTGCTTATGTTTATGGTTAGCACCAATATTAATTCTCTCATGACAAGCCAACCAGTGTACATCCCACATGACAACTGGAATTCTCCAATTAATCAGTAATTTCTACAAAGCAGACAATTTATTAGCGGGACATTTATCAAAAACCTGATCTACAAAACAAAGAGAATGTAAAAGATGGGCATAAAGTTGCTTTCCTGTGGAAAGTTTCAACTTGATCTACTGTAAGATGCCATTGTTTCAATCTCAGAAAAGATTCTCTAAGATAGCTCAAAATGGTAGACGATTTTTGAAGCACAGCCAGGCATCCTGCAGTCCATTGGTCAAACCAAACCTGGCATCTTTTATACAGTAAAATTTCCCAACCCGAAGATTTAAAAAGCAAAACAGGTTTAATATTAGAGTGAAAAAAAATGCTATTAAAAAACAAAATCGGGTTAACCATATTTAAACCTCCACAACTGATAGGTAAATAAGTAATATTTTGTTTAACAGGGTTAAAGCGACTTCCCCATAGAGCTTGAAAAAAAATACTCCATAAAACAGTTTCATACTTTTTTGGCAATGGAAAAACATAACTAACGTATAAAAAGAACGGGATCAAAAAAATTTTAATTAAATAAACCCGTTTTTTCTTGTTCGGCTTCCATTTATTCCATTGAGCAACTTTCTGTTTACCCAACTGCAATTTAGGATCCCAATTCAACTCATCCAAATTCTCTAGTCCAAAATGAATCCCCAAAATAACAATAGAATCCAGATGAATAGCGATACCAGCCAAAGAAGCAATGGGTGTAAGGGTAAAACCCAACTTATATCCAGAGCATTTAGGAATATTTAGAGATGCACCAGAACAGAGACCAAAAGCTGTACAGACAGAAACAATAAGTCAGATGGAGTCCTCATCTACCACTAATAAATTCATATCATCCGCATAAGCAACTATAGAGGTGTGGATACTATAGGTGTTAACAAGCAAAGGCTTAATATTCACATGAGCCTCAATTTTCTGAAGTAGGGGGTGTAGGAAAAAGGCATACAGAATGGGGCTGAGAGGACAGCCCTGTCTAACCCCCTCTGCACATGAATCATTGGGCCTTTCCTGCCATGAACCAAAGGAATAACTGTAGCCATCTTATAGATAGCACTGAGCCACTGTACAAAAGTCCGAGGGACTCCATAGTAAACCAGAACAGACCACAAAAAATCATGGGAGACCAGGTCAAAAGCTTTTGTTTGGTCCAGGGAAATTAAGTATCTCTCAACCGCCCCAACCTTGCTATATTCAACAATTTCCCTAACCAATAACAATAGATCCTCAATATACTACCCAGGTACAGAGCAAAATAGAAAAGGAGAAATAACCTTAGTAGCAAACAAAGATAAACGATTTGCCAAGATCTTCATCAAAATTTTAACATCGGAATTCAAGAGATTAATTGGTCTCCAATTACGGATGTCAGTCTTATCCCCTATTTTAATGATATAAGTTAAAATTCCCATATTCATACTAAGTAGGATCTGCGCTGTGCGTAGGATCTCATTAAACATCATGGTCAGTTCCTCTTTAAGAACAGGCCCAGTAAGTTTATATAGTTAATTAGATAGCCCGTCAGGACCAGGTGTTTTCCCAGTAGAAAGAGAAGACAATACATCTAAGAATTCCTGTACAGTAATCAGACTAGAGATATTCCGCAGTGAGATAGGGTCCACCATTGGAATATCTAAACCAGACAAGAAAGCATGTGCCACATCCGCCTGGGCATCCAAAGGCCCATGCATTGTGGTCGTATGAAAAGTAACTACATCATAATCTCAACATGAGACTTGCACAAATGTCCATCAGGGGAAAGGAGACAGGTCATCTCAGTTTTTGCTAGTTTTTAAGAACAGCTAACAAAGGGGCAAATCGTTACAGAAGAGCCCTGAACATCATATTTCTGCTGATAAGATAAAGCCTTAAACTTATGATCATGATAAGCTAGCAATTCTGACTTAATTCGGGAAATTTGTGAGGTCATATCTTGTTTAGTTTCATACGCCAATGTTAATAAATACTGAAAACAAGACCGATTATTTAAGTAAGAAAGATACTGATTATGGCAGAGAGCCTTACTAAGATGTTTATACAATATCTGTAAATCAAATTTTGTAGATTCCCACCACTGGGCGGGGTCATCAAAAAAAAAAGAAAATGGTCTTCTGAGCTGCAATGAAATCCTGGATAGCCGTCACCATAAATTCCTTGTGCAGCAAGGAAACATTCATTTTCCATATGCCTGGGCCTTTAATGATATCGAGTATGACACAAAGAAAAACCATGACATGATCTATAAATTCCGCTGGGTATGAGGCAGCTAGTCCTACAGAGAGAAAGTTTGAAATGAAAAAATAATCAATGCGAGTAGCCAGACTACCTTTATGAAAGGTAAGAGTGAGCAATTTGGTCTTACTGAAATTGGCATCCATGAGTTTTAGCTCTGTAGATAGTATCTTATAAGAACTTTGTATCACAGTATATTTTATTTTGAGTAGGCTTGTGTAACAATTTTGCTGTAATATTACAGTTAAAATCACCAGCAAAAACAACAGAAGCCGAAGTGTACAAAAAGGGCTGAATAGTTTTCAGGATAGCAATACGGTCGACCTTAGTTTGTGGGGCATAGAGATTGATCAACCTATATGTGATGTGCTGAATAATCACATCAAGGATCAAAACATGGCCTGGTACCAGATCAATCAATTTAAGCAAACGAATAGAAGGAATTGTGAAAAGGATACCCACCCCAGATGCCACATCCTGACCAATGGACCAAAAGGAAGGGCCATACATCCAGGAGGATTGTGCAGCTGTAATTTCACGAATAGTGTGGAAACGAACATCCTGTAGAAAGACAACACCAGGATGAAAATCAGCCAGATAAGAAAACACTGCGTTCCACTTTGCTGGCCTTTTAATACTTATTTATTTATTTATTTATTAACGAGATTTACCAGATAGGCATACTAAGCAGGAAATAAACCGCTCGTTTCCAGATGCGACCTGGGTGTAAAATATACGAATACTATTCGTATTAACTTTGTAAAAGGATAAATCCATTAGAAAGCATGTAAAGGAAGGTATTATTTAAACCTACCCTTTCTCAAAGAGTACCCCCTATCTTTGGACTTCTGTGTGACTTTTCTCTTCTGTTGTTTAGAAGGCTGATTCAGGGCACACTGATGGGAGGAAGTCTCAGGGAGAGAGGACTCCAAGGAAGAGGTGTCGGACTCATCCTCAGAATGCTCAGAAAGAAGAACATCATACTTATTTGCCAGAGGAACAGGTTGTGGCTCAATCGAGGCCTGTGGGGAGTTCTAGGAGGTCTATGATGAGTCATCTGCTTTGTAGCACAGAATCCACCTGCTCGGGGGAGGAGGCATGGTAGAGACTAAAGGAACTGGTACGTCCACAACCTTTGGGGGGTGACGCCTGCAAACCTTCCCTACTAGCCATTACAGGAACACTAGAGGGTGTAAACTGTTCAGAAACTGGAGAGGAGGGCAAGGGTATTTGCAAAGGGAAGGTAGATTGGGGGGGTTCTGGAGGTGGAGGGTTCACAGGAGAAAGAAGGTTAGAACTACTGATCCTATTTTTTTCGGCTATGGTAATAAGAAGCCATTGTTCTTCACCATCTGCCTGATCAGAAACATTATAAGCAGCTAATGTACAGTTCTGAAAAGTGTGGCCAGTGTCCCCGCATAAATTACACAAACACTCATTCAAGCACTGGGAACCCACATGCCCCAATTCCCCACAGACTGTACACCTCAATTGATCACAAACACTGCTCAAATGCCCTTCTGAACCACATTTATAGCATGTTTTAGGCTGTCCCGGATACACCTCTGTCTCGGCCTAGAAAAAAAGAGTTAGGTAAATGCAATACTCCACGGCCATTCCTATTTACAAAACCTTTACTCTCCAACCCCCAGTCCAAATATTCTCCATGTCGAAAATAGCCTCGGGGTCTTCCAAAACAGTACATTTCTGCTTTAGCCAGTGTGTCAAGTCATGGACACTCACACCCTCGTTACAAAAAAGAACTGTAATAATCTTATGTTCAGATTTTGAAAGGGGTGTAGCCATAAAGGTTGACCATAAAGGTGATTTCTTGAGGGAATGATATTGAGTCCAAAAACATTGCAGTCCCCCAGCCATCTTAAAGCTGATATCAAAGGTAGATTCACCAGAAACATGAATTAAAGCATGAAGTTCATGGGCAAAAAACTTCATAGAGTTTTTGAGAAGTTGTCCTGCAACAAAGACTTTATCAGGAAAGTCCTGTAATCCTCCAGTATATAATGAGCGCACAGCATTATGACGCTTAGCAGGTAAAATAGGAGTCTTAAAGAGAGAAGCATAAGGTTTTATACCACAGCGATTAATCTCATTCAAAGGCCTGTCAAGCACCTCCTCAGCCACAGGTGTAGAAGCGCTAGGAGTCTGTAAAGCGTCTGTAGGTAGTTTCAAAATAGGGTTTTGTGTCAAGTTTAACTGAGAAGGACGGTCAAGTGCAAGATTAAAACTAGGGGGCAAAGACTGAGTGCAAGCAGAAACATCTGGGGAAGGTGATATGGAAGGACCAGATTCCCAGCGTTTGGTCTCTGAATTAAACACCCACCCTGCATCTTGCAAAACTTTAGGTACAGACCAGTCCTCAGAATGTGAGGTAGTTGCCAAGGCAGGACGAGTCGAGGAAGTTTCCACAGGACAAACAGTAACCTTAGTCAACAAGTCTCTTGTCTCAGCCTGAACAGTAATAACAGAATTACCTGAAGAGCATGTCTCGCTCAATTCCACATGGTCCGCCCAGCTGATTTCCACCTCTTTTGAAGGAACCACATCTGAAGTGTCAGTCTGGGCCTTGGTGACAGCTGAGTTAGGAACAGCAAGCCTAAGATTCTGAATCTGCTGCTGAAGTCGGGATTTCATAGAAAAATATTGCCGTTTTGCAGCCAGGAGCTGCTCCGATAAAGCCTGTTCCTGAGGAGAAGACGCTACAGGCACCGCTTTGTCACTTGAACGATCCTCCTCTACCTCCTCTTCATCTACAGGACTTTCCTCAGCAAGAACAGCTGATATTGGTGTTTCAAGGTTCTCCATCTCCATCACATCGGAGTCTGTAGTAAGTAGAACATTTCCAATAGCAGGGTCCACTGTACACAAATCTGACGCAGCCTGTGGTGAATTCAAGTTAGAAACATGTTCCTCAACAATCATCTGCTGCTCCTCACCAGCCATGGAGGTGGCCATCTTGGAGTCACCGACAAAAGGGTCCACCCTGCTCACAGGAAGCAGAGTAGGGGAATTTCCCCGGTGTCCTGGCCAATTTCTCCCATTCACTAAAAATACCACCAACAGCTTAATCTAGTTCAATTTCAGTTGCTTACCATCTGTATCCCCCCTTCCCCCCCCGGTCACTCCTGAAAAAGGGACTTTTAGGCCCAGTGGGCTTACCGGGTCAACAAAATTAAATAAATCAATAAATAAATAAATATGGCCTCTATGACTGCAGTGGTTCCAGGGGTCAGGTACAGGATGCGACTCCTGCAAGCCTACCTCAGAGCTCGCTGGTCTCAGAGAAGCAACAACTTTTCAAAGTTGATACCTGTGTCAGAGCAGTTCCTCCAAAACCTGCTGTGGTGGAAGAACCCTACAAATTTACATGCAGGGGTACCCTTCCAAGCACCTCTTCCCACAAAGTTGATCACCACAGATGCCTCCCTCTTGGGCTGGGGAGCACATCTGGACAGTGCCTCAGTAAGCGGCAACTGGACTCCTGAAGGGTCACATTTGCACATAAATCTTTTGGAACTCAGAGCAGTCTTTCTACCTCTCATGGCATTCACTCCCAGCATAGAAGGGCAGGCAGTTCAAACTCAAACGGACAACACCACTGCAATGTTTTACATAAACAAGCAGGATGGTACCAGATCAGGAATACTCTGTTTGGAAGCTCTGAAGATCTGGTTTCTAGCATTCTCCCTGGTGGATGCTCTGAGTTGCATCAGTCAAGACCAGAGAGACTGGACCCTGAACAAACAAGTACCAGCCACAGTGTTCAGGTGGTGGGGCACACCAGACATGGATCTGTTTGCCTCTCCCCTCAATTTTCAGCTTCCTTAGTACTGTTGCAGGCCCCCAGTCCCAGGAACACTTCCTCTGGATGCCCTGATCCTGGACTGGTCAGGGAGGTTCCTATACGGATTCCATCCCTTTCCCATGATACTCAGAGTTTTGCTGAAACTCAGGCAGCAGCCTGCATCGATGATCCTAGTGGCTCTGGTCTGGTCCAGGCAAGCCTGGTACTCTTTCCTTCTTTCAATGTCCTGCAGCAGGCCCATTCGCCTGCCTTCAACTCACTACCTGCTGACCCTTCCTCAGACAGGAGTGCAGTACCCAGACATACACTCTCTTCACCTCAAGGCCTGATTCTTGAGGAGTTAGAGTTTCCATCCTCACAGTATTCTGAACAGGTCCTTAAGATACTGAGGATGGCTAAAAAAAACAAGACTTATGCAGCCAAATGGAAAAGGTTTTCCGTCTAGTGCAAGAGCAAAAAGGTCGCACCCCTATCAGCTTCAGACCCTCAGCTGCTAGACTACCTAGTACACTTACAGGCATCAGGCTTGAAACCAGCTTCCTGTAAGCTTCACCTGGTGGCAATTTTGGTCTACCTTTCGGTGGGAAGAAAAAAATCAGTTTTTCCCATGCTGTTTTTCAAAGGCCTCTTGCATCTTCAGCCTCCAGTCAGGGAGTCGGTTCCCCCTTGGAGCCTGAACCTCTGCATAGACAGTCTCATGAAGCCACCCTTTGAGCCTATGTCCACTGCTCATATCAAGTTTGTGACCTAGAAGACAGTCTTCCTGGTGGCCATTACCTCTGCCAGGAGGATTTAGAGCTACAGGCCCTGTGCACTGAGCCAAATTACATCATCCCTCACAAGGATAAAGTTGCGCTCAGAACAAATAGGAAGTTTCTGCCAAAGGTGGTTTCAGAGTTCCACTTAAACCAGTCCATTACCCTGCCTGCCTTCTTTACTGAGAAATCCATGCCTAGCTAGCAAATGCTCCGCAACTTGGATGTCAAAAGAGCCATCTTCTACTACCTTGCGCATACTAGGCAGTTCAGAGGCTCCTCCACTCAGTTGTTCCTCACCTACAGAAATGTAGGCAGGGGAAGACCAGATACCAAGAGAACCATTTCATGCTGGTTGTTCTCTTGTATTAGTTTCTGCTATGAAAAAGCTGGTCACCAACCTTCAGTGGGGGCTCTGAGCCCACTCCACCAGGGGCACTGCAGCCTCACTTGCAGCAGCAAGGGACAGTCTCCTACTGGATGTCTGCAAAGCTGCTACCTTGAAATCTGTGCACACCTTTGTGAAACACTACAGTTTAGATGTGCAGACCAGATCTGATGCTAAATTTGGCAGGGTGGTTCTGCAGAGCCTTTTTTTTTTTTATTTTACCCTCTTTTTTGTCCCTCTCCTCTTCCGTCATGGTTCCGCCCTAGCAACGGCACCCCCCAGCTTCCACCACCTCATTTAGCCCTTAATGGTCTCCCCGGTCACTCCTGGCTTACCCCCCAGGAGGCAGGGCATGGCACCGGAATCGGCACCATGGAATGTAGCTAGTTGGGGAGATCTTGGCCAGGCGGCTAATCAAAGCCGGGAGCAGGGCGTCATAGAGACGTCCAAGAGGAGGTGTTGTTTTGTTCCCATGTATTGGCTGGGGCAGAGACGTGCAATGATGCCAGCGTCTGTCTTGCCCCAGCCCCTCCCCTCCTTGACCATGTGTCAGTGCACAGAGCGATGTACCCAGCTTACGCTAGGCGCCACTCTCGCACTGAGATGCAAGACCCCTCCACCCCTCAGAGAAGGAGAGCAGTCCATAGGATGCTCCATCCTTCTCCCTCCCCCCGGCTGGCACTCCGATGCCGCCAGAATCGCAAGCGGAACCCCAACCGCTGTGCCAACTGGCCGGGTCAGAGCCTTTTTTCTAAGTAGGTTCTCTGCTCACCTCCCATTTGGTACTACTTAGGAGTCTGCTAAAGTTACTGATGCTAAAGGACTCCTGGGGTAAGAAGAAAAAATTACTTACTGCAGTAATCTTCTTTTTTCCAAGGGGTCCTTTAGCATCAATAAGCTCCCACCCTTCCTCCCCGGTTAACCTGTGGGAGACGGGCTCTTTATCACACCTTTTACCAAATTTGGAGTTTTTTATTGATGAGTTCTTCATTCGTGTTGTTTCCAGTTCTACTTTTTGTGGACATTTGCATGTTTTTTTAATCCTATTGATTCTTTCTGGGGGCATGTGCCCTCGTTTTTTCCTCTGAAAAAATTCTGAAACCTTCAGCAGCTCTCACTCAGCTTACTCCCCTTCCTGTTTTCTGATTGGCTATGGCCCTAAGCTCATTTAAATTTTTCTTAAAGGCACACCTCCAGGGCAATTGCACCTAGCCAGCTTACTGCTGCAAAAGTTACTGATGCTAAAGTTACTAATGCTTAAGGACCCCTTGGAAGAAAGAAGATTACTGCGGTGAGTAATTTTTTCTTTTGACCCTGACAAGGCGGTCAGTTGATTCCTTCCACTTCCCAATTTCTCTGCTTCCACGAAAAATGTGTGCCGAGGAACAGTGTGGGGTGCACCCTTCTTAGTTGAGTGGTGGCCTTGATTAATCTGTCTGTAGCCATTAATATACATAAATAAATAATGAACTCTTACCCCAATTGACTTTAATGGGGTGCACCCCTGTGCTGTTCTTACCGGAATATTGAAGTAGTAGCTAGATAATGGGAAAATTCTGTTAGTGTTAATTTCATTATAATATAGAGAATAATATATGGGGTGGTGTGTGTAACGAGATTTTACACACACCCAAGTTGTGGGATGCTACATAGACCCTAGGGGTTTTATGAAATGAATCCTTATTATTCCAGGGTGTGTGTAAAATCGAGTTTTACACACACCACCCCAATTTTATTTTTCATAATTGCTGGCGTGCTCTTTTTCACCTCAGCAATTATAAAAAAAATCATGAAACAGATTGGCTTTTAGACAGAGGGGACTAGTGAGGATTTTGTGCTGTCGTGGTCCCTGGTCTGTCAACTGACAGTAATTCTTTTTGGTAAGTCATGGAGCAAGTTCTGTTCTATGCTTTTTTCCAACTTACCGGGAATGGCAGTTGAGCTTTGAAGAGTTTCCGGTAGGAAGAGGTGGGCAGATCCGCTGGCTCTTGCGCGCTGGCTGGGAAACCAAAACCAGACAGTGTGCTTCAGTATTTTCAGTTTGCTGTAAACCTTGCTTAACTATGTCATAATGATGGGATTACAGGAGAGAATATCACCACCTGTCAAAATTCTTGAAAAGGAAAGGAGATCTGTTGCTTGGACATTCGTTCGAAACACACACATTCCATTCAGACAGTTGCAGACCCGCTTCAGTATATATCACACTGGCTGATTTCAGCACTTCAGTTGTGCAACATTCAAACCAGGAGGCATTCATAGCCAAGCAGGAGAACAAATAAACATTAAAAAAACAAATTTATTTTTCCCCCATGGTGACTAGTTTTTCCATATACTATAAAATACAATGCCTGAGTAACGGTGGTCAACCATGGATGAAATCACCTCTCGTGGTTGCCATGATGACTCTAAACCTCTCGAGCTGCGCTCTCAAGGTTTACTTAGTTGTCCTAGCCACTGCTTGAGGTGATTACAAAAAGAATAATGAATAGGTGCTGGCGTATTACTGGTGAGTAATACCATCGAGAGGTTCTGGACATGTAGGAACCTCGAGAGCGAAGCTCGAGAGGTTCCCATGTCCAGAACCTCAAGATGGTACTCGCCGGTAATGCACCGGCACCTGTTTGTTATTTTTTCTTAATATGTGGATCTTGGATTTTGTTTCGTTTTTTCTTTCTAGCTGGCAGTCAGCAGTTTCAGACACAGATGTTGTGTCATAGCCAACTGCCGCCTTCCTTGTTGCTGCTCTCATCGTAGCCCGCTGCACTACATCTCTCCTGCCTTCGTTCACTTTATAAAAAAAAAAATGGTTGATAATCCTACCTTTTTACGTGTTCCGGCTGCAGTTTCTCATTTTTCTGAGGGGGAGAAAAATTTTATGTTCCGAGAGACTACGATCTCGCTAAGCGAGAAAATGAGCCGCCATGTTTTTTTAAATGTTGTGCCCACCCACACATGAAACACTGCCAATCAGGAGGCATGCTTAGGGCAACGTGAGCGGCAGAAGGCATCTTTGTGGGCACTTGCGCTGTGTGGTGACTGTGGTAATACTATCGTTGAGGAGTGCAACAATAGTGTTATCACACTTAAATGATACTATTAAAAGTGATTGACAGTAGTATTATCAGTAAATGTTTGAGGGTATTACCAAATTTTTTTTGTATGCTTTACAGACATATTAAATCCAAGATCCATGTATTAAATCGTGGTTAACCACTGTTACTCAGGTATTATCCTCTATATAAACTACAGACATTTGCAGCCTTTTAATTGGTGAGTCTCTGTATCAGCTCTTATTATATGCTAGTTGTGATGTAGGATCTCATAGATAATATGGCTGTTAGTGGCAGGTTCCAACGTCTTTGCTGCAGGTACCAAAGGTGAATGAAAAATGGAACCCACTGTCTGTGGCACCAGGAGAGGTGCATGCTGGCAGGTAACAAAATTATAACAAATAAAATAAAATGTGCATATAAGGCTGTGATGGCATATCGGGTTCTGGTGACCCATGCTTTGTCTCCAGAAAAATGTCATTGCATCTTTATCATGTATACTGGGGGCTGGATATTCAAATGTTAGCACTGGAACTAATGTGATTTGCCTCAGTGCTACCCAGGTTTGTGGCTTGCTGAGGGGGCCATATCCAGAGGCTCAGTTAGTGTACCCTAAACCTATTAGCACCCAGGTGCTAAAAAAACACTGCACCCATGCAAATGAGTGGGTCCCCTTTTGCATACAGGCACAGTGGCATGTCTGAAGGTTTGTAATGGCAGTAAACGGCCCTCAAAGCAGCACTGTTTACCGCTGCTGAAAACCACAACTTAACCAGGTGCTAAACCCGTGCCCCCTACCCCACCAATGGCAGGGTGGCTGTACTGCAGCTACCTGCCCCCAAGCACCCATCACATCTATGATGATACAGTCCCTGGTGTCTAGTGGCAACCCCCCTCCCCTGAACACCCGTCCTACGTAGCGTACCTATCCCTGGTGTCTAGTGGCACCCCCCACCCCTGAACACCCATGTACAATGGTACATTCTGCCTTAGTGTTCAGTGGTACCTCTTCCCCCATGAATGCCCATCATCGTATGAATGGTAAGCATTGGGCATTGGTGGTCCTGCATCCCCCTCCCACCCTGCCAGCTCATGGAACACTTCCCATCCAACCACCAATACCAGGGTGTCTGGGGCTGCAGTGGGAATCCTGATACTGCGACTGGCACATCCTCCTCTCACCTCCTCGGTTGGTCACTGTATGAGCTGACAGTGAGCGTAGGTATGTTATGCCCACTCACATTCAACTCATACGGCAGCTGGCTGATGAGGTGAGAAGAAAGTTGTGCCAATCACCATATCAGGATTCCCAGCACAGCTCTGGACACCCTTTTATGTGGGTGTTGGATGGGTGGTATTTCATGAGCGGGCAGAGTGGGTGGGGGAATGCCTGACTGTCAGTGCTTGCATTTTGTATGTTGATGGGCACCACTGGACACTAGGGTAGTCTGCACCATTGTACATGGGTGTTCGGGGTGCCACTAGACACCAGGAATATGTACAATACATTGGACGGGTGTTCAGGGGGTGGGGCTGCCACTAGATATGAGAGATATCAACCTATACATGTGACAGATGTTCGGGGGCTGGAGTTACTACTAGACACCAGGGATATGTGACACATAACACAGGATGGGTAATCAGACATAGGGTTACCACTAGATTCCAGAGATAGGTACAACACATGGCACGGGTGCTCAGGGGTGGGGGTGCCATTAGGCATGAGGGATATGTGACACATAACACTGGATGGGTGTTCAGTGAGTTGGGGTGCCACTAGACACAAGGCATATGTGGCACATAACATAGGATGGGTGTTCAGTGAGTGCCACTAAACACCAGGGATATGTGACACATAACACGGGATGGGTATTTGGGAGGGGCTGTCACTGGGCTCCAGGGATGACATCAGGCACACATAAAATGGGTACTAATGGGCTGCAGAACTCCATGCAAATGAGCCCATAATGGGCATGCAAAGTGCCCATTTGTGCCTTGCATGCCCAATAGCCTAATTTGCATGTTATGTCTGAATATTGCCCAAGGGGTCCCAACGCTATTTGTTCTGGGGAGCACTAATCCAAGTGAGCTGGATACAGCCCAGGTCCATGTCGGGGCAGCACAGTTTCACTTAGTGCTATGCTAACACAGACCGATATTCGGTCAGCTAGCACCGGTCCACTATTCGACTGAATAAGGCAGCCACTGGGTCAGATGCAAGCATGGCACAAGCCTTTGCACCATGCTTGCACCTCCCATTGAATATCCAGCCCTAGGTGTACAGTACTTTATTATATTTACTAATTTTCCCTGATTAACCAAGGAAAACTGATGTAAGGTGCAGTTACACAGTCATCTGTAACGGCAAGTGAGAGACAGCATACAGCTGTCAAAAGTTGTGTGTGAGCCCTTTCTTTAAAAACAGCAGGGAGACACAGTGTCTTAACTCACTAACATTTCCACCACATGGACACAGAGATCACAAAAAACTCCCTGATCAGACCGCCAAATGAGGCTGTGAAAAAGCAAATTGGATGACCAGCAGGAGCTTACATGACCTGGACTAAAGGATCCCTCATGGGAGGCAGAGGTGACAAGTGCTATGGTTACCCAAATTGTCTCTAATAAAACATTAAAAGTCAGCAGTTAGTGAAAAAAAAAGGGAGGGACTGTGTAATGAGAGTAAAACCCCTTAAACTTTGCTCTCGGGGTTTATGTGCCATTACACACCTTGATATGTGTAAAACCTCATTATACAGCCCTCTCCATACATTATTCTTTATATCCCACCTTACTACTATATTATCAGTTTTCTCTACTTTTCTTAGATCTTCATTCAATCATATTATACTGAAAAAAACATTCTTAGCCAGTCAGAATGCAGAGTTACAGTCCTGTTATTCTGCAGGACAATAGACTGAATAATGGGACAGTGGCTCTGCATTCTGATTAGCTAAGAACAGTAATGGGACAGTGGCTCTTCATTCACCAGTCAGAAAGCAAGCTTAGTTTGCCCACCCACTTCAACATGATGCAGCCAATTAGAGACATCTAGCAACGCTACAGCGCGTTGGTGAGAAACAGTTCTTGCTTTCTCACAGATGTGCTGTAGCATGACAAACAGATTTTGGTAGTTTTTTTTTATTTTTTTCAATATAGAAACATAGGCATTGATGGCAGATAAGGATCACAAGGCCCATGTAGTCTGCCCATTTTTTCTACCTTATGACTGTCCGTAGGCCTTTACTCTGTCAATGGCCTATCTATTCATACTCATCTGTATTGCTCTCTTATGCCTATCCCATGCCTGTTTAATGATAGTGATAATACCAATAGTGGTCTGGGTTTCCTTGATAATAACCGACCCAGGGGTGAGGGGTTAATAAATACCTCAGCCATCAATCAATCAGTCAAAATCTGTATTTTGCCAGGTGGAACATCGTTGAGACAAGCTCATTTACAAGATGGATCTGGGGCAATATAATTGATTAATTGATTGGTGGGGGGGTTAATAAATACCTCGGCCATCAGACTCAGTGTTCACTACACCGGTAAAGCTATTGCCCCATAAACACTGCCCACTATGATGTTATTGCTATATGTATTCATATTCAGTTCACTTTTATAACAAAAATGAGTTTTTAGACTTTTAGCAGATAATTAAAGTTAATTTAATTTCCCCGCAGCAATACTGTCAAATGCCAGCAGCACCAGGGACTGGAAGCAGAATCCTTTGTCTGTTGTTGCCTTTTACAACCACCATGTCATACAGCTGCCATTTACAGACCTCATATTCCTTGTGAAAACATCATTATTTGTGAACACTCTGCTGAACAGATTCCATGCCCCTGTGACCTATGTACCTCCATGGCCAGAGTGCAGAATAGTTCTTACATGGGCAAACTTTTTTTTTACCAATTTGTTGAATTTAACTAATTCATAATGTTATTATACATTTTAATGGGTTAGAAATATTTGAAAAATTATGTTTTAACATGTATTCTCTGAAGATCTCTAATATTCAATTAAGTGCTTTTTTATCAAAAATACAACCAAAAGTTTTAATTTGAGATGGGCTTCTCTACAGAAAATGGAAACAGTGCTGTAAGAAAGGGTCAGTGAATGATACGTAGATACACAGACAGTGTCGGCAGATAAGGGCCTATGGCCCACCCAGTCTGCCCATTTGAGCTTGTAAGTTCAGTTTATGTTTTCCAAGAAGTCTGTTGCACCTTACCCCTGACCTCCAGAATTCCTTTATGTCTATCCCATGCATTCTTAAATCCCGTGATTGTTTCAGTCCCCACCACTTCCTCTGGCAGGGTGTTCCACTTGTCCACCACCCGTTCTGTGAAGAAATTCTTCCTCATGTTTCCTCTGAATCGTCCTCCCTCCAACTTCATCCCATGCCCTCTAGTCCTGGAACATCTTTTTCGCCTAAAAATAGTGTATTCCTGCACCCTGTTCCTCCCTGTAAGATACTTGTATGTCTCTATCATATCCCCTCTCTCCCTCCTCTCCTCCAGGGAGTACATGTTCAGTTCCTTCAACCTGTCTTCATAGAACTTGTGATGCAATCCATGCACCATCTTTGTTGCCCTCCTCTGAACCTTCTCTACCTGTCTATGTCCTTATGTAGGTATGGTTTTCAGAACTGTACACTGTACTCCAGGTGGGGCCTCACTAGTGTCTTGTATAAGCGAATTATGACCTCCCTTTTCCTGCTGGTGATGCCCCTGCCTATACATCCCAGCATCCTATTTGCTTTACCTGCTGCCTTGTCACACTGTTTCCCTACCTCGAGGTCATCAGAGATGATAACCCAAGATCCCTTTCCTGCTTGGTGCATGCTATATCCTCACCCCCAGCTGATATATTGTGCCAGGGTTTTTGTGCCCCATATGCATTATCTTGCACTTCCTTGCATTGAATTTCAACTGCCAAACCCCTGACCATTCTTCAAGTTTCTGCAGGTCCCTTCTCATTCTGTCTATAGTGGAAATGGTGACAGAGAAATTTGAACTTGGGCAGGTGCATGCTCCCAGGAGAGGGGGAACAGCAGAGTGCATCTTAGGATAGACAAGAATGCATAGGAGAAAGTGGTGGCAGTGTACATAGAATAAAGGAGCAGCAAAGGCAAAGGGTGGAGAGTGCAAGTGGAGAGAAGCCTGGACATAAGTAAGCCTGATGCACAAAGAGAGGAGAAAGCTGAAAAGGGAATAAGAAAAAGACTGAGAGCAGAAAGACAGTGCAGTCTAGTTGGCAGACAGACTGAAGGATAGAAAAATATATATTTTCTTTGGCACAAACAACACAAAATAGTCAAGCCATAAAAAGTGAAAAACTCAAAATCTAGCCCCTCATATTTCTACTCTTAATTCTATATTACTGTAAAAATGTAATAAAGTATACCTGCTTTGAATTTCTTTTTTAGTTTTGTGTTTTAGTACAATAAAGAAGGGAATTGAACACTTAAAAGGCATGTGTGAAAATAAATCTGATTTGCTAACAAAAGGCACAAGTTTGTCTTGTAAAAGTAGTTTCAGGTTCAACAGCTTATTTGAAAAGACAAGATGATGAGAAAGGGCTAAGCATGTCGATTGTTTTTCTCACAGCACAAGTAACTGGAAAAAGGCTAATGTAGTTTGAAAAAACATTATGGGTTCCTTGAGGACTGTTTATGCAACTGAACCCATTTACAGATGCTAGAACCTTTTTATTAATTCCAAGGTTATCTGTTATACTCCCTTTTCTATAGCACCACAATATAAAGTGTAATCAGGTAAATTGGGAATTCATGATTGGCTGCAGTGGAATAACTCATTTATCTCCTCTAGTGAGTGGTGAGACTCATTACTCATGAGTAGGAAGCCATAAGTTAGTTATAAAGATCTTACCATTCTTGCGTGGAGATAAATGTGTTGTTCTACTGCAATCTAGTACTGTATGTCTTTGATATATACCACAACATTTGTAATGTTTTTACTGGTGTTTTACCTTGTTTTAGCTTAAAACTGCCTTTCTTTCTACTTTAAGTTCCCTATCTGGCCCATTATTTTCTGTGTTCCATTTCCAGATTCTAAGTGGAAATAACACGTTCTAAGTTAAATAAATTGTGTTCTAAGTTATATAAATGGTGTTCTAAGTGAAATAAATGGTGTTATATGTGAAAATAAATATTTATCTCAAAATAACATGATTTATTTACCCAGTTTATTCACCACTGGTGCAGTGTATATGGTAATTTACAACAATTTAATAGAATACATACTATTCACAATAATGTGTCACTTGCTATTGCTGCTGTAAGAACTTGGCCATGGACAACCCACTGGAATTTATCCAAAGGGAATTATTCTTGTGTATGAATATATAATATGTGGACTCAATTAATTAACAAGTATTCATGTTTAAATATTACCACAGCAATGTCAAGGATTAAAAGGCAATCACTGGCTGATGTCTAGCTTACATTTGATGAGTCATTTTATTTCCCCTTGAGTTATGCACATGTTCTGTGAAGTCTGCAAAGCATATCTTCGCTACGTAAAGAGATATTTGTCTAGAGAAATGCTAAAGCATTTTTTTGTGTGTGTATGTGTGGTGGCACAAATCCAGATATTCTTAACGACATTTGAAAGGACCACCAGAAAGTTGTCTCGGCAAACCTGACAGATAGATACCATACTTTAGCCCACACCAGTCCCACACTGAGATTGTTCTCATACCTTAAACACTGGCACCCAAATGCAGTACTAAGGTGATACTGTACTGTTGGGGTATACATATAAATACAGAAACACAGAATGTGATGGCAGATAAGGGCTGCTGGGCTCATCCAGTCTGCCCATTTTTTTTACCTTCAATGTTTGCCGCAGATCCTACTTGATCTGCAGTGCAATCTCTTTCCCCCTTCCTTATCCCTACAATTCCCTTGTGCCTATCCTAGGCATTTTGGAACCCCACCACTGTTTTTGCTCCCATTACCTCTGCTGAAAGGCTGTTCCAGGTATCCACCACCCTTTCTGTGAAGAAGTACTTCCTCACATCCCTCCTGAATTTACCCCCTCCAGCTTCATAGCATGCCCCTTGTTCTAGTGCACCTTTTTTTTTCTCAAAAAACTAACCCCCTGTACCTCACTAACTCTCCTGAGATATTTAAAGGTCTCTATCATATCCCCCCTGTCCCTCCTTTCATTCAGGGTGCACATATTTAGCTCTTTTAGCCTTTCCTCATAGAGCTTTTGATGAAGACTCTGCACCATTTCAGTAGCCCTCCTCTGGAACACCTCCACTCTGTCTACGTCCTTCCTGAGATGTGGTCTCCAGAACTGAATACAGTACTCAAGGTGGGGACTTACCAGATATCTGTATAGGGACAGCCCCATCTCCTTCTTCCTGCTGGTGATACCTCTTCTTATACACCCCAGCACCCCACTAGCCTTTCCAAATGCTTTGTCACACTGCCTGGCCACCTTTAGATCATCTGATATGATTATCCCTTGGTCTCTTTCCTGCTTGGTCTTTGTCAGTATCACTCTGCCCATTATGTACTCGTTTTTTTTTCCAGATTTCTATGGCTCAGGTGAATTATTTTGCACTTATTTGCATTAAAACACAGCTCCCATACCCTTGACCACTCTTCCAGTCTTTTCAGATCCCTGCCCATCCTTCCTACCCCCCTGCCAAAGTGTCCACTCGGTTGCAGTTCTTGGTGTCATCCACAAAGTGGCAGACCTTCCCTTCCAGGTCCTCTTCTATGTCACTTATAAAAACATTAAAGAGGACTGGTCCCAGAACTGATCCCTGAGGTATCTTACTGGTCACCCTCCCTTCCTTGGAGCACACTCCACTTACTACTACTCTCTGTGTCCTATCTGCTAACCAGTTCCTTACCCAGGCTGTGATATTGCTAGTCACCCCAAGTTACCCAACTTGCTTACCAATCTCCTATGTGAAACTGTGTTGAAAGCCTTGCTGAAATCCAGATAGGCCACATCCTCTGCTCCTCTGTGATACAGTTCCCTGGTTACCCAGTTAAAGAAATCTATCAAACTTGTTTGTCACGACCTTCCTTCTGCAAAAATCATGCTTCATATAAGATGTTAAACTGAGGTCTTTTTTGCCTGTCTCCTGTGCTGTCCTGGTGGGTGTCCAGCAGTGGAAGTAAAAGAACCCAAGCATTTACAGCAAGAGCAGGGGATTTTCCCTGGTGCCCTGGGCAGCATTCCTCTTTCCCTAAAACTGTGAGTGGGTGCTGCTGTGACTGATGGCTGCCACTACGCGTTTACTGTCACTTCCCTTACTTACAGTACATTTGTCATGCGCATGCCTCCTGTCATTCAGATGGCAGCTGGCCGAGGTGGTGAGCAGAGTGGTTGTGCTGATCACCATCCCACTGCCGTATAGCAGCATGCCTTCAGTGAATGGGGGCAAGGTGGTGTGAGGTGGAGGGTCCTCAGCAGATGGGATGGGAGGGGCTCTGTTGACCATTCGAGGGACATTGATTGGGTGTGGTGGGTGGCAGAGTACAGTATTCACCAATGGGGTAGTCACATTCTGAGTAGATTTCAAGGTTATTATCATCTCCAAAATGTAAATACATATTTTAGTACAACCTCTTGTGATACTTTACTGGTACTGTGTGGGTGGAGGGCTTTAGTGCTCTGACTGTTACTTTAAATGCAGTATTTGTCTGTATAAAGCCACCAGGAGCCATAATCAGGGGTTGGGGTGGCCACCGCTATCCACCAATGGGGTATATCTACAGTCTACAGCCATCAAGAGCAGCAATCAGGAGTGGACAGCCACCACTATCCACCAAGGGAGTATTTTGACATTATGCAGCTGTCAAGAGTGATGGATGGCATGTGGAGGACTGTCACTATCCACAACAGGGTATTTCTCCTTTCTACAGCCACCAAGAGCAGCAATCAGGGGTTGGGGCCACCGCTATCCACCAACAGGGTATTTCTACTTTCTAACACCACCAGAAGTGGGAATTGGGGGTGGGGGCCACCACTATCCACCATGTGTGGTATTTCTACTTTCTACAGTGACCAAGAGCAGCAATCAGGGGTGGGGGCCACCGCTATCCACCTACAGGGTATTTCTACTTTCTACAGCCACCAAGAGCAGCAATCAGGGGTTCGGGCCACCGCTATCTACCAACAGGGTATTTCTACTTTCTAACACCACCAGAAGTGGGAATTGGGGTTGGGGGCCACCGCTATCCACCAACTGGGGTATTTCTACTTTCTACAGCCACCAAGAGCAGCAATCGGGGTGGGGGACTGCCACTATCCACCAACAGGATATTTCTACTTTCTATAGCCACCAAGAGCAGCAATTGGGGGTGGGGGCCAGCGCTATCCACCAATAGGGTATTTCTGCTTTCTACAGCCACCAAGAGTGGGAATTGAGGGGTGGGGCCACCGCTATCCAACAATGGGGTATTTCTACTTTCTAACACCTCCAGGAGTGGAAACTGAGGGAGGGGGATGCTGCCTGGGACTCCTGCTGTCAGTCCACTACCTGTCATATGGCCAGCAAGGGGAGGGGGATCACACAGCACTGTACACCTGGATAAGGGTAGGATTTTGGCAGTACTAAACAGCACTGCAACAACAGTTGTTTAGCGCTGCCAAAAAAACATTGACTATACCACCGCATGCAATATACAAGGGGGAGCTCTCATTTGCATGTGCGGTGGTATATTCTGCGTGGTCACACTGTCAGGTCAGCATCGCATACTAGGGGCCTTTGAATATGGCTCCAGACCCATTGTCTTGTGCTATTCCTGGTTAGTGCAGGACTAACATGGGTAGCACCACACTAACCTTATGAATATTGGGGGTTATGTGCTTAAAGACTTTCATGTCAGTGAATTCTCTGGGTGAGCACTACGTGGGTCCTGGGATGTACTAGTGAAGCTCTGACCTGGGCAATATTATACAAATAGGGCAGTAAAGGACCTGACAGTGAGCACAGTATACTCCAAGACACAGACAGTTCTCTAGAAATGTCCTCAGTGCGGTATGCTTTAAGAAGGAAGACAGCTCTCCTGAGGATAGAACTGCCATTAGCTTTGATTGTTTCAGGCAGGTCACAAGGCAGCCTTCAAAGCATACAAATCAATTTGCCCTTTACTGTCAAGGGACATTGTACAAAGTTTATTTCTGAAAAATCTCATCATTAA
The DNA here is from genome assembly GCA_016271365.2 of Neoceratodus forsteri. Taxonomy (NCBI): domain Eukaryota; kingdom Metazoa; phylum Chordata; order Ceratodontiformes; family Ceratodontidae; genus Neoceratodus; species Neoceratodus forsteri. Next base: position 173,039,855 of record JADMNL010000028.1, on the reverse strand, counting down.
TGGAGGAAAAAGATGCCTTCACAGACTAGCGCAGGAAAGCCTTTGCACAGCTGAATGTACTACTGCTCAGAACTGCCATGAACACTCTGTGTACATCCCTAAGCCAGGGTTCTTCAGATGGTAATACCAGACTTCCAGCAGAGCCTCAACCTGTTTTGTTACAAAGTCCCTATTAGATCTCAAATGTAGCTGACTTAACTGTTGATTAAAAAGTAATGTCATTTAGTGGTCAGGTAATGTCTTTGAACAAATGTCATTCTATAGATTTCAGTACCTAGTTTATAAATACTTTAAAGGGGAGATTTATAAATAGTGATCATCATAGTCTGAAAGCCCATGAAATGATCTTTTAAATAAGATACTGGGCTCCTCGCTAGCTGACAGTATTCCAGAGATATCAGTGATTAAGTCTGCCCCATATTGATACTACACTTTCACCAGGAAAGGAAAAAGGTATGGCTCCCCATACGATGTGCTGGGGAAATGTCAGACCTCGCCCAATGACTAACGCATCAAAATCTGGCCAATGGAAAATCATATACACAAATACCCGCAGTCTGGGAAACAAGATCCCAGACCTGGAGGCAACAATGACAGAGGCTAAACTGGACATAGTAGCCATTAGTGAGACATGGTTCACCGGTAACCACACCTGGGAGACTTTAGTACTTGGCTATGTACTGTTCAGAAGAGACTGAGGTGCAAAAAGTGTGTGCGTGTGGGAGGGAGTGGCCCTTTATGTCAATGAAAATAAAGCTACAGAAATTCAGAATACACATAATGAGCCAGAAGAACTGTGGGTCACCCTGGAAACAGGAAATGGGACAGCCATATGAACTGGGGTTGTCTACAGGCCTCCAGACCAGGGGGAGGACATAGACACATTATTGCTAGAAGATATACAAAACATGACAGCTAAAAGGGAGGTTCTGATAATGGGAGACTTCAAAATGCTAGATACAGATTGATTAATACCAGCAGGAACATCTGCCAGAACTAAACACATAGTGGATTTCCTGCCAGGAGAGGGCCTCAAACAACTGGTACAACAACCCACAAGAGACAGGGCTATCCTGAATCTAGTACTGACTAATTGGAAAAGGATCACAGATCTCCAGGTAGAAGGTCACCTGGGGGTCATTGACCATCACATGGTATGGTTCAATTTGGCCACTAGAACTAAATCATTCCATTCCAAGGCAAAAATATGGGATTTTAGAGGAGCTGACTTTGATAAGATGGCCAACAGAGTTAAGCTAGCCCTGGCAAGAAGAAATACAGGTGAGGGGGCTACAGGCAAAGTGGGAAAGCATTAAGGATGCAATACTTGAAGTAACATCCTATTGTGTTAGGGAGAAAAACAAGAGCAAAAGAAGGAGGAAACCTCTTTGGTTCTCAAAAACAGTAGCATAAAAGGTCAGAGCCAAAAGGTTGGCCTTCATGAAATATAAGGGAACGCAGTGGGATGAAGATAGGAAGGCATACCAAACTTCCCTAAGGGAAGCAGGGAAGGCAGTAAGGCAGACAAAGGCCCAAACTGAGGAAACACTAGCACAAACAGTAAAAGAAGGGGACAAGACATTCTATAGATACATTAGTGAAAGGAGAAAGTCCAGAGGGGGTATTGCAAAGATCAAAGGGGATAAGGGGGAGTGTGTGGAGGAGGACCAAGGAAAAGCATCTATCCTAAATAGATACTTCTGCTCGTCGGGGCGCTAATGAGCAGCTAGCTGAACGGACACGAATCTCCGGGCTGCTCCCTCTTCACATCTTTTAAAAAACAAAATAAAAGTTAAAAGTGCCCGAGAGTACAGAAAACGCACATCCTATGGTGTATGAACTTGTGACGGATGACTATTTAACGTTGAGAGTCTCAAAGAGCCAGAGGACTGCAGCAAAAAAATGCAAAGAAGGGGGTGATGGTGGTGGCCTGGTTTCGCTGTCAGCGGAGGAGCTGGTGGCCTTGCGGAGAGAGGTTACGGGGTAGGTAATTGCAGCATTGGAGCCCCGTTTAATTAAACTTGAAGGAAAGCTGGATTTAAAACTCCAGGAAATACAGGAGCAACAGGTGGTGCAAGCGGGCAGACTGTCGGAGATGGAGGAGAGAATCTCGCATGTGGAAGATGAACTGCTGGCAACCCCTGGGCAGGTTGTGGCCCTCCAAAAAGAGCTGAATGAATTAAAAGAAGCATTTGATTACCAGGAAAACTACCATAGGCGACTGAATCTAAGACTGAGAGGGTTGCCAGAGGGTATGGAAGGGGAAAGTGTGTTGGATTTCTGTGTGTGAGTGCTGCTGGCTTGCTGGGCCTCCAGCCCACAAAAGGAATGTTTAAGCTCAAGAGGGCCCATCGGGCCGTGATGCCCAAGCCCCCGAGAGATCAGCTGCCGAGGCAAATAATATTTATATTCCACCATTTCCAGGACAGAGAACTAGTGTTGAAGGCTTTTCGAGAGAAGGGGAGGGTGGAGTACGAGGGTCACCGTCTTTATATGTCGCAGGATTATTCGGCCAGACTCCTAAAGAGAAAGAAATCGCTCAATAATTCTATGCAGCAACTGCGTGACCTGAAGATCGAGAATTCCTTGGTGTACCAGGCCACCTTAAAAATAAAAAAATGAGGGGGCCACGTACACCTTTTGGGAAGTGGAAAAAGCAGAGGAGTTTGTGAAGAATCTAAGGCAAAAGCTGCATTGAGGATGAATCCAAGAACTGAGTAATGGAGTTGGGAACTCTGCATTAGGGCTTAGGTAAAGGAGGAGAGACAGTACTTGCAGTTAATTGTTCGTTTGTGTTTCGATCTGCAGTTTTGTTATTCAAGCTCGTGCTGGAGGGGAAATTGATTTTTCGAAAGACTGATACTGAGTTACTGCCACTTGTGGAAATGGCTTGGGGTATCGGAACTTGACAAGAGTGGTGGATTGCCCAGAGAATGGTGGAGAGAACTGAAGGGGACATGTGTCGAGGCTGCCTGACGTGCCATTGTGGGACGAGAGCCAACGTACGTGGCCAGAAATACCCAGATGGGAAGAGAGGCCCAAAATGCTCGTGAAGAGAAGCTGGCTGCAGTTGGAGGGGACTGGTGAGGGAGGGAAGGAAAATGCTGGAGGTACTGGCAAGGAAGAGGATAGTTAAAAGCGGTGAAGGTGCAGGGCAAGGACACAAAGTTAAAATGGCTGTGGGGAGAGCATGGGGTGTCTTTTTTAGTATCTGGGGATGAGGCAGACACTCGAGTTGGGGAGACTGATAGTGTCTAAGGAAAGGGGGGCTATACAAGGGGGAGAGGGGGAAGGAAAGGGTCTGTTTGGATGTTTTTTTTTCTAAAGGGAGAAAGGAGGGGAAGGAACGTGGGAAGGGAAAGGAAGAAAACAAGGAATGGAAGGAGCTGTGGGAGGAGGTAGGGGAAGTGGGTCAGATTGGGGATAGAGGGAAAGGAGCAAGCAGGGAGAAGGTTAAGGGGAATAGATATGGTAAGGGATGGGGGAGATAACGGTTAAGGGAAGAAAGAGAAGTAGGGGGACACGTACAAAGTTATATGTTTGAATTTTTGTAGAATTTGTGTGTTTTGCTATTGATGTTTTTTTTTTGTGAACAAAGTGCAACCATTGAAATTGGGTATATGAAACTATCATGCTGTGGGTTGAAATGTGAAGGTGAAAGGGAAATAATTAATATTTGTGAATGGCGGTTACCAAAAGTATTAATATAATTACTTGGAATGTTCAAGGTATTACAAATCCAGTAAAGAGGTCTATGTTGCTGACAGCCCTTAAAAGAGGGGGAGCCCAAATAACTCTGCTACAAGAAACTCACCTAACAGAAGTAGAGCATGCCAAACTGATTCGAGTGTGGGTGGGGAGGTGTTATCCGGCTTCTACCTCGGTGCGTAAAAGAGAGGTAGCCATATTGATACATAAAGGCCTGAATTTGGAGGTGCAGAGGGTAATTAGGGACACTAAGGAGGGGAGATTTATTTTCATCTTGGGAACCCTGGATGGGGAGCAGATTACCTTAGGATTGGTGTATGCCCTGGTGGTACATCACTACCAATTCTATGCCTCTTTGCTGGATTTACTGGTGTGGGAGCAGTTCCTGGGGTTAATAATTGGGGGGGGACTTGAATTGGGCTATGGACTCGAAAATGGACCATTCTGAAGGGAAAGGAAGAATGTCGGGGGGGTGCGACAATGGCAACAGGGAATGGCAGAGCTGCAGCTGGTAGATGTCTGGCGAACGGCAAACCCGGGAGTGAGGGAATATACATTTTTTTTGAACCCCCACAAAACATGGACGTGGATAGATTACATTTACGCCATGAGGGAATGGTATGCGCGGGTGTGGGAGACACGGCACAGCCCCATACACATTTCGGACCACGCAATGGTGGTAATGAAAATACAAGGGAGAGGAAGACAGGAACTCCCTCCACATGGAAATTCCCCACTTCTGTGGCTCAGAATGAGGAATTTAGAAAGCATCTGGAGGACAGTTGGGATTTGTTTATGGCAACAAATGATAAAGAAGGATCTTGAACAACATACTCTGGGAAACAGGTAAGGTGTTTATGAGGGGAGCAATTATTGAATATGTATCTCGCATAAAGAAGAAACGATGTGCACAGAGAAGGGAGCTGGAAAATAAATTAAAGGAACTAGAAAGGAGGGTGGCTAGAGGTGAAAAGGGGGAGGCTGTCCGAACACTGGACATGGTAAGGGAGGCTCTAAATGCACATTTGAGATCTGAAGCAGGGAGAGCTGGCCTGTTTAACAAAAGATACATATTTGAGAGGGGAAATATACCAGGGCCATTGGTGGTCAATCTTATGAAGGGACGTAGGAGGATGAATAGAATCTTGGGGGTGAGAGATGATAAGGATAATCTGCAGAGTAAAGATAAGGAGATGCAGAAAACCTTTCGGGCCTTTTTTCAAAAATTATACCAGGCAGGGGATATGGGAACAAAAGAAAAGATATTAGAATTCCTAGAGAGAATAAAAGTTCCAAAAGCCACGCAGATGCAGAGGGAAAAGTTGGGGAAACCAATAACGGAGGGGGAAGTGATGAAAGCTATCTAAAAGTTGCAGAAGGGGAAAGCTAGTGGATCGGATGGGTATCCAGTGGAGTACTATAAATTGATGGGGGCCCGAGTTGCATGGGTGCTGTGTAGAGTGTTCCAGCAGGGGGGGAGATGGAGGAGGTTAGCTTGCCAGATACATGTTATGATGCTATCATATGCCTCATACCAAAGGAGGGGAAGCATCCGCAACTATGCACCTCATATCGACCAATATCACTGTTAAATTGTGATTTGAAGATAATGGCTAAAGTTTTGGCCAGAAGATTGGAGGAGACTCTCCCGGGGATGATTCACCCGGACCAAACGGGGTTTATTAAAGGAAGGCAGTAGTATCATAATATGAGGCGGCTGCTTAATATACTTTGGAGAGCGAATGGGGAAAGGAAGATATAGGGATCCTCTCAATGGACGCAGAAAAAGCATTTGACAGAGTGGAATGGAATTACTTGTTTGAAATATTGGGGAGGTTTGGTCTGGGTGAACCATTCCTGGGATGGATAAAGGCGATGTATAGAACGCCCAGGGCACAGGTGGTAGTAAATGGCAATAGGTCAGAGAGTTTCAATCTGGAGAGAGGCACGAAGCAGGGCTGCCCGCTCTCCCCCTTATTGTTTGCACTTGCGATAGAGCCTCTGGCTGTAGCAATCAGAGAATGCAGGAGCATACAGGGGTTGGGGGGGAAGCTAGGTCACAACATAAATTGGCACTATACGCAGATGACATGTTGTTGTTTATGAAGGATCCTAGGCAATCGGTTTCCCCACTTCTGTCATTAGTAGAGGAGTTCAGGAAATTTTTGGGTTACAAAATTAATCTGGGAAAGTCAGAAGTAATGTGGTCTAAGGGAGCTGGAGAAGAGGTAAGACAATAGGGACTCAAAGTGGTGGGGACGAGTATGACATATTTAGGGGTCCAGGTTGGTAGCTCCTTGGGGTCCCCATATAATTTAAATTACACCAAATTGATAAAAACAATAGAGGTGAATCTAAGAAGGTGGATGCAGTTACCCGTGTCATGGCTGGGCAGAATTAATACAATAAAAATGAATGTGCTGCCCAGGATCTTGTACTTTTTACAAATGTTACATTTTGGTCTGTCTAAGGAGGATGTACACAGGTTGGAGAAGGCCTTTACTGTCTTTATTTGGAAAGGAAAGCAACTGAGGGTTAGTTTGGGGAGGCTAAAGGCAGATAAAGAGAAAGGGGGCTTAAATTTCCTGGATTTGGGAAACTATTTCTTGGCCATACAGCAAAGATACATGGCGGACTGGGTACATAAGCCCAAAGTTGCCAGTTGGGTTGAATTGGAGCAGGGAATGGCCCAGGATAAACTAACGGCATATCTCCACAGTAAAGGGCTAAGGGCATATAGGATGGGAACGAAGTTAATCCCCTAGTAGTGCAGGTATTATTGGCTTGGAAGGCATTAAGGAGGAAAGGATGGACACAAGGAAAGGAGATACTTTTAATGCCTGTGGCGGGGAATCCCTACGTTTTGCCAGGGTTGGAAGACATAGGCTATGGGAATTGGGAACGAAAAGGAATAAGAAGTCTGGGGCACCTATTAGTGGGAGGGCGGGTCTGCTCATTACAGGAGTTGCAGAAGGTGGTAGGAGGGGGTAAGAGGGACAGATTCAGGTATCTTCAGACCAGGGCATATATGAGAAGTCTGGGAAAGGAAAACAAAGGGTTGTATGAGGTGGACCTGGTGGAGGTGATGATCAGTGCGGCTCAAAAACAACAGAAAGGATTTATAGGCCAGGCGGTGAAGAGAGGAAAGGTTATACTCCCTGATAGGATGGTAAGAACTAAGAAATTGTGGGAAAGAGACCTCGGTAGGGACATAACGGACAAAATTGAAATTATTGCTCCAGATGCACTCTGGAATTATGGTATGCAACAAATACAAGGAGGCATACTTTAAATTCATTCACAGGGTGTATCATCCACCGGTGATTGTGCATAAGGCGCACCCTGAAGTATCACCCTTATGTGGAAGGTGTGGTTCGGGAAGGGGGACATATATGCACTGTTTCTGGGAGTGCCCGATACTGCAAAAAAATTGGAAGGAGATGGTCTTTAGAGTGGGAAAGATTGCTGGGAGGGAGTTGCCAATGGACCCTCTAGGGTGTTTATTTGGGGTGGAAGATGGGGAGGAGGAGGAGTGGACGCTATTATCTAGGTGGATCAGGGTACTATATGTTCTGGCTCGCCATGGGATCCAGAATACTTGGGTCTCACAAGTTGCACTGACAGTACAAGGGTGGTGAAGGATGGTGTTGCAGACACTGGGGCTTGAGAGGCTAACCTATGTGATGGGAGGAAGAGAGAAAGGATTTACAAGACATTGGGCCCCTTTTTCGGTCTCCTTGTCGGAGGAGGAGAGCTGGATATTATGGGAAGGTACAGTAAGTTGAGAAAGAAAAGGATGAAGGAAGGGGGTACATAGAAAGTAGAAAAGAAGAAGTAGGGAAAAGGGGGGCAGTGGAAATGTTTAAAGAAGAACAAAAGAGAAGATAATGAATGAAGGAAAAGTTTGGGGAAATATAAGAATGAGAATAGGATTGGATGTATAAAGCATGAGTATACTGGTTGCACTTTTACTCTAAATTACTTTAATTTAATCTAATTTATTTAAGTTAATTTACTTTAACTTAGTTTAACTTGAATGAAACAAAGTTTGGAATGAAGTTAAAAGATTGATTTCTATAATGTATGATGGTGGTAGTAGAATGAATAAGTTGTGTATTTGATTGTATGTTGAAGTTTGTTGAAAAAGCAAATAAAAATATTATACAAAAAAAAAAGATATTTCTGCTCAGTATTTACTGAGGAGAAGGTAGGGTAGGGCCCACAGCTCAGCACCATGGACACAGTGGGGAGGGAGGTATGCACAAGTCTCTTCACAAAAGAAAGGGTCCTAAAAGAGCTCACTAAGCTCAGGGTGGACAAGGCAATAGGACCTGATGGCATACATCCCAGGGTACTAAAGGATCTAAGGGTGGGACTAGCAGAGGCATTAGCAGAACAGTTTAGTGAGTCTCTGAGCACAGGAGAAGTCCCAGAAGACTGGAGAAGGGCTCATGTGATCCTGCTCTACTAGAGTGGTAGCAGGGAGGAAGCAGGGAACTTCAGACCAGTCAGTCTTACCTCAGTAGTGGCAAGATTTTGGAGGCACTCCTTAAGGAAAGGATAGTGCAACACCTGGAATCCATAGGAGCACAGGATCCAAGACAGTATGGGTTTACAACAGTAAGGTCCTGTCAAACTAATCTCATAGATTTCTTTGACTGGGTAACCAGAGTGGTGGATCAAGGTGGTGCAGTTGATGTCACATACCTTGACTTCAGCAAAGCTTTCGATACTGTTCCACAGAAAAGATTGATTAATAAGCTGGGTAGGTCAGAGGTTGGTCAACTGGGTGGCAAACTGGTTGGCGGGCAGAAAACAGAGAGTGGTGGTAAAGGGTATACAGTTAGAAGAGATGCAAGTCACAAGTGAGGTACCTCAGGGGTCAGTCCTGGGGCCAGTCCTCTTCAATATCTTCATCAGTGACATTGCATGTGAACTGGAGGGTAAGGTTTGTCTGTTTGCAGATGACACCAAGATCTGCAACAGAGTAGATGATCCAGATGGGGTGGGCAGAATGAGAAGAGATCTGTATAAACTGGCAAAATGGTCAGAAGAGTGGCAAATGGGGTTTAATGCAAAGAACTGCAAGATCATGCACATAGGGAAGGGAAACCCTGAAACTACCTATAGGTTGGGAGGGGAGTTGCTGGCAATCACAAGGGAAGAAAGACACTTGGGCATCATCATCACAGATGACATGAAATAATCCAAGCAGACCACTAGAGCAGTAGGTAAGGCTAGAGGGGTGTTGGGGTGTATTAGTAGGGGGTATCACAAATCGTAAAAGGGAGGTAATAATCCCTCTTTACAAGACACTGGTTAGGCCCCATCTGGACTACTGCTTGCAGTACTGGAGGCTACACCTGCACAAGAACATTAACAAAATGGAGGCAGTCCAGAGAAGGGCAACCAAAATGGTGCAGGGACTGCTTCAGAAAACATACAAGGGCAGATTAACGGAGCTCAATATGTATACCCTAGAGCAAAGGAGGGAGAGGGGTGATATGATCAAAATGTTTAAACATCTTAAGGGCATTAACAAGGTGAAAGAGTCTCACATGTTTCAATATAAGAAAAATAGCAGGACAAGAGGATACAGCATGAGATTAGAGGAAGGCCAATTAAGGGGTAATGTGAGGAAGTTCTTTTTTCACAGAAAGGGTGGTGGATGCATGGAACAGCCTACCTCAGGAAGTGGTGGATATGAATACAGTGCAGAGCTTCAAACAGGCATGGGGTGGGCATAAGGGAGCAATACAGATGAATATGAATAGATAGGCCATCGACAGAGTAAAGACCTGTGGCACATTCATAAGGTAGAAAAAGAAATGGGCAGACTGGATGGGCCTTGCGGTCCTTACCTGCCGTCAACTTCTATGTTTCTATTTTTAGAACCTCATGATGTCACTGATGATCAAGCTGTGCTTGACTACAGCAGGGTTAGTCACAACGTGACCATCCATGACATCATAAGATTTTAAAACTGGTGGCAATGTAACTAATGCCTCACTTAAAAGATCTTTTCATGGCTGGCCTGCCGGCACAGTAGTAGTCCTACCGCTTGCAGCACCAGTGACTCGGGGTTGGGAGTGTGCACAGGAACTGGATCGTTGGCCGGGGTGGGGGAGAAGATTGAACATCCCATGGATGCCCTCCTCCTCCGGGGAGTGTGGGGGGAATGTACCACTGTGCTACCGGCTCCTGATGGTGGCTGGGAGCTGGTACACTGAGCAGCCAGAACAGGGGGTCAGCACGGGCAGACATCAGACATGCAGTGCGCGGAAGCATTCATGGCAGCGTCATTGAAGTCACTGCATGTCTTTGTCATGGGGTCAAAAGGGGAAAAACAATCATCTAGCACGCATGAAGGTTGGCCTCGTCAGCACCGCACCACATGTATTCAGGCTGCTCCCTTCAAGTCTGGACCCTGGACCTTCTGTGGCATGTGGGGTAAGTGCCCACTGTGATGTGGCTTGCAACATAGAATGGATGAGGGGTCAAGCATGGGTACTGTGTCCAGTGTGGTGTCCTGGGGTCAGTTGGATATGGGCACCATAGGACCACCCCCTGCCAAGGCAGGGTAAAAACTATAAAAAAAATAAAAGATCTTTTCATGGTCTTTCAAACTATGATCCCTGTTCATGAATGTTTCCCTTTAATAATACATATGATGGAAGGAGGGAGGGAGGAAAGGGAAGGGAAGGGCAGAGCCACTGATACATGTAGTCTTTTCACCACATGCTCAGGGTCAATCACCACATAAAAAACTTAACTTTTAAAGGGACACTGTCATCTCTCTCTTTGCATCATATTATTTCTAGATGAAAACCTACATTTTATGATTACTTACCTTCTCTAAAATTCATTTATGTTGCTGATTGTTGTATCTGCTTCCATTCTTAGTAGAAATGAAATGCACGCTAATGGTGTAATTATACCCAGCACTGTTTTTGCTCAAATTCTTGATCTACTCTTATTGTATACTTTCTGAACATTAAGAACGTCCCCAAACAGTACAGTCACTTATGATGCAATTGTGTTACTCCTCCTTATTGCATCATGAGTGGCTAGATGGTGCTGGAGTGTATCAAGTCCAGGAAAGATGCAATAGGAATTGATCAAGGATTGTAAACAAAAACACTTTTGTGTGGTAACACTGGTGTGGTGGGCAATCTGTTTTTTCACTTAAAAAAAGAATCAGACTCAAGTTACCAGCTACACCAGCAGTCTCTGCAGAATGTGACCAATGATAAAATGTGTTTTTCAAATTAGAGGCACTTTAAGTCCTAATGGGGCTGACACTGTCCCTTTAAGTAGGATTGTATATTATGTGCAGGTTTCATACCTGGATCTTCAGTATGGTTTAAACATAGCACTTACAACTAGGTCACAAGGCATCCTGCCACCTCAACCTGGACTGAAAGTTTAATGAGAATGTATGTGTCTGTACATGCAGCTGTGTTTGTGTGTGGATATGTGTACCTGTAAGAGTACATTTAAAGTTGTACCACTAATCCAACAAGTTTAGTGGCATTATTCATATGTGTGTGTGTGTGTGTGTGTGTCCCTGACCAATGCACAAGCACAATTATTGTTTTAATCCATACAAATGTATTGGTATTATTTGTATCACAAACTCAGATATATATTTTAATCACATCACCTTGAATAACATGTCTGCTTGTTATGATATTTGAGCTTTCAGCGTTCACTCCAAAGCCAATCTATTCATCCACTGTTACAGAAGGCTAATCAAAGCAGCCCTGCATATTGCAGGGTTACAAAAACCATGAAACATCGCAGTCAATCATCATAATAATAATTTTAGGTTTGAATGGGTGTTCACAGAAGCTGCGTGAGTCAACTCCAAATGCGAACCACCAAACCTCCAGGCATGCATGCGCACACACACAAACCTAGGTTCCTCTCCCCCCAGAGACTGATCTCCCCCCAAGACCCATGATGCCCAAAAATAGTTCCCTCAACCGATTACTGCTTTAGAAATCCCCCCATCTCAGGCCCTCGCATTGATCATTCTGGCCCTTGGCATCACAACAGGAGCTGACACCAAGCATTCCGAGTCCCTCTCTCTAGCCACCTCCCCAAAGCCCAATAAATGTTTGAACAGGCCCCCAACCCTTGATTTGTGGGGGACAATAGTTTAACTCCCAGATAGCTCAGTGGTCCCCTTCCAAACCCATGGCACGCACCCACCAGTCCCGCTGATAGGCTGAGTCCATGCTCAGGAGGGAGGAACAGGGATGTACAGATCATAATGATGCCCTCCAGACTAACCAATCTCTCTGCCTAGTGTTACACATAACATATAAGCCCTGCCAGCCCTGCCAGATGCGTGCTCAGTCTATCAACAGGACTGGCACAAACATGCCATGATGTGGGATAGGATCCACCTAGCTATCTAGCATTAAACTATTGCCCCCCCCCCCAAATCCTGGGTTTGGATACCTATACAAAGGCATATGAGGATTTCCAGGCTGCATGCTTTTGTGTGGGGGGGACTGGGAATGTTTGAAACTGGCTTCTGGCATGGTCCCAGTAGTCAGTATAATCATTGATCAGTGTGACCTGGGAGAGGGACCTCTGAAGAAGGGATCAAGCTAGTGAGGGGTGGGGCCCATGCTTGGGAGGGGAGCTTCTAAAGGAGGACTGGGGTAGGGAGAGGGTTTCTAAAGGGGAGCATGCTAGGAAGGGCACACCTTTTGGCAATCACATTAGGGAGGGAGGCGTATAAAAGGAGAATCAGGCTTGGGAGGGGGACATATTGGGGTATCAGCCTCAGGTTAGTTACGGGGACTTCTAAAGGGGGGTTGGGATAGAGTGATCTATTGAGAGATCAGGCTAGAGAGGGGGGAGTCTATTGGGGATCAGTTTGGAAGGGGAAATCTGTTGTGGGATCAGGCTAGGGATGGAAATCTATTGGTGGATCAGGCAAGGGAGGGGAGAAGATGCTGGACCAAACTGAGACAGCCTGGTGTTGGATGATTTCCCCACTCCCCATCATGGAATGAAAGTCAGGGGACCACTTTGACATGAAGGTATATGGAGGAGAGAACTGGGTTTGTGTAAGGGGATGGGATTTTTCTTTTTACTATGTGTGTGAAAAACAGAATGCAGGTGGAACCAGAATGCTCCCAAATTGCCAGCTGGAGTACTCCTGGGACAATCTGAAGAGGGACATTCTGACTGGGTCAGTAAATGTTGGGAAGGGCATCCCAGCAGGGGCATTAAGTAAGGGAGGGCATGCAGCATAATAGCACTATTCTGGATTTGGGGTGCATTTTAGTTTCAAAACAGGAATGCAGTCTTGTTACCTAGGTGCTTAATCATTGGATGTGACTCATATCAGTGGATGAATATTCTTGATTCCTTAGAGCCCTCATATTATTTGTTTCTCTGTTTTTTGGTTTTTTTTTTGCTGAAAATATTCATTATGCTGTACTCTCTGATGATATAAATAAATAGTATAAAGAAAACAGGAATGCAGCCAGAACTAACAAGCACCCTGAACATGGAACAATGCCCCAAACACTATGCTCCCCCCTGCTTAATAACCCTGACAGAATGTCCTCATTGTTACTGCCTCTGCCCCAAAATTCTCTTCCAGAATGCCCCTGAGGCAGTTACAGTGGATTTGGGACATTCTATTTTGGGACATTTTCCAGTTCTTACAAAGTCCCTTAGTGTTTATGGTGAGGATATGGAGGTGGATGACTGAGTCAGTCTGGTGGTTGTACCAGTGACTGCCCCATTGCCCCTGGGCCCATATAATGAATGAGTCAGTGGGGGAAGACAACTATTTAATGTTACTACTTGGAGGCCCTGAGGAAGGGTAGGGTAAAAAACATGATTTCAGCTCCTGGCACTGTGATTTTTAATTCGTAACACTTAAAGGGGAAAGCCCATGAAATGATCTTTCAAACAAGACATTGGGATGAGGAGTGTGCCAGCACCTGGCAAGGATGGCAACATAAATCATTAGTAGCTGTTAGCCTTTTTAAAATCTTAAAAAATATATATTTTTTTGTTTTAGTACTTGTGGTTTTAATGATAAATTCATTTGATAATGATATACTCTATTATTAGGGGTGGGCGGATACCTATTCAGCGTCAGATATTGAAATCGGATATTTGTGATCCAATATTCAATCGAATAGGGTATTTATTGGGTTGGATACTAAATGTGTCTAAATATATGAGAAACAGTCACAAAAGGCATTACCTGTTGTGAAAAGATGCATTACCACTTCCAGTTCCCTGACTCACTTGCGTACACCCATTCCCTCCCATGTGACACAGGAATGCACACAACGTATAGAACGTATTGGAATCAGACCAAACACCTAGAAGCACCACAATTCTTGCAGCCTGAGTAGTGACTTTCTCAAGCTACCAATCAAAATTCAGGAAATTGTGACATCACTAGTAACCAGGGAGAGCCAGTCCCTGCTGCTTCATGTGAAAGTGAAACCCAGCAGCAAGAAATTGTTCTCATTGGTTACTAGTGATGTCATAGTCAGTGTGGTTTCAGTGTTAATGTGGCGGGAGGAACAGAACTGACTTTTTTTCCCTCCAGACAGAGTGCTGCTCCACTTATCACCCCACTACTGCCAGGTGGAAAATCTTCTAATCGGCAAACAGAAAAGAATAAATACTTGAGATATAAGAAGCGAAAGCTGACTACATCTGAAAGTTACAATTAATTGCAGGCAGTTTCTAGGCAGTACACTAGCTCTTTAACCTAATTAATTTAATGTGCCTGCCATGATTGATCCGACATTTTACTGACAACAATCTGGGTCGGGACAAACACCGCTAAATTGATGATTATCCAACTGGATTGATTTATTGGGTCGGATATCTGCCCACCCCTATCTAATACTGATATACTCTAAAAAATTTTGCTGTTTGTTTGGAGAAAACTGCATAATTTTTTTTTTTTTTTCCAGTTCTTAAAGAGCTAGTGTACTGCCTGGAAACTGCCTGCAATTAATTGTAACTTTCAGATTTAGTCAGCTTTCGCTTCTTATATCTCAAGTATTTATTCTTTTCTGTTTGCTAATTAGAAGATTTTCCACCTGGCAGTAGTGGGGTGATAAGTGGAGCAGCACTCTGTCTGGAGGGAAAAAAAGTCAGTTCTGTTCCTCCCCACATCAACACTGAAACCACACTGACTATGACATCACTAGTAACCAATGAGAACAATTTCTTGCTGCTGGGTTTCACTTTCACATGAAGCAGCAGGGACTGGCTCTCCCTGGTTACTAGTGATGTCACAATTTCCTGCATTTTGATTGGTAGCTTGTGAAAGTCACTACTCAGGCTGCAAGAATTGTGGTGCTTCAAGGTGTTTGGTCTCATTTCTGTGATGTACTGGGAGGAACAGAACTGACTTTTTTTTTTCTCCGGACAGAGTGCTGCTCCACACATCACCCCAGTACTGCCAGGTGGAAAATGTTCTAATTAGCAAACAGAAAATAAAAAAAAATACTTCAGATACTGGAAGTGATAGCTGACTGCATCTGAAAATTACTATTAATTCCAAGCAGTACACTAGCTCTTTAAAGTTTACGGTGCTCTAAGCCATGACTCACCCACTCATCCAGAATGCCACTAGTGGCTGGGAAATAAATGGAGCCAGCCAGAATGCAATCAGAGCACCCTCAGCAACCAGTGTGGATCAGAATAAACCAAAACGAAGTCAGACATTGTTGAGATAAAGGAGATGCTTGCAGGTATTACACTAGACATATGGTCATGAAAGAGTCTGTTGCACAAATACAAAAAGACTGTCACTAAAGAAAGAACTGATTTAAATGAAAAAAGGCTTTATGTGTGTAACGCCCTGTAGGGAGAGAATCTACAGTGGGTCAGCTTGAAACGCTGTGCCCTTTTCAGGTCCTTGGGCCCAAGGCCAGATTAAGGCACCCTGGGGCCCTAGGCCCAAGAGAAATCTGGGGCCCCTCACTGTAACTATGCCCCTTTGCCATGACCACACCTCGCTATTGCATATACTAATTGCCAGCAGATTAGGCCTTATGGTCTATCAAGTCTGCTCGAACCTCAGATCCCTAGTTGGGTACCGAGGCCCTCCCCACCCGTGTGTTCCAGAAACCCCTATCATCCATCCCCACCCCCATGGGCCAGGCCATCATCTGATACATCCGCTTTCTGTATCTATCCCACCCTCTCTTGAAGCCCTCCACTGTGGATATCTGAACCAGCTCGCCAGGCATTGCATTCCAAGGATCCACCACCCTCTCAGTGAAAAACCTCCTCCTTTTTTCCCCCCTCATCCTTCCACCTTCCAACTTCAAATCATGCCCTCTGGTGATATCTCCCTGCTTTAGTCTAAAGATCCCCTCCATGTTTACCCTATTTATTCCCTTGAGGTACTTGAAGACCTCAATCATGTCCCCCCTGTCTCTCTTCTCCTCCAATGAAAACAGGCTGACCTCCTCAAGTATCATCTTAGTAGCCCACCTCTGCACCGTCTCCAGGAGCTGTATGTCCCTCTTCAAGTGTGGTCTCCAGTACTGTACACAGTACTCAAGGTGTGGTCTCACCAGTCCATTGTACAGGGGCAGAATCACTTCCCTGCTTCTAGAGGTGATCCCCCTTGCGATGCATCCCAACATCCTGTTTGCTTTGCTAGCCGCTCTCCTGCACTGCTCAGAGTTGTTCATACATGCATCCATCATGTTCCCTAGGCCTTTTTCCCCTGTTGAGGTCTCTAGTGGCTCCCCTCCCAGGGTGTGCCTGTGTTTAGGGTTTCCCCACCAAAGATGTAACACTTTCCACTTGGTTGTATTAAAATTTAATTTCCAGGTGTGAGCCCACCTTTCCAGGGTGTCCAGGTCCCCTTGCAAGGCCAACCTCCCCTCTTACCCCTCAGCTACTGCTCCCATCTTGGAGTCATCAGCAAAGAGACTCATTTCACACCCTATACCCTTCCTGATGTCAGATATGTATGTATTAAACAGGACTGGACCCAGGACCGAGCCCTGCGGTACCCCACTACTAACCTCTTTAGAGTTTGAGAGCTCCCCACCAACCACTACTCTCTGAGTGCATCCAGCTAGCCAGTTTCCTATCCATCTGACCATCAAAGGGCCCACTCCCAACCCCGTCAGTTTCTCCACCAGACCATTGTGGGGGACCAAGTCAAATGCCTTGCTGAAGTCCAAGAATAGTACATTCACAGGCTTTCCCCTGTTCAGTTCCAATGTTACCCATTCATAGAACTCCACAAGATTGGTTTGACATGATCTACCTGGCACAAACCCATGTTGCCAACTATCCAGACCTCCCACCTCCTCCAAGTACACCCCCAGTCATTCATTTAGTATACTCTATTACTTTTCCCACCACCGAGGTCAAACTGATGGGTCTATAGTTATCTGGTACTTCCCTCGACCCCCCTTTATGGATTGGCATCACATGTGCCTCTCGCCAATCCCTAGGTACCCTCTCTGTCTCAAGAGACCTGTTGAAGAGCTCTGCAAGAGGTGCAGCCAGTACGTCTGCCAACTCCCATAGTACTCTCGGATGAATGCCATCTGGCCCAGGAGATTTATCTTTCTTTAGGGCCTTAAGGACTTGCCACACCCATTCGGTGGGGATGGCATCATCCGTCCCCCCCACCTTACTGGCCTTTTTATCCTTATCCTGATATGACACCCCTGGGGTACCTCTCCCTCCCTCATGCTCCATTTCTGTTGCTCCCCCGATCCCACACACTACCGCTTCTTTCCCCATCATGCCTTGCTTTGTAAATATCCCATCCCCCTCCCTAGTGAATACAGAGGTCTGAAGTACTCATTTAATAACTCTGCCTGGTCCCTTGCCTCTTCCACCCACCCACCTTCTGATCTCAATCTGCCAAGCTGGTCCTTAGTTTTTCTCTACTCCCCAATGTACCGGAAGAACCCCTTTTCCCCTCCCTGTATCCCCTGTGCCAGGCACTGTTCTTTACTGGACTTTGCCCCCTGCACCATCCGGGTGACTTTTCTAGATGCAAGACAGTACATTTCCTGTTCCCTATACCCTCTCGTTGTTTTGTATTTTTTGTAGGCAGCCTTCTTTTCTCTGACCACTACCTGAACCTCACTGGACCACCAGCATGGTTTATGTGACCTTGCTCCCTTACGCTTCACTTTAGCGCAGGTCCTGACTGCCTCATGAAGTTACTGTTTTATGACCTCCCATCTCTTTTCCACATCTGTCATTGTTGTAATCCCCTTCAAGTGATGCTTGAGAATATTTCTCATGCCCGCAAAGTCTGCCCCCCCTGAAGTCCACAGCCACTGTCCTAGGTCTCTCTCTCTCCCCTCTCCCCCCATGCTTATTTGAAACCAGCCATTATTGTGGTTGCTTCCAGTCAGGGGATCCTGTACATCCAGGTCTCTTACCAGATCCCCATCTGCCAGAACCATGTCCAGAACATGCCCCTCCCTTGTGGGGTCCATCACGTGCTGTGTTAAGAACACATCCTGGAAGCTGTCCAGCAGCCTCTGCTCCTTGGCCACCTTAGAGGACATGGTTCTCCAGTTTGTACCTGGCATATTAAGGTCCCCCATCAACACCACTCCTTCCCCCTTTGGTCCACACTGGGCAATGATGTTGTCCAGCAAACCATCCCACAGAACATCACCCATCCCGGGGGGCCTATATACTACACCCAGCTTGACCTTACCTCCTGCCGGGGTTCGTAAGATGACCCATAAGGCCTCCATATTTCCCTTTGCCTCTTCTACCCTAGCAATTTCTATGTCATCTCTAGTGAACATAGCTACTCCACCACCTCTGCCCTCCTTTCTATCCTTCCTAAGCATAGTGTACCCCCTCACGTTTAGGTCCCAGTCATGGTTCTTGTTGGCCCACATTTCCATGACTACCACCACATCCACCCCACCGAACAGCATGGCCTGAAACTCTGGCAACTTGTTTCCCAAGCTCCTGGCATTTACTAACACCACCACCCCACTCCTTATCCCTGATCCCCTTTGTTGGACCCCACCCGGGTTCCTTATACATCCATCATCCCTCTTCTCCTCCTGAAACCTTCTACCCCAATCTGTTTTCCCTCCCCCCTTGGGTTTGAAGGCTACTCCCCTCATCTAGAGGAGAGGGCTTCTGGTCAGTCCCTCCCTTATCCCTCCCCCTCACAAGTTTAAACCCCACCTTTCTTGAATGTAGTCTGCCACCCCCTGTTTAAGGACTTCCTTCCCTAACAGGGTAAGATGAAGCCTGTCCTTGGCATATAGTCCCTTATCCTCCCAAACTCCTTCCCAGTTCCCCAACACCCCCGACCCACTTTCTTCACCCCACTTCCTGAGCCAGTTATTAACCTCTGTGATCTTCATTTTGTTCTCCACTGAGGCCTTTGGTATCGGCAATATTTCCAAAAAGGAAATGTTGCATTCATTATCCCAACAGACTCTGGCAAGTTCTCGGAACCTTGCTTGGATTTCCAAAATGCTATTTCTCTCTATATCATTAGTCCCCAAATGCACCAGGAAATCCGGTTTCCCTCCACAACCCTAACCAGGTCATACACCATGAACTTTGCTCTGTGCACCGTCAGCCTAGAGATACTCACTACCTTCACCTGGCTATGGCATCCACCCCCCATCCCTCCCACTGGATGCCCCTAATCATTGAGTCTCCCAATAACAGAACCTTAACACTGCCATCATCCTTATGGTTACCTCCACCATGTGATCTCACTCTCAACCCCCTCCTCCCTTTATTCGTGATCTCAATTCCATGGGAGTCTTCCTGCCTTATGAGAGACCCCCTTGTCACCCTCCCATTTTCTGCCTCCCTTGTTATTTTGGCCACTTAACACAGACCCCCGCCCAAATAGGTGTCCCCTTTAACCCTCTCTTATCTGAACCATTTATGCTGGCCCTGATCGTTTCCCCTTCCCCCACACCACCATCCTCCCCTTGTAATAGTACCCCTACTGCCAGAGGCTCCTCTGTGGTCCCTTTACCTAGGGCCCCATCCTTGTACGGCCCTCCTGAAGGGGCCCTCCCACCTCTTTGTCTTCCAGTTTCTCTCCAGTCATGCTCTTCTCCCACATGTCTGCAATATGTTGCATCTCCCCCATCTGCTTAACATTTAAGTTTCCCCTTCTCCCTCTGGGACTAGTTCTATCTTTTCCATTGCAGGTCTGTGATACCCTATGGGTATCCGACTCCCTTCCTCCAACCTCTGTATCAGTTTTCTCATTTCCACCGACCCCTTCCTCCCCCTCCAGGTTGCTTAGTAGCTCAAATTTATTGTAACACTCTATGCCAGCCTCCATCAAGTGACCTGAGTTTCCCCCGACTGCCCCTCTAAGCTGCTCCTCTTCCTCCCATCTTGCCCTGTCCTCCTTAGGAGCTCCATTCCCACAGTCTGCTCTTCTAGGCTTCCCCACAACAGCCCCTCCTGACTCTTCCCCCACCACTCTTTTTATATTCTGAACATTTACCCCATAAGTTTTCCCCATAGCGTCAACATCCCTATCTAACGGTCCTCTGTCCCTAATATCCCCCTCCTGCTTGCTGTAATGTAACCTCCTCTAATTTCTGAGCATTGCCCCAGCCTTCCCTCAACCCCACCTGTCTACTGCCCATATCCACACCCCTTATCTTTGGACACGCACCCCAACTCCCCCAGCTTACTTCTTAACCAATATACTTCATTCCTGATATGAGATAGCTGTCTACAGAGTGGGCAACCTCCCTTTCACCAGGCCCAATTGAGAATTATTGCCACCCACAGCCTGTGCAGCCTACAACCCTTCCAAAGATGCCTGCTGTGGTGGAATGAGGCCACCCTGTTTGTCCCTCTCTATTCATAATGGGCACATCCCCCTTTTCCCAGTCCCTTCCCCCTGGAATACAGTCTCTCTCTCTATACTGACTGCAGTTGTTTACAAACACAATTTCAACTCCACCAATAATGTTCCCAAGTCTCACAAACACATACAGTCCAGTGTGTGTCCAGTCCTGCTAACAGCGTGTGTATGCAGACATTAGGTACCGTATGATGTCACAGGCCACCAGTTCCTGTTTCTTCAAGTTTCAGTCACAAACAGAAATGCACAGCCCTTCAATGCAGACATCAGGTACCGTATGATGTCATAGGCCACCAGTTCCTGTTGCTTCATGTTTCAGTCACAAACAGAAATGCACAGCCCTTCAATCCCAACCCCCAGTGGCTTTTCAGTATTTAAGAAAGCCTACAAAACAGAGTGGGTGGGAGGGTTCTACCACCACCAGGCAAACATCACATTTAAATTTCACTCTATCACTGCCAAACATGTGTTCCCACAACCAGCACACAAGCCCCAATAGTTACAATATCACAGCCCAAGTAACAGTTCTAACACAAAGTAGTAATTTTTAACACACAGAGCTAATTTCAAGTACAAACTGTTCAAATATTTCAGTTAAAACAGAAGATAAACTGAACCTCTTTCCTGAACACCCTCCTTCTTCTGTTCCCAGGTGGACAATGAATCAGACAATCATGATAATATCAGAAACGTAAAAAAAAAGTCTTACTCTCCTTAAAAAGTGGCATAAACATGTTTCAAAATTAATGAAACTAATACTATCAGTATGGAAAAATAACAGTAGCCAGAGTTTTGATAATGTAGAGAAAATAATTACTAACTGGCCTGGTAAAAATAATTTTTTGTATGCGAAATGTCATGATTTGCACTTCTCCAAAGCCCCCAACCCCTAAGCACACATGTGTGCACTCAGTCTGGGTGTTATCATATTGTCCTGTCAGGTAGTATGAACCAGGATGTGGGAGCTTTGTTGGGTAAGGTAGAGACCCATCTCTAAATGAGGCTAGGTCCTGGGTGGTGTAGTAGTTAAGTTTGTGGTTTACTAGGGGGTTTATGAATTTTAGAGATTATACTGCAAAGCAAGTGATTGTTGGAAGAATTGGAAATCATTCCCAGGATCAAACATTTCTGTTATTGATAAGTAAGCCAGGAACCATAAATGGCAAGATTTACTGATGGGAATCTGGAAATACATTCATTTGTTCACCCTGAAAACAGAGCTGTATCAAGGACAGAACTTCGGTATGAGTGCGATGAGAGAATTAAAAAAAAAAGAGTATGATTTTTAATCGTACCATTGAAATTTATTGTAGATTTCTTAATGTTAAGAGTGAGATTAAATATAAAGCATACACATTGAATTGCACTGTTAATCTTTTATAGTTAAGAATAAGAGTCTAAGCCGGGATTCTAAATGGGGGTGGAAGATAAAGCAAAGGAAATGGTCTTGTTCACACCTTAAAGGGCAGCCAGGCTGGGGCCCCTGAAGCTGTCAGCTGCACTTAACACATAATCAGGGAGGTGGAGTCATGTCACAGTTCAGCCCCTGCCTTACTCAGTGACTGAGTCCTTTACAAAAAAAATGCAGCTCAGGCAGAAAGAAAAGGATACATAGTAAATATATATTGGGGATTGCAGGGGCCCCCCTAGCAGACAGGGGACCTAGGCTTGTGCCTATGTTGCCTATGCCTTAATCCAGCCCTACTTGGGCCTAGACCCACTAAGGGGTTAATTTTCAATCCTCCTGGGGAGCTGGTCAGCCATTAATTGGGAGTACCCTGGAGGGTGGGTCTCATTTGGACCACTTGAAAGAGTGTGGGTCGAAGGAGTTTCAGTCGAAGGGCGGAAGCCGGGCCGACTGCCCACTTCTGCAGAGCCTGCCAGTTTTCATGTGAATAGGAGGCCCAGTCTAGACCTAGTGAGGATGTGGCAGTGGCTATAGATTTTGAGACCCCTTTAGGGTGTGTGATGATACAATGGGAGGAGGAGAACGAAGTCACTTGCCTGTAGCCGCCATGGGATTTGAACCTGAGCAGAGTGTGGATTTTGCATTCAAGAAATGGAAACTATCCTGGACTTCATATCCACAAGGGGAAGTATCATGTGGCAGCTAAAGTAATTTGGACCTTGGGACCCTCACCCATGGGGGTCAGTTCTTGGGTGAGGTTGGGGGGTTGGATCTATGTGACACTGCGGACCCCCCAGAGATTCCAGCCCCTACTTTCCCATTACAAATTAGAGCCCTCAGGAGCTGAAGAAGTAATTCAGACCTGGGACTTCTCGGTCATGGGGGTCAGTTCTTGGCCAGGAAGTGGCAGGCACAGTGCAGCAGCACCATGGACCCCCTGGGGATGGTTGCCTTTCCTTGCCCTCTAGATTTGGAGATGGAGGGTAACTGAAAGGTTCAGCTGCAAGGCATTTGGGAGAGCTGAAGCAGGATGACTCCCTGGGTACATGACACCCATATTAAGAGGAGCAAGGTTGCTCTGAAATGGCCGTAGGAGATTGTGGTCAGTCTACAACAAGGGGATTGTGGTCAAGTTTGAGTCTGGGACTGCAGTCTGAAATTGGTATTTGATGCCAGTAGATTTGTAGATGCAGTGAGATCTTGCCAGAAAGTGAATAGCCAGCTGAGGGAAGCTGAGTTGGATTTGCAAATGGGAGAGTCAATGCTGCCTGAATTGTTCAGTTTAACGTGCTAGAAAAGGTTAACTGTATGGTGCCCCATAATTAGGGGTCATTGGAATGAGTGCCTTTGCTGAATACGGACATTGAATATATGAACTTGTGGATAATTCATGGACATTGAAGACGCGCCTTCCCCCACACACACACCCTGTTCCATTGCTTTAACTTTTCCCCAATAGGATATTGCATTATCCATTTTAAATAACTCCATGGAGTAATCAAGTTTATTATTAAAAGAATCCTTTGCTGTTTTCAATTGCTGTTTGGACTTTTTAATGCCTGCCTTGTTTTGATGCTGCTAACCAAGTTTGCCTCCTAGCTCTGCACCACAAGGAGGAAGCCTGTGCCCCAGATGCAAAGAACAAACATAAGTCATCTTTCAAATTTCTGGGTTGTGGCTTCCCCTCCCCATGGACCTAACACCAGCATACCACTAGACATCGGGGAGGGGGGACTACATGTGATTGAAGAAAAGGCTTCATGTGGTAGAAGACTCTGTTGTTCAACTAGGGGAGATGTCTGATTACCATGCTAAACAGATCCAGTACTTATTGTATAAAATTGACAATGGGGCAGAAGAAACAATATAAGGATCTTGGGGATACCAGAAGGGGATGAAGGAAGTAACATGATAGCATTCTTACAGCAACTTTTTGTTGAAATGTTTCAGCAGCAGAATTGAGCAGGCTCTCTAGTCACTGGCATGAAAACCCCAACATGGCTGTAAACCTAGGCCAGCAATAGCCATCTCATCAGTGCAGTGGTAGCGCTACCGCCTGTGGTGCTGTCAACCTGTGTTCTGGAGCAAGCTCTGGGTCATCAAAGGATCGACCGGGGGGAGGTAGGATGAGTGTCCCATTGACAGCTCTCTTCCTCTTCTTGGGGGGGTTCCCAGGCTATCAGTGACACCCAGTGGTGGCTGGGAGTGCAACAGCCAGGGCTACTCTTCAGTGGGAGGCAATGGTAGATGTCTGCAGGTCGGGTGCGGGAGCACGCCCAACCCGCGCTGACGTAATTGCACATCCATGTCTCTGGGGACAAGCAAAAGGGAAATATCCCTCTTGGCTGTTGCACTGTGAAGCCCCCCAAACCTCTGCCCAAATGATGCTCCAGGCATTAGCCTCAGCTGGGGCCTCTGGTGGATCTTGGTCTCTCCCCCTTCCCCCTGGGGAGAGCCCCACCACAGGGGGAAAGCTGCTGGCCTCCCCAGACCAGGGGCAGCCTGGTAGGGGATGCCGGATGTGAGATCTGAGCACTGAGAGGGGGTAAATGCAATGCCATTACAGTGGGAAGAAAAAGAGATGAAAAGAATTAGGCCAGTAATTGCCAAATTCTTGTGGTTTTCAGTTAAAAAGGACCTTCTAAAAATGACAAGAGAGAGGTGTCAATTAATATGGAGGGGGGAGAGAATTTCACAGTACAAAGATTTTTCGTCAGACTTAATGGACAGGCATAGTGCTTATTTTGAGGTCAGACAAACACTACAGAAGATGGAAGCTAGTTAATTAATGTAGTATCCAGACACTCTGATTATCTGGAACCATTCTGATTTTCCTGTTTGTTGCCAAACACCAGAACAGGCTTGGGAAGTCATAAGTAATGAGTTATATACCGATGGTAATTGTTCCCAAATGCCTTATTCAAAAAAAAAAAGTTCTCAATCACACACTGGTTCGAGAAACTGTCTTGAGCAAGCAGGTACACACTCATCTTGAGTTAGAACCAGCAAATGAGCCTGTGCACACACAAGTGAACAGATTGCACCATTAGATAAACTCTCCACCCTTCCCAAACCGCTATCACATACACTGGATCCCTCAAAGTTGGCCTCAAACAAATGAAACCCTGGGACAAAAGTATAAATAGAAACAGCCGACCCTCAGCAAGGAATTTTCTACATAGTAGTAGGTCATACTTCAAACCAAACCCACAAAGGAGTCATGCAACAGGAATTGCAAAAAACAGACCTATCTTGCAAAAACAGACCTACCTCAAGTGCCCTCTCTTACGCAAAGTTGTCCCCTACTGTGACTCCCAAATCCAAACAGGTTCCAGAGAAAATGCGGCATTGACTGTTCTGATATAAATGCATTTTTGCACTTTGTTATCCACACTGAACTGTGCATCTCAGCGACAGCATGTGACCCAATGAAGGTTAGCATCCAGTCCCATGTAGCAGTAAAGAATCACATATCTGGATTCATGGTGACACTTCACATGGTGAAACAGACTTCAGAAACTAAATTTAATGTTTCTTTACAAATGGTTCTGAAAGTGTTGCTCAGGAATGGGATATTCAGAAAGGTTGCGCATGGTGCAACCCACTGATGCACCCTGGGACGATATTCAAAAGGGGAAAGTGCGTGGCACAAATCCTGATGTGCCGGAGTGCATCATTAATGTATCTTGGTGCAGTGGGGGCGCGCCCATGCATACCTCAGCACATCCCCGACATTCAGCCCAGGATGCGGAGCCCATGCAGGCACAACCCTACCTGTGCCACATACAGTTGTCCCAAAAATAAAGGAGCAACAGCCAGCCACCCACAGGTGAGCAGCCGTATTGCAGGGCACAACATGGCAGCTGCCAGCTGTGGGTGGCCACCCGAGCTCCGGCGGCACCCTCCGTCAGGTAAAGCCCCCCCATGCCCGATCGCGGGCAGAAGTAGGAAATGAAACAGTTCTATATCCCTGGTGGTCCAGAGGACCACTCCCAGCCTGATCGCGGACATAAGTATAAGAATAATGTACTCCTATATCCCTGGTGGTCCAGTGGACCACTCGCAGCCTGATCACGGGCAGAAGTCATAAAAAAGATTAGATCCCATCCCTGGTGGTCCAGCGGTACCCCCTCCCACCCTCCCACTGATCCCCGCCCTGCTCCCCCCCAGTCAGTGGTGGGTGGCAGCTCACCACCCGCAAGCCACCTGGCTGACTGCGTACAGTGCAACTGTACACACATTGGTCCACAGCGTGGGCCAATGGGTGTGCGAACTGTACTGTAGTAAGGGTGGCTTGAGGGTGGGGAGCTGCTGCGCCGCTGAACGGGGGAGCAGGTGGCGGGCTCAGTGGGAGGGTGGGAGAGGGTACTGCTGGACCACCAGAGATGGGATCTAATCATTTCTATGACTTCTGCCCAGCGGTCGAGCTGCAAGCGATCCACTGGACCACCAGGGACATAAGAGATTATTATTCTTATACTTATGCCTGCAATCGGGCTGTGGGGCACTTTGCCGCTTGTGCAGGGGGCGTCAGTCCCCGATGGCTGCAGCCTGGCAGGGTGCCAGGTGCAAGTCACCGGGGATGGGAGCACCTGCATGCAATTGGGGCCATAATGACATGAAAATGGCCCCATTTGCGCTTCGCATGCATTATGGCCCCATTCGCACCTTTGAATATCATGATTGATGCACCTAGCACTTGCACTAGCGTACCCCCCGACCCTCTCTGGCCACTTGCGCTGGTGCAGTGCCACTGCACCATGCAACAATGCAGATGGCCACAGAGTGATATTCAATGGTGCTGAGCCATGGTGCAGCACCGTTGAATATCACCCTGTCAGCGCCCTGGCACATCCTAATTGTGCTGCGCCCAGGCTTGCACCACAGCCTAGCGCAGTCTGAATATCCCACCCCAGATGTTTATTATTTTAGCTCTCAGACTTGAAACAACTTCCATTTTTCTCTGACCATCTTCTAAAAAGACTGCTTCTATCAGATGTAAAAAGAAATGATTAAACAGAGCTAGCACCCAAACCATTTGGGGTAAGTTATCTGTCTACTCTTTTCTGTAGATTGACAGTGGAACTTGCTAAACCACCACATCAAAGTCATTTTATTTACCAAACTGGAACTGAGAGAACAAGATGGTTCACTACAGGACTGATGCATAACCTCGATTAACTCCTTTTACTAATAAGAAAGAAAGGCTCTGTCTGATTAACAAATGCCCTCAGTTTGACCAGGGTGAGGGTACTTCTATATACTGGATAGTATTACAGCAAAGACCTAATCTGATTTATAAAAACACTACATTTGATCTGGGTGACTGGAATGGCTGAATACCAGATAGTACTGTAACAAAAAATGGTTATATCTAGTTTATAAAACACACTATGGGCTCGATCCTCAAAGGGCAGCGCAAGCTGTACCAACAGCAGCTTGCACCAATTGCTGGTACACCAGGGACCCTGTGCCCGATTATCTATTGAGTAGGGTCCCAATGGCAAAGTTCTGCAGCTTGCAGCAAAGGTGGTTGTGTGCCAAACAGATGGCATACCTGAGAGGTTTGCCACAAGCTGTCACGGTTGTGTGGCACTTAGACATGTAAAATATATGGCAGTCCCTGGTGGCTAGTGCCCCCCAGCACTGATCCCCCTTTTAGTACAAGTACTCATGTCCCTCATGGTCTAGTGAACCCCCCCTCCCTATCCCTGTTCTGCCCCTATAATAGTATATCATTCCCTGGTGGTCTAGCAGACTCCCTCCCTATCCCTGATCTGCCACTTAAATATTCATATAACTGTCCATGGTGGTCTAGTGGATCTCCACTGCCCAAGCAGGCAGTGCCCCACTACTCCCATCCCATCCATGAGCCAATGACCAGCACAGCCTTCTGCTCTCCACCATGGCTGGCCACCAACTGAGTTGTCAATGAGCGTGTACTGTACAATCAGCTGTTACAGTATGCGCTCATTGACAGCTCAAGTCAGTGGCTGCCCATGGTGGAGAGTGGAGGACTGTGCCAGTTGCCGCCTAGAGGATGGGATGGGAGCGGGTGGCGGGGGGCACTGCCTGTCAGCAGTGTGGAGGTCCACTAGACCACCAGGGAAAGTTATATGATCATTTAAGGGGAGATTGGGGATGGGGGTCCACTAGATCATTAGGGAAAGAGTATTATTACAGAGGCAGATCAGGGATGGGGGGGTGAGAGACTACCAGGGAATGATGTATTATTATAGAAGCAGCTCGGGGATAGGAAGGGGGGTCTGCTAGACCACCAAGGAATTATATAATATTATAGGGGCAGATCAGAGATAGGGAGGGGGGTCAACTTGACCACCAGGGATGTGAGTACTTTTACTACAAAAGGAATCAGAGCTGGGGGAGCCATGGCACATGTTCCCTCCCACCCAGGGAGGGTTCTGAGGGTGGCATAATGTCTTAATCTTCCCAGAGGACACACTGCTAAGTACTCTTAGACCAGCCCTGGATGGTCTAATGGTACTTAGAATTCCACCCTCTGAGAGGGTTAAGAGAATCCTGAATTAGGGGATATGGCTGCTTGTGTCTGTTGCAAGCCCCCAAGTGCCATGCCACAGCCCATTTTGTGCCTTAAGGATAGCACAAGCCCCCTTTGGTGCATGCAGCCTGTGTTGGATGCAGGGTCCTTTTGAGAATTGCTTCCCTCACATCCTTTGGTGCAAGCCACACCTTGTACCATTCCTTGTGGTGCAAGCCCTTTGTGCCATTCAAGGAAGGCTTTGAGAATCGGGCCCATATTTCAAAGCATGGCACAGGGCTTCTGCCAAGCCCTGCACCATGACACTTAGGTTCTGGTGGTGCACTACCCCCATTGCCACAACAGCACCCAATATCACAATCCTAGGCACAGTTGAGACAGTTGTCACAATTTATGGCAGTATGTGCCAAATATCTGGTGCAAGCTCTATAAAAATGGCACCAGGATTGCCACAAGTTAGACCAGAAAAGGTTGGTCTATCTTGTGGCAATTGCTGCATAGAATAGAAACTCCTGTTAGATTGCCGCAAGCCCCATGCGCCGTATCATCTGAGCACCCGGGGCTTGTAGCAATCTAAGCCTTTTGAAAATCCTGCCCCATGACACAGCTTCATTATTAAGAGGTATTACCTCTAAGATCTGAGCAGACTGGTATGTGTGCCTCCTGTTAGGATCTAAATTCAAAGGATAGCTCAGAGGAACCACAGTGTATTAGGACCAGAGTTCACTGTATCTTTTCACTCAGCAGAAATCGCTTCCTCTCACTTAGGACGAGGATACTGCCAAGACCAGCTATTCTTATGAGCCCTTCCAATAGACACACATATATGTATGTATAGTATATGATAAGATGCATAACCTCTTACAGCTTAGACCAGTGTTTCTACCATGGGGAGATATCTTTTTACAGCAATCTGGACAATACTGGATTAATATTATTTACTGCATTACTAGACAAATCTGTAAGATAACAGATAGTATATTAATTTAAAGCTGAGCTGACAGTTATGCTTATGAGAGTAAGTTTGTTTTGACTTAGAGTGTGTGCTGCTGACACCTTGGCTCTTCTCTGATATAATTAGCAGTTGCATTCCTAGGATTGAATATAGATACCTTAACTATACAACTTGAAACCATAAATACACTGTTATTATGCTACTTCTTTTATGTTTCCTACAAAGTGATAGTTTGATGATTCTTTACTTGTTAATAGAGTGTACAGTAACTTGTTAACTAGTTTTCCATTGTTTAATTATAATTAAGAATACATGGGCTTGATTTTCAAAGGTTGACGCAGGCTTTGCATCAAGTTCTGTGTCAACCCCCAATCTTTGGCGCAGCTGTGTCGAACTCCCTTGAGGCAGCTGCACCCGATTTTAGTACATCAGGTGCAGTTGAGACACTTTCCATTATTTGAGGCAGCTTGCATCAAATATTTGGCACAAGCCCCATAAATGGATCCCCCAAATGGTGTAAGTTAGACTAGGGAAAACCTGGTCTAAATTGTGGCATTTGGCTTTCAAGATTGAAAAGCCTGATTACTGGCTGGGTGAATGCCACAAGCCCCGTGTGCCAAACAATCAGCACACCAGGGGCTTACATCATTCAGGGGGCTTTGAAAATCGAGCCCAATGGGCTGGATTTTCAAAGGACCCTTAGATTGATGCAAGCTGTGTCAAACAACCACCTTGCATCAGATCCTGGTGCACAAAATAATGTGTGCCATATTTGGCAAGAAAAGTGTTCTCTGTGGCAAAGTCCGCCAAACTGACTCAAGAGGTCCACTGTGTCAACAAAATTATTCAAGGGATGAGAATGATATACCATATTTCATCATTTTTAAGCCGCGTCTACAATTACAATATTTGGTTTTAGTATGCGGTTTTAATTTGAGGGCGGCTAGTAAATGAGGATGGCTTTAAATACAAACTTACAGAAATGGCTGTCCCCTCATTCATGTATTTCTCATTGTTCCCCATAAATACATAGATTCTCTGGTGTCTAGTGGCACCCCCCATCTGCCGATCGCTGTCCCAATTTCACTGGTGTCTGATGGCAACCCCCCCCGCCGATTGCCATTCCAATTTCCCTGGTGACCCGGAGAAAGGATGGCTGAGGTAAAGGTCCCCTAAGTATTTATTTCAGTATGCAATGCCAGCTGAGTTTCATCTCTGGACCAGACTCTTTACGAGGAGATAAATCAATCAGCCAGGCCAGCATGGGTGACTAGATAAAGAAATCGCCGGAAGCAGAATGAAGAGCTGTACATGCAGCTGTACAAGTAGTGTGGTTAGTGTGGCTAGACTTGGTCACTTTGTTCCCATCAGGGTGGGGAGAGGTTGAGGGATGAGTGTTGTAAAAGTATAGTAATAGGCTTATAAATGAGGGTGGCTTTAAAAATGAAATTGGAAAATCAGTCTGGCTTTAATTTGAGGGCGGTTAGTAAATGAGGGCAGCTACAAAATGATGAAATACGGTAATCCATACCAAAAAATGGTGCAAGTTGAGTAAAGCAAAAATGATTCAAGGAATGAAAAGGACACAGGCTGCATAAACAAATGGTGGAAGTTGAGTCAAAAGTGACGCAAGGGACAAGAATGACTCAAGCTGTGTCAAAAACTACAGCAGATGAAATGGCCAAGACTAAGTCCCCAAAATGTTCTAAACTAGTTCTGCAGGGGAATATCGGCCCTTAATAGTAATGTCAGGTCTGCCTGCCTGCTGTGGGCCTCTTTATATGCTGTAGTGTCCCTTAGACCAGCTCTGGCTGGTCTAACAGGGACATGCATCTTAGGCATAAGGACAGGACTCACATTCCTTGAAAATCCCAAATAAGGGAAGGGTGCATTATTTTGTTGATGCAGGAATCCCTTCTGACATGGCGTAGGCATTTATTTGACACAACCATGGTGCAAGCCAGTCTGGTGCATGCAGACCTGTTTTTGATGCAAACTCCATTTGAAAATGAGAATTGACACTAGTTTTTGTGCATCCTGCTCCTTGCATCAGTTGTTTTTGATGCAAGCACCCTGCATCATTCTCTGGCCTTTGAAAATCCAGCCTCATGTCTTGTAAATAAGACATACTATTTTAAGCTCTTTATACTTCTTCTGTTCAAGGCGATTGTATAGCAGCCTAATTTTGAAAACAGATAGTTTACATTTTATAGCTGTAGAACTTTTAGGTTTTAGACAACATTATATACAGTGTATTAGTTATTTAGATTAGATGTAGTTAACAGTCTATAGGCACTTTCATTTTGTTAGAACCAGTTAAACAGAATCTCTATCTCAGACCACAGACTCGCTGTTTTTCAATTTCTCAGAGGCAATAATTATTACTATATTAGAGCTGCTTTCATGATGAGTGTTAATTATTATACTATTGCCTCATGGAATGTTAGAGGCTTACGCTTGCCCATTAAAAGGAAAAGGTATAAGGATATCTACAGAAAAACAAAATAGACATTGCCTTAATACAAGAAACTCACCTGGTTCCTCAAGAAGCTATTAAGCTTAAATAGAACTTGGGTAGCAGTAGTAGAATTCATCCTTATTAAGAAAGGTTTAAATTTTGTAAAATCAGAGCATATAGCTGACCCTGAAGGCCACTTTCAGCTATTAAAGAGAGCATTAAATGGCAAGAAACTACTAATTTGTAATGTCTATGCTCCTAATTCAGAATGGGCTCCCATCTTTGATGGGTTTGTAAGACAGATATGTGACTCAAGAGACCACAAAATTATTGTCGGTGGTGACTTCAGTGAAGTCCTGGACAAATGGTTAGACAGAAGTACATTTCCAATTAATCAGATAGCATCCAAATCAGAGAAACCTTTCTTAAGATTTAAACCTGGTTGACATGTGGAGGCTACTACCCACATGGTAAAGACTACTTGTATTATTCAGTTAGGCATGACCCATATAGTAGGCTGAACTGTTCCATAATAGCTAAAGGATTAAGCGAGGGATAACAGCATTAAATATAGATAGCATAATCATTTCTTGCCATGCCCTTAAAACATTGGATATATCCATAGATAAAGAAAGAAACAGAGATTTCAGATGGAGGTTTAACACTTCTTTGTTACATGATAAAGACTTCACAGAACTGATTGGCAAGGAAACTACAGAATACTTGCAACTTAATGACAGTGGAGAAACTTCCAAGGCCAGTCTGTGGAATGCTTTTTAAAGCCTTCCTGAGAGGTTGCATAATCAGTTATTCATTTAAGAAAAAGAAAAGTTGAGAGAAGAATGTCTTAGAAAAAGAGAAGAAACAACAGCAGTTAGAACAGAATTGAAAATAAAACTCAACCAGAACCCCACAACTGCTTTGTAGAATTACTAGGTTAAAATATGACATTAATAACATAAGTTCAGCAAAAGTGGACTATGTTTTATTCAAAACAAAGCAAAATTATTGGGAAATGGGAGAGACAGCAGATAAATTGTTAGCCTGTCATCTAGAAAAACCCAACAGAATCAAATTTAATTCCAAGGATAAGAAAACAGACGGGATAACTAATATAACATCTATAGACATAACTGGAGTGCTCAGATCCTTTATTAGGATCTTTATACCAAGAAATGCACTCTGTCATGCAAATCTTTAAAGGCTTCCTTTATAACCTAGATGTCCCAAAACTAGACAACTTAGACATGGAATATCTGAATAAACCTTTTACAACAGAGAAAATAGCTGTGGTAGTTAGTAAACTTACTGCTAATGAATGCCCTGGACCAAATGGGATTCCAGTTGATCTTTACAAAACTCTAGACCCTATAATACCCAAATATTTTCACAAGGTTTGTCTTGAAAGTTTTAAAGATCAACATTTATCTGGATCCCTTAATAAGGGATACCTCACACTAATTCTTAAAAATTATAAGGATCCTTTAGATCGTGAAAGTTATGGGCTTATTTCACTTTTAAATGGGGACTATAAGATTTTTACGAAAAAATACTAGCTAACCTTATAACAAAACTAGCTGGGAAAGAACAAGTCATTTTTTTCAAGGTAGAACAGGAGCAGAAAATGTTAGGAAACTACTCAATATGGTATGGGCAGCAAATGGAACAAGAACACCTGTGGTAATTTTAGCCCTAGGTTTCTTCAATGCTTTCAGGTCCCTTGAATAAGAATATCTCTATAGTATCCTAGAATACATTAGCATGGTCACTGAATTTATAGAATGGATTAAAATAATCTATAAATATCCTGCAGCTAAAGTTATACAGTAACTAATGGTCTTGTCTCCCGGTCCTTTAATTTACAGAGAGGACAAGACAAGGTTCTCCATTGCCCCCCACACTTATTTATCTTACCTGTTGAGCCACTTAGAAGGAAAATTAAAGATACAATTGAAGTTAAAGGCATCAAGATTGGGAAATTTTCAAGCAAAATTTTTGCCTACGCAGGTGATTTGCTGATAGCTGTTAGGAATCCCTATAATTTGATCTTTAGTCTTAATAAAATTCTTAATTAATTTGCACAACTTTCAGACCTAGAAATCAACTGGAGGAAAACACAAAAAATGCCACTATATACATAGAAAATTAAAATACCTGCCACAGGGGAACAAAACCCTCTCTCATGTAAAGAAGAATCTATTACCTGTTTGGGATTACAGATTTAAAAAGATCTTAGAAAACTAGCAGACCTAAACTATTCACCAGTACTTAAAGATGAAGAAGCTGACCTTCTGAAATTGCAAAAAATTTACGTATCTATATGGGGTCGAGTTAACTCAGTTAAACTGATGATAGCCCCTGAAATATTTTACCTTTACCACAATATACCTAATA
This sequence comes from Neoceratodus forsteri, assembly GCA_016271365.2. Taxonomy (NCBI): domain Eukaryota; kingdom Metazoa; phylum Chordata; order Ceratodontiformes; family Ceratodontidae; genus Neoceratodus; species Neoceratodus forsteri. Next base: position 173,005,545 of record JADMNL010000028.1, on the reverse strand, counting down.
TAATGAACAAGAAAGACTTATTCAGATTAAAGAAAATAGTTTCTAAATATTTATGGGGCAAGTACCCCTCCAGACTAGCTTTAAAGTAAATTAGCTCTCACTGGAAAGAAGGGGCGCTTTGGATTACCTAGGTGGGAATGATACCAACTGGCCTTCTGTTTAAACAGACTACAGATTACCTTTCAGCTGAACGAGAGGAGGCTGCCCCCCATGGTTGACAATAGAACAACAAGTACTATTCCCCAATAAAGGTTCAGATTTTTTTTTCTTCAGTATTCCAGGTTACATTAAAGACAATCACTGTGTTGCATGCTGTATTAACTGCATTAAGAAAATCAGAAAGACTCTTAACTTACTTGATCTCCCTCATTGTCTACCCATGTTATGGAATAATGCCAAAATTTTTCATAATAATAGAGCGCTTGAGGAGACTGAGTGGGCAAAGTTAGGGATTACAAAACTAGGTGATATTATAGATCCTAAATCCAAAGTCTGGTTATTATTCTCGAACCTTTAGACTACGTGTAACTTAGAAATACAAAATCACACATACCCCCACAATGCAAAGCATCTTGGGTTGTATATGTAAATCACCACAGAATATTATGCTGGTTCAACTTTAAGCAGAAATGCATGGTACCGAAAGGCCTCTCACACAGTCTGCAAAGGGTGCCAACAGAAAGACACAGACATGTGTTTCGTCCTACCAGGACTCATCTGTGTGCCTCGATTGTTTGACACCCCAGTGGAATGAACCAGCTACCCTAAGATGGTCTATCTAGGTAATGCTGTGGTGAACCCAATAAAAACAAACATCAAGCTAAAATACAAAGAACCTCAGTGCGCAAGCACTGAGGCAATGGTTACTCCAAAGGGCACTGGCTGGGAAGCCAAGTTTCAAAGAAATACAAAATCACATATATCCCCACAATGCAAAGCATCATAGTATAACTTACATGGGTTTCAGTTCACCACTTACAAATTAGAAAGGCTCTGTCAGACTCCATTCTTGATGAAGAATTCAAAATCCTCAAAAATAAAGAATGGCAACAACTAGTCAAATCACCCAGGGTGAAAAAGGGGTCAGTATATTATATAAATATTTGATAGAAAGTGACAGTGCAACCCCAAGCACAATTCTAGCTAAAGAAAAGGGGTTAAAAGAGTTAGAGCAGTCTGTTTCCATTCAAGAATGGTCAGAAACATGGGTCAATGCTTACTATAGCTGTATGGAAATGAAAGGGAAAACAATATAGTACAACATTTTACATCACTGTTACTATTCCCCACAAAAATGATAAAGTATGGGTTATTCACCCTCAGGGGCATGCGGGAGATGCCAGGAGCTAATCTACATGTATTATGGAGCTGACCCAACATAGTACCTTTATGGAAAGAAGTACACAAAACATGTGAGCTTGTAATTCAATGTAAAATACCTTTTACCCCCAGTGTCCTACTCTTAGGTATTACCTCCAAGGTCAAAACATTTATGCCAGGAACAATCTTACTGGCTGCGTACAGCGTCTCCATCTCTTACAAGATTACTGCTGTCCAAATGGAAAACAGCAATGCCACCATCCTATAAAGAATGGTATGATGATGTAAGCCAGGTTGCACACAATGAAAGAATTTCTTATCTTACAGTAGGTAAACTAGATTCTCTCAAAAGTATTTGGTTACCTTTTTTGAATGTCTATTCAGTCTAAATAGAATTGGTTCAACTGTAATTTCAACAGATGAATTGCGTTATTTGTATTTTATTAAACTGTTCTGTAATGTTTGCAGAGCATCCTGATGAGTGTGAAATGTTGTTTAATTTTGACAATAAATATTTTAACGTCAAAAAAAGGTATTGGGTTTACCTATTGGTGTTAGCAGTCCTGAGATATAAATATCTAAATTATCTGAAAATTAAATCAAGGGAGTAACCATTTCACGGTGTCTTGAAACAGAAAATGATGTCACTAAGGGGCAAGCTGTAATTGACAACATTCAATTTGCCCCTCAGCGACAGCAGTTTCTGTTTCAAGATTCCATGAAATGGCTGCTCCCTTTATTTCATTTACAGATGATTGATATTCACATCTCAGGACTTCTGACACCTACAGATAAGCCGTGTACCTCGTCTGACAGACCTTTCTATGCTCTTTCACAATTCAAGTGACCCCTGCAATGTTTAGCTCCCCTTTAAGACTAAAAATGCATTTATGAATGAGTATATTTTCTCTCACACAGCTACAAGACCTGTTAAAAAAAAGTTAACAGGTTGTGCATGGCTATTCTTGCACTATGCTGGCACAGTCCTTGTATACTTTAAATGAAGGTTCGAACAAGTGTAATGTGAGAAATTATGTACAATGACCATGACAGAGTCTGATGGCAGTTTGCTGTAAGCAACTCTGTTTAGCATTATCTTCCCACTGTTACTGCATTATCTTTCCAGGGTTTAAAAATGTGATATTAAAGATCCTGTGCTTTTAAAAAGAACCAATGGTTCAGTCATTCCATAATGGGCTGCTACAGCAGACCCCGCCTCCAGCATCAACACTATCATGGCAGCACCCAGGCATGTATCACAGTGCTAAGTATGTTGCCTCTCATCCCCTCAATTGTGAATAGAAGCACCCCCATTCCTCAGTGCCATCAGTTGCCACCCAACACTATCCATGGACATGACCTTGAGGAGGGACTGGTCCAGTCAACATGTCTTTATCACAAAAGGCCACGGAGCTGGCCCTAGCATGTTCCAAGCCAGAATAACCACAGCCAGGGCAGAGGGCCTTTATAGCCTTGGCAAGATCTGCAGTGGCAGGCATGATTGGCACTGGCAGATGGGTTGTGGGAATAAAAGCCATGGAACGGACACTTCTGGTGATATTGCTGACCAAAATGGATGGCTGAAACTGCAGCTCCTATTCTGCCTCTTAACATACAGTTACCATCCAAGAAATTTCAATTACAAACTTTTTATTATTACATCTTGGCTGTTGCCAATCTATGGGGAAACAAAATAAGACCAATAAGGAGTCTACCTTATCAGATGCCAAAGGATGGGAGTCAGCAGCATCGGACAGTGAGGCCTCTAATAGCTCCCACATGGCACAGACTGACTCAGTTAAGCCACCAGCTATGAATGAAAAAAGAAACTGGACCTTATTTTACAAATTTTGAGCATTTTGCTTGGATACCAAATTGAACTTCGGCAAAATTCACCAAGAAATATCAGACCTGCAGCAAAATACCTCATATCATCAGACAGATATCACAGACTTAGATTCCTGGGCCGACTGCACTGACAGGCTGCTCTTTGCAAAACATTCAACAACTTACAGCAAAATATGATGCCCTGAAAGGCAGATCACACCATAAGAATTTATGGCTATATGGTTTCAGAGAAACAGCAGAAGGCTTGGACATCATAGCCTTCCTAGAAACCTTTTTCCGCAATGAACTTGACTTACCAGAGGACTTCCCTTTCCACATTAAATGCGTTAATCGAGCCCTGGGGACTGCACCAACTCACTCACAGCAAAAACCATGCTCTTTAGTGCTTAAATTTAAGTCCTTTGCCACTACGCAGAATTTTTTTTTTTTTTGTTATACAAGTATTTCCTCCGGCGGGCTGGTGGCTTGTGGTAGATGACCGTACAGAACATCCATGATAAATTTGGGAGCCACCCCCACATCCTGGCAGGACCACCAGAGTCAGCCTGGGGGTGTCATCCAGCCGTTGCCACATGCATTTTCCACTTTTCTGCCCCCTTAGTCCCAAGAGCCCCAATCAAGTTTGGGCACATGCGTGGAGGTGCACACATGCTTGGCTCAGTCAACTCCACTCCTTCCACCCCTGGCCTAGCACCCGGCTCCACATTGTTGTGGTGGTGGTCTTAGACCAAGAGAGCTGACCTCCCCGATTCAGAACTTCCAGCCCTCCCCACCCCAGCCAACCCCTGGTGGCCTGTGAGTATTCCAGAACATGGGTCGCAGGCATGGCGAGAGGTAAGGTGCCCAGTGCCTCAGCCCTCAGCACCACTGTGCTGGCTATGCAGAAAATGTTGATAGGTCTATGGCAAAAAAAAAAAAAAAAAAATTTCTTTGAAGGTACCTGAATATACACTTACCATGACTGCTCTTAGGCTGTTATGAAGCAGACAAAAAAAATTAGCCCAATCCTTGCTGCCCTCCAAAACAGGAACCTGCAGTTTCATACACCATTCCCTGCTAAACTTTGCATCTTTATTCCAGAGGGCCTAATCCTGTATGAAACTCCAGAGGAAGCAGTTATGGAGTTATCAAAGATGGCTACACCTTTGCAAAGCCACAGTGCAATCGAGCCAAAATAGCAACACCCTCTGCTCCTGCTTTGGATCTGGCACAGCAGCAGAAAAGAAAAACACACTCCCCTGCAACAGTGAGGGACAGTCAAGCTTTATTGCACGCCTTCACCAAGACCTTACTTTGACTTCTGTAGCTTGAGACATAATCACACCATAAATTACCCCCTAGCTGATCTCTTTGAACTTTCATCGGTTGGGTAAGCCTGTGTTGGAGTCTTTGGGGGGGGCCTTCCCCGGCTTTCCATCCCTAACCATATGTAAAGGGCATTTTGCCTGTCTGCCTCCCAAAATGTAAGCACCGGTCATCCCCAAGGGTCCATCCTGGGCCCATTGCTCTTTAGTCTTTTCTTAACCCCCCCCCCGAGCATGTCAAGACAACATACTCCTGTACGCAGATGATGCCGTCCTCTTTTCCAGCCATCCAAACCCGGTTACCCTCAAACAAAGAATGCAGTGTAACTTGAAAATTGTTGAAGATTGGTTCTCTGAATCTTGATTGCTACTAAACTACAAGAAAACAAAGACAATGTTGTTTGCCTCTACACAAAGCAAGCATAGAGCTTTCAAATTATACATCCACAATAAACTACTTGAAACCCTTGAGATGGTTCACTTGTTCAAATACCTTGGGGTATCACTCAACACCTCCCTTTCTTACTCTCTACACATTGACCAGGTATAGAGAGCAGCAAACCAAAAGATCGGTCTACTGTATAGACAGAGAAATTATCTGCCTGCAATCCACCCCTCATCTCCCCCTGCCCCTCCTCCCCCATCCGCCTTCACTCACCCAACCTGCCCCTCTATTTATCACCGTTCATATGGGCACCCTCTCACTCACCCCCCTGCCTCCTTGTGCATCTTATCGCGCTTGCATTCCCTGTCTGTGCTACCCTTCCTATTCCCTGTACCACTACACCTCCCCATCCCCCCTACCCCAGTCGTCATAAACTTTCCTTCTGCCACTTACTCCCAAGAGCAGCTCTCCTCCTCCTGCTCCTATCTGGCAACATCCATCCCAATCCTGGGCCTGGCAACACTGGCCCCCCCCTTGAAATCCTCTGGACTTCGTATCGCATCTATGAACATTTGTAGCCTCCTTAAAAAACTGGACTCACTACACTGCTGGGTGATGGTTCATAAACCAGATGTCGTTGCCTTGGTTGAAACCTGGCTGTCTGATTCCACTTCTAACTCCCAGGTCTCTCTCCCTGGCTACACCCTCCACTGGCTGGACTGGGTCGGTAGGAGAGGTAGGGGATGTGCCTTCTATATAAAAGACCCTCTCATTGGACTAGCCCTCCGTCCCCCTGACCTTGACCATAAGGCCCAAGCCCTAACACTAAAACTATCTCCCGACCCCTCTAGGGGTCCTATCTTCCTGACTATGGCTTACATACCTCCCAAGAACCAATCTCAGGTGCTGGGCCCACTAATTGACTATCCTACCTCCTTACCCAACCCCTCTGACCAAATCCTGGTGGGTGACTTGAACATTAATTGGCTTTTCCCCTCATCCTCTTCCTCCTGTGAGGCTTTTGCTGCTATTGATCTAACTCAACTAGTCTCCCAGCCTACAAGAATTAACCCCAGAAGGGGCTCTAGCACACTCCTAGATGTGGTCCTCACTAACAGACCAAGCCACGTCCACAATATCCAAATCCTCCCTGACTGCCTTAGTGACCACTCCCCTGTTCTCTTCAACTGGGTAACCTCTCTGCCCAAGCCCTCTGTTCAAACCACCTTTCAGAGGCGGCTTAGACCTGGGGGGTTGAAAGACCTAAAGCATTACCTTGCCCATACAGACTGGTCTCCATTGCTAAACACAACTAACATTGACAAGGCGCTGGCCTTCTTTGTTAACACCTTCAACTCTGCCTGTGACATCTTCGCACCTATAACTGCTCATAGGTCTAAAGTAAGACATGCTCCTTGGGTCACCCCTGCCCTGCGACTGCTTCTTAAGCAGCGGGACAACCTGTGGCACCTTGCTGTTGCAACTGGCCACCCAGCAGACAGACATACCTATGCTGTGGCTCGGAACAGGTGCACCTGGGCTATCTGCAAAGCAAAGGCAATTACTATCAAGCATCCCTTACCTCCTCTTGGGGGAACCCCAGGTCCTTCTGGGACAACGTCAAGCAGCTGAAGGGTCACTCCCGGTCCCCCCCTCCTTCACTTCTTAACATCAATGGTACTGACTCCTCTGATCCTGCCCTCTTTGCCACTCACCTCAATAACTCCTTTACCGATTTTAGCCCAGTGCTCCCTGGCAATTTCTTCAGTCCTTCACCCCCCAGGTCTCACCACCCATCACACTCCCCTTGTTCCACCTGCATTGTGTCACCACACAAGAAGTCAGGCCATACCTGCTTAAAGCCTTAAAAGGTAACACCATCGGTAACGACTTCCTAGATCCCTGCCTCCTACGTCAGGTCCTGGACCAGGTCATCTCGCCTATCACCTGCATCTTTAACAAATCCCTCTGCCTCGGACAATTCCCCGCTGTCTGGAGGGTCGCTACAGTTACCCCTATCCACAAAGGTGGCGACAGGACTCTTCCAGATAACTACCGGCCTATCTCAATCCTCCCCCCCTCTATAAGGCCTTGGAGAAAATTGTGGCCACTCAGGTCTCTGGCTACCTCTCTAAGTACAATGTTCTCTGCCCTGAGCAACATGGGTTCAGAGCTGGTCATAGTACCAATACAGCACACCTGGAGTTCGCCAACTTCCTCCACACCTCTTTGGACTCTGGCTCCATGGCTGGTGCGGTATTCATTGACCTGTCTAAAGCCTTTGATACCGTATCGCATCCTCTCCTGTTATCCACCCTTGACTACCTAGGCTTTGCAACTGGTCCAGTCTCCTGGTGCGCCAGCTATCTCTCAGCCCGCTCTCAATGTGTGAAAGTTAGTGGAACTCTCTCCAGCACCTGCCCTATCCACTCTGGAGTCCCCCAGGGCTCTATTCTTGGACCCCTACTCTTCTCCCTCTTCCTCAACTCGCTACCCAGCGAATGTGCGGGTAAGATCTTACTCTACGCTGATGATGCAGTACTCGTCGCCTCTGACAGTAACCCTATTTCACTCCAGAATTCTCTCCAGCTAGCCTACGACACCGCTGAAACCTGGTTCACTGAGCACCGACTCATAATCAACCTAAAGAAAACAAAAACCATGCTCTTTTCCCACCCCCAAAATAAGTCCAGCAATTTTCCTCTCACTGTCCACTGCACCCTCAATATCCCCATCGAATGTGTGCAGTCCTATAAATATCTTGGAATAATCTTTGACCCTGCCCTCTCCTTCCATGGCCATATCTCCGCCTTGAACTCTGCCGCCAACACACGACTGGGCATTCTTTACTGGCACAAAAAATGCCTCCCCTCGGACGCCCTCCGCCTGGCTGTCACCTACTCTGTCATATCACTCGTCGACTACGGCCTTCCGGTCTATGGGGCTGCAGATCAGACGGCCCTGAGCAAGGTTCGCCTTACACTTAACAAAGCCTTCAGACTTATAACCGGTGTGCCTAGACTTACCCACACCTGTCTGCTGTACTCCTTGGCCACCCTACTCAGCCTGGATGAGCGGCTCATGTACCAAACCTGCCAACTCACCTTTAAAGCCCTCCATGGCCTATCCCCCTCTGGCTTATCTGACTCAATCCACCGGGCTAATCCGACTGTGAACACCCGCAGCTCATCCAAAACAACACTGGTCATACCAAGAGCTAGGACCTCACAAGGCCAAAGAGCGTTCCCTTACAGAGCACCCACCTGGTATAACTCCCTCCCTGCCGTTATCTCCGACTCTTCCACATTAGCATGCTTTAAACGCAGCCTCAGAAATCACCTGCTCATCTCACGCAGATGCCGCTGCTGCTAAACAAAAAAAAAAAACTTCCCCGACAATGCTCACCGAGCTGCACTCCCCCCCTCCTACTCACCACCTCCCCTACCCACTCTTCCTCCCTGGCCTTCCCCCCCTTCTTCTGCTCCCCAGCCCTACTCCCCTCTTACCCGCCATCCTCTCTTACCTTCCACCCCACTAACCCTAATTTAGCATATTTATTCTTCATATGTATTGGAACCAACTGTAACCTTGAATGACACCTATTTTGAACCTGTATTATCTGTTGTCTCTTTGCCACTGTCTGTGTCCTCTATGTGATGAGGTACCTTTGTAAATGAGCCCCTGGCTCAAAGGTTGTTAAACTGATGTTTAAATAAATAAATAAAATAAATAAATTATCTCACTGAGGAAGCCCTTAAACTTGCCATTAATAGCTTGGTATTCTCGACCATAAATTATGGCCTTGTCATTTATAGCTCGGCCAATGACTTGTCCTTAAAAGAATAACCCTTACAGTGAATAAGGCTTGTAGGCTGCTCCTGGGGGCTCCACGTCTTACCCACACTTGCGACCTTTATTCCCTCATGGGCTGGTTGGACTTGGAAAACCAGATACATTATCAGCTCCTTCTTCTTGTCAAGAAGGTTACCCTTGGCCTTACCCCTCCCAGGGTCCAAACTATACTAAGCCTGACTGCACCCATTAGGCTGACCCAAGGGTCACATAACAACCCTTTCAAGGTCCCATTCTGCTGCACCTCTAAAGGACAGTGATCCTTTGGTCCATACTTGCTCAACTCCTTCCCGAACGACCTTCTAGCTGAACCAAAACTTGGGTTGTTCAAAGCTAAATTACGCTCCCTCCTCTTCAGTCAGCAGATGTTTTCTTGCTCCTTTTGATGTGTGCTAGTGGCCAGGCCTAGCAATGACCCTACCGGCACTTATCTCCCCCCAGGTATTCTATCCCTACTCCAGCACTTAACCCCTTTTGACTGCCCCCCCTTTTATCCGTTCATCTTCAAACTCCCACTCTACCCTCTGTTAGCCACACTTTCATCCCAACCGTCGTCCCACCACCATCCCCACTACCTAAGTTTCCTCCTCCACTATCCACCCCCCATACATACACCTACCCCTTCCCTAAACTTCCCCTAACTTTGTCCACCTCCCCTCCACCACCACCCCTCACGCCTTCCTTCCTTCCTTCCTAATCCCACACTACTCCCATATCACACCTCCTCCACTAATCTGTGGGGCTTGATCCACACTGCTAAGTCCACCTTCACATCCCCTACCCCAAGGACAATTGGTCTCTCTCCCTTTCCTGTCAAGCTATTTCCTCCCCGTACCCTTATGGCTACCTTTCCTTTTCCCACAATATTTGTACCAATATTAGTCTCAACTGTTACTGTATAACTTGCCTTATGTATCTTTATGTTTACCTTTCTTTTTTCCACAATATTTGTACTCCAACTTAGTTTCAACTGTTATTGTATAACATGCGTGCCTGTTTCATGCTTTCTGTTGTCTTATCACCCCATTTGTTTTCCTGATGTGGAACCTTTGTAAATGAGCTCTGAGCTCAAAGAAAATAATCCTGCAACTGAATAAATAAAATAAAATACTAGGATGCTATCTGGATAAAAAGTCTGGTGCTGCTGGAGCTGCGGGGAAGGGGGGCTTCCTCAGACCTGGCTTACACTGACTTACGCCTTCTATCAGTGCTTCAGTCCTTCAGCCGACCACCTGCAGAGACCCCTTGTGGAGTCATGGCTGTCACCCATGAGGTCCCTGGAGATGCCCTCGGGTAAACAGAACTGTCTCCAGCCTCAACATGTTAGCAGTTACTAGCTGTTGTGTACGAAATGTAACCTAGCCAGAAACGTACATCATGCTGCTCAATCCTTTTGGTGTTCTGTGGGTTTTTGGTGGGCTAGGTTCCTTTTCCTCATGGCTCTCGTCACCACCATTAGACTACAACCTAATTAGGAACCATTCGATCTTAGCTCGGTCCTTCTTGGTATGCTTTTCCATGGGTTATGGGTGGATCGGGCTGAGTTCTCCTTGGCATTTTTCTTACCGCCCAGTCTGATTTGTGGTCCTTCACATGCTGACTCGTCAGGGCTTCTGCGTTGGAATATACTTTTTTCTTCTCTTCTCAGTTGGACAGTGATCTGTATGGGAATTTTTGCTTTCCAGTCAACTACTTAGCAACTTTACATATATGAGATCTGATCTGTTAGGCTGTGAACCCTTCTATGCATGTATGCTGCTTTGAATTTGAGAGCCATGTGCCTCTCTAGATTGTACAGGAGCCATATGCCTCTCTAGACTGCACAGGAGCCATGTGCCTCTCTAGATTGTACAGGAACCATGTGCCTCCCTAGACTATACAGGAGCCATGCCTAGATTATTTTTATTTTAACCCATCACTGCAACCTCTTTTATAAAAGGCAGATAAAGAGGAAAAACAAATTAAAAACGTTTCTTTTAGCTTTAGATCAGTTTGTAGCTGAATGATTTAGGAGTGGTGTATTAGGGCCCCTAACATAACCTGCTTTCTATTTTTGCTTTTCCTCTCTGAGTCACATACAACTCGTCATTCATAAGTTTCCTAGGTTTCATAGGCAGTATCAAGCTGAAATAGACTTACGCCCATGGTGCTTGCCATCTGAAGCTTACTTTAAACCATATTTAACCTGGTCCCCACAAACCCTGTCCAATCTTATTTTAAACAAATACGTTTGGACTGTCCAACACCTCTTGTAGGAGATGATTGTAACCACTCTTTAGCTGAACCAATTCTTTTTGCATAGTAGGTTCCATCTAGGCCTGAATAGCTGTTTAGTGTGCATTCTATTGCTGAAGCTACTCTCCCTTAGCTCAAATCCCAGATCTTTCATCAGTGCACTATCATACATTGCTTTGAATAACATGCACATATCTCCTCTGTGTCGCCTATGTTGAAAGTGAGAAGAGATTTACTGATTTAAGTCTGATCATATGCCAGTTCTTGTAACCCAGAGATCACCCTAGTGACTCTGGGTTGAACACTCTCCATTCTTAGCATATCTTCTTTTTTATTTGGTGACCGTACTTGAACACAATATTCTAAGTGTGGTCTCACCAAGGCCCCATACAGTGGCAATATTACCTCTTTATTATGACTAGAAATATGTTTAAAAATGCAATTTAAATTCTGGTTAGCTTTTTTAATTTGACTGTCATGGTGTAAACTAAATTTTAAGTCTGGGCTGACATTAATCCCAAGATCCTTTTCTTGGTCAGCTACCACCAGGGTTTCAGTTCCTAAAGTATACTTAGTATGCCTGTTAGTGTTCCTAGGTGCATAACTTTGCATTTACTGATGTTCAAGGCTAATTTACTGTGATTGGTCCAGGTCCATATGTTATCAAGGGCTTGTTGTAGTGCATTTGTGTTTTTTGAGTTATTAACCATGGTCCCTATCCTACAGTCATTGGCAAATTTTATTAGACAAACACTGGGTATATTCAGTCTTAGGGAGGAAATATAAAGGTTAAGCAGACAGGGGCCAAGTACCAACCCCTGTGGTACCCCGCTAGTAATTGGTGCCCAGTCAGAATAAATCCTGTTGACTGTTGCCCTTTGTTTTCTTTCACGTAACCATTCTGAAATCCAATGTATGAGGTTAACTGGTAATTTTAATTCACTCAATGTATCGATCAACTCCTGATGGGGCAGTTTATCAAAAGCTTTGGCAAAATCCAAGAAGATTAAATTAGCATTGCTCCCCATCGAACAAGTTAATCATGATTTAGAAAACAAGCAGAGCCTCACCAAGGCTCCTGGGGGGGATCTGTGACACAATTACAAGTCCAAAGCAAATCGTCACAGCACTCACCCTCCACACTGAAGAAAGTTGGAGCCACACAGTTGCTTCAGTGTCAAAAAAACTCCAGACTTTATTACAAAAAAGCAAGTACACAACCTCCTGGGTCCTAGAGAATGGTTAAAACAAAGTTCTGACATTTCAACTGACCACAGTCTTTTTCAAAGCTAATGCCCCTAGGGGAGAACCCCTTATATAGTCAAATGTTTGTGCCACCTGATTTTAACATTTAAAGTGCTATACATCTAAATAAAACGTGATCCAACTCAAACCACTGTCATAAATACTGCATGCAACACACACTTACATATTACTATATATCAATCCATCTACATAGAAACATAGACTTTGGCAGCAGATAAAGACCACTTTGCCCACCCAGTCTGCCCATTTCCCTACCTATTGGATAAGCTGAAGCTTCTAGTTTACCAACAGCCTACTTCCTCCTACCCCCCACTAGAATTGCCTTATGTCTGTCCCATGCATTCTTGAATTTCCCCATTGTTCTTGACCCCACAACCTCCTCAGGAAGGTGGTTCCATGCGTCCACCACTCTCTCTGTGAAAAAGTATTTTCTCATGTCGCCCCTGAGCCATCCCCCCTCTATCTTTAAATTGTGCCCCATTGTTCTTGCACATATCTTTTTCTGAAAGATGCTACCTTCTTGGACTTTGTTGATTCCCTTGAGACACTTGAAAGTTTCTATTATATCCCCCCTCTCCCTCCTTTCCTTAAGGGTATACATATTAAGCTCTCTTAGTCTCTTTTCATATGGCTTCTGATGCAGACCCTGCACCATTTTAGTCACCCTTGTCTGGACCGCCTCCATCCTGTCTATGTCATTACGGAGATGGGATCTCCAAAACTGCATGCAGTACTCCAGATGGGGTCTCACCAACTGTCTGTACAGAGGGATAACAACTTCCTGTTTTATACTGGTGATGCCTCTCCCTATACATCTCAGGATCCCCCCAGCTCTTCTTACTGCCTTCTCACATTGCTTGCCTAACTTAAAGTCATCTGATATGACTACCTCCAAGTCCCTTTCCATTTTTGTTGTTGTTAGTACCTCCCCCCACTGTATACTCTTCACCTGGGTTTTTGTTTCCCAGGTGCATTACTTTGCACTTCTTTGCATTGAATCTAAGCTGCCATATCTTTGACCATTCTTCCAATCTTGCCAAGTCCCTTCTCATTCTTTCCACACCCCCCCTCGTGTATCAACTCTGCTGCCGATCTTTGTGTCATCTGCAAAGAGGCATACATTTCCTTCCAGACCCTCTGCAATGTCTCCTATAAAGACATTAAAGAGGACTGGTCCCAGTACTGAACCCTGCAGTACCCCACTAGTAACCCCCCTTTCTTTGGAGTGAGTTCCTGTTACTGTTACCCTCTGTGTCCTGTTGTGCAGCCAATTTGTTACCCAGGCTACCACCCTGGGACCCACTCCCAGGCTGATTAACTTGTTTATTAATCTTTTGTGTGGGACTGTGTCAAATACCTTGCCAAAGTCTAGGTAGGCCATATCCACAGCCCCTCCATAGTCTACTACTTTGGTCACCCAGTCAAAGAAATTTATTAGATTCATCTGACATGACCTTCCTGCTATGAATCCATGCTGCTTTGGGTCCTGTGCCCTACTGGCCTCTAGGTACTCAACAGTTCTTTCTTTCAGAAGTGATTCCATCATTTTCCCTACCACTGAGATCAAACTAACAGGTCTGTAGTTTTCTGCCTCTGCCTTGCTCCCACTTTTGTGAAGGGGAATCACATCCGCCCTGCTCCAGTCCTTAGATACCACCACATCCTCCCATGATTTGCTAAAAAGTGTAGTCAGTGGTGTTACTAGGTCTCCCCTTAGTTCTTTTAGAATTCTGGGGTGAATCTCGTCAAGCCCCATTGCTTTGTCCACCTTCAGTTTTAGGAGTTCTTTCAGGACCCTTTCTTCTGTGAATGGACTGGTGTCGACCGCCCTGCCCATCTAAGAGAGAGTTACAACATTTACAATATTTCAAAGGTCCCACTAATACAACAGCCACTTATATATTTGTTTTAACCAGGAGAGAGACACACTAAGTTGAAAACTTGTTTACAGGTGCGACCTAGGAGCACAAGGAAATTAAGTGACTTGCTCAGGGTCACACAGTATGCTAGTGGGGGCTGTGGGATTCAAACCCAGGTCTCCAGACTTGGAGCTTAGAGCCTTAAACCAAAGTTCTTTACATTCTTATACAGTATAATACAAAGGCCTCACAACACTACTTTTTTTTTGTTTACCAACCTCTGACGTCTCTCTCACTACAAGCACTTAATCATTGCTTTTAACTTGTAAAATTGATTGCATGTCTAATGTCCTGCTTGTCTGATCTCTCCGCGCCTATTAAAGTGATCACAATGTACCTATGTCTGTTTCTTCCTCCTCTGCATAAGTCACTTGCTGACGTGGAGCCTTTGCAAATGAGCCCCTGGCTGAAAGGTGTTAATTCCAAGACTCAATAAAAAAAAAAATATGTAAGGTGAACATAGAAAACCTGTAAAGAAAAAGACCCCAAAAACCACAAAAGTACTGAAATAGAGAATACAAAAAAGAGAGAGAGGCCAAAGAAACAAAGGTCATAAAAGAGGGAATAAACAAGGGGGGGGTTGTGTTTTTTTGGTGGGTCATTGTCTTTTACAGGTTTTCTACGTTCCCTTTACATATGACACTGAAGCAACTGGTGGATCAAACTTTCTTCAGCGTGGAGGGGGAATATCTTAATAATGATCTAACTGGGGTTGGATTACTGTTTATATATGCAGATGCTTGTGTTATACTGGTTTATTATTCTTAACACCGTCCTTTTGGGTAAATGTGACATCTCGTCCCCTTCTTGTCTGAGGGTTTCTTCCCCTTCAGGGATGGGTAGGTTTATCCCACCTTTAGGAGACCAGGCTCCCCTCAGGGACCCACCTCATCACTCAGACTTCCATCTTTTTTAAGCTTGGGACTCTTTTTTTTTTTTCAGGTTTCCTCCACCCCCCCAGGCCACAGTATACACATGCATGTATGTGCATGGAGGCGCACGTACACACCAGGATCCGGTGGCCCTTCCACCCCTCCCAACTTTCGTTGCCACTCCATACCACCTATGCACCCACCGAACCTCCACCTGGTGGTAGTGGGACTATGGACGGGTGGACGTCCACCCCTTTGGAGGGGAGAGCTGCGTCTCAATCCCACTCCAACCCCCCCAAGCCAGCACCCTGATGACCCGAGGTTGTTCCCGAACTTGGGTCACCAGTATAGTGCGAGGTAAGGCACCAGCGCCTCAGCCCTCTGCACTACCAGGCCGGTGATAAGCTTGGGACTCTTAAGGCGCACATATCATGGCTTCCCTACCTTGGAAACCACCTGACCACCTTAGTTGTACTCAGGTCCGGGCTTTCCATTTGCAAGTCTCTATGATGATGTTAGGATATTGACATTACTGTTTTGTGTTTGTTTTTCTAAATGATTTGTTTGTTGTTGCTGCATAACTACCTACCTACCTCATATCTAGACAACATTTTTTTACAGTATCTGTACAAGATACTACTGTGCCATCCCTAATAGCACAGGGGTTGGGAGTCCCGTTTGAAGATAGCTGGCATATAAGGGCCACACGCAGGGCTTATTTAGGTCCTCACCACTTGATCTGATGGAGAGAGCCTCTAACTTATTTTTTACCCATCTCTTCGGCTTGTGTTATGGCTGACATATTACCTACAAAGATATAGGGCAGGATTTTCAAACGTCTTACATCACCGCAAGCTCCAGGTATGTCAACGATACAACACATGGGGCTTGTGGCTATCTAATGGGATTTTCTATCGCCGGTGGCAATTGCCACAGGTTAGACCAACTTTTTCTGGTCTAACTTGTGGCAATCCTGGGGGCCTTTTATACAGAGTTTGCACCAGATATTTGGCACAAGCTGCCGTAAATCATGAAAACTGTTGCAACTGTGCCTGAGATTGTAAAATCTGGCACAGTTGCAGTGACAGGGTGTGGCGCACTGACAGCACCTAAGTGTCATGGCACAGGGCTTGGTGCAAGCTCTTTGCCACACTTTGAAAATCCGGCCCATTTTCTCTGAATGTTAATGGGTTAAACAATCTTGTAAAATGCAAAAAGGTGCTGATGGATATTAAAAATGTACACCCTACATTTTTTTTTTTCCTTCATTGGATCCACCTGTCAAGTGAAGAACCTGCCAAATTACAGAAATGTGGTTATTCTACACTGATTGCATCCTGCTTTGGGAGGGGCAAGAGGCAGGGCACTGTGATCTTAATTTCTAGATCCACTCTGTTTCATTTCTTTTTTTTTTTTTTCAATTCTATTTTATTCTCTGGAGATTCAGGGCATCTCTCTAGGGTACCCACACAACTGCCACCGCTACTCCCAGCCTGAAACCTCCTCCGTGATCTCCCACCCAGCCCTATGGTATGTCCAGCCCACTGGATCACCCCCCAAGGTTCCCGCCCACCCTTGGCAGCCTTTTCTGTGAATTAGAGGGACATTGCGGGACCAGGTGGGGGGTGTAAGAACCACTGAGGCAGGTTGGCAACAGGATATGGGTAGGTCTGCAGGGCCCCCTTCACCTCCACTAGGCCACCAGGGCATTTCTTGTGTTGCTTCCCTCAGAGCGCAGACGTGCAGTGACATCAGCGCACCTAGCGTGCAGACATCTGCGGCCTCTACGCCCCTGATGTCTCATCAAGCCTTGCTACCCGTAGGGTCCCCAGTCTCCACCAGGGGCCACTATGGAGTGAGACTTACCCCGGAACCCACCCTGGGAGGACACAGCAGTCCTCTGGATGCTCAATCCACTCCCTCCCGTCGACCCCCGATGACCCGAGTCCGTTCCCGAACCTGGGTCGCTGCTGTGGCATGAGGTGTGGCATCCAATTCCTCAACCCTCAGCACCACTGGGCCAACTTCATTTAATGGGTTCTTACATGGACCCCCAAGGTAGGTTGGTAGTAGTCACAGGTGTATACTTAAATCAAGCAGTCACATTGGCCAGCCTCTATTTCCCTCCAGGAATGGACTCCACAGGTGTAAATACATTGTTGAGGAAAATTCTAACAGTGCAGCATGGTATACTTATTATGGGTGGAGACCATAATATGATCTATGACCCTTTGCATACTTCCAGCCCTCGCCCTCCTAAAGTTCCTGGACCCACCAGGCAAAGCAGGAACCTACTAAAACCATATGCATGGTTAGACAACAGGCACTTGTTACACCCCACTCTTGCTTATACACACATTACTCGGCACCACACCACATTTATACCAGGGCAGACCTCTTTCATATCTCTAAAGAGCACTACCATATGGTAGCTAAATGCAAGATTTTATCTATTTTGCTTTCTGATCATGCTCCAGTAATTTTGACATGGAAGTGGAGTATAGCTAAATTGAATACTCTCTGCTGGTTTGACATCTTGTTGTTAAATCTAGAGGAATGTCAGAACCTGATACAGGATCAGATTAAACAGACTGTGGAGGAAAACCAATTCCCTGATGTGTTTCTTAGTATCTTGTGGGTACACTTAAAGTTGTCCTCTGGGTGGGAACTGATTAAGTATGCCTCAAGACCCAAAAAGCAAAGATCTGGAAAGCTTGAAAGGTTACAAAATACCCCCCAGGAGTTACTGATTAAACATATGCAGGGAGATGAAACTGTAGCTGCCTTACTGACCACAACTCAACAGGAGATTCAAGAATTATTAAATATTAAGATGGAGGCAGCCCTATGGTACCTTCATACCTCCATCAAAGATACTGTGAAGGGGGACCTAAGACTACAAAGCTCTTGACCTTTTGTTTGAGGCCTCAGGCTACCACTGTGGTGATCACATGAATCCAGGATCCCACTTCCCAGGATCATATCCTAGAGGCTTTCCATCAATATTATAAACACTTATATCTTTCTGAACTGCTTTCAGACCCTACACTGACTAATGCTTTTCTGGCCTCTCTCCACCTACTTACTTTGCAGCAGCAACATAGCAACATAATGAATGCCTCTGTCTCTCCACAGGAACTAAATTCCAAGAGCCCTGAGCCTGACAGTTACACAACTGGATTCTACATCAGTTTAGGGAACAGTTGCTGCCTTACCTTAAAGAAGTCTGCTCTTCCGTGCTAAAGGTGAATACCCCCCCATCCTGGAATCTGGCTCTAAGATCCTGAAACCCAATAAAGATGATACACTCTGCTCTTCATATAGACCAATTTCAGCCCTGAATATAGACTATAAAATCTTTACCTCCCTCTTAGCAACTAGGCTAGATAAAATTTTGCCAACTATAATCAAACAGGACCAAATCAGATTAGTCAGAGCTCGACAAATGTGAGATTACGTGACGTGTACACTTCATGTTCTCCACCATGCCACCCGGTCTAAGAGTCCTTTTTTGTTAGTTAGTTAGTTTAGATGCAGAAAAGGCTTTTATATGGGTTGTGTGGCCCTTTTTATTTAAGGTTGTTCAGAAAATGGGGTTCCCTCCTGAATTTCTGACTATATGGCAGGGTTTATATGGGGCCCCACAGGCTTATGTTAAAATTAATGGCCAAGTCTCCCCTACACAGGGGTACCAAATGGGGTGCCCCTTGTCCCCTCTTCCTTTTGTACTGTATCTGGAGCCTTTGGCACAGGCTTTACAAAAAACACCTGAAGTACAGGGTATAGTCATGGGGAATAGATAGTAGAAATTTGAATTATACACCGATGATTTGTTAATTTACCTTACACAGCCAGATCATTCCCTGCATCTTCTCTGGAACCTCTTAAAGGCTTTTGGAGACTGTGCCGGTGTTAAAATAAATACAGCAAAGATGGAGGTACATCAGTTTACGTATCAACCTAGTCCCCAAATCAAAAACACATTCCCCTTTAAGTGAAACATAAACTCATTTAAATATTTAGGCATTTACATTACCAATGATCTAACACAGCTGTACAACATAAATTATTCCCCACTCGCCCAAATTTTTAAAGCAGATTTGACCAGATGGAACACTACTAAGCTCCCCTTTATTCACTGGATTGAGTGTATCCATATAAATGTTTTACCAAGGGTCCTTAATCTTGCACAAATCCTACCCATCCCCTTACAGCAGTCACAACTTCGTGCCTGGAATAAATTGATATCATGCTTTATATGGGCAGGGGTCTGACCTAGACTAAAGTTTACCGATCTGCAGCTCCCGAAAGCTGAGAGAGGCTTAGCTCTCCCACACCTGGCTCAATATCACACAGCCATACAACTTAGAAGAGTCCTGTACTGGCTTTCCCCTAGCTATAAGGCTCTCTGGAAAGATACTGAAATGATGGAGGAGAAATTATTCCCACCCACTCAGAGATACTACAACTTCACCCTATGCCCCATATTCTGCAAACGGAGAAGCATTTTATATATCTCCTTTGCAGCCTGGCATAGCATATTGACACACCCTGCACCCATTTCATTACTTATTGATCCCCTTAGCCCAGAATCCCCGATTTCTCCCTGCCACAACAGATACTTCCGCCAGCGGATGGAGAGACTAGGTTTTTATTTACCAGCACATGCTATGCAGGCTCAGACCTGGCAGATTTCCCAACTCTCATAACTAAATATCATTGGAGAGCTGCTGATCATCTTACATATGCACAGGTCAGCATTTTTATTTTAACACAGCAGGCTGGGTAACCCAAAGGACAACATATTTTGTATTTTATCTCTATAGTCCTTCACACCATAGAGGGAGCCTAACTGGACCACCTGATTTCTCAGCTATACCATGCTCTAAATGGATTTGGCAGGCATGTCAATGTCTACAGACTGTCTTTGCATTAGATAGCAAACGGACCTTGGTATTGAAATATCTAGCGATAAATGGGATCAGTACCTTATGCACATCCATGCCCCTACCTCTTTCGATGTATGGAAAGAATTTTCTTGAAAATGCTTCGCCAGGATATTTCCATACTATTGTCCAACAAGCAAAGTGTAATCGACAAATTGGTACCTCATGCTGGAGAAATTGTGGGAAAACTAGAGCAACACACACCCATATATTTCAGTTTTTCCCGAAGGTACAGTACCAATATTCTGGGAAACATTACAACAAGAACTGAAGGAAACTTTCAGCCCCATTCCGACTTACCCCACAACTGATTTTATTCCTAGATATGCCAGATGGTCACAAGCAGCCACAGACTTGGAAACTGTTACCTATTTGTATGGTGAAAAAGCAGTAACAAAGATGTGGTTGGCAGAGGAATCTCCTCCAATCCAAGCGTAGCAGAGATTGATGATAGATATTACACTATGGAGAAACTTACAGTGCGTCTGCGGCATGGCATTCCTAAACTGGAGCTGCTATGGTGCAGATGGGTGGTATATATGCAGGGTCCCTGGTGTTCTGTGGCAGAATTTTCTGATTTCTGCGGCAGGGCTCCTTGACTTCTTCGGCAGCATTTTCTGATTTCTGCAGCATGATTTATTAATTTCTCTGGCAGAATGCAGTCCTGTCATTGGCTAAATATGATGTGATGTCATCGATGACATCATATGCTGAGCATAGAAAAGGGGCTTCAGGATAAACGAGGTGGGAAAGAAAACCTGACACTATGGAAAAACAGTATATTTATATGAAAATTCACCAAACACAATGAATTCTGCGGCACTATATATATTCTGCGGCATGATGCAAATTCTGTGGCAAATTCTGCAACTGCAGAACCTCAGAATTCCAGGGGCTTTGTATATATGTTAGCTAGGGAAGATAATTTTGTTCCCTAAATTGCAACACCTGCATATAAGCCACCTATGATGTAGTCGGCTTTTTGCATTCATCCAGAACTGTGTTTTTTTATCATCTGGCAGCTCTGCAGCATGTCTGTTTTATGTCTTTTGAAACTTCAATAAACTCAAATTAAAGAAAGCTATAGAACTTTAAAAAAATATCTTTATTCTCACCCCAGGAATTCTTTAGCATCTACTGACAGATGCAGTATGCCAGCCGGGTTCAGCTGCCCCTGAGAGGAGGAGTCAATGCATATGAGGAAGGCATTGGCCAATCAGGATACAGTTAGAGTAGAGTGCTGCCTGCAGTCAGCCTGAGGGACTTCAGAACATTTTCTCAGCTGAACTGGCAACACTGCCCTGGAGCTCTCCTTGTCAGAGATCTTCCTGTTCCATTTACTTTCTTTTTCAGTGCTGCTTTTAAGGTATTTTGTATATTTTCTTCATTTTATCTATTTTTACTGCATCTGCGCTGGGTTCCATGCAGTTGAGGAATTTTTTCATGTTTTTCCCGCTTCTGTGTTTTTTTCTGAAGTAAAATTTGCCCATGTGGGTGATAAATTGCATCGTTTTTATTTAATTTGTAAGTTTTTAGTAATTATCAGTGGTTTTTAATGCTTTTGTGCTAAAATCATTGATTTGTTTTTTCGTGCGTGTGCGCAATTTGTCCATTGAGCACCAGCGCAAATTCTTGGAACCCTTTTTTCTCTATTTAAATTCAAAATGACTGATATTTGAAGGGCAATCCCCTCTTTTTTGGGGTGAGACTCTCTTGTTTGCTGTGCAGTGGGCTTTGTTGACAAGAGGTGTGGAGGTGGTTCTGCTTTTTCCTCTTTGTGGTAAAAAAAAAATCTCTTAAAGTTGATTTTGATTTGTTTAAGCTTTGGCCTAACTATTATTATCTGGGCTTTCAGTCTACCTTCCCCTCCTCTAAAAGCACTGAGGAAGGTACCTCAAGTTAACACAAAAGAAATGACAAGTCCCCTTGGGACTTCTGTTATTACAAGTCTGGTTCTTTAGTAGTTGTTTCTCTGTCCAAGCCTTTAATTTGAAAATAGGCAGGGTGCCCTCTTCCCTGCACAAATATATAGATTAATCTCCTCTGACCCTCCCTCCTGAAGAACTTAGGGAGTAATCAGGGGTTGATAAAATTATGCCCTCTACAACTGAATTTCTGAGAGCTTGGCAATTATTCCAGACTTTATATTTCTGGGTGTGTTCTCGGCTCCTTCGGGTCCGAGTGCTCCTCTCCATGTTAATCCTTACGCCCAAGGATATTATTGTTATTATTAGTAATTTAGGAGAGGATTTTTCCATGAACTCCTCTCAGTACCCACTAATCCCAGTCGGTCACCCTAGGGTTGATTCAGGTTATGATATAATGAGGCATTTATATTCAACCAGTGGACTCCCTGGACTTTTCTCTCTAGGACGACACTGATAAAGAGGTGGAGGATGACGACTTTGTAGATCTGGTGGTTACTCTCCTTCAAAGAAGTTGACGACTCTCTGAAGACACCTACAGGTAGGTTCTGGAAACCCCTCCTTCTCTTTCGGGGCTGACAGAAGCATTCACAGGAAATACCAGCTCGGTAAGTGTTCTGCTATTTTATCTGTACACTTTCAGATTAAAGAAAGTTAGTGCAATCAGTGGCCTGCTTCTCAGCCTTGTGCCATTGTCTGCTTTCCCTCCAGAGATAGACTATAGATAATCTTATACCATGTGTAAGAAATTTTACGTAATGCCTCCTACCTTTGTAGCATACGCTATCATACATTAAGAATTTTTTGATGTATCCAATCCTTGCCATAGTGCGACAGCTCTGGAGCACTATTCACAAGGAGGTTTGCTGAAATACCCAAGTGACATACAATAGCACTATGCTCTCATCGCCTTAAGGCATAATGTCACAGCTTCTAGAGTCTTGACATAGGTCATTTCCCTCTGGCCGGCCTGTCTGAAAAGTTCCAGCCTTTTTGGGTTATGCTTTGGTGCAAATTTTGGTTTGTCCTTATGGCAAACTAAAGCTGACAAGCACGTATGGATGGGTTTACTAT
Source organism: Neoceratodus forsteri (assembly GCA_016271365.2). NCBI lineage: Eukaryota > Metazoa > Chordata > Ceratodontiformes > Ceratodontidae > Neoceratodus > Neoceratodus forsteri. The sequence goes on along the minus strand of JADMNL010000028.1, from coordinate 172,982,599 downwards.
CCTAGTACTCAGTTAAAGATAAACGTTCCTTCCCCTGAAGTCTCAGGATAGGGGGGCTTCAGCTAGGAATTATTCTCCCTTTAACCTTTTTCCCCTATGCCAACACATTCAGACTTTTCCAAATGTGAAGTTTTCCACGGGGTTAGACAGGAATGTTCTTTTCATTTCTGGTAACCCCTTTTCTTCAGTTACTTTTCTTCTTGGTTCAAGTTTTAACCCCTTCTTTGGTTGGTGTAAAAAAAAATAAAATAAAAATAATAAATAAATAAATAAATAAAAGGAGATAGATGTATGTAGATATATACATATAAATATGTATATTTATATGTACATGATAAGTAAATAAATAACTAAAGTTTCCCTCCAAGTTCTGTATTCTCTGTTTTTCTCCAGTAGCATGTCAGCAGTGGGAACTAGAGCACTAGAACCTCGTGAGAGTCAAAGTCGTGAAAGGGTTCCCTTCTCCTTTGGAGCTGGACCTTTTTTTGGGCTATTACCTAAATTTTACAGGAAAATAGGGAACAGCAAATCATTATCAACTTTCACAACCTGGGGTCAGGATGCTTCCTTGACTCAGGTGTTTCTTTTGCAAACGCAGGGGATTTTCTTGTCTCCCTTGATACATTCTATGTTCTCAGTTCCTTAGCCCGGTGTTTTTCTCAGGCGGCTACCAGTTTTCTTCCATGCCATTTAGACTGCCTCCAGAGTGTTCTCAGCTACGGAGTAAAAAATCAGGCTGTTCTCCAGGTATCTGGATAGGTTGGCAGTTCTCACCTGAAGACAGGGAATCTCTGGTTTCCCTTCTCAAGAGGCTTGGCCGTCCTTAGCCAGTTCTCCTTGATTTTGGTTTTCAAGCCCTAAGTCTGACATGTTATTTCCTACAGTCTTGCAGTTTTTCGTACCTACTAAAAAAGAAAACATTCCCTAACCATCTAAATCTCGACAACTCTTAGGGGGCAATGCTCATCTCTTGTCAGGGGAAGTTCGTTCCCTGTATATGGTGCATTATTTTGTCACTAGAGTCCCAGGAACTAGACCTCTAGGTCAGATTCCAAATAAGAGAATTTTTCGTGAAGCCTGAACCCTGTTACAAGCTGGACTGGTGTAAGGAAACAGTGAACTTCACACCTCTCCCCTTCAAATCCTCAGTACAGAGGCTTCCTTCCGGTGAGCACTTACCTTTGGGGGGGTTCCATCATTGGGTCTTGGTTTCTGAGAGAGTCCTTCTTTCATCAGTCCCTGGACTCCCAGAGCATCTCTATCAGGCCTGCATTTTTTCAGTCCAGAGGTCATTTAGTACAGAGAGGACTGGATGATATTCCTGCCCTGTATCACATCAACGAGCATTTGGGACACAATGCTTTCAATCCCTCTGCAATAGCTACGAGTTTTGATCTCTAGCTGGCTTCTTTGGAGGTGACTTAGTCACTCATCCATCTGTCAGGCAAAGGACAACACTTTGGCATGCTCAGGGCCACTGCAAGTGGGCCCTTTGGCAGATCCTCTAAGCCGCATTAGTCAGGGCCACCACAAGTGAGCCCTCAGCACACAAGTCCTAGCCACATTGTTCAGGGAGTAAGGTCAGGTCCAGATCTGAATTTTCACCTCCAGCCCGAACCACCAGTTCTTTCCCTTTTCCTGTTGCAGGCCCCAGCTCGGGGTTCCTTTCAACGGACTTTCTTATCTCAATACTGGTCAGAGAAGTTTTCTCTCTCCCATATATCCCTTGTTTCCTAAGTACCTTTCTAGTTAACAAGTCAGCCACCACGATCCCAGGGGCTTTGGACAACCTTGGTACTTTCTCATGAAAAATGTTTCAGTTAAACAACCTTCTGGCTGCTTTTGTTTCCACAAGCTACTTCCTTTCTTCCACAGGAGTAGCATTTCCCAGCTCACGGTCTTTTCTCCTCAAGCCTGGTTCTTGAGATGTTAGATCTCCTAGAGTCCCCGTTTCCAAACAAGGCCTGGAAAGTCTATAAAAAAAAAGTTTTAGTACCACGAAAACCTCAGTTTCCTAGTGGAAGTACTTTTTCCCCCTTGGTACAAGGACAAGAGCCTAGAATTTTTCAATCCTCTTTCCTCTCATGACTGGATTATTTAGCTCATATCCAGGCACTACTGTCTTGTACATGGAACTAGTTTGGTCTTTGTGACTTGTTTCCTGTAAAAATATAAAGGTTTTTATTTTCTTACTTACAGTAGGACAGTATGCCTCTTTTTTGTGAGTACACCTAGTGGTTACTTGGATTCTTTTTCTGTCAGGCAAGAGAAATCTGTCATTTCTCAGACCATTTCAAAGAATTCCGCATGGGGCCATTTTCACTTCCAGACCCTTCTAGGGACTGGAGTTTTTTCCCATGGAACACAAACCTCTGTATATTCAAGTTCATGGGGTGTCCCTTTGAACCTGTGGCAATTCTGTCCTGAAGCAAGTAACATCAATGACAACCTTTCTGCTTGTCTTTTCCTCTGTCAAATGGGTTTCAGAGTTTCAAGTTTTTCTTTTAGGCCTTATCCTCTCAGTGCCTTTAAGAACAATTTAGTCCTCTGGACGGATAGGAAATCCTTTTCCCAAGCATCTACCATTTCACCTTCATCAAGCCCTTTTTCTCTACCTGTACTGCTCTAAGACAAGTCCTGTCAAGGCTATCTCAAGCTGCTCCAATGGGGCATGAATTAGTCCTACCGGTCTGTGTCAGCGGTCCTAGCAGTTCAGGCACTCTCATTACCATCCCTTCCTTTCCTGCATTTTCACAGAAAAGGAGAAACCAGTGACCAAGAGTATTTTCCCACAGGACTGTTTTCCTGTATTTGGTCTGGTAGCAAGGCTGACATTCAGCCTTCTCGTGTAGAGCTCACTTCCTGGAGAATAGCTGCCTCCTGGGCAGCGTTCAAACTATCCTTACTAGGTGTGCAGGCCACTTATTTGAAATTTGTTTCTCACATTCAATAAGATCTTTTTCTTGAATGTGTAGCCTGATAGGTCGCCAAATTTGGCAGGACACTACTTCAGAGCCTCTTCTTAAAATAGGTTTCTGTGCCCTCCTCCCAACTACACTGCTTCGAAGTCTGCATCTGTCAATAGATGCTAAAGAATTCCTGGGGTGAGAAGAAACAATTACTCACCAAAGTAATATTGTAAAAAAACAAAGACAAGGCGCTGCGTCAGCATGTGGTCTAAAAGCAAAACAAAATGGTTATATTAAATGCACGCTGAAAGTAGAAAATAGAGTTAAAAATCTACGTTTCGACCTTAGGTCTTCTTCAGGAAATATCTAAAAGAGAAAAAAAAAACAAGTTAGTGTAGAGGAGAGGTAAAATGAGAGAGATATATATGTGGAGAAAGAAGAAGGGGGAGGCAAAGAGAGAAGAAGTGATAAATGGTAGATTAAGAGAATCTTGAAACAAAAAGGTGATGGGGAAGAATAAAACATAATGGGACAGAAAGAGCCTGGGAAGTTCCCAGGTAGAGACAGATTAACAGGGCCTTGTAAGAAGGTTGAAAGGTGACAAATGTGTGAGAAAGGAGACGAAATGGAGACATATGGTGAAAATGAAAAATAAATCAGTACAAAAACAAATTGACTTTAGGGAAAAAAAAAAAAAAGGGAGGCTGAAAGATGTTAGTGGAAAATAAGTCTATCATTTAAAACCAGAGGGCTGCTGGGAGCTAGGGCGGATGATCAGCTTGGCTTCCATGTTTTCTATGGTTAGGATCCGGAAGCCCTGCTGAAGGACACAAACAGAAAGGTCATTGACATTGTGGTCCCTGGAGATAAAGTGGGATACAATGGGTTTAGCAGTTTCACCATTCCTGACCCGCTCTGTAATGTTCCTGAAGCGGTCAACAAGGCGCCTACCAGTTTCTCCGATGTAAATAGCTGAACACCTCCTGCAAAGAATACAGTACACTACATTAGTGGGTGCATGAGAACTCCTTGGTGATGTGAAAAACACCTGTAGGCCCCAGAATCTCAGTTACACTAAATAAATTTGCAGGTGTAGCAGCGAGCCTGTTGCAAGGTTTGGTACCTGGGGGAAGAACTGTTAGGAGTGGGTAGGCTGCTTTTACCAGGAGATTGCGCAGAGTTAGGTGGCGGCGGTAGGGAGGCAATAGGTGGTTCTGTAAAGGAAGCACCAATGTTAGAGTCAGTTTGCAAAATGGGAAAGTTACTAGTGATGATCCTGTGAAGAGAAGGTGTGCTCTGATGGAAAGGAGAACTAGTGGAATTCGCCGTTGTTCTTGTGTGACAGTATCCCTCCTGCGGAGGTCAAGGTTGAGGCATGTTACTGACCGGAAGTGCTCTGTCCACTGTGCTTTAGGGTATCCTGTTGATAAAGAAACTATGCATTATTTGGGTCTGTCAGCAAAAATCATCCTCTTCACTGCATAACCTCGAAGTCTAAGAAACTGTGAATAAGGCAGGCCATTCTTGACATGTTTGGATGGAAGGAGCTATGGAGGAGAACTGTGAGAGTCAGTGGGTTTGTAATAGACTGATGTCTTCAGACCAGTGTTCTGGACTGAGAGCTGGATATCCAGGAAGGCAGTGTAGGAGGATGCTTCAACAGTGTACTGAAGGGAAGGATGAGCCGTGGTGAACTTGTCAGGAAGACTTGGAGGGTCTCCCTGGAGCAGGAGGTGGCCCCACACGGTCATCAATGTGGCGACAAGCTACATTCTTCAGTACACTGTTGAAGTATCCTCTCTACACTGCCTTCCTGGATATCCAGCTCTCAGTCCAGAACACTGGTCTGAAGACATCAGTCTATTACAAACCCACTGACTCTCACAGTTTCCTCTCCATAGCTCCTTCCATCCTAAACATGTCAAGAATGGCCTGTCCTTATTCACAGTTTCTTAGACTGAGGTTATGCAGTGAAGAGGATGATTTTGCTGAGCAGACCCAAATAATGCATAGTTTCTTTATCAACAGGGATACCCTAAAAGCACAGTGGACAGAGTACTTCCCGGTCAGTAACATGCCCCGTAACCTTGACCCCTGCAGGAGGGATACTGTCACACAAGAACAACGTGAATTCCACTAGTTCTTCCTTTCCATCAGAGCACACCTTCTCTTCACAGGATCATCACTAGTAACTTTCCCATTTTGCAACTGACTCTTAACATTGGTGCTTCCTTTACAGAACCACTTATTGCCTCCTACCGCCGCCACCTAACCCAAGCAATCTCCTGGTAAAAGCAGCCTACCTACTCCTAACAGTTCTTCCCCAGGTACCAAACCTGCAACAGGGCTCGCTAACTCTAAAATTTATTTCCAGTGTAACTGAGATTCGGGGCCTACAGGTGTTTTTCACATCACCAAGGAGTTCTCATGCACCTCCACTAATGTAGTGTACTGTATTCTTTGCAGGAGGTGTTCAGCTTTACATCGGAGAAACTGGTAGGCGCTCTTGTTGACTGTTTTAGGGAACATTACAGAGCGGTCAGGAATGGTGAAACTGCTAAACCCATTGTATCCCACTTTATCTCCAGGGACCACAATGTCAATGACCTTTCTGTTTGTGTCCTTCAGCAGGCTTCCGGATCCTAACCATAGAAAACATGAGCCAAGCTGATCATCCCATCTTTGGCTCCAGCAGTTCCTCTGGTTTAAAATGATAGACTTATTTTCCACTAACATCTTTCAGCCTCCCTTTTTTTTTTTTTCCCTAAAGTCAATTTGTTTTTGTACTGATTTATTTTCATTTTCACCATATGTCTCCATTTCTGTCTCCTTCTCACACATTTGTCACCTTTCAACCTTCTTACAAGGCCCTGTTAATCTGTCTCTACCTGGGAACTTCCCCAGCTCTTTCTGTCCCATTATGTTTTATCTTTCCCATCATCACCTTTTTGTTTCACAGATTCTCTCTTAATCTTACCATTTATCACTTCTTCTCTCTTTGCCTCCCCCTTCTTCTTTCTCCACATATATATCTCTCTCATTTTATCTCTCCTCTACACTAACTTGTTTTTTTTCTCTTTTAGATATTTCCTGAAGAAGACCTAAGGTCGAAACGTAGATTTTTAACTCTATTTTCTACTTTCAGCAAAGTAATATTACTTCTTCCAGGGAATTCTTTAGCATTATTGACACTCCCACCCTTTCTCCCCTGGAAACCTTGTCTAAAGGCTCTGTTAGGGGATTTAGCCAAATTTGACGACTGTCATTCATTCGTGTGATTTAAAAAAAATTTTTCATAACAGTGGGTTAGAATATATGGTAGGTTATTGCTAACAATTTTTTTGCCCGTAGCGGGCACAGTTTTTGCTCTTTTCCAGCTCCGTGATGTTCTGAGGTCCCTCAGGCTGACTGCAGGCAGCACTCTACTCTAACTGTATCCTGATTGGTCAATGCCTTCCTCATTTGCATTAACTCCTCCTCTCCGGGGCAGCTGAACCCAGCTGGCATACTGCGTCTGTCAATAATGCTAAAGAATCCCCTGGAAGAAGTAATATTACTTCGGTGAGCAATTGTTTCTTGCCTCTTGCCTCTTGCCTGCCTTGCTTTCACCTTGCAAGACCCGTGATGTTTTTGTTTCCTGTCATGGCTCTTACGTCTTGGTGGAAATGTAGTTTCTTTGTTTATTCTATTTCTAAATCTAACTTCTTTTGTCAGCAGTGTTATATGTTTCTATGCAACACCTGCTTCCAAGGATTCACATGCAGATTTTCCCTTTCAGCCTGTGCCAGATGCAAACACATTTAAGTTCCTGTTTAAATCGGGCCCCTGTCTGTAGCTCTGCTGCAAGTAAGTTACTACACTTTAATGTTATATTTATTTGCTGCTGGTTAGAAGATGCATCAGCTGTAAGAAGACTATCCTGAGATTTCTCTGTTTTGCTTCTAGCGGTTCCGTATGTCCCACAGGGTTCTGAGAGTGGCTGTAGAGGGAATCTAGAGACACGGATGGAAGAGAGCACAATTTGCTGTCTGATGTGCTAATGACCAAAGAGAAAGTCCTAAAGGTAAATTCAATTTAAAATGGAACTGCCCACCACAATTTCAAACAATTTGACTGATGGTAATTCTAATGGATCCCATATTTCCTCCTGCTGTCCCTTCACACCCTACCAACATTTTTGTAATATTAGTTGTCAATCAATCAATCAATCAAAATCTTTATTTATCCAGGCGGGCACCATTGAGCAAGGCTCATTTGCAAGGTGGACCTGGTCATGAATACATCAAAGTACAGTACAGAAGGAGGTATACAAAAAGCAATAATATACAAGGAGGAAAAAGTATATACAGTGTATACAGTACAGTACAAGGCTGAAATAAATAAAAAAAAACAGCATTATTTTACAATTGAAGAAGTCAGCAGATGTACAATCAACCATAGACATACAGGGGTTATAAGCAGAGATCTTTTGAGTGAGGCAGCCGGCAACTACACATGTAGGGGAAAGAGGCCGTGTATGGGGTGGCAGGTTAGAGAGGTAAAGAAGAGGAGGGCTATATTACCGATGACTGGGGGAAAAATTGGGCTGAAACCACAGAAAGTGATGATGGCTGTCATTTACTTGTTTATTATGATAATGACGGAGGAGGGGTAGATAATTGGGACACTAATATGGATGGGGTGGGACTTTAGCCAGGCTGGAGCACACAGGGAAGGGTGGGTGCAGCAGGAAGAGTTAATAGGGAAAGAGTGAGAGCCAGGGGTAGAAACATGGTGAGCGTCAGGATGGAAAGGGGAAGCTGTGGAATTTTATTTATTTAGTTGTTTTTTAACCAGGTACAGCACACTAAGCTGAAAGCTTTTTTACAGGAGCGACCTGGGAGCACAAGGAGGTTAAGTGACTTGCTCAGGGTCACACAGTATGCAAGTGGAAGCTGTGGGATTCAAATCCAGGTCTGTTCTGCTGGATGTCACCAGATTTGCAGCTCAGAGCCTTAGACCACTGCACTATACTGCCTCCATTTAGTGGGCTAGCGGTGAGGAAAACATTTGCAAGGTGCTTTCATGTAGCGATTGTAGAGCACCTTGAAGATATTCAGGCTAACAAGGCAGCTCAGCTTCAAGTTCCTTTGTAAACCATTCCACAATGTGGGTAAAGAGAAACTTAGAGCAGCTTTGCCGAAATGCGTGTTGACCCTTGGAACTTGGAGGGCAATTAGGGAATAGTTCCTTAGAGCGTAGGTGCCTAACATACTCCGGGGAATACAATTTGAGACATATGAGGGGAGCTTGTTGGTCACCGCTCTGAAGGCCCATAGGGCGGCATTTCTATTCCTCCTATAGTGAAGGGAAGTCCAGCCTAATGATGAGTACAGGGAGCAGTGGTGTGTGGAAAGTGGAAGGCCAGTAATGAACCTGATAGCTCTGTGGTAGAGGGTGTCCAACTTAGTCAGTGCAGAGGCAGTGCAGTGGCTGTAGAGCAGGTCCGCGTAATCTATTAAAGATAGGAAGGTAGCTTGAGCCAGTTGGATCTTGGCCTCCTTTTTGAGCAGGTGGTTAATTCTGTAGAATAGTCCAAATCTTTGCCTTAGTTTCTTCTCTAGTTCTTCAAGATGGTCGGCGAAGGAAAATTTATGATTGAGCCAAACTCCTAGATATTTGAATTTAGCTACATACTCTAGTGTTCCTCCAAGAACAGTGGTAATTTGTGGGGTAGCCCCCCCTCCAGCAGGAATTGCCTCATGCAAGGAGGGGGAGAAGAGCATGGCCTTTGTCTTTTTCGCACTGAGCAAAAGCTTTTTGTTTATGAGCTGGTATTGTAGAAGGTTAAATTCAGCTTGGAGGTCTTCACAGGCTGCAAACGGCATGGGACGACTCACGTACAGTGCAGTGTCATCCGCGAATAAGTGGATGTTGGCTTTTTTGATGGGGTCATTGATGTTGTTAATGTAGACTGCAAAGAGGAAGGGACCAAGGACAGAGCCCTGGGGCACACCCCTCAGCATAGGTTTTAATGGAGAAAGATCACCTTCAGCTTTAACCTGCTGTTTCTGTTCTCCGAGGTAGTCTGCAAACCAGCGCATAGATTTATGGTCCAGACCTAAGATGCTTAGGGAGGAAAGAACAGGCTGTGATCGACTGTGTCGAATGCCTTACTAAGATCCAAGAAAATGGCATAGACATGCTTCTTGTTGTCAAGGTCTAGGAGCCAATCAATGTCACCTTACCTAGGGCTGTTATGGTGCTGTGCTTTGCTCTGAATCCAGACTGAACTGGGTTTAATAGGCTTCTGGATTCTAAGTATACCCCTAGCTGGCCACACACTATTTTTTCTAGTAATTTAGACAGGATGGGGAGGAGGGAGATCAGTCTGTAATTATTTAGATCACAGGGGTCACCTGCTTTTAATAGAGGGATGACATGGGCTGTTTTCCATTGAGGGGGAAGGCTACCCTGGGAGAGTGACATGTTGAATAGGTGGGTGATTGGCACTGCAAGCACATGGTAGGCACATTTCAGATGGTATGGCTCTATGAAGTCAGAGTCTGCTCCCTTTCTGGTGTCCAGTTGCAGCAGTAGGTCTTCCACCTCTTTTAGAGAGACAGGCAGAAGGGAGAAGGCCTCCTCAGTTGGGGGGGACTTGTGGGTTGGTGGGCCCTGAGCTGTGTGGAAGTCATTGACAGGGGAAGTATCAAATGCTAGCCCTGCTGTTGCAAAATGGTTATTGAGGGCATCCAATATCTCTGATCGGTTAGAGATAATGCTGCCACCGGACTTAATTTTTGCTGGAATGGAATTACCAGGTATGTATCCAGACATGTCTTTTAATGTTTTCCAGAGCTTTGAAGGATTTCTTGAGGCAGAGGCTAGCTCCAAACGATAGTAGGCAGCCTTGGCTTCTCTGACCAACTTGGTGCACTTGTTACATGCTCTCTTGAAAAGACACCAATCCGAGTCGTTCTTGCTTCCTTGGGCTTTTATTCATAAAGTATCACTTTCTAACAGGGAAGCTTTGAGCTCAGGTGAGAACCAATGGCAGGTGCTGCTCCTGACCCGCACCTTAACCAAGGGTGCATGCTTATTTAAAGCCTCACTTAAAATGTCGTAAAAAATAGTATATGCCCTGTTAACCGTTTTGGCTAGGAAGAATTCCTGCCATTGTGGTGAATGTTTCAAGTCATGGATGTATGCAAACAAATCAAAGTTGCGTCTGCACCTCTTGATAGAGAACTTTGCCACAAACTGTGGGTTGTGCACAGATCTAATGCTGGTGATTGTACAGTGATCGTTAATGTCTGAGAAAAATGTTCCAACATGAGAGAACAGATGTGACTTGCTAACCAAAATTACATCTAAGAGGAGCTGTTGTTAAGTCTTCTTTATTTGGGCGAGTAGGTTTGCTTAATGAGTTGCACCAGCCCTAGAGTGTCACAAAAGGATTTCAAGGGAGCTGATGCACTTGATAGCCAATCGTAGTTCAGGTTACCAAGAATAATGGTTTCCAAGGAACTGAGCCCTAGTACAGAACTGAGGTGAGACAGGAGATGAGGCCTGGCAGAAGGGGGCCTGTAGCAGCCTATTACACAGAGTGCATTGGAAGGAGAAAATTTGATCTTTAGGGTCAAGCACTCGAATTCTTTGAGGGAGGATGATGCGTCTATGCATGTGGCTGAGTATTTGTCCCTTACATAAATTGCCACCCCATCTCCTCTTGATTGCCTATCCACTCGGAAGAGTAAATAATTTGGGATATTGATTTCATTGTCTCAGGTGGCTAGCCTAAGCCAGGTCTCAGAGATCACTAGGATGTCAGGCAGGGTGTGGCTCACCCAAGCCTGGATAAGGGTGAACTTTTTCAGCAAACTACAGGCATTAAGATGCATAAAAGACATTCCTTTGATACCTGCCAGGTCTGATGGAGAAGCAAGGGTGTCTAATGGTCCTGGGTTGAGTTCGACATTGCCTGAGCACAATAGTAAAAGAAGCAGGATTCTTTTTAAGGCAGTGAACTGTAATTTGTAAACCCTATTTTTTGGGCGATAGGGGAGGCAGTGTTGATGGGTAGGCCTGTACCCACTCCTGGTGTTATACTGGCCTAGTGTTGCAGCCACTAGTGTCCTGGCAGGAATTTGCCATGAGTAGGAAGTTTCGAGTCTGGATGGGGGAGTAATCTGCAGAGGCAGCTCGAGAGATGTCCCACTCCCCGGCAGAGACAACTGAGAAGCCCAATAGTCCAGAATGGCTACCTGAAAGGAGCTGTTGGATGCAGGACAGGGAGAAGCGCAAGGATCATTCCACTTTAGGCAGGGATGAGGGTTCTGAAGAACTGAGCTGAGTGCTAGTAAAGCTAGTGGCACACCAAGGAACCAGCTGTAACTTCCCGTGGTAGATCTAAATGCCACAACAGCCAGCAGTAAAAGTCACTAGAAGCCTAGACAAATCAGCGATCAGGTGACATAAGTTCAAAATCCTTTTGTTGGCTAAGAGGCGGTTTTGGTGCTGAATGTACCTGTGGAGCAACTCTTTGCAGCTGAGCCAGTGAGGTGGTTCAAGGTTGGAATCCAGTGTGGCAAGATTGATCTGTAGCTTTCATTTCTGTTTCTGGCCCTGCTCTACCAGTACAGAATGGGAGTGGGGACAGGCATTCAGGTCTTGCAGCCTTAGTTGTCTGCCTCAGTTTTGTTCCCTGTCTCCCAGACAAGCAGTACTACATGATTGTACCCTCTGGCCACCAGATGGTTGGGGGGCAGCTACCTTCATAGCAGAGGTTAATGCCCCTCAAGCACAGGATAGCCTGTTTTATAAAATGGCAAGAAGAATTCCTGGGCTGTGATTGGTCGGTGTTGACCTTTTACAGTGATGTTATCCAAGTACATCATGCCTGTTGAAAAAGCAACAAAACAATTCATTTTAAAATGTGCTTTTTCAAATTTTTTTTTTTTGTACAGGTAAGCTGTTTTATAATTGCAATAATGCACACCAGGGCATTTGGTGTGGGGATAACATCACTTCTTGGGTGTTGGATGCACTTAGCCTGCAGCCTTGTGTCCAACCTCCAAGACGTGACATTGTCCCAACATGACACATGCCCTGTCATCCATTATTGCTTAATTGCCACTGAGAATGCAGCACCCCACCCTAGAAGGCTTCTGGGACTTACTTGTGAATGCAATCTCCCAGGTGACAGTATAGCACCATGCTGACCCACACATTTTGTAAAATAAGAATATTAATGCTGTGCCAAATTTTCAGATCCTGATGGAAAAGAATTCCATGGAATGTTAGAAAATTCTGACTAATTACGGACATACAAACATAAGAAAGAGCCAGCAGAAGAAGGCCAAATTCGTCTATCGAGTCTGTTAATGATTATTACAGTGTCCCTGACTTATACTATTGACCCTGCCTCCCATCAACCCTTCCTGCATAATCCCCCACCCACAAGGACCCATGGGTTCCCTTTATGCCTATCCCAGGCCTTCTTAAAGCTGCCTACCATCTTCTCTGAGATCACCTCTTCTGGCAGCACATTCCATGTGTCAGACACCCTCTCCATGAAAATGTTTTTTCTATATTTTATCTTGTGATTATTTGTAGTACAATTGGATTGTTGTTGTAACTGTTTTAGAGTTAATAGTTAAGATAGTTTACTTATGGGTGCTAGGTTGCATGTTATTTTGGAGGGAGGTTTCCATAGGACTCGCACCTTTGGGGGTTAAGTTGTTCGTGCTCAGTTGTGTTCGTGTGATATTGGCGTACAATTATATTCACTGGCACATTATCAGGCATCACTTGATCTACTGTTAATTGCCATTTTCTCATAAACCTTTTATTATGTAATGTGAGGAGCTGATCCTGCACTGCGTGGTTCTGAGCTGTAACATATATATTACTTATGTACCTTATTCTTGGAAACCTCAATAAAGAATGAATTTAAAAAAAAAGGTTTCTAACATACCTCCTAAACCTCCCCCCCCACCAGCTTCAAACTGTACCCCCTTATGGATCCCTTATCACTTACCTAGAAGAGAGCTTCCCTATCCACTCTGTTTATTCCCTTCAGGTACTTAAAGGTCTCTACTGTATCTGCCCTCTCCCTCCTTTCTTCCAGGGAGTACACTCTCAGGGCTCCCAACCTCTCTTCATAAGACTTTCCCTGCTGTCCCCCCATCATCTTGGTTGCTCTCCTTTGGACCCTCTCTAACAAGCTGATGTCCTTCTTATGATATGGATTCCAGCACCTTACTCCATATTCTAAATGTGGTCTCACCAGTGATCTGTACAGGCATTATGACTTCACTCTGCCTACTGCTCAATCCCCTGACTATAGACTCCAACATACTGCTCCCCTTCCCTGCAGCCTTCTTGCATTATGAGGAGTGTTTCAGGTCACTAGTGATCACCACTCCCAGATTTTTTTCCTCCTCCGATATTGCTACAGGGACCCCCGGCTAATATTAGGTCCTAGGATTTCTGAACCCAATGTGTATCACTTTGCATTTCTTGGCATTGAAGCCAAGTTGCCAGATCCCCAACCATTTCTCAAGTTTCCTGAGGTCTTCCTGTAGTTCCTGTATCCCTTCAGCTGTGTCCACCCTCCCACAGAGTTTGGTGTCATCCACAAACAGGCACATCTTGCCCTTTATGTCTTCCCCAATGTCATTTATGAAGACACTGAACAACACCAGACCCAGTATCAAACCCTGCGGGACCCTGCTAATGACCTCCTTGGTACTCTTCCCCCACCACCACCACCATCTGTGTTCTGTCACTTAGCCAGCTGTCTACCCACCTTGTCATTTTCTCCCTGACCCCAAGATTTTTCAGTTTGCTGATTAGCCTCTTATGTGGCACAGAATTGAAAGCCTTGCTAAGGTCAGTTAAATGATTTCTAGTGCTTTGTCTCAATCCACTGCCTTGGTGATTCAGTCAAAAAAGTCAACCAGGTTCAACTGACAGGATCTTCCCCCCACAAACCCATGCTGCCTCTCATCCTAGAGACCATTCTCCTCCATGTACATTGCCAACCTTTCCTTGAGTATGGTCTCCAAGAGTTTGCACATGATCAGTATCCGACTGACTGGCCTATAGTTCCCCAGATCATCCCTGGACCCGCTCTTCTGAAGAGGCACCACATGTGCCATTCTCCAGTCCTGCGGCACCATTCCTGACTCCAGGGATTCATTGAAGAGGTCTGTCAGTGGCTTCACCAGCTCTTCTGCTAGCTCGTTCAGTGCTCTCAGGTATATGTCATCCGATCCTGGGGACTTGTCTGCCTTCAGTGCTAGTAGCCCTTCCCTCACTCTGTCTGCCTCTATTACCCCATCTGTGTCCCTCCCCTCCCCTGGCGATACTGACCCATCTTTTCCTCTTGTGAAGACAGAACAGAAGTACTCGTTCAGTACCTCTGGCCTGCACACTCTTTCCTCCACCCATCCATCCTCCTTCCTCAGCTTAACTATTCCACCCCTCCTGTCCTTCTTCTCGCTTATGTAGTGAAAGAAGACCTTCTCCCTGGTCTTAATCCCTTCTGCTATTTGCAGTTCTTTCTGCACCACCCTGACTGCCACTTTAGCTAGCCTCAGGTATTCCTCCTTATCTACCTCACTCTCAGTCCTCTTGAATTTCTTGTAGGCCACGCTCTTGTCTCGCACTGCCCTAGCAAGCTCAGTGTTGAACTAGATGAGAGATTTGGCCCCCAGTTTTTTCCCTTAAACCTAATACAATCCTCTGTGGCTGCTAATATTGCATCCCTAAAGATAGCCCATTGTCTGTCCACCCCATATGTGCTTTGATGCCCTCTAGTTGCTTCATCAGTAACGCTCTCATTTTTTGAAAATCCGCTGTCCAGCAGTCCAGGGTTTTGGTCTTGGTGGGGAAGCTTTCCCTTCCCATATCCAATCTGAACCACATTGTGCTGTGGCTGCTACCTCTCAGGGGTTTCTTGACTTTTATCTCATGCACGTGCTCCCCATTTGTGAGCACTAGATCAAGGACTGCCCCTCCCTGGTGGGCTCAGTAACTCTGAGCCATGAACCCTCCCTGTATCGCATCCAGGATCACTTGACTTCTGCTACAGGATGTGGCTGGTGTACCCCAGTCCACCTTAGGCAGATTGAAGTCCCCCACCCAGGCCACTTCCACTTTTCCTACTGCTTGAAGCAATTCATAACATACTGCAGTTCCATGCCGCTTTCTTCCTCTTTATTGGGCGGTCTGTAGACCACCTCCAACCTGACCATTCTTCCCCAATGGTCCGGAGCTGGATCCATAGCAACTCCACTTTCCTTTGTTCATTCTCCTGCCTAGTGCATATTATCCCCTCCTTGATGTATGCCACCACCACCCCCTTTGCCTACCCTCTGTCCGTTCTACTCAGCTTGTACCCCGGGATCGAGAGGTCCCAGTTGTGGTGTGCTATAGTCCAGGTCTCAGTAACTGCTGCTATGTCTACTGTCCCCTCTTCTAAGAGAGTCTGCATGTCTGCCATCTTGTTATCAAGACTTCAAGCATTGAGTGACACCACCCTCCACCTTGACTCTTCACCTTGACTTCCGACAGAATTCTGTGGAATTGTGTCAGAAGCTAAATTCCAAAGTTCTGTAAATGGAATTTAAACTGAGAATTAGTAATTCACGGTTTACATAAATTGCAGATGAGGGCTCTGCCAATCGCAGAAAACTAATCTTGCATTTTATGTAATCTGCAGAAAATGATTAAATGGTTTAAATTTAAAGACTTTCAGAATTCTGCAGAATATGTTGAAAAATTCTGAAAGGCTTTTCGGAAACAGAATTCCCATTCCTCCTGAATTCTGCCTACTGACTTCTGCATAGCTCTAATGAATACATATATATATAGATAGATAGATATATTAGTGGTGCAGTAGCACCACTATATGTAGGGTTGAGCAGGGCTTTCTATGTTAAACCATACATTTTGCACTGCAATAACCTTGTAACCATTCAATGGATTTGCACAACATTTTGCACACGCCGTCTCATGAGGCAGATCTCTTAATGTACCAAGTTTGATGGGCAGACTGGATGAGCCTTGCAGTCCTTATCTGCCATCAACTTCTATGTTTCTATGTTTCAAGTATGTTTCAAGTTTCTTTCTGGTTGGATGTGCAGATTCTGAGCTGCAGATAGTGAAAACATCGTGTAGCACACAGACGGTTTGGAATTTTGGTCTGAAATTTTCAGGGTAGAAAGACTTGCCTCAGAAGGATTTCCTTGCCTGGTTTGGTGAAAAAAAATGTTACTTCATTCCGAAGTTATTAAATTTTAAAATTTCAGGTTCTGAGCAAAAAAATAGCTGCATGAAGTCTTCGTATGGGGAATCCTTTTCATGAAATTTTTGCACATGCTGCCATCTTGTTTTTTGTGTTCACCACCCCCCAAAAAATTAAAACACACAGGAAATGGCATGGTAGGGAAGACCAACAGATGTATGTTGGTCATTGGGACTCCTTTAGGTGGATTCTGCAGTTAACTGTTGGAAAAAGGACCCCCGTGGTTGTTTTTTTTTTGTTTTTGAAATCCTTTTACATGACTTGCTTGCAGATTGTTCGTATTCTGTGATACAAAATCTGTCCGTTAACAGAGTTTTGTTGCTGTTTTCTGACATCACCTTGCAGCTAGGCAGTTTGGAATTTTGGACTAAAATTTTCAGGGTAGAAAGGGCTTGGCCAACAGATCTTTCCTTTGTTGGTTTGGTGAACAAATATTAATCTGTTCTAAATTTATTTAGTTTTAAAAAAAAAAAGTTTTATCCTTTTTCGTGACTCGCTTCCTGGTTTTTCATACTGTGAGAGCATGCTGAGAAGCCAAAATTTTAAACTTAAATAACTTTAGAACAGATCAATTTTTTTCGCCAAACCAGCAAAGGAAACATCTATGGGCTAAACCCTTTCTACCCTGAACATTTCAGACCAAAATTCCAAGCTGTCTAGCCACAAGTTGATGGCAAAAATGGTTATTTCTCTTAATTTGCTCTAGTGTCTAGTGGTACTCCCCACCCTCTGATTGCCGTGCTTCTACTTAATATAATTTATCCCTGGTGTCTAATGGTGCCCCACCCTCCAATGTTGTTGTCCCCATAATAAATAAAGAATTTCCCTGGTGTCTAGTGGCACCCAGCACCCTTTGATCACTGTGCCTGTAAATATAATATGCATCCCTGGTGTCCAGTGGTGACCCCACCCTCTATCCCCTCCGTGTGATTAATCTCTGGTGTGTAGTGTCACCCCCCACCCTCTGAGGGCCATCCTCATAACTGCATCATGGATTTGTGGTGTCTAGTGGCTCCCCTCTGATATCACTCTGTGCCTGTAATAAAGGAAATGGTCCCTCGATGTCTCCATTTTGTTTTACTCTGTGGAAAAAAAAAGACCATCACGGATCACATCCCCCCACCCCGACATCCCACTCAGCACTCACCACCATCCTGTAGCTCCCCAGAGCCCCTCACACACCCTCACTCACCTGAACATGTCCCAGGGTGAAGATCCACTCTACTTTTGGAGACACGTTTTGTTGCTGGATCTGACGACTACAATGTGAGAAACTAATGTAAGTACAATTCAATGTATTTCAATGGAAGTTTTCCACTTTAGTGCATAACTTTGTCATTTTTGTATATTTTCACACCAACTTTTCAACATAACATTTTTGAGACCTCACCTCATGAACAATGTCAACCCTAAAGCTCGCCCCATTCTATACATTCCACAAACATACACACCTAATGGGGTGAGCTTTAGTGTTGACAAACTCAAGGAAGACTACACCACTGATTTGCTTCGGGTAGGGGTAGGGGTGGGGTTTTAGGGTTGAAAACCCTAAAGGCACATTTCCCTACTTTTGTCACTTCAGCTTGAACCCTAAATGTTGCATTAACAGAATATATATTCAGTACAGGGCTTCCCATAATAGTGTATTAGGTGCATTGACAGAAAGCCATGCTTTTGTACAACTACCATTTGCACAGAATTAGGGACCATCAACTGCCATGGAAATTGGGGAACAAAAGGTTTGAACATTAGCTCACAGGTGTTTCTGGACTAGTTAGATATTCCCCAAAATTATGAGAAATTGTCCCTCTCCTGATTGTGCTCACTCAAAGAAGAATACATTTTTAGGACTCAAAGAGCCTACTTCACAAAATTATCCTGTGAGGATCAAACTTATACTATAACAAATATGATTACAAGACGGCATAGGGAAACAATCTCTGGTACATTTAAACCAAGATATTTGTACAGAAGGCATCTGTAAGGTAAACCATTTTTTCTAGGTCAGACATGGCGGACACAGTTGTTTAACCAGTAAACACAGTAAATTATGTATGTTTTGTAAAACCTGTTAGTGATGTAACACAGAATTGCTTTTATCTGTTTTGAGAGGGGACTTGTCATGAACTGGCAGGCAGAATTGTATATTATGCCTGTGAACTGTGGATTAAATGTTTTAGTACCATGTCTGTTCAGATTTGTAGCTTTTCTGACAAGAAACTATACCCATTATCCAAACCGTTTTTTCTTCAAAGATCAAATGCAAATATATTTAAAAAATTAACCATTTTTCTTGATATAAGGACAACCAGACTTTGTATATTACAAACGAACTGCAGGAATTGCAATTTCTTATGTATACATGCTATTGTATTTCTGCTCTAATTTGATGGCTTCACAGAAAGGCCCTCCAACTTGTTCAGACCAGCTGGCAGACTCTTGAGTGGGTGGCGATATCATTTAAGTAAGAATGACATCATTTTCCTCAATGTCCTGGTAGCTTAGTATACACCCAGTACATCATATTATGAAATGGCAAAAATCAGTGGTCACTTCAAACAGTACTAAATATACTATACGTTATTAAATATCTAGTAATAGTCACAGGCTAATCAGTGAAAGTTTGGGGACAATATTAAACAAGAGAGGGAGTGCCCAAATGTCATCGGGTCATGTCAATTTTCCCCACCCATTTCCTTGACTTAACTAATCTAGCTGCAGTTCTATTTTGAGTCACCCATTTGCTGAGGTTTTAACACACTCTTACTGTTTATGTACTTTCTCATTTATGGGTCTTCTCCTTCTAGAATTTGTACTGCTGCCCTTGTAACCCTTCCAAAATATTTACTTATGTCCAGCGCCTCTTCCTAATTTGTAATTCTACCCTGTCCCCTGTTAATGTTAGACCTTTATTCATCTTTCCTAAAACGTGCACCTCTTTTACTGAACCCTCACATTGTGCTCTATTCACTATGCCAATGCACCTCGTAAACCGAGCATTTTGGCATAGTTACATCTGAACGGCATGGATGGCATTCACTAGGCTGGGGTGCACAGGACAGGTACATGCCTGATACCCTGACCACATGGACAGTAGCATGCCCGGGGGGCGTGCCCATACACCACACCATTCACAAAGGTGCAGTGTGTTGGGCGCGGGGGGGCGCACATTACGCTTGGTAACCCCTTGCTGTAAGGGATGTGTGCCCCCCCAGGATGCCACCACCAGCTGCTTCAGGGACATCAGAGCACAGCAGACCCCCTCAACAAGCCATCCCAGCCCATGGAGACCACAAGGAAGGCTGGGGAGGTTGACCGCACATCATGCTGCTGGTGCACAGCATGCCATCTGCCACCATCCGTGCCCTGTGGGTGTAAGGGATACAGTAGTGGCCCGGAAACAAGCATCCTATTGAATGTGTGCCCAATTTGTAGAACAGTCCTCTGCAAGTTGGGGGGGTGGGGCCACCTATGGGAGCCGTGCTGTGGCCGAAGGCCATGAATACAGCCACCACACTCCCACCATGGGTGCGGAGCTATGCTGTACCCTACACCCCAGTAGTGCACACAGCCAAATATGTTTGTCACCCCTTCTCTCTCACAATTTGTACTTTTACTACTGCACTCATTCAAATATGAACCCCATCTTCAGCACCCTCTCTCAAAATTAATACTTTAGCCCCCACCACCATGTATGTGTGCATTTACACCCGCACTCCTCTTCAATGAACATCACTTGCACCCCTCTCCAAATCTGTACATACACCCAGCCCCAAATCTGTCCCTGCAGCCCTGCAACCTTTCTGAAATTTGAACTTGTTCCTCCTCCCCCCGTTTGCACTTGTTCTCTTGTACCTGTCCTGAAATTTTACTTACACCACTGAATCCCTCCCCTAATGTATTTCTCTGTTTGTTTGTTTTTTTGCCTGGATCAAAGGTGTATGGAAAAAAGATCCTCTGTTATTTGTTAAAATTGTATTTTCTGTATATTTTTGTATCTGATAACCCATGAAAAACCAAACCAAATTGTATTTGCTCTAGCATCCCTCCAAAAAGTTGTTCTTGACCCCTCTATCCCGCCAAAAATTTGTACTTGCACCCATGTACATCTCTGAAATTTGTACTTGTACCCCTGCACCCCTCCCAAAATATGTACTTGTACCCCTGTACACCTCCCAAAATTTGTACTGCACCCTGCACATCTCCTAATATGTGTACTTCTACATCTACACCTCTCCCAAAATTAGTACATATACCCCTCTACACCTCCCAAAATGTGTACTTGTTTGCCTACACCACTCCCTCAATTTGTACTAGTACCCCTACTGTACCCATCCCAATTTTGTAGTTGTACTCCTACACCTCTCCCAAAATGTCTTTATGTAACCTCTGTACACCTCCCAAGTATCCCTCCCAAAATTTGTACTTGTGTCCCTGCACCCCTCCCAAATTTGTACTTCCACCTCTGTAACCTTCCCAAAATCTGTACTTGTACCCCTACACCCCTTCCAAACTTTGTGCTTGTACCCTTTCATCCCTTCCAACATTAATGCTTGTACTCCTTCACCCTTCCCAAAATTTATACTTGTACCACCTCATACCTCCAAAATGTGTACTTGTACCACTGCACCCCTCCCAAAATGTTTACTTGTACCACCTCATACCTCCAAAATGTGTACTTGTACCACTGCACCCCTCCCAAAATGTGTACTTGTACCACTGCACCCCTTCCACAATTTGTATTTGTACCCCTGCACCCCTCCCAAACTTTGTACTTATACGCCTGCATCCCTCCGACAATTTGTACTTGTACCCCTGCACCCCTCCAAAAATATGTACTTGTACCCCTGCACACCTCCCAAAATTTGTACTTGTACCCCTGCACACCTCCTAAAATTTGTGCTTGCACCCTCCCCAAATTTGTACTTGCAGCCCTCCCAACATTTGTACTTGCACCCCTCCCAATGTGTGTACTTCTAAATCTATACCCTTCCAAAATGTGTACATGTACTCCTGTACACCTCCCAACATGTGTACTTGTACACATACACCACTCCCATAATTTGTACTAATACCCCTGCTGTACCCCTCTTAAATTTGTAGTGGTACCCCTACACCTCTCCCAAAATGTTTTATGTGCCTCAAAACTTGTTCATGTACCTCTACACATGTTCCAAGCATCCCTCCCAAAATTTGTACTTGTGTCCCTGCACCCCTCCCAAATGTGTACTTGTACCCCTACACCCCTTCCAATCTTTGTGGTTGTACCCCTTCATACCCTTCCAACATTTATGCTGGTACTCCTTCACCCCTCCAAAAATTTGAACTTGTACCCCTGCACCCTTCACAAAATTTGCACTTGTACCCCAACATACCCTCACAAAATTTATACTTGTACCACCTATATACTTCCAAAAATATGTACTTGTACCCCTGCACACCTCCCCAGATTTGTACTTGCACCCCTCCCAACATTTGTACTTGCACCCTGCACACCTCCCAATATGTGTACTTCTAAATCTATACCCCTTCCTAAATTTGTACATGTACACCTCCCATGTGTACTTGTACACCTACATTACTCCCAAAATTTGTACTAGTACCCCTGCTGCACCCCTCTTAAATTTGTAGTTGTATTTATTTGCAGCTTGTGCTGAACCAATCCCCATTTGAGAATCAAGACCCTTTTCTTTTCTCCCCCATGTTGACAATCTAGTGGCCACAGTTAGCAGAGGAGTACACGCCCTGTACCGTAACCGGAACAATCTCACTGGGGATGCTAGACACCTTATTGTGGCCAGCTCCATTCTGTCACTTATAAATTATGGCCTCCATGTCTATGCAGCTGCCTATGACACGATGTTAAACAGAGTAAAGCTGATCTGTAGTAAGGTGTGCTGCTTTGTACTTGGTACAGATAACCACACTCATAGCTGCACCCTTCACACACTCACTAACTGGCTACCTTTACCCAGCAGAATAAAGCTCCAGACCTGTTTGCTATACAAAAAGACACTCCTGGGCCTTACACCCCTGCTTTAACAAATTGCTCCTGCATCATCTCCAACCAATAAAACACCAGGAACATGGCCAGGAATGCCCTTAAGCCTCCCTTCTTGTGTACGCAGCTGGGCAAGTGGTCATTTGCTGTGAGAGCTGCTAATTGGTGAAATGAACTGCCTGATACACTGCTGAATCTCCTAAAGATTAATCATATTTAAGAGTTCTTTGTGGTCTGTCCTTGCAGTCCAGAGCAACTGCAACCATTACACTATTTTATTCAGTTTCTCTCTGTACATATCCTATGACTTTTTATACAACAATCTGTATGGATTTGTTCAAAACTACTTGCAATTTTTCTGTCTTAAGTGTTTTGAGCTTGACTGGAACTGCTTATTGTACTTGAAATGTTTTCTGTGACTATGTATTTGATGTGGAAAATTTGTAAATGAGCACCTGTGCTCAAAGGTAATCTGTGAAGTTTTCAAAAAATGAGTAAAGTATATGAAGGAATAACCAGCTGACATGGGTGGTTAAGTGCCAAGGCCGAAGGCTACTCATATACTTTGGCAAATTGAATGTTACTACTATTATGTGACTTGGAATTTTGAACTCAGGATTTTAAAAGGTCTATGTAGCTAAAGTAGAACATGCCTTTGTTTCACTTTTTTCTGGGACTAAATTGATAAACTATGGTGGATTTGTCTGAAATGTGGATTACCTACTGTGGGTGTGTCTGAAACGAGGATAACCTACTGTGGGTGTTTCTGAAACAAGGATAACCTACTGTGGGTGTGTGGATAACCTACTGTGGGCATGTCTGAAATGTGGATAACCTACTGTGGGTGTATCTGAAATGTGGATAACCTACTGTGGGCGTGTCTGAAATGGGGATAAGCTACTGTGGGAATGTCTGAAATGTGGATAACCTACTGTGGGCATGTCTGAAATGGGGATAATTTACTGTAGGCATGTCTGAAATGGGGATAACCTACTGTGTGTGTGTCTAAAATGTGGATAACTTACTGTGGGTGTGTCTGAAATGTGGATAACCTACTGTGCGTGTGTCTGAAATGTGGATAACCTACTGTGGGTGTGGGTGTGTCTGAAATGTGGATATCCTACTATGGACATGTCCAAAATGTGGTTGTAGTCTACAACTACATTTTGGACATGTTCACAGTGGGTTATCCACATTTAATAATTAGTGGGGTATTAAATGACAGCTTTCCTGTGTTCTGATTGGCTGACAAGAGATACTTCTTGTATAACTGTAAATATACCCAGCTTGAGGGCTAACCAGATAACAAAGCCACTTATCCTTCAGGTTGGTGGCTTTATTACCTGGTTAGCCCCTTCAATGAGTGTATTTTCTTGTATACCACACTTGTCTAGTATTTATTCTAGATATGTAGATAGATAGTTAGATAGATAGATTGATTATGTGGGACAACAAGCCTTGTAAATTAAGTATTCCAAATCTGAGAGCCCCATGGAGAGTAGGAGGTTTTAGCTATACTTGTCAGCAGAGTTTTCATTGGGCATTTTTGTTAAAACAAGCAGCTCTCTGGTTTAACAAGGACAGCAGGATCTCTTGTCCTCTGTGGTTACACACAGAACAAGCATCTCTAAATCCACACTCACTAATAGATTTTTTCTTTAGACTGCTTCCCACCTACCTTAAAACTCATCCAACTTTATCTTCAACAATTTGGTTATGCAAAAGCTTAACTAAACAAACTCTGACCAGAGCCAAAAGGGTTGCAGCCAAGGAATTTTGGGTAAAAATATTCAATATTTGTTTTCTAATATTTTTACACCGAATTTTCAACATAGCCTTGTTATGACCCCGCCTCATGAAGAAGGACAGAGAAAATATTCAACTCCTGGCCTAAAGGTAATTTCATGCAGGGCCATGAAATCACCTTTTGGGCTGTAAAAAAATATTTTGGCCAGGATTTGAAAAATGACAGCTGTCACATTCATGAGGTGCTGTAAAGATATGACTATGTTGTAAATTTGGGGTAAAAATATTGAAAATTACCAAAGTGACAAGCCTACATTCACAAACTTTAACACAGGCTCATAACATTATTGTTTTTTTAAAAAATATTTTTATACCACATTTTCAACATAATCTTCTTATGACCCCACCTCATGAACAAGGGCAGAGAACATTTTCTACTTCTGCCCACAAGGTGATTTTGCACAGGGACTGCAAAATCACCTTTTGGGATGGATTTATCTAATGTCAGTGCAATTGTTCATGGGGCGGGGTCCCAAGAAAGGCATGTTGAAAATTTGGGCCAAAAATATGCAAAACTGCCCAAGTTATGCCACTAAGTTCAAAACCTTATTGAAATACATTGAATCACATACCTGTTTCTTCAGTTCGTTGTACAGCTTTGAAGAGTGAAGACATTTCCAGAGAGGATTACAGTGTTAGACCCTAGATAGGTAAGTAAGTGCTTGGGGGGTGGTGGGTGCTGAGTGTGAGGGTTGGGTGGAGGGTTTGCAACAACTGCAAAGGACATTGATGGATGGTTTTCTTTCTAGAGATGAAAAAAAAATACGGAGGAGCCACAGTGTCATTATTATGTTTCTGGGGAGGGTGTTGGGTGCTGAGAGAGAGGGTTGGGTAGGGTGGATATGTGTGATTTAAATAAAAAGGAAATTGGCAGTCATGGCGGAACACAGCACAGTCCACAGTGACCAAGATGGCCACCGCACTACACTGTGTATACACTAGCAGTCACACCAGTGCAATACAGTTTGGTGGCCATCTTGAACACAGCAGAGTGTGCCGTGTTCCACCATGACTGCTGAAAGACTCAAAAATAGTGCAGTGGGACTGCCAATGCAGACAGTGAGTGAAACGCTTCATGGGTGTGGAGGTGACTGTGTGGCAACTCCAACATGTTGTTCAGTTGGAAGGAATGCACTGCCTGCTTTTTTCATAGCAAGAGATCTGCAGGGCTACACCCACTGCAGCCCTAAAAACTACAACTTGACTGAATTCCATATGAGCAGACAGAGTAAAGGCCTATGGCACATTCATAAGGTAGAAAAATGGGCAGACTGAATGGGTCTTGTGGTCCTTATCAGCCGTCAACTTCTATGTTTCTGTGTTTCTATGGAATATGGACTAACCCTAGATTCACACACAATGGAAAACAATTTAAAGACATAGTTTGGCATAAAGCAGGAATAATATTAATTAATGACCTATTAGACACAAATACTAAAGAAATGCTGTTCTTTACTGATCTTAGAAAAAAAATACCATATTCCTAGTCTCCACTTCTGGTTGTTCCTTCAATTACAGGACCAAATTAAACAATAATTCTAATATCTCGGCAGAAGACACCAGGAGAAAGGACTGCTGTGTGACTGGACTTCACTGCTGGGACTAAAGTAGAAGAACTTTTGTACTTGGACCTTTAATTTAGGGTAAAAAAAACTAACATACAAAACAAAAAAAAAGTGTGTGTCTGTCTGTCTGGGTTAACTGAACTGAATGGGTATCTGAACAGTTATAGGTGTAAATATCAGGTGATTGAAAGGACTTAACTGCTGTGAGGTTTAAATTACTGGTAGAAAGATCTAGTAAGTAGGGGGAGTGGCTTAGCTAGAAGGAAGCTACATTTAAAGACTGCCTTAGAAAGATTCTGCTAATATCTTGGCAGAAGACACCAGGAGAAAGGACTACTGTGTGACTGGACTTCACTGCTGGGACTATATTGCCCTCCTTCCTTCCCCTCCACCCCCTACCCAAAGCTAGTTCTATTTTTATAGGCACAGGATTTGACTGACAACAGGAACTTCCTGTTTGGGAGCAGGAAGTGAGTGATCACAGAACCACCAAAGACCCACCATCCTAGAAGGGCAGGAGTAGCTCTCCAGCCCCCTCTAGCTGCTGGAGGTCTGCCTCTGAGCAAGTAAGTGGTCCATTGAGAAATATAGGATATTCTTGTCTCAGAACAGGACAATCAGGAGCTTAAAGGGCACACAGGCAGAAAGTAAGGAGAGAGAGAGAGAAAAAAAAACAGAGGAAAGAGTAAGGATTGAAAACAGTTAAGGGGCCAGAAATAAGACATGATTGGAGTGGTGCAGTGCAGTGGCTGTGAGCAGCAGTCTTCCGGGAGACGCTCTGGAGGATGCGGTGTTGTCCCATCTGCAGGCACCTCTGGGCTGAGGGAGGAGGTTGCTCATCTCCAGGCTGAGTTGACCAGGATTTGTGGGACCTCCTCTTCCATCCAGGGACCACCAGTGCCACTGCCGTTGCCTCAGAGGTTGCCAAGAAAGAGGGCAGTTGGACCACAGTGGGCTCAGGGAGGGTGAGGGTGGTGGAACAGAGGCGCATCCTCCAGTTGCACGTCCTCCACAATTCCTATGCCATTCTGGCAAAGTGTGGTTCCTCTATGGAGGCACCCGAGTGGAGACCAAGGAGGATGCTGGAACCTCCACAAAGGAGACCCACAGGAGGGTGGCAGGGACCCTGCAGGGGAAGGAAACAACTCCTGGTGGGGGACTCCATTGTTAGGAAGGTAGAACTGGGGGAGGAAGGGGAGAGGGAGGTAAGGTGCCTGCCTGGCGCCATGGCTTGGAGGGACAGGGAGTGAATCCTCAGGATTGCCAGAGCAGCTGCACAGGGGAGGGAGTTGGATGTCATTGTCCACCTAGGGACAAATGATCTGGCTAAGAAAGGGATTAGAGAAGTGCAGGAAGAGTTTGTGGAATTGGGAAGGGGTCTTAGTCAAGTAGCACGCAGTAACCTTCTCGGAGGTGCTGCCCATCTATGGCATAGGAGAGACTAGGTGTTCTGCACCATGGGATTCAATCAGTGGTTGAAAACTGGTGTGGAGCTCAGGGATTTGGCTTCACTGGGGACTGGGGTCCACCTGGAGTGATGCAAGCCTATACTGGCATGATGGGCTGCATCTGTCCGGGAGGGGAACCAGGATCCTAGGTGATAGATTTAATGCTTCATTGGCAAGCTTTTAAACTAGCCAAGGGGGGAGGCACTGGAAAGGAGCAGGGAAACTAGCTCCCCAAAAAATCACGGTAGTAAGTGCGGCAAACACCAACATAGAGGTGTCAATTGGGAGAAGGGCAGGGGTAAATGGAGAAAGTGACAAAGGCAAGAAGGACAGGGATGGGGCAAAAGGGAGTAAGGCCATCAGGAAATGGAGGGTAATGAGTACCAATGCCCATAGTCTGGGCAACAAGCTCCTGAGCTGGTGGCCTTGATGGAAGAGGGATGCCTGGATATCGTAGCAGTCACAGAAACATGGTACACAGAGAACCATGACTGGGATGTTAACATACCAGGGTACATAACCTACAGGAGAGACAGGCAGGGGAGAAGAGGGGGAGGAGTAGCTCTCTATGTAAAGGAAGGGATAAAAGCAACTGAACAAAAGAGTAAACAGGGAGGAGAGGAGGCACTGTGGGTCACCTTGGAGACTGGAAAGGGCACCACAATCCACACAGGGGTTGTGTACAGACCCCCATGTCAGGGGGGGAATGGACAAGGATATGATAGAAGGCATTCTTAGAATGGCAGAGAAAGGGGAGATACTATTGATGGGAGACCTGAATATGCCAGATGTTAACTGGAACACATTTGCTGCAGCCACAGCCAAGAGCAGGGCCATTCTTGATGCCCTACAGGTGGCAGGCATTAGACAGCTAGTTTCAGAACCCACTCATGAGGGAGCAATCTTAGACCTCATACTCTCAAATGGGGACAGTGAGAGGATCTCAGATCTAGAAGTGGGTTGCCATCTGGGGACAAGTGACCATCAAACAGTGTGGTTCATGTTAAACTCAGCTACAGAGTCAAGCCATACAAAAGTGAGGGTACTGGACTTTAGGAGAGCTGACTTTGGCAAGATGGGAGAGTGCCTCAGAAAAGCACTAGCAAACAGGCTAGAAGGAGGTGTGGAGCAACAATGGGGAATCATCAAAACTACCATCACAGAGGCAACAAGCCTTTGTGTGAAGCAAATAAACAAATCAAATGAAAGAAAAAGCCACTATGGTTCTCAAAAGAGTGGCTGTGAAAGTCAGAAGAAAAAGATAGCATTCCGGAGTATAAGGAAACACAGAAGGAGCAGGACAGAGAGCTGTACCAGTTAAGGCAGAAGGAAGCAGGAGGGAAGTCAGAATAGCAAAGGCCCAAACTGAGGAAAAAGATAGCCAACCATGGTTAAGAAGGAGGATAAAACCTTTATAGGTACATCAGCGAGCGTAGAAAGACAAAGGGAGGGATAGTGAGGCTGAATAGAATGAACTGCTGGGTGGGCAGAGGGGGACAGTGAAAAAGCAGGGATACTGAACGAATATTTCTGCTCAGTATTCACAAAAGAGGAGAGGGAAGTGCCTAATCCAATTAACAGAAGCACTCTTGATAGGGGGGTCGATCCCAGTCCTTTCACAGAAGAAAGGGTTCTGCAAGAACTCCTAAAACTGAAGGTGGACAAAGCAATGGGTCCTGATGGAATTCACCCAGAATTCTAAAAGAATTAAGGAGGAACTAGTGAAACCACTGGCTACTCTTTTTAATAAATCATGGGAGGATGGTGTGCTACCCAAGGACTGGAGGAAGGCGGATGTGATTCCCTTCACAAAAGTGGGACCAAGACAGAGGCAGGAAACTACAGACCTGTCAGTCTGACCTGTGTAGGGAAAGTGATGGAGTCACTTCTGAAGGAAAGAATAGTTAGTACCTAGAGGCCAGTGGAGCACAGGACCCAAGGCAGCATGGATTCACAGCGGGAAGGTCATGTCAGATGAATCTAATAGATCTTTGACTGGGTGACCAAAGTAGTAGACCAGGGAAGGGCTGTGGACATGGTCTACCTAGACTTTAGCAAGGCATTTGACACAGTCCCACACAAAAGACTAATAGTCAAATTAACCAGCCTGGGAGTGGGTCCCAGGGTGGTAGCCTGGGTAAAACATTGGCTGCACAACAGGACACAGAAGGTAATTGTAAATGGAGTCCACTCTGAAGAAAGAGAGGTTACTAATGGGGTACCGCAGGGTTCAGTATTGGGTCCAGTCCTTTTTAATGTCTTCATCAGTGAAATTGCAGAGGGACTGGAAGGAAAAGTATGCCTTTTTGCAGATGACACAAAGATCTGCAACAGGGTTGATACACAAGGAGGCATGGAAAGGATGAAAAGGGACTTGGCAAGGTTGGAGGAATGGTCAGAAGTATGGCAGCTAGGATTCAATGCAAAGAAGTGCAAAATAATGCACCTGGGAAACAAGAACCCAGGGGAAGAATACACAATGGGTGGGGAGGTAGTAACAACAACAAAAAAGAAAAGGGACCTGGGGGTAATCATATCAGATGACCTTAAGGTTAGCAAGCAATGTGAGAAGGCAGTAGGGAGGGCTGGGGTATACTGGGATGTATAGGGAGAGGCATCAGCAGCAGAAAACAGGAAGTTGTTATCCCTCTGTACAGACAGTTGGTGAGACCCCATCTGGAGTACTGTGTCCAGTTCTGGAGACCCCATCTCTGCAAGGACATAGACAGGATAGAGGTAGTCCAGAGGAGGGCAACTAAAATGGTGCAGGGTCTGCAGGAGAAGCCGTATGAGGAGAGACTAAGGGAGCTTAATATGTATACCCTTGAAGAAAGAAGGGAGAGGGGGGACATGATAGAAACTTTTAAGTACCTCAGTGGAATCAACAAAGTCCAAGAGGGTAGCATCTTTCAGAAAAAGAGACTTGCAAGAACAAGGGGACACAATTTAAAGATAGAGGGAGGGCGGTTCAGGGGCAATGTGAGGAAGTATTTTCACACAGAGGGTAGTGGATGCATGAAACAGCCTTCCTGAGGAGGTTGTGGGGTCTAAAACTGTGGGAGAATTCAAGAATGCATGGGACAGACATAAGGCAATTCTTGTGGGGGGTAGGAAGAAATAGGCTGTTGGTTAACTAGGATCTACAGCCTATCCTGTAGGTAGGGAAATGGGCAGACTAGATGGGCCAAGCGGTCCTTATCTGCCGTCAAAGTCTATGTTTCTATGTTTCTAATACACCAATCAAACATTATATGACTTCTCAGCTGAATCCAAATGGATTCAGATTCTAAAGGTAGCCCATCTAAGAAAAGGATCTTATTCACTTTTCAAAATCATCTCAGTCTGCGATATGTCAATTATGTTAACTACCAAGACTGCATGGGAGTTAGACCTTAAGGTAAACATTTCAGATCAAGAGTGGTAAAGCACATAGAAAAATGCCTATAAATGTAGTAGGGAAGTAAATAGGAGACTTATTCAATTCAAATTACTCCATAGCTACTCCTATTCTCCACAGAGGTTAAACAGAATTGATAAAAAGACCCAACATGTCGGGCCCCACAAGCTTCTTTAGGACACCTTTTTTGGTTTTCTCACAGAATAATATCAAGAGGGGGAGAAATTCATGCCGTGTGTCAGAAAATTCTGGAAAAAGACATATCTTTTTCACCCCTCATTCAGACGTTGTATTTGCTCAAAATTTAATAAAAATCTTAAATTGTAAAAAAAAAGATAGATTGATAAATCAATAGATAGACAGACAGACAGACAGACAGACAGACAGACAGACAGATAGATAGATAGATAGATAGATAGATAGATAGATAGATAGATAGATAGATAGATAGATAGATAGAATGAATCGTAAAATCCAGATTTAGTCTTTGCCGTATTGGTCCTTGTAAGAACAGATCCAGAAGTAAATGATTTGATATCTTTTATTTGACCAACATAAATGTAACAAAAAAAAAAAGTGCTTTAGCTTTCAGACCAACCCAGTCCTTCCTCGGAAGCATAAACAACTTACACTTCCGAGGAAGGACTGGGTTGATCCAAAAGCTAAAGCACTTTGTTCTTTTTGTTACATCTATGTTGGTACAATAAAAGGTTTTAAATAATTTGCTTCTGGATTGTAAAATCCAGGCATTCAGATAATTTGTTCATAACAGTATTTCTCTGGAACAATTATTATGCTCTCTGTCAACTGAAATTTTAAATAATTGAGATTTCTAACTTAGATCAGTCACAGTGCCATGACTCAAAAAGATTACTTGTAAAGCAACTACACTATTAACATTTATATATTTATATACTGATTTATAAATGTATATAAACACTTATAGCTGACATTTTTTTAATTATGGATAAGCCTGTATCAATATTTTGGCCCAACTGTTTATCCTGTCCAGTCTCTGTTCTGCACAACGTCTGACTGTACTGATGCAGTGTGGACCCTGGAAGGGTGCCACAATACAAATGTAACCCCCCTGTTACCCGGGGTTACTAGAATCTCAGTAAGGCCTAGTGGTAGGCTGGGAAGGCAGCTTGTGAAACTCCAGTTAAAAGGATTTCACACTGTCTCACTCTGTTCTCAGTCTCAGCTGAGACTGAGGGATGACATCATTTTAGAACCGTCGCAGCTGCATAAGCCACACTGGAATGTTGCAGTTGGAGGTTAGAGTAGAACGTTGGGGAATTTGAAGTCAGTCTGTGTGCAGTCTGAGTGAGAGACTATAGTGCAGCAGAGTGTGTGCAGGCTCTCAGAGCTTTAAGCTCTGTTTTAGAGCTACTTTTGTTTGTGGTGTGTGTTTCCACCTGAAGAGGAACACAGGAACTGATAATTAAAGTGGTGAAGACCGCTCTCAATGGTTCAGAGCCCCATCCCTGCGGGGATGGGGGGAAGGTGTCAGCCTGTTTTCCAGGGGGGCCCCCCCTGGGTCCGGCTAAGGGAAAAAAGCTGCCTGTCTGAGTTGTGCTGAGGCACCAGAAGCTCCGTAAGAGATTCCTTGTGGAGGAAACGCCTGTGGGGCACCTGCAACCAAAGGGTGAGTTCGCTCTGAAAAAGGGCCAAGTGTTTTCACCTGAAACAGAAGGAAACTAAAGGGACTGTTACTATGGGGTCAGGAAAAGACAGCCAAGTACAGTTGGAAGATGTGGGGATTGGACTGCTTAACTCAGTGGGGGGTCTAAAGTAATGGACAAAGCCACTTATAAGTATGTTTAAGGCCAGCACAAAATGGAAAGAAAGAATGTGTGGGGATTGGACTGCTTAACCTGTGGGGGGTCTAGAGTAATGGACAATGCCACTTATTTTTAAGTATGTTCAAGTCCAGTACAAATGGGAAGCAAGACAAGTAGATTGAATGTGAAATACATTTAGTAAGAATCTACACAGCAAAGTGCTAAAGGATGAGGTGTTTACAGTCCAGAGAAATGGCCGAGTATGAATTGTGGGAGCGAGAGGTGGGAGACCCCCCATCAGTAGTAACCAAATTCACCTCTACGGATTTGCTCTGAGACACCTTTTGCTTTCCCTCAGGTACTTGGCAAGTGCCTGAGGAAAGTACCCAGACGTGGGATTAAAGAGGAGGATTCTCTGATGCAGCTGAGGTGCTCTTAGGTGGTTTAGGGAGCCACCAATAAATGTTTCCATGAAGTATGGAAGGTGTCCAAGTGGCTGGCAAGGGAGCCAAGCCAGGGAAAACCCAAAGTAGTGTACAAGTTCGGGCAGTGTAACCCAAAGCAGCATACAAATCCAGGCTGTGTGCCCAGTGTGTTGTAGAGCCTGAGGGCTAAAGTGATGAGGATGTGTTCTGGTCTCCTTTTATCTGCATTACCAGAAGTGTAGCCCCGTGGGGGTCCATCTGTGCTTTGTTTAGTCTGTTGGATGTGAATAAACGCCACACTTTAGAATCCCACTTCTGGTATTGGACATTACAGTTATTGCTTCCTGTGTTCGGAGTTACTTGAGTGCCCCTGTTCAGAGTAGCCAAACTTAGCCTATGTGCCGAGTGACCTATTCCTCCCCAAACCCAGCTCACCTGGTAGAGCTGTCAGATGGAAGTGGCATACAGGGTAGGAGTTACAAAAATGGAGGCACTGCTGAGGATTTGGGTTTGGAATTTAGGGAGGAATGTAAGAAAGGTTGCTTGGGCAAAGGGCTAGCATTTTGGTTATCTGGCAGTGGGTAGCCCAAAAAGCTGAAGCAAGGTTAACTAATGTGCCGCTGTGTGCTGTTGTCCATGTGCTGCTGTTAAAATGCCAACTGTTTACCAAGGAGCAGTAAAGCCTGAGAGTGTATGCCCTTGTCCTGCATCAAATTTACAGCATTTGCCAGCTTTTAAAAGTGTTGGTGACAAAGAAAAGTGTGGAAAACTGCGGGTAGCAAAAGGAAAATTGTGCCCTAGACGTTGGAAATGCTTTCTTGTGAACTGAGTGACTTGTTGTGTTAATGGCCATGAAAAATGGTTGAAATGGGCTCCCACCGTGGAGTCAGTTGAAAAAAAAAAGTGTGGTTTTGCAGTTTAAATTTGCCTGCTCGACGGTCACCTTGAGGAGAAGAGCACTGGAGAGGAAAGAGGCTCATTTGCGTGGCATCGAGTGATTGGTGAGACTGCAATCAGTCCCGCCCCAAGCCAGCTCTAGAGCAACTGCCCAGCATTTGAGAGGGAGAGTGAGTGGAGTGTGTGTACTGGCTTGTTAGGAGGAGTGTTGCGGTGACTGAAAGAGCTGTAAAAAGTTACAAAAACTGACTTTTCTGTTTAAATTCAGGCTCAACCCGCATCTCGATCGACTGGATTGTGCGTGTGGTGTTCAGAGGGACAATCAACAGGACTGTCAACCCGCTTCTTTCCAGAGGCCTCCAAAACTGGCTGCAGGCCATTTTCCATCGCAGCAAACAGCTACTGATAACAGTGAGTACCAACAGAAATAATTGCTCAAACTAAGTGATTTTGCCAAAAGCCAGCTGAATCTGTGTGTAGCAGTGTAATCACTTTGCAAATAAGGACTGTGTTAAGTTTTTACCAGCAAAAGCAAGCATTTTAAGCCATCGACTGTGAATTATAGGTTCAGCATCAGTATAAGTTTCAAAGCCATGAGAGAGACTGTGAGTTGTATCAAGATATGCAGCAAGAGCTACAGGCAATCCTGTGCTATGAAATACTGAGGCTTTGAGGGACTGTGAGCTAGAGCAATGTCTTCGGCAAGTGAAAAGTCCATGGTAAATCATATAAATGTGCTAGGAAAAAAACAGTGCAAGTCTGTGCAGTCTGAGCAAAGTTATCAGTAGAGTGTGTAAATCGGATGCGCAGTGGCTTGACCCAATTTCAGAATGTTGATGCGTAGGAGTGCTGCCACCGCCATTACAGGGTGGGGTAATAATGTAAACACAGCAGCAGAGGAGCCATTTTTAAAGAGAGAGAGAGAAAGTTTTCAGTGAACTAGGACTTGAAATAACAGTGAGCGTTTGTTTGTTTTTCTCTGCAGTCATGGCTTCAGGACCAGCCCGCTACCCAGATCATGCCCGGACTGTGGTAGCAGTAGAAGTAAACAAGTTAAGGGACATTGAGAGATGTTACTACGGGGGATGACTGCCTCCTCATGTGGCGATTCCTGGATATCCAGTGCAAGTATGTTTGATGTGCTTAAATGCTGGTAGGGACATCTTCATGGTACCTCACTGTTCTGGAAGCTTAGAGAAATATGGTTTATTTAAAGCGCCCAAGATTCGTTTGGCTCCCACATGGACAAAAGTTCTAGAATCTGTAGTTGGCAGCACACAGCACCAGACAGAGCCTGTTGGAGAAGGCCCCTCAGGGGAGTGTGGCACAAAGCTAGAGGGTGCAGATTTAGAGACAGAGCAATGTGCTGATGTTTCAGATTCTGAGTCGCAGAGAGACATCTAAGGAAGAGCATCAGTAGACCCATAGACAGTGGGGCCTAGCCCAAGTCTCATAGGTGAAGACGAGATGAGGGTAGCCTTTGAATGAGAGGTTTTGACCTCCACACCCAGCGAAGAGTGGATAGTCTCAGGAGTGAGGACAACTGCTCACTCCTGGGCACACATTCTCAGTGAGGAAGAAGAAGAGGGGTAACCTATGTGGCCTTGTGAAAAAGGAACTGGTATACAGTCTCAAGCTCTCACCTCAGAGGAATGCATGGAAGAGAGTGGTGATGCCACTGCCCTGGCTGTGCAAGAAGAAGCTAGGGATCCATATGTTGTCTCTTTGAGAATGTGTAGCTGGCAGAACCAGGACTGACTGTCCCCAAGCCAGGCCAGCGATCTCAGGTTGACCAAAGCTAGTAAAGAGGAAAGACTGGTTCGTAGGAAGGCAAATGAAATCTATGGGATGTCCTCTCCTACCTTTCCTCGGAGAGTCTGGGAGGAGATTGAACAAAACAGGAAGTCCTGGATTTGGGCAGAAGCAATGAAATATGTGCATCCTGGTGCAAACAAGTATGTCAAGCACAGAATGTTTCACAAAAAATACAGCCAGTGGAAAAGAGGCAGAACACTGTTAATGGACACTGTTCTATTTGTGGATGGAGAGGGACGTGAAACCTTTCGCAGTGTGAATTATGAGCTCACAGACGGGGTAATAATTCAAGCACCTGACCTGTTGTGCTATTGACCACAATGCAAAGACCTTCCTGCGAATGTGCCCATTCCTACC
The DNA here is from genome assembly GCA_016271365.2 of Neoceratodus forsteri. Lineage (NCBI taxonomy): Eukaryota > Metazoa > Chordata > Ceratodontiformes > Ceratodontidae > Neoceratodus > Neoceratodus forsteri. The sequence goes on along the minus strand of JADMNL010000028.1, from coordinate 172,946,901 downwards.
AAATGGAAAGCAGAGCAGTGGTAGCTAGTGCTGTCATTCCAGCCATTGCAGTACCTATGTTGTTCTGCCGGTATGGACGTCCAGGACTCAGGTGCCCCACATTCATCAGTTCTACAGTGTACTGACTTTCCAGAATCAATTGACTGGCCCACCAGATGACTTCAGATCCAGAGAGGACACCATCCCACCTGTATCCTGATTCATCACCTGGTAATCGGATGACTTCAGACCAGCTGTTCTCCTTTTTGTTCCTGTTCCAAGGTTCCATCTCCAGAGATGACATCAACCCAGCAGTTTCCGGATGTGCCCTCCTGTCATTCCCAGAAGATGCCCGGAAGGCCTACAATGCTGCGTGGAATAAGTGTACATGGGCTATCAGGAAAGCCAAAGCTGACCACTATCAGACCACCCTCACCGCCTCCTGGGGGTGCGCCCGTACCTTCTGGGACAAGGTCAAACAACTGAATGGGAACACTCGCTCCCCTCCCCATCCCAGATTACCACCAACAACACCACCATCACAGACCCCGCTGACATTGCAAACCTCCTCAACACCGCCTTTACTGACCTTAGCCCTATCCTCCCCAGTAACTTCTTTGATCAGCCACCCTCCATCGCCCATGCTTCCACCTTCGTAGGGTAACTACCCAGGAAGCCAGACTGCACCTGACCCGTGCACTAAAAGGCAACAGTCCCAGTGACATCTCCCTGGATCACAAAATTCTCCGGTTGGTCCTGGATCAAGTCCTCACCCCACTCACCAGCCTTCTTAACAAATCCCTCTGCCTGGGACAATTCCCCTCCTCATGGAAAACTGCAACGGTTACTCCAATCCATAAAGGGGGTGACAGGTCCTTAGCTGGGAACTATCGACCGATCTCCATTCTCCCACCCCTTTCCAAGGCACTGGAAAAACTAGTTGCTGGACAAATATCTGAATACCTGACCAAATACAACATCCTCTGCCCTGAACAACATGGCTTCCGCGCAGGACACAGTACTAGCACTGCTCTTATTGAATTCGCTTCCTTCCTTCACTCCTCACTGGACGCTGGCTCCCTGGCGGGAGCTGTGTTCCTTGACCTATCAAAGGCCTTTGACACGGTCTCCCACCCCCTACTACTGGAAGCCCTCTGTCACGCTGGTTTTGCCTCTGGACCACTTGCTTGGTGCTCCAGCTACCTATCCACCCACTCCCAATGTGTCAAAATTGGTGGGACACTTTCTGATCCACGATCAATCCACTCAGGGGTTCCACAGGGCTCCATCCTGGGGCCCCTTCTCTTCTCGCTATATCTTAACTCCCTGCCCAGTGCTTGCCCTGGGAAAATTCTGCTGTACGCAGATGATACCGTCCTCTTTGCCACTGACCGTAACCCCTCTTCCCTCCAGGTTTCCCTGTAAAGTGCCTATAATGGCGCTGAAACTTGGCTTAAGAGCATAGATTGGTCATAAATCTTAAAAAATCTAAAATCATGCTCTTCGCCCACCCTCAAAACAAATCTTCCAACTCTCCTCTCCGTATCCTCTCCAGCTCTAAACAACAACTGGAGCAAGTCCACTCCTATAAGTATCTAGGGGTCACATTTGACTCAGCCCTCTCCTACCATGCCCACATCGAAGCACTCGCTTCTGTAACCAATATACGACTTGGTATCCTGTACCGCTACAAAAACTGTCTCCCCCCTGATGCCCTCCGGCTTGCAGTTACATCCTCCATACTTTCCCTGGTGGACTATGGTCTACCTGTTTACGGTGCTGCCAACATGACTGCCCTCAACAAAATCCACCTCCTCCTAAATAAGGCATGCAGGCTAATCACAGGGGCCCCTAGGCTCACTCAAACCTGCCAACTTTATGACCTTGCAACAATGCTTGACCTCGACGAATGCCTGCTTTACCAAACGTGCCTCATCGCAAAAAAAACCTTACTAGGACTTTCTCCTCCTGGGCTGACTTCCTCCCTCCTCCTAGCCCAGCCCCTAGTCAGCACCCGGACCTCCTGCAAAACCACCTTCCTGGTTCCTCGAGCTAGGACCTCACTTGGACAGAGATCTTTCTGCCATAGAGCCCCTTCTTGGTACAACACTCTTCCTCGGGCCATCACTGAAATCCCCACCATCTCCACTTTCAAAACTGCCCTCAAAAGCGAGTTGTTCAGCAAGTGCTGTTGCACCTGTGCTTAACGGATGCTCAAACCCCCCTCTGTCCTGACAATGCCCTCTGGGCAGCTCCGTCCCCTCACCTTCTTATTTCTACAACTACACTACTGCCATGATCCCGCTGCCTACTGTTTCGCTAATGACAAGAACGAACCGTGTTTGCATTACTTATGCTGCGTGTTGATGCCCAACTAATATCCTACTCTGTTACCATATGGATCAAACCTCCGTCTGTACTTCTCCTGTATCATGCCTTACGCTTCTTGTAATCTGATATTATGTGACCTGTTTGACTGTTTTATCGATTTACCTGTAATGCTCCTGTCTCATGCCTTACGTTCCTGTAATCTGACACAGTTAAGCGGTTTGGCTGTCTTCACACTGCAATGACATACCTTTATGCTGCTAAACCCTGTATTTTTACCGTGTTTCGATTATATCAAAACTTGCTCTGTATTGCACTACCAATGTTTTGCTGTATCCATGTGCCATTTTTGCTTGTCTCTTTATGCTCATGCTCTCCTACGGGATGTATTCTGTTTGCTGTATTATCTGTGTTATCTTCCATTGCTGACGAGGTACCTTTGGAAATGAGCCTCTGGCTCAAAGGTTGTAAACTGATTGCAATATAAATAAATAAATAAATGTCCGCCCAGCTGTATCAGAAGAATGCTGCCAGGGAGAGTCTTAGGCTGAGGACCAGGTTTGGTGCTGTTTTCATTCTACAAGGGACTAGTAAGTCCAGACTTTTCTATTCTTATGACATTGCAGTACACACCCTACACTAGCAGACTCCAGATGTTTGAACTGTCCTCAAAGACTCTCCCCTTCAGGACTTTGGCCTGCTAGAACTGTGCTTCACCGGGCTCCAGCCCAGGAGAGACTCTTTAATGGACTTGCCTTCGGGCACTGTGGTCACTAGATGGGACTTTTAGGGCACTCCATCCCCCAAATATGGTGTATTGTAAATAATGTCATTGTTTTCTACTGTTTTCTAATGTTTATACTGTTTTTTCCACTTTTCTAAAAAAAAAATCTTTTTGGGATTCTCCAGTGGTTTAATGGTAGGGGTTTAGATAGACTGTGTATGCAGATTAGGAGTGTGTGTTGTCTTTCTTTTTCTTGCAGGTGTTCCTGAAGAAGATAGAAGAGAAGACAAGAAGAGGAGGAGGAGGAGGGACTCATCGGAGTCCCTCACTAGTACTTTAGAGTGTAGTATTTAATGTACTGTTGCTGTTGTTACTGTGTGTAACTTTTCCTTCCACAGGTATAGCAGTGGGGGAGTGTGACAGTAATGCATTGGTATGGTATTAGCTCCTGGTGTATGTGTTGCATGGTGTCCAGGGTGGAGGCGGTCCTCTCTTTGTTTTGTTTTGGGAAATCTGAGTTAGAGGCAGACAGGTGTTCCCTAGATGGCTGGGGGGATAGACAGGCTGTGGTTCTGAATGGCCGTAGGGGATGCAGTGCTGATCTATTAGGGCAATGCTCTGGACAGTTCTGCCACTAGGTGCCCATAGTTAGCGGGTAGAGTAGAGGCTGATATGTCAGCCAAAGGCCTCTAGACCCTTAGTGTTGCCTGCCCGTGCTAGCACATGGTAGGGGAGAAGGTAGCGCTACCTCCCCGTAGTCAACACATAGGGCGAGATGGCATAAGCCGGGTGATTAATGACTGCGGACAGTCATTTTCCTGGCCCAGGGTGAGTGTAACCCCCCTGTTACCCGGGGTCACTAGAATCCCAGTAAGACCTAGTGGTAGGCAGGGAAGGCAGCTTGTGAAACTCCAGTTAAATGGATTTCACACTGTCTCACTCTGTTCCTAGTCTCAGCTGAGACTGAGGGAAGACATCATTTTAGAACTGTCGCAGCTGCATAAGCCACACTGGAATGTTGCAGTTGAAGGTTAGAGTAGAACGTTGAGGAATTTGAAGCCAGTCTGTGTGCAGTCTGAATGAGAGACTGTAATGCAGCAGAGTGTGTGCAGGCTCTCAGAGCTTTAAGCTCTGTTTTAGAGCTACTTTTGTTTGTGGTGTGTTTCCACCTGAAGAGGAACACAGGAACTGATAATTGAAGTGGTGGAGACTGCTCTCAATGGTTCAGAGCCCCATCCCTGCGGGGATGGGGGGAAGGTGTCAGCCTGTTTTCCAGGGGCAACCCCCCTGGGTCCGGCTAAGGGGAAAAAAGCTGCCTGTCTGAGTTGTGCTGAGGCACCAGAAGCTCTGTAAGAGATTCCTTGTGGAGGAAATGCCTGTGGGGCACCTGCAACCAAAGGGTGAGTTCGCTCTGAAAAAAGGCCAAGTGTTTTCACCTGAAACAGAAGGAAACTAAAGGGACTGTTACTATGGGGTCAGGAAAAGACAGCCAAGTACAGTTGGAAGATGTGGGGATTGGACTGCTTAACTCAGTGGGGGTATAGAGCAATGGACAAAGCCACTTATAAGTATCTTCAAGGCCAGCACAAAATGGAAAGAAAGAATGTGGGGACTGGACTGCTTAACCTGTGGGGGGTCTAGAGTAATGGACAATGCTACTTATTTTTAAGTATGTTCAAGTCCAGTGCAAATGGGAAGCAAGACAAGTAGATTGAATGTGAAATACATTTAGCAAGAATCTACACAGCAAAGTGCTAAAGGATGAGGTGTTTACAGTCCAGACAAAATGGCTGGGTATGAATTGTGGGAGCGAGAAGTGGGAGACCCCCCCATCAGTAATAACCAAATTCACCTGTACAGATTTGCTCTGAGATACCTTTTGCTTTCCCTCAGGTACTTGGCCAGTGCCTGAGGAAAGTACCCAGACGTGGGATTAAAGAGGAGGATTCCCTGATGCAGTAGCGGTGCTCTTAGGTGGTTTAGGGAGCCACCAGTAAATGTTTCCATGACGTATGGAAGGTGTCCAAGTGGCTGGCAAGGGAGCCGAGCCAGGGAAAACCCAAAGTAGTGTACAAGTTCAGGATGTGTAACCCAAAGCAGCGTACAAGTCCGAGCTGTGTGCCCAGTGTGTTGTAGAGCCTGAGGGCTAAGGTGATGAGGATGTGTTCTGGTCTCCTTTAATCTGCATTACCAGGAGTGCAGCCCCATGGGGGTTCATCTATGCTTTGTTTATTCTGTTGGATGTGAATAAAAGCCACACTTTAGAATCCCACTTCTGGCATGGGACATTACAGTTATTGCTTCCTGTGTTCGGAGTTACTTGGGTGCCCCTGTTCAGAGTAGCCAAACCTAGCCTATGTGCCGAGTGACCTATTCCTCCCAGAACCCAGCCCACCTGGTAGAGCTGTCAGATACAAACGGCATACCAGATAGGGGGTACACAAATAAAACTAACACCCTATTTACTTCCCTACCTACAAAACTCACTATCTACCTACTTCCCAACCTACCTACCAAACTCTACATCTACTTACCTACCTACCAAACTCCCTGTCTACCTACCTACCAAACTCACTATCTACCTCCCTACCTACCAAATTCACTATCTACCTATCTGCCCACCTACCTGCCAAACTCCCTATTTCCCTTCCTCCCTCCCTGCTACCAAACTCCCTATTTACCTACCTCTCTACCTATCTACCAACTCCCTGTCTACCTCACTACCTAACTACCAAACTAACTGTCTACCTCTCTACCTCCCAAACTCCCTGTCTACCTCCCTGCCTACCTACCTAACTCCCTACCTACCTACCAACCTACTTACAAAACTTGCTGTCTACCTCCATATTTACTATCAAAGTCCTTGTGTACCTCCTTACCTACTGACCAAACTCCCTGTCTACCTACCAAACTCACTATCTGCCTGATTCCCTCCCTACCTACCAAACTCCCTGTCTACCTCCCTACCTATTTACCAATTTCCAGTTCCACCAAAGTGCTTCAGCAACAAAGTTGTCAAAATCCAGTACAGCGATGGGCGAAATTTTGACTGTCAAACTTTCGCCCATCACAAAGTTACTGTTGGAGTTGATACGGGAGGGGTGAAAAACCAACAAAACTGGTGCTGGTGTACAGCAGGGCCATTACAGCGACAATCTCAAATTGTTGATGTAATGCTCTTTGCTGTAAAATAATCACTGCCACAATGGTATACGCCAATCTCCCTATCTACCTCCCTCCCTCCCTACCAAAATCCCTGTCTGTCTCCCTCCCTACCTACCAAACTCCCCATCTACCTCCCTACTTATCTGCCTATCTTCCTACCTACCTGTCAGCATGGCTCAGTTGGTAGCACATCCACCTCTGGGCCAGACGGTCATGGGTTTTAGTCCCATGCCGGGATTGGTCTCATACCTAAAATGCTGGCTTCTGGGTGCAGTACTTGGGGGGTGCTGTACTGTCAGGGTGTGCTGTCCTTTGGATGAGATGTTAAACCAAGGTCTCTTCTGCCTATCTCTGGTGCTGTCCAGGTGGAAGTAATAGAACCTAAGGCACTTTACGCAAAGAGTAGGGGATTTCCCTGGTGTCCTGGCCAACATTTCCCTTTCCACAAAACCAGTTCATGCAATAGCCCAAGGCTGTGTGTGGGTGTTGATGTGTAAAATGGCTGCCACTACACATTCAGTCACTTCACTACCAGTCTAGCACTGCCTATAAAACACTTTGTGATACAATGTGTATGACAAACACTATATAAATACTGATTCTTCTTCTTCCACTACTACCTCCTTACTTAGCTACATATAGACTCTTGTGTGTCACTTTGTACATTTTTCACAAGACAAATTTTGAAGCATGTGCTTTGTTATTTACATCAAACATTTCGTCAGTGTCTATTGGTCATTTACAGGGCTTGAGCCCCTTTTAATTAAGAAGGCGGCTAAAACTGTAGCCAAAATAGATAATTCACTAACAGCACTAAGAGCTGACATCAGTAAAATCAAGCACCACACAGATAAATTGGAATTGGGTCTTACCACACTGATGGAGCAAATGGACCGACACGATCGTCTCCTGCTGTTCCTCATGGCAAGAGAGAGAGGGAACTGATGAATAAACTAGACTACCTGGAGGGGAGGGAGAAGCAGGCACCAAAACTTGAGGATATATGGAATTCCTGAAGGTGCAGAGAAGGAGGCGAGAGACCCAATTATTTTTCTGCAGAGGGTTCTTAGGAAAGACTGAAGCTCCCAGACAACTTTGACCTATCCATGGATCGAGCACACTGCTCTCTAGCACAGAGGCTCTCTAACCCTGATGCCTGCCCAATGTAGTTTGTCAGGATGACTACCTACAGCAGCAAAGAAGAAATACTCCACAGGGCATGAAGAATAAGGTCCATTATGCATGGAAAGGCTAGACTCACCATTGATGAGTATACCTCAAAAGTGCAAGAGGCTAGATGCACATTATGGCCAATATTAAAGCAGGTGAAGGCACAAATGTACTACCCAGCATGCCTGAGAGTTGAGACCAGTAAGGGCATCAAAACGTTCGTAGACCTGGAAGTAGCCTCAAAGTTCCTGAAGGAGCTTGGGAGATATTGCTGATGGGTGATCTGAATATGCCAGATGTTAACTGGAGTGCAGTTGCAGCAGCCACTTCCGAAGAGTGGGGTTATTCTAGATGCCCTACAGGGGGGCATGCCTTAGACAACTAGTATCGGAGCCCACTCGAGAGGGAGCAATCTTAGATCTGGTTCTCTCAAATGGAGATGAAGAGAGGATCACAGATGTAGAAGTGGGTAGCCAACAGTATGGTTCACAATAAACACAGCAATAGAGTCAAGCCATACAAAGGCAAAAGTATTGGACTTTAGGAGGGCTGACTTTGCCAAAATGGGTGAGTGCCTAAGGAATGCACTAGCAAATGGGCAGGAAGGAGGGGTGGAAGAACAATGGGGAATAATAAAAACTGCCATCACAGAGGTAACAAGCCTTTGTGTGAAGCAAATAAACAAAACAAAACGATGTAAGAAACCACTATGGTTCTCAAAGGAAGTGGCAGTGAAGGTTCAAGAGAAAAAGAAAGCATTCAGGAAGTACAAGGAATCACAGAAGGAGCAGGACAGAGAACTGTATCAGTTAAAGCAAAAGGAAGCTGGGAAGGCAGTCAGAACAGCAAAGGCCCAAACCGAGGAAAAGATAGCCAACTCAGTTAAGAAGGGGGATAAAACCTTTTATAGGTACATCAGGGAGCGAAGGAAGACCCAGGGAGGGATAGTGAGGCTAAATAAAGGGAGAGAGGGTGGGCAGAGGGTGACTGTGAAAAGGCAGAGATACTAAACAAATATTTTTGCTCAGTATTTACAAAGGAAGAGGGGGAGGTACCTAAAACAAACAGTAAAACACTCTGGATACAGAAGTTGATACCAGCCCATTTACAGAAGAAAGGGTTCTGAAAGAACTCTTAAAACTGAAGGTGGACAAAGCAATGGGGCCTGAAGGATTCATCCCAGAATTCTAAAAGAACTAAGGGTAGAACTAGTGACACCACTGACTACCCTCTTTAACAAATCATGGGAGGATGGGGTGGTACCCGAGGACTGGAGGAGGGCAGATGTGATTCCCCTTCACAAAAGTGGGAGCAAGGCAGAAGCAGGAAACTACAGACCTGTTAGTTTAACCTCAGTGGTAGGGAAAATGATGGAATCACTTCTGAAGGAAAGAATTGTCGAGTATCTAGAGGCCAGAGGGGCACAGGACCCAAGGCAGCATGGATTCACAGCGGGAAGGTGATGCCAGACAAATCTGATAAATTTCTTTGACTGGGTGACCAAAGTAGTAGATCAGGGAGGGGCTGTGGACATGGCCTACCTAGACTTTAGCAAGGCATTTGATACAGTCCCACACAAAGATTAATATACAAGTTAGCCAGCCTGGGAGTGGGTCCCAAGATGACAGCCTGGGTAAAGAATTGACTGGAGAATAGGACACAGAGAGTAATAGTAAATGGAGTCCACTGAAGAAAGGGGGTTACTAGTGGGGCACCGCGAGGGTTCAGTATTAGATCGGTCCTCTTCAATGTCTTTATAAGCTTTACATTGCAGAGGGACTGGAAGGAAAGTATGTCTCTTTGCAGATGACACAAAGATCTGCAACAGAGTTGATACACAAGGTGGGGTGGAAAGGATGAGAAGGACCTGGCAAGGTTAGAGGAATGGTCAAATGTATGGCAGCTTAGATTCAATGCTAAGAAGTGCAAGGTAATGCACCTGGGAAACAAAACCCAGGAAGAGTACACAATGGGGGTGAGATACTAACAACAACAAAAATGGAAAGGGACCTGCGGGTAGTCATATCAGATGACATAAAGGTGGGCAAGCAATGTGAGAGGGCAGCAAGGAGGGCTGGGGGGATACTGGGATGCATAGGGAGAGGCATCACCAGTAGAAAACAGGAAGTTATTATCCCTCTGTACAGACAGCTGGTGAGATCCCATCTGGAGTACTGCGTGCAGTTCTGCAGACCCAATCTCCGCAAAGACATAGACAGGATGGAAGCTGTCCAGAGGAGGGCAACTAAAATGGTGCAGGGTCTGCACCAGAAGACATATGAAGAGAGACTTAAGGAGCTTAGCATGTATAGCCTCGAGGAAAGGAGGGAGAGGGGGGACATGATAGAAACTTTCAAGTACCTCAAGGGAATCAACAAAGTCCAAGAGGGTAGCATCTTTCAAAAAAAGAGGTGTGCAAGAACAAGGGGACACAATTTGAAGATAGAGGCGGCTCAGAGGTAATTTAAGGAAGTATTTTTTCACAGAGAGGGTTGTGGATGCATGGAATGGCCTTCCGGAGGAGGTTGTGAAGTCAAAAATAGTGGTGGAATTCAAGCATGCATGGGACAGCCATAAGGCAATTCTAGGGGGTGGGGGTAGGAAGAAGTAGGCTGCTGGTTAACTAGGATCTGCAGCTTATCCATTAGGTAGGGAAATGGGCAGACTGGGTGGGCCAAGCGGTCCTTATCTGCCATCAAATTCTATGTTTCTATGTTTAAGGCTTATCAAGCATGAGAAAAATACCCATTTCATGTTCCGAGACTACAAAAGCAACAATCAAAAAGGCCTTCACCTTTGTTTCACAAAAAAGAGAAGCAGCACACAGAAACTGGCAAGCAAGGAAAGTAATGTATTGCAACATGAAAACTCTGCTCAAACGCAGAGCCAGCACCCCCCCCCCGTGCTCCGTGCCACATTTCCTTGCCCCCCCTCCAGTGAGGAAGTGTTAAGAGTGTCAGGCATGGCTAAAAAAGGGCTGTGTCCAGTCCTCCTCCTCATTAAAAATAAACACCACAAAAAAGTGCTAGGGGTTTTGGCTCAGTGACTGAGCTGAGTTTTGATGCAGCAATAAATTTGTTTCTTAACTTACCAGTTTCTGTGTGCTGCTCTCTTTTTTTCGGAATTCTCTTGTGGCAGGTAGCTTAGCAGTAGCCGACTGTGGAAACTGTTGACTTTGCAGTTTTTGTGCTTCCGAGATTTCTTGGGGTTCCTTTGCCTTAGTTTCACTGAGCAAACAGAGTTTCCTCCTGAAAAAAATATTATTGGAGGAAATGCATGAGATGTTAACATTCATGTACTTTAAGGGATACATTCATGCCCAGTGGTCATCATAGTTTGAACGCCCATGAAAGGCCCTTTCAAAGAAAGTGTTGAGCTCACCTGTAGCTGGAAGCATTCCAGTGCTGCAGACAAATGCAAAATGTATTTCTTCAGCTTTATTTCTCCAACGCATGCAATCATTGTTAGAACCTTGTGATGTCACTGAAGAACAGACTGTGCCCAACTGCACTGAGTCAAGCACAGCTTGTTCCTTGAAGACATCACCATGTTCCACAAATGGCTGCAGTGTAGTATTAATATTGAACCAGCTTTGTTGTCTATACCTCAGGAGTGCTTCCAGCTACAGGTGAGCCTGATACCTCCTTTGACAGAGCTTTCCATGGGCTTTCAAACTATGGCAGTCTCTGTACATGAATGTTTCCCTTCAATTTAAAGTATTTATTCATAAAAGGCCTAGTTTTCTATCACAATTAAATGTTCTTCAAATGGGGTGCAGTGAGGCTTCCCGTTGTGTTGACCAAATGAAATTGCTTTACTGAGAACATTAGATTTGCACGGGGGCAGAAACTCAGTCTCATGATGCAAATGAGGTATCCGTGATGTTACTGCACCTAAACTGAGTTGTGCAGAGTAACGGCGCACATTACAGGCTCACACATGTCTGTGCATGACACTGTGTCATTCACAGACATGAATGAACAAATCCATCATGAAAACTTTTCCACCCCACATGCCTAAATCATACCTTCAGCCACCTTGTGAGACTGTCAGAAACATTTGTCAGTCTGTCCCTTGACTCACAGAAACATAAAAACTGAATTTGTCAGCGGAAAAAGACTGCTTGACCCACCTAGTCTGCTCTGAAGTTCCCTGCCTAGTCTGTTGGCCATTGGCCTTCTGCCTTCCAGTTCAGCCAGGTTGTGCGTTTATTCTCTAGAAACGCACGCCCTCTTGTGGGTTATTGCTTGCAAGACCCCTTGTTGATTGGGAAGTTAATATTCCATTAAAGCAACAAGCCATGTTAAAATGGTTTTATATACTTCCAATGCAATCCTTTGCAGCCTCTGATACTTACCCTGGTGTTCATTTTTGTTTACAAATTCATTTTTTGTATTCTGTAACATCTCCCACGCTTATGAAAATTTGTGTTTGGCTGTATAAACTGTTCTCAGGTTCTACCTACTAAACCTCTACAAAATCTTTTTACCTCAGTGAATTATGCAATTCTGCCACTGGGTGATGAATAAGTAAGTAATAAGTTACGACAGGGTGTACATTATAGGATTTTAAGGCATGCCCAAGGGGTGTAGTAAGGCACGAGGCAGAAGGCCTGTGTCCTTATGACCCGGGAAGGACATTGAAATCCTATGATATACACCCTGGAGGGGCTTATTACACTTCTAAAATAGCTTTAATTAGTTTTTTTGGGGGAGGAAAATAAGATTTGGCACCTGACTGTGCGTTTATAAATATTTAATGCAGGGACAGGTGATGTTTCTTGGCCAATGTAATTTCTAGATTTTTTCTTGCCACTTTATAATTAATAGTAATCAAAGACTGCAGTTTGACTATGTAGTTTAAAATGGATGCATTTCTGCATTGTCCTCTTCTTTATCCTTTGACAGAAAGGAAAAAAAAAAACAGAAAGAACAATTTATTCATATGATGACTTTTTCAACCCAGTGCATGTGATATTATAAACCACTGAGATGACACACAAAGACATATATTCTATTTGGCCTACCCCCATGAATGTAACTTAAGAATTTTGGATCACATTGCTTTTTGGATTATCTGACTTTTGACAGCCTTCCAGGACTTGGCAGCTTTGTAAAAATGCATAAAACAAAATGAATACAACAAAGGAGGCAGTATAGCGCAGTGGTTTAAGGCTCTGAGCTACAAACCTAGAGACATGGGTTTGAATCCCACAGCCCCCACTTGCATACTGTGAGACCTCAGCAAGTCACTTAACTTCCGTGTGCTCCCAGGTCACACCTGTAAACAAGCCTCAGCTTAGTGTGTCTCTTCTGGTAAAAATAAAATAATGTATTAACATTGTAGAACCCAAGTATCCTTCTGTGAAAACAGAATAGTATTTTACTGATGAAAAGAACTGAAATAACTTGTGCCGGACTTTCTCCTAAGTAACTGTGATCCACACTGCCATTCTAGTATAAAATGTGCTCCTTAGGGTCTGTACCAGAAGAATGGGAAAATAATTTTAACAGTTTGTCAAAAACCTCTTTCATAGATAAAATACATATGGCATAAACAGAAATGCCATTATTAATATTAATGCTGTCCCTTCCATTTTGTCAAGGCTAATTCCACAGCTGCAAAGGCAGCTCTCTCTTATCATGTCTAATTTGTGCCTAACCCCAGTTTGCTAGGCATACAGTGCAGTTCCCTGTGAACAGATATATTTGAGAAATACCCATATTTCGTTTTAAAAAGCAGGTTTTTAACCAAAATGTAGGACTACTTCACTTTTAATCAGAGCATGTTATATAGTACATTTATTTTTTTAATGTATACATTATTATAGTGCATAGTTAGGGGTTATTGTGCACAGAATTCATGGAGCTCAAAAACCTTATTGTGCAAATTCTATCATTAACTGCAGCTGCGCTTCCCTCATGCTAACTCCTGCTACCTGGCTTCATTTTCTGCCCACTATACCTCAGCATTACAGTAACCACAGTTTAAAAAAAAGACACGTCAGCCACGTTTTCTTTTAACCATACACTATTATAAATAAAATATGGGTGCTCATACACAACTCACCTTGTGTTTCCATCTCAGGGTTCGGATACCTGCGCATGGACCTCTCAAGATTCGCTTTTGAGGTCCATACGCTGGTATCTCAACCCCTCAATGGAAAAACAGGTTTGTTGTGTGTGGTCACCCATACATTATTGCTTATATTTTAAAATAATGCAATACATTGTACATCTCATGATGGGCACAAAGAACAGATTACATTCCTTACATTTTCTTCACCATAGTAGAGGCGAGCCCCATTCTGGTGTAACAGCATATTCAAAAATCTTAGCATTACAGTATTAATAATTCCCAAAAAGAAAGCAACCACCATAAGCTACAGCAGTCAAACATTGGGCATCTGTTTTTAAAATAAAAAGTTAATCATATTTTAGTGGTATCTACAACCAGTGGAAGTTGGTATGTCCCCCCAAAAATTTTCCCTAACAATAACTGTACTATCTTAGATCCCCCATTAGAATGATAAACTCGTAACAAGTTTACATTATGCTGTTACCCCCTATCTGAAAGAGGGAATACATATGTGTATTTCATTTATGTTACAAGTTTTGGCCAGGAATGACACACTGAGTTGAAGCGTGTTTCCAGCTGCATCCTGGGAGCACAGGGAAGTTAAATGAATCACTCATGGTCACACAGTATGCCAGTGGTGGCTGTGGGATTCAAACCCAGTTCAGCAGGTTTGCAGCTCTGTGCTTTTAACCACTATGTTATACAGGGTCAGACTGGGATACAGCGGCCCACCTGGAAAGTGGATGCTGGTCCCACCTCAAAAATCAGTAAATGAGAACAGATGGTGACACATTCTTCTCAGTAATACACTGACATTTGTTACACTAGCTCTATGTTTGCATCTCAGATTTACTTCCAGCACCCAAACTACCCCATTTAATTAGAAAATAGATCATAAATGCAAAGATTTTCAGAGTTCAGAAGGTGGCCAGTTACCCAATATAGGAGGCCCACCTGGAAAAATTATGCTATACTGCCTTTTCCTCTAAATCTCACTTCATTTAAATACACTCAGTGGAATTTGTTGTATAAATGAGCATTGTCTTTAAAGGTGACAGGAAGCAGTTTTTACACCTCTAGATGCCCTCCAGTTGTCCTTTCAGTGTCTACCTAATATTATAACACGTTTTTGACTTTTTTTGTTACATTAATATTCTAATTTTGTTGCCTTTGTAACTACCCTGAGTCTCTTCCTCCTCAGTAGTTGCTGCTGTCTCTTTTCATACTACCTGAACATTCTATGACATCAATAAACCATTTCTGGGCCATTCAGATGAATAGCATGGAATGGGAGTTACTGATGTCATAGAATATATAAGAAATATGAATAGAGAGAGCAGTATCTGGTGAGGAGGGTGGAACTCTATGTATGTCTGAGGGCACACCATAGCTACATAATTTATCAAACATTGGTCAAAGCATATCAGAATACATACTGTAACTGGCATGAAAAGGAAGATGGAAGGGCAGTCAACTTTGTAAAAATCGTTCCTACCTACTTTAAAGATGTGCAGGTCTTAACTAACTTAAAACTTTTCTTCAGTAAAGCTGTTTGTCTCCCCCTCACCCACCCAGCCCCTTTCAGGCTCTGTCTACACAGCCCTGTCACCCACTGGTATAGTGTTGCTGCAGCAAAACATTTACGGTGAAGACCATTACAGCAACAACAATGACAGGTCACTGTAATGGTTGCACGGGACCCCGGGCACTGCTTCTCCAGGTCTTGCACCCCCCCAAAAAATAAACTCTGAACTGAGTTGATTATATTAAAGTCCAGGGAGTGCAGAGGGCACAACTTCCCACTAACAACACACTTGTATTTATGATGGCATAATGCCACCCATGATCGCGGTCAACATAATGTCATCGCTGTAAAGCCATTTGACAGATTTTCTGTCGAACCGGCATCATAGAACCTCACCTACCATCTCTGGGGCTTACCTCTCCTTTGGTATCCTCCAGGAATTGCTCCTCATGGTGGTGGTGGGGGGCAGGGCTGGCCAGATCCCCCTCTAAAACACAATCCAGAATTCACTCTGGAGGAGGTGCTTAGTCGGTGGTGCAGGGCCTGCAATGGACCAAACCACCATCAGTCTCTGTTGGGGGTTTTCCACCTTGTGTTTCCTCCCTGAGCCACCCATCATTCAATGACATCAGCACCGGAGCATGTGGAGGCATGCATCCACTTCTCATCTGACAACAGCCCTTCCCCTTTGCTCACTCCTACTGTACTTTCCTCATACTCTGCTTGGTGGCAGGCTGGGAGCCATGCTTCTTGATCTTCTCTCCCTCCTCCGGCCAACCTCAACCCAAGTCCACTCACTAACTAAAAACTTTAAAGCCAATTTGAATTGCTATACACTTTTGGACTCACCTATACGATTTCTGGAGGAAACTAGCAATGCTTCTTTATATGTTGGTTATGTAAACCTCAAGTGCCATTTTGCATCCCATGATGAGCAGCATTTTATAATACATTTTATAGCAACTTTCAAACAGCATTTCAGCAAATGATCACTCCCATCTGCACAAAAGCTTAGTTTGTTTTTCTGTTCAGTGCCCCTGGCATACAGTAATTAAAAAGGAAGCAAAAACGTCCCAAGACACTGAATCAACTCATAGGTATCAACTCACAGCCAGCGTTCACAGTCCCAATATTATTTATCCAGATTGGTCCCACTGTTCACTCTCCTTTGTCTGATTGTGCTGGACTCCTCTTTCAAATTTCTTGGTGATTTTCATGGTGAGTTTACCTGATTTTGTTTATATCAGAAGGGCGGTTGGACATTAGGGAGGGGGAAGGGACCACTGGACTATCAGGGCATAGCTTTTTTACATATAAGAGGACGTGACTGGTGAGTGGGAGGGGGGAAGGGACCGCTGGAGTACCAGGGACATGGTGTTGTGGGTCAGGGGAGGCCACCTTGCACTACTTCTGACAACCACTAGGGTTGTGCGGTGTTAAAAGAAGGTTTTCCTCAGCAGTATTTTCTCCATGCAAGGGAACTCTGCAAAAGGCCCTTGCATGGAGAAAATGCTTTGTGAATGGGACTGTACTGATATGCAGGTCCCCCCCCCCCCATTTGCATTATGGAACCCTCAAACCTTTGCCCCATTTCAAACCCAGTTTGTTGGTGGAAACTGGGCTTTTGTGAATACCACAGTGGGGAAACCCAGTTTGCACGGCACAAACTGGGTTTGCGATGGGGCAAAGTTTTGTGAATCTAGCCCAAGATGCATGATGTATAAATACAGTATACAGTCACCATTGCTGACAACACATTATAAAGTGCTATGTGTATTTTTTGTGTGTTGGTACATTGTAGTCTCTGATGGTGGATGGTGCCAGATTGATATTTTTTGGTTCAGCTTGTATCCTGTTACACACCCAGCAGTGTGGTGGCCTTGTGTGTTTTCATGTTTGCTTGCATGCTTGTGCAAGAAACATAGTGCCACCATATGAGTTTTTATAGGTGTGGCGCCCCCACTTCCAATGCCCTCAACATTTTTTGCAGGCACGGCCGCACTGTACCAATGAATATCCCAGCTGTGTATGACAGCAGTTCAGATTACATTGGTGTACAGTTGAAAGAAAACAACTGCTACAATCAGTGGTGGAAACATGTAGGCAATTTGCATACTGCCCTGCCATCAGCAGTATGCAAATTGCCTCCACGTCAGCACCGCTGATTGCAGCGGTGGTTGTGTTTGTGCACCGAGGGGGGTGCCCAATCCCCCTTGGCTCATGCACACTCCCCCCCAAGCACACTGTATGTCCGATGGGGGTGTCCGATCCCCATCAACGCCAGTGCTCCCCTCCCCCAAAAAAACGAACTTCCAGGTGCCATGCTGGGAGCCCACTCCAGCTTGGCAGAAGTCCAGCGTCCTCATGTGTCACCCCCTACACTGTATGGCTGACGGGGATATCCAATCACCTGTTGGCTCCACTGCCCCCACAAAACTTCTAGTTGCCATGCTGGGAACCCACCCCAGTGTTGCAAAAGTCCCACGTCATTCATGTGAAATAAAAAAAAAAAACTGTAACAAAAGAAAACGGTCCCTCATTGACTGTCTTGTCCCCTCCTGCAACCCATGCCCACCCTCTGCGTATCCCACCTCCCCACACACACCCTCACCCCATACTTACCACCAGAGGCTGGTGCAACGATCTTCGGTGGAGCGGGAATACATCTGCACTCTTCAAAGTCAACCACGAACTGAAGAAATGCTGGTAAGCTGTATAATGGCATAAATAGGGTTTTTTCAACTTTGGTGCATATCTTGGTCATTTTTTATTGTTTTTTATTTTTGCACTACATTTTCAACATGGGGTTCTTGGGACCCCATCTCATGAATTCAGTGACTGTCATTTGGTTATTTGGTCCCGAAAGATGATTTCACGGTCACTGTGTGTAATCACCTTTTGGGACTGATTAACAAAACGACAGTGTCATTGTTTATGAAGTGAGCTCTCAAAAAGCCTATGTTGCAAATTTGGTGAAAAAACTCCAAAAAATGACCGTGTTACGAGCATGTGTTGCAGTTTCCACGCACACTCGCAAATTTGTGAATTTGTAACATTTTCACTCCAGATTTTCAACATTGCCATTTTCTCACACCTCTTTATGAACAGTATAGCTGTCATTTTTCACATCCTGGCTGAAATGTGTTTTCGCACTTCCGGCGCAGAATAGCACAGTCACTGGGAAATCAGTGTTTGGGACATATTAAGAAAATCACAGTGACACTGTTCATGAGCAGAGGTCCTAAAATGCCAATGTTGAAAATTTGGTTACAAAAGTCCATAAAATGACTGTGTTATGAGCGTGCATTGCGCAGTTTCTATGAACCCTTGTAACTTCACAAATTTGTAATATTTTCACTCCAGATTTTCAACATTGGCATTTTTCCACACATTCTTATGACAGTACAGCTGTCATTTTTCACATCCTGTCTGAAATATGTTTTCGCACTTCCAGCGCAGAATAACGCAGTCGCTGTGGGAAATCAGTGTTCGGGACAAATTAAGAAAATCACAGTAACACTGTTCATGAGTGGAGGTCCCAAAATGCCTATATTGAAAATCTGGTGAAAAAATCACCCAAATAATTGCATTACAGGTGTGCGCTGTGCAGTTTCAATGCACACTCATGACTTCTCCAGTTTTTTTATATTTTCGCTCCAGATTTTCAACATTACCATTTTTTACACCTCCTCATAAACAGTACAGCTGTCATTTTTCACATCATGTTGAAAATGTGTTTTCGCACCTGTGGCGTTAATAGCGCAGTCACTGTGCAAAATCACCTTCCGGCTAACAAACTGATAGTGTCAGTGTTCACGCAGTGGGGTCACAAAAAGCCCATGTTGAAAACTTAGAGTAAAAATACCAAGACATGCCCAGGGCCTTAGGGTTTCTACCATAATGCCCTACCCTGTAGGGACTGACAGGCATTAGGGGTATAACTTGGGATTGTCGACAGTAATGGTGACGCCATTCCACCCCACCACCCCCCCGTAGCTAGTGACAGGCATCGAGGTGCACCTTGGACTCTTTGGCCCTAGAGTTCACACCGTTCTCCTATACTCCACCCATGTCAGCATATTTCCTTATGGAATGAGGTGAGTGTAAAGCCCAAACACCCCAAGGCACACCTCGACACTTCTCAGTGTCTGCAGGGTAGGGTGAGGTGGAATGTCGTGACCGTTATGGGTGATGACCCAAAGGCACACCCCAATGCCTGTCCATCTCTGCAGGGTGGGGGTGGAGTTGGTATCAGTGCAATACATCACTGCCATTCCTATACTGCATCTATCTAACTCCTGCACTTCCACTGCTAATGCCAGCAAGCAAACATTCGGCATTGACAAATGCTTGTTTTGTAAAGTTAGGAGGTGCTTTTTCCCCAGAGGCTGGTAAAGCTATGAAACAGCCTACCAGTGGAGCGAGTAGAGATGAAGACAATGCATGTTTTTCAAGTATGCCTGGACAATATTCTGCATACTAAGGTAATCACAGGGCATTCTGGGTAGTAGAATGGGCAGACACCTCTATAAATTAGTACATCTTTGCACAGTTTAAGAATACACATCCTTGCTTGTAAAGTATGAAGTAGGGGTATGTGAGATGGACCTAGAGTCCCTTCCAGCCTTAAAGTACAATCTTACTAAGTCTGTTACATTGTTGCTGCCCAAAAATTGATCTACACAGGCTGATTTAGGAGCACACCTATGCTGCAAATAAAAGTCCAACCTCTCTGCCCTCAAAGGGTAAATTTGGAGTCTAGTCAGCATCTCATGACACTCTTCAGTTTTCATCTTGAAGGAATACATTCCCTTTAAGTCAATTTAATGACTGATTAGTGGCTGTGATATCACTTACATGAGGTTTCCTAGCACAGGACTGGTGAAGAATTCACATAATTTTGTGCTGTATTTGTTGTGCAAAACCTAAGTTTAAAGGTATCCAAAGTTGCTACTAAAGGGAGGAAGGAAGAGGTAGATGATGATTTAAACCCCATCTCTTTCCTCCACAATATTAGAGCAGATGGTGCTTCATTGCAGAACATCAGCTTCTCTCATTGCCCTCTTTTCCTTTGAAAAAATTCAATACACTCAGAGAAGGGTGACCTTTAGAAAATCCCAGGGGATTGCTTGAACTCTGGAGGCTCCCATGTCTTTATGTGCCCCCTTTTTGTTTTGGGAAGGGGTGATGTTGCTTAAAAAAACAAACATTAAATAACACAATGGAGGAAAGGCACCTGGTGGTGAGGATAATTCAGCACTTGAAGGCATTGGCAAGTGTAATAAGACTAGGGGGGAAAGGTGACTAAAATGCTGAGATGCATCAGGAGGAGAATCATTTGCATAAAGATGGAGGTAGTATTACCCCTGTATAGATCCCTGATGCAACTGCAGCTCGAGTAGTGTGCAATTTTAAAGCTAACACTAGAGGAAGGAAAAGGATGCACTGCAGGTGGTGCAGAAGAGGGCCATCAAAATGATATAGGGGCTACAAGGGAGGTCTTGTGATGAGCATTTGGTAGACATGATTTTGAAATTCAAGTAGATCCACAGGTTAAACCAGTGGACAGCAGTGCGCTGGTAACAATGAGTGGTAGCACAGGCAAGGGGGGGGAATGCAATGAAACTGGGGGGTGAACAGGGAAAGAGATTCACCACCAGATGGTCCCATTGGCAGATATACTACTTGCTAAAAGACCCTGCCTTCGTGCCTTAAGGAACCACAGCTTAGGTACCTACCGGGGATCATGAACAGAGATAAGGGAGACTTTAGCTCCGAGGACCCAAACCTGACTCCCCTGCTCCCTCGCGAGGTAGAGGCCCACGCATAATTCTGCCCAGCTGAAGCAGCTCGGGCAAGGTGGGATTTGGGAAGTGATTGTGACTTTGATGCAGGAGACATGTAAAAGCATACTGACTACTGTTGCCAGACTGTAACACGAAAGAGAGTTAATGTAAACGCTAGTACTATAATTCTAACCTACCTCCCTTCTCTCCTTCCAGGGAAGCCACCTGTTGAAACATAGCTGTGTGTCCTTGCCTTCAAATGACCCACCTAATGATAGATGAGACATTGGCTCCTTAAGAGCCAGGATGCCCTATTAGGGTGCCACCAATAGCAGGATCAATCCATAAAACACCCATTGTATCCCAAACTTTAAATGTTAACCTTAAATGTAATCCTCCCAGATTTGGGGGTCGAAGGCCTGGTCCCGGTCCCCCAGCTATGAAACTGCAAAGCTGAGTAGTGCATACCAGTTTGTATGAATTTCATATTGTTTTTATAGATTGACTGTACAATATGGAAAGCTATGAATGTTTTTAAATATGTGAACATTGATGACTTACATGTATATAAGTTGAAAACTTAATAAAAATAAAAATAAAAAAAAGAAACTGGGGGTAATAATGAGTGGTAGCACAGGCATGGGAGAGAACTCCATGAAACTGGGGGTAACAATGAGTGGCAGCACAGGCACTGGGGAACTCCATGAAACTGAGCGGGGGTCCAAAAGGATATTGGGAAGTACTTTTTTATGGAGTGGTGGCGAACTGGAACAAACTTCCATAACAGATCATCTGCACTGAGACAGTGGTGGGCAGTTAAAAGGGGGGGGGGGCAAATACATGGGAAAAGTACATATACAGGAATGCAAATGTTATTAGAGTTTTGTAGTATGTTTTTGTTTATATGTTAAATGGATTGTACTATTTAAGTATTCTGTCATGGATTATATGACTTTTTTTTATTGTTTTGAACTGGACCTTGAAACATGTCATTTACAGGATTACCATGAAAACAGGGCTCTAGAGGCCCTGTGGTAAAGAAAATGTGCGTGTCAAATGAGTGCCTGTATAAATAAAAACGTGTTTACTACTACTACTACTACTATGGGGCAGTTGGACTAGAGAAGGGAAGAAATGTGGACTGACAGGGGCACAGCCTCATAATTAGGATGGCTTGGGCAGATGATTACATGGACTGATAGGCCATTATCTGCTGCTGTTTTCTCTGTACCTTCATTAATTATCAAGCATCACTGCCAAGTCTCTGTCACACCCATTTCTCCTGCATTAAGTTCCATATGGGAGGCTGTTAGTGCAGTGTACAGGGTCTAATGCACCCTTCCCCTTCCCCTTCCAGGAGAAAATAAAACCCTGAAAGAGTACAAAAAGTACAAGTTTAGTTACTCAGTGTGTCCGAATGGGACTTTTTACTGCATTTCTCATCAGCCCCATGGAGTGTAACATTTTAAACTCATGTACAGTACCACTTCAAAGCCTAGATTACCAGTCTTGAAATGAGACAAAACGGACATTTATAATCCAAGTGGTTCCTAAGAAACTGGAGTTTTGCTTGACATTGGCAGTTTCATTTACAATCCAAAAGCTAATTTTAGATATTAAACTGTTCCTGATGTGACATTAGTCTCTTTTCACTTTTCAAGTCAGAACCACTTGGAAAACAAATTCAACTCTTACATAATTGTAATGCTTAGTCTTGTACTTTCAGATAAACCTTATCAAATAAATATGAATTTGATTTACAAATGGTTCCAGAGAACTGACAGCTTACAGCTACATTCTTGAAAACAACAAGAAAAAAAAACATCCTTGTACTATAAAACAACCTGGAAACACAGCAAAATACAGCTGGAGAGCTACATGTGTGACAGTACAGGGTTGGAAATTGATAGAAGATTCTTCAGTTGGAAAGTTTTGGTTTTTTACCTGGGCAGCAAGTCAAAGCACCAGCAGCTGTTGCAGTAGGTACCAATGAATGCTTGGATTTTTTTGGGGAGGTGGTAGAGGTTGCTATTCATAGGTATCATGTTCTTTCATTTAAAAAGGTGCATGACTTGCAAAAAGGTATATTCATTTTCAACAAAAGAACAAAATGCCCATCATGTATAGGAACCCCATGCAACCCATCTCATTTTAGTGACACTGAACATAGAATAGAAACATAGAATTTGATGGCAGATAAGGACCGCTTGGTCCACCTAGTCTGCCCATTTCCCTACCTAATGGATAAGCTGCAGATCCTAGTTAACCAACAGCCTACTTCCTCCTACCCCCCCCACTAGAATTGCCTTATGTCTGTCTCATGCATTCTTGAATTCCCCCACTGTTTTTGACTCTATGACCTCATCAGAAAGGCTATTCCATGTATCCACAACCCTCTCTGTGAAGAAATACTTCCTCACATTACCTCTGAGCCATCCCCCCTCTATCTTCAAATTGTGCCCCCTTGTTTTTGCACATCTTTTTTTCTGAAAGATGCTACCCTCTTGGACTTTGTTGATTTCCTTGAGGTATTTGAACGTTTCTATCATGTCCCCCCCTCTCCCTCCTTTCCTCAAGCCTTTAAATACCTAGGGTTCTGGCTGGATAACAAGCTCAACTTTCTGTGCCACTTAAATGAAACCTTGAAGAAACTAAGACAGCGATTAGGTTTATTCTATCGCATTAAACACCTACTCACATTAGAAGCCAGAATGAGACTAGTACAAACTACATTCCTACCTATACTGGACTACGCTGACTTCCTTTACAGTCATTGCCCATCAACGATGCTAAACAAACTGGACACCCTTTACCACCGGGCTTTAAGATTTATCTTAAATCTACCCCCGTAGTACATATCACTGTCGTCTATACCAGGTTTCAGGATGGACCTCACTCTCAACTAGAAGAAAAAGGAACGCTCTCCTCTGGTTTTTTAGAGCATTATCTGATAACCTCCCCTGCATACATCTCGAACATCTTCAAATGGGCTAAAGGTTCCTATGGCCTGAGACGCTTCTCTTTAATCTGCTTCCAGATTCCTAGAGTGAAAACTACCCTTGGCTCAGCAGCAATCAACTTCTCACTTCCATCACTTTGGAACACTATGCAAGACTCATTAAAATTATCCTCACTTCCAAGCATTTTCACATTCAAAGCTCTATTAATGGATTATCTGAAGGAATCATGCAACTGTTTCAGATGCCGATGACCCCTAAGCCTCAGGTGCCACTCTCAAATCCTACACCTAAGTATCTCATCCACCCCACATTCCTAACAACAGAAACCTAGGACCTACAAGCCTAGTTCCCTTAATCCAAGATGACCCTGCTATTCTCTACCTTTTACCTATTCTGGCCTCCTTTTGCTGCCTACTCTTTCACCCCAATTTCTACCCTATTCCTTAATACCTCCTTATTTTTTATCATTTAGGTATGAGGTCTTACTCAACGGAGACTATATGGGATTGTTGTCTCTTCTCATTTCAGTATAGCTTATCATTATGTACCTTTGCATGTTAATTATGTTGACCAGTATGTATAGACCCATATTGACCAGCACCTTCATAATGTTTTTTCTTTTTTTTTTTTGCACCATTGTCCACCGTAATTGTAATCTTATGAAGTGTACTGTATTGTATTTATGCCCAGGACCACCTTGAAAATGAGCTTGCTCAATGGTGTTTATGCCTGGTTAAATAAAGTAATTGACTGATTGATTGAAGGCTATACATCTTTAGTTCCTTTAGTCTTTCTTCATATGTCTTCTGATGCAGACCCTGCATCATTTTGGTTGCCTCAAACTTGTGGTGTTGGAATATTGAGGTTCATGTTATAAAATGGGTAGCAACACCAGCCAGGTAGCACAGCAGTAGAGTTACCGCTTGCCATCCAGATGACCTGGGTTCACATACTGAGCCTGGAACGTCTGGTGCCAACTGGCAAGGTGGGATTTGGGCATCCATTGGATGCCTCCTGCCTGGGGAGGGGGGAGGGCACCTTCTTCTGTTGCATGACCCCCACCCTGGTGACCATGGAGGAGGGGGTTGTCATGCAGGAAGGAACAAGTGGTCCCTCTGAGGTGGCCTTACATCAGCACATACCCACTCACTGGCAGGTGTCGTCGAGGTTTCACATGACCAGAGTGGAGCCGGCAGGGGAGCACAGAAGGTAGGGGGGGGCTCACCCACCCTTCCGATGGCCCTGATAGGCATTTCACCAAGGCCACCTCTCAGAACCATGCCCTGGGGTGGGATAAGGGAAAGGTCTAGTAGGGAGATAAAACCCCCAGCAGCACTGGGCAGATGAAGCTGCCCTGCCCCTACCATGCCACAGCTGGGTTTCCTCAACTCCTCCCACACCTTGTTGGCTCCACTTCATGGGCCCCAATTGTCAAGTGAAGTATGTTCCTCCCAGCTTGAGGGGAACCAGGGAGTCCCACCCATAGGGGATAAGCCATGGGTTACAGTCGGGGTACCCAGAAGGTTGTTGAGCAAAGGCTGGTATTGGGTTGGATCATCGAGAGGGATGTCACATGACAGGTAGAAGGCTTGGGCAGGTGGAAGAAGGTCCCAGCAGCTGGCAAAGCAAAATTGGGGGGCAAAAACAGAAAGTAAAAAAAAATGGGTAGCAACTTTCCTGCTTCTGGACTGGCCAAATAAAATCCAAGGCCCATATGTAGAGCACACGTATATCCAGGGCCCCTAGTTCTCCATGGCACTTCAATCCTGTTTTCTGCAACATTTCCATTAAGCTTCTGTGGCAGCATTTGTTCATTCCTACGGCATTAATTTTATAATTTCTATGGCAGAATGCAGTCCTGCCATTGGCTAAAATATTATATGATGTCAGTGATGACTTCACGTGTGAAGCACAGGAGAGGAGATTCAGGATAAAGAAGGAGTGGAAGAGACCTAGGCATTAAGGGAAAACTGTTTATGGGATGAAAAATCACCAAGAACACTGAATTCCAGGGCACTACATACTGTACATTCTGCAGCATGATGCAAGTTCTGTAGAAAATAAAATGAATGTGGAACAGCTGAATTCCAGTGGCTTTGCGTATATCATAAAGTCATGTGAAAACACTGTATTCTGTGATGTAGTGTCCTAAAAAATTGAATAAGTAAAATATGGAGCAAATAAATTTAAATGGAAAAGTCAATTGACGTAGTATGTTGAATGTTATCCTAATAGATTGGCTTTATGATCAGTAGTGCGGGACATTAAAAACATATTACATGATAAAGACCATTATAAATCATACGTACTGAGTCAGCCAATCAGCACTTAGGATTTACCTGCATGTGGGGACCCTTTTATTACTATATGAGGACTTCAACAATGTTACTAATGTAAGCAGGAGCTTAAAAAGACATAGGCCCATATGTGCTCCTATGTAAAGTAATAATACTGTGTGTTCCTACCCTCAAGCATTAGTTTGTCAAGATTTTATTTTAAATCCTGCATCTTTGCACACAGTACGACATTTTCTGGTAAACTATTCCATGAGTTGACCACTCTCTCAGTGAAAAAATATTTAAGCTTATTATTTTGAAAATGCCCACCCTGGACTTGCAATGAGTGCCCCCTTGTAGCATAGTTTAGATCTTTGAATGCAATGTCTAATTCCCTACCAAGGTTTACATTCTTTATGAAATCATAATAAAATAATATGTCACCACGTTTCCGTCTGTCTTCCAAGGAGCATAGACCCAGCTTTTTAATTCTATCATTCTATGGTAAATGTTTTACCCCTGAAATAAGTTCGGTCATTCTTCTTTGTGTTCTTTCCAGCCTTATTATGTCAGTTTTTTGGTTTTTTGTTTTTCCTGTGGGGATTCCACAACTGACTACAGTAGTCCGGTTGAGGCCTCACATAAGACCTATACAAGGGCAGTATCACCTCCTCACTCCTACTCTTGATGTTCCTACGTATCGCTCCTGCTATTCTGTTTGCTTTGGAAATAACGTTGGTGCATTGCAGACCAAAATCCAATTCCCTATCTATAAGACCTCCCAGATCCCAGTCACTACTTGCCTCTTTTAATATGGTACTACTAAGAATGTATGTATTTTGTATTTTGCAGCTTTTGAAACCGTGGCATATTCCACTTCTAAAACAGGGGTTATCCACTTTGAGTATTTAAACCCATAACATGAAAACTAGAAAATTCAGTTCAAATTTATTTCACCAGGAAGAGGCTCCATTGAGCAAGCTCATTTTCAAGGGGGATCTGGATAGGACAGCATACAGTATAATTAGGTACAGTAGATTGGGTACAGTAGAATACAAAAGAAAAGAGATACAATTGCAGTGCCATAATTGACGAACAATATATACATTATACTTCAAAATAATCTATACTATATACAATAATAAGGAGAATATAATTATAGTACATTAATGGAAATACAGAATAGAGAAAAGAAATTCAATATAGATCTAGTGAGGATATAAGAGAATCTGATGCACCTATACTAGATAATTACTATTAGTCACCTGATAGAACATAATATTAAAGGATATTTAAGCTGTATATATATATATATATATATATATATATACAGTATATATATATATATATAAGATGCAGAAATGCCATTTAATGCATCAGTTAGGTTGTTCACAGTGACAAATGCAAGGAAATTCAGTGTTAGGCTTGAAAGCCACCCTTGGACCCCAGCCCACCCCCAACCAGCATCTGGATGCACGTTGGGTCAGTCGCCTAACTCTCACCCCATCACATGTATAAAGAAGAAGAGGTGTAGGAGAATGGATGAGTTAGACCGACAACCCCAATGCGGACCCCGATGCCGGTTGGGGGTGGGCTGGGGGTCCAAGGAGCTTTCAACCCTAACACCAAATTTCCTCGCTTTGTCACTGTTGAACAATCCTAACTGATGCATTAAACTGATTTTTTGCCTCTAATTTCCTTCTTTTGAGAATGAGATGATAAATAGTGAATGGATGGGTGTGGGAGCGAGGTCCCTTTGGGCCCCATCGCTCCCACAACGTGATGTCTTGTTACATAGTAACAGGAACTGCAAAGCAAATGCAAGTGGCAACCGTGACATACATGGTAAAGTAAAGAGAAATGGTAAAGCAAACGGTAATAAAAATGCAAGCGCAAAGTGACATCAAAGTGAACAGTGATGGAAACAGAGATGCAAACGCAAGCGCGTATGGAGCGCAACTGGTAACACACATGGTCATGGTACTGCAATTGGAAATGCAAATGGTAATGGTAACAGCAACAATAATGCCAAAGAAAACAGAAATGGAAACCAAAATGCAGGAGCGTAAAGAAATGCAAACCATGATGTGCATGGATACGGTACCTCAATTGAAAACGCAAATGGTAATGGTAACAGCAACAATAACACCAAAGGAAGCAGAAACAGAAACACAAGTGCATATGGAAACGCAAACCATTATGCGCACAGTCATGGTACCGCAATTGGAAATGCAAATGGTAATGGTAACAGCAACAGTAATGCCAAAGGAAACAGAAACGGAAATGCAAATACAAGTGAGTATGGAAATGCAAACCGTAATGTGCACGGTCATAGTAACATGATTGGAAACACCAATGGTAACGGTAACAGCGACGATGACGCAAAACGAAAGACACATGCAAATGGAAGATTGACCACAACGCAAATGGCAATGCACAGGTTGATACAACAAGAATCCAAAAACATAAACAGTAATGGAAATGCAAATTGTAACAGTAACGCAAACAGAAGCACAAACGAAAATGCAAACCGTAACGCACACGGTGGCGTACATGGGAACGGTGACGCGAACGGTAAAGGAAACACAACTGAAAATGCTAACTGGCACAGTAACAAAAGGACACACCCTTCTTTTCCCCAAAAACTGCATTGAAAAAGACAGTGAATACAAAGAATGTATGCATAATAATGGGCCTCGGAGTAGAAAAGGAGGACTTGGAATACTAAATTGCTTATATCTCAGGAACCATACGACGTAGAAAGAAAATCAAAATTTCATATGAATCATGACATTCCTGGCTAGTTTTGTACTTAGCCTCCATGTGGGGGGCTAAGTACTTTTCTAATGAAAAGTTCATATATTGCACCATTTCCGAGACACAGACCCTGAAAGGCGAGATGGACGCCATAGTGTTATCCTATGGGAAAAAGCATCAACTTCAGAGTGCCATAACTTTGCAGCCCTCCAATATCTTTTTACCAAACCACCAAAAGTCACATCTGCGGCATGTTGGCTGTCTTCCTTCCAAATTTCAGCCCAATAGACCAAACCGTTCCTTTGCAGCAGGTTGGCAAAGAATTCCTGTAATTTGGAGCATAGTGTTGCAAATCACTACACTTTCACAAACAAAATCACAAAAGTGTCATGAGTGCGACACTACTTTGCAATACTACTCTTTCCGGAAATTTGAAAAACATATTTCTGGGGTGTTTAACCCCAAAATAAAGACATGGCTAGCATCCTGAGGGTCTGACTAGGTAAACACAAAAAGATTTGTGTCTCTAGATGGTACCAATTTTAAATGGCAAGCATTTTTCTGATCACCAACTGAAAACAAAATGGCAGATTTGCGACACTACTAGGGCCATTTGCGACACTAAAAAGTGCATTTACGACACTGTCGAACTTTTTGTTAACTTTTCCCATTGACTTATAATGGGAACTTGTTTTTTGAATAACTTTTGAACCGTTTAATATTTTTTAATGACATCTTCAAAAGGCACATCGGGGATACTGGCCGCACTTTCCCTGAAGTTTTCAGACTGGTGGCGCAAACCATGTGACCTGTAGGTGTGAGCAAAGAGTTCACCAAAAACCGTAAATGCACGCGCAGATCTCACTTAATAACTCCACAGCTGTATATCTGACCACTACGAAAGTTGGCAGATCCCAAGATGTATGGTTCTTGATCATAAGTTCCAAATTTCAGACAAATCTGTTGAATGGTGGCAAAGTTATTAAGGTGCAAAATCTGATCCTTTAACCTTGAAAGGGCTACTCAATCCTAACTATGGTAGCACTATTGTGCTACCATAATATATTATAGTGGCACGGTAGTGCCACTATAGTTAGGGTTGAGGAGCCATTTACATGTTAAACCCAATATTTTGCACCTTAATAACTTTGCAACTGTTTGACAGATTTGCCTGAAATTTGGAATACACGATCAAGACCCATACGCCTTGGGATCTGCCAAGTTTCGTACTGGTCACATATACAGCTGCGGAGTTACTAAGTGTAATCTGCGCACACGTTTACGCTTTTCTGGAATTTTACTGTCGTCTCTACAGGTTGCACGGTTTGTGCGACCGGACCCAAATCTTCAGAGAATGTGTGGCGGGTCCCCGATGTGCCTTTTAAAGATTTCATGAAAAAATATTAAACAGTTCAAAAGTTATTCAAAACAAGTTCCCATTACAAGTCAATGGGAAAAGTTAACAAAAAGTTTGACAGTGTCGTAAATGCAGTTTTACTTTCGCAAATGGCCCTTTACTGTCGCAAATCCACCATTTTGTTTTCAGTTAGCGATCATAAAAATGCTTGCCATTTAAAATTGGGACCCTCTAGCAGCCTAATTCTTTTTGTATTCACCTAGTCGGACCCTGAGGATGCTAGCCATGTCTTTATTTTGGGGTAAAACACCCCAGAAATATGTTTTTCAAATTTCTGGAAAAAGTACTTTTGCAAAGTACTGTCGCACTTTCGACACTGTCAAATAAATTTGCTAAAGCTTTTGCAAACTTTAACAGTACTTTTCTAGGCTGTGGGAAAATGACAGCAATTCTTTGGCATCCTGCTGCAAAAGAACGGTTTGGTGTTTTGGCCTGAAATTTGGAGGAAACGTAGCCAACATCTCACAGATATGCCTTTCAGTGTTTCATTGAAAAAATATTACACGTCGGCAAAGTTACGGCACTCCAAATTTGACACTTTTTCCCATAGGATAACATTACGGCGTCCCACACATTACAGGAATCATTTGGCGCCCTGCTGCAAAATAATGATTTGGTCTTTTGGGCTGAAATTTGGAGGGAACACAGCCAATATCCCACAGATGTGCCTTTTTGTGGTTTGGTGAAAAAATATTACAGGGAGCCAAAGTTATGGCACTCCGAACTTCTCTTTTTTTCCCATAGGATAACATTACGGCGTTCGCCGCGCCTTTCAGGGCCCGTATCTCAGAAACGGTGTGAGATACGGACTTTTCATCAGAAAAATACTTAGCCCCTTAAAAAACTAGCCAGAAAAGTCATAAATCATATGACTTTTACTTTTTTTTTCTACGTCGTACGGTTCCTGAGATATAAGCAATTTAGTATTCCAACTCCTCATTTTCTGCTCCGAGAACCATTACTAAGCATACATTCTTTGTACTCACTGTCTTTCTTTATGCAGCTTTTGGGGAAAACCAGCCTGTGCGCTTACATTACTGTTACCATTACCGTTTTCGCTTGCGGTTCCGTTCCCATTTCACTTACCGTTCACGTCTACACCACCATGTGCGTTACCCTTTGTGTTTTCATTTGCACTTGCTTTTGCGTTGTTTTTAACATTTCTGTCTACACTACTGTTTCTCTTTCTGTTTTGCTTTGCGTCACCATGGGCATTGCTATTTCCGTTTGTGGGCACAATGTTACTATGTGACAAGACATCATATGGCGGGAGCACGGTTCCCAAAGGGCCCCGCGCTCCTGCCGCCGCATTACATTCACTATTTCTCATTATCATTCTCAAAAAGAAGGGAAATTAGAGACAAAAAACTCTGCTTAATGCTTTAGTTAGGATTGTTCCACACCCACAAAAGCAAGGAAATTCAGTGTTAGGGTTCAAGGCCCCCTTTGGCCCCCCTGCCCACACCCCCAACCGGCATCGGGGTGTGCATTAGGGTTGTCGGTACTAACTCTCACCCCATTCTCCTACACCTCTGCTTCTTTACACATGTGATGGGGCGAGAGTTATGGCTCTATAACCATTATGCACTCCAGATGCCAGTTAGGTGTAAGCAAGGGGGCTTTCAACCCTAACACCAAATTTCCTCACTTTGTCGGTGTGTGGAACAACTCCCAATTAATGCATTAAACAGAGTTTTTGCCATATATATATATATATATATACGGGACACATGATGAGGCGGAGGTGTTAGGAATATTCTCACTCCTGCAGAGTGAGCTCTGGATATCTTATTAGTGCCAAAGGCATGAGTGAACTATCGAGAGCTGATGATACAGGAGTGAGAATATTTTCCATAGCATACGATCTGCACATCATGTGTGCAATTTATGCAATAGGGGTGAATGGTAAATGAGTGAGAGGGTTTAATGAGTGAGAGGGTTTTATGTATTTAGTTTGTGGATGGGTTTTTGGGCTGTGAAGTTTTCTTTTGTTATTGGGGTTGGGTGTATGTTTTTTGTACTGTCCTGACTGGTTGATGTGTGTGTTGCTATGTGTGCTTGGCTACATGTTGTCAATGTGTTATGTTTCATTGGATGTTGTGTCTTGGTGAGTGGGATTTAGGCTGGCCTCGGGGAATGGGGTTTCATCAAAACTTTCTTTTATTTTTTTAGATTTCTGTGTTTGTGAGCATTTTTATTTAATTTGTTTCTTACAGTTTTAGTGTACTGCTTGTGTGACTGTTTTAACTTATTTTTGTCCTACTCATGTCGGTTCCATTCAGCTAAACTGTGGATGTTTTACTTTCCTGTTACAGAAGCGGTTTCACTTCTGCTGCTTATTGTGTTTTGGAATGTATAATATAAGGTAACTAAAAGTTATTTTTAGTGGTTTTACAAGGTGAACTGTTATAACTTTTGCTCTTCACAATAATATATTGCTTGTTTGATGTGCTTCATTTTATTCTGTGTTGGAGTCTGAGTCAAGTACTTTGGTCCACTTTCTGTGCATCTGCTTGCAGTGGGGACCTGGAGGAAGAGAAACAACAGAGTACAGAGTTATCTTTTCCTTTGTAGCTTGGTACTTTGTGCCTATTTTGTGAAGCATTCCTTGATGGAGAAACATGCTTTCTTAGGAGCAGCAGCTGTACTTCTGTATTTGTTTCTATGGTAACAGCACAGGTTTTTCTTGTATGCTGAGGGAAATCTGCCTAGAGTGATATCAGTGACCTTTGTGTGACCTGTGTGTAAATGGCTGATATCATCACTGTAGAGAAGAGGGTAAAAATATCACATTGCGGTGGATGATACACTGTTTTATCTCACTCATTTACCACTCACCCCATTGTGTGTATATGTGTGTGTGTGTGTGTGTGTGTGTATATATATATATATGTATATATAGATGTGTGTGTGTGTGTGTGTATATATATATATATATATATTCATGCAAAAAAAATCCATTTAATGCATCAGTTAGGGTTGTTCCACAGTGACAAAAGTGAGGAAATTCAGTGTTAGGGTTGAAAACCCTAACTCTGCATTCCCCCCAGCACCACACACACACAGACACTCACACACATGCAAGTGGGGGGGAGGACCAAGGCAACACTACCAATTACAGACAACCAGCAGCAGGTGACAGAAATAAAAAACAACTGTCTAAATGTACTACAAGACATCCCCACCCACCTGGCCAGGTACTGCATGCTCAGTGGAGATCCACAGCAAAACTGAGGCCATGTACACCAAATGTACACATCCCTGATTGCAGGTGCACACAACGTACCACACTTAGGAGCTGCATGGCCTTACCTAGCAATGCCCCACACCCCACTACACCTGGTACTGCACCCTGACTGGACATCAACAACGCAACTCTACTGATTGCAGCTATACAAAGGTTTGTACACTTATGAGTAAACAGAAATAAAAGCAACTGTGTAAATGTAGTAAAAGACACATTCATCATCAAGATACAAGAACTGTTGCATTTAAGTATATGATGTGTGTAGTAGTAGGTTTACTGCATCTGTCCACTCGAGATACACAACCTGATCTGGAGGTATGGGGGAGCTATTGCCTGTACAAGGCTGTGTAACTTCTAATGGCACTAACAGATATACAGTTTCAGTGATGTAGGTGTACTGTTGACGTGCATGGACTTACTTTCACTGTGTTTGTATACTCAGAATGCAGTAACTGGTCTGTCTATCAGGGAGTGGAATTAGCTGGCTCAGGCCAAGCAACTTCTAAATGTGCTAACATGAGTGTACCTACAATGACGGAGGTGTATCACAGATGTCCATAGGCTCAGTTTTGCTGTAGCTCTCTACTGAGGATGTAGTACCTGGTGAAGACAATGGCATTGCCTGTCTGACGCCACACAAATCCAAATTTTGGTAAGTTGAGTATCCTTGCAATGAGTGAGGTGCACCATTTATCTCCACACCCTCAGTTTTTTGCAGTCGGTCTCCACTCAGGTTGTAGTACCTGGTCTTTGGGTTTGGCAGGCCATTACGTGGCTGACACCATACAAGTGATTACTGTGCTAATTGTACTACACCAGCAATCAGGTAGGTGTACCATAGATACAAACAGACTTTCTTTTACTATAGCTTTCAGTCACAATGGACCAAGTGTTGTAGGAAGGGAGGGGGCATTCTCTCCCACAGACTGTGTGACTCATTATTGTACTAACCTTTACAAGGCTGCAATCATAGAGTAACAGTGTTGATGTTCATGGGTTCATTTTAACTGGGGTTCTCCAGTAAGTATGCAGTACCTGATCTCAGTGGGTGGGGCATTGCCTCGTGAAGGTCCTCCATTCCCTAACAGTGGGAGGTTGTGTATACCTGAAATCAACCACACATACCATACCTGTCCAACTACTTAGTTTTGCTGTGGCTGTATAGCCGGTGTGCAGTACCAGGTGTGGTGGGGTGTGGGGCATCACTTGGTAAGGCCATGCAACTCCTAAATGTGGTACACTGTGTGCACCTGCAGTCAGGGGTGTGTACATTTGGTGTACATGGCCTCAGTTTTGCTGTGGATCTCCACTGAGCATGCAGTACCTGGTCAGGTGGGTGGGGATGTCTTGTAGTACATTTAGACAGTTGTTTTTTTATTTTTGTCACCTGCTGCTGGTTGTCTGTGATTGGTCATGTTGCCTTGGTCCACCCCCCTACTTGCATGTGTGTGTGTCTGTGGTGCTGGGGGGGGTGAATGCGGAGTTAGGGTTTTCAACCCTAACACCAAATTTCCTCACTTTTGTTGCTGTGGGACAACCCTAACTGATGCATTAAACAGAGTTTTTTTGCCATGAATTTCCCTTCTGTTTGAGAATGAAGACTATAAATAGTAAATGGAATATGGTGGTGAGGGTGTGCAACACAAAGGCCCTATGCTCGCAACATGACATTTACTGTATCTGATTATGTGTTAGTATATAATGTTTTTCCTGGTTCATACATGTTTTAAACTGCTTCAACCTGTCCATGCCTCTTTTTGGTTCTACTTGTCCCACAGTAACCATTGCTATGACAAATGATCAATCATGTAGTGATATCTTGCATACAGAGAACATACATTACCACCACATAATGTATGTGTGTTGACCTATAGGAACCTCTACATACCTCTTGCTCATTTCTGTTTTTCTAAAAGTTAGCATTGCTATTACACACACCAAATCATCTTGTAAGAGTGTAGCTTCAAATGGCCTGTGATTCCGATACCTGATACATGTGTGTTGCATCTCTATCAACTTGTGCATATATTTTACCGCTTTCACTTGTGCTACTGCCCAGTTTAGTGATGACACACTAAGAAAATATGTACTAAGTAAACTAAACATCAGCAGTAGTCATGTTAATGGTCTGTCAAACATCTTGTAGCAGTGCACTGTAGCAGAACGTGTAGCCAAGTGCCAGTTTGCCCCAGAAAGTGATCAACTGACAATTAACATAATCCCTCAGAGTGGCTTATCAGGAGAATTATAACAACATTCTTGAAACAGTGTGTGAGACATTGTTCAGCATGTTGCTAAGTACTACATTCATGCTATTTATAGATAAAGATAGTACTGTAATAATATCTGTAATCAATCAGACAAATGTATTTGTCAGACTGTTTTGATAATATCAGTAAAAGCACTCATTTCAAATACTATATATATGTGTGTGTGTGTGTGTGTGCGTGTATGGTCCCCCAAAACTCACAGCAATACAACACAAGTGTTTTTCTTTGCAAAAATAGATTTATATAGTAAGATTTTTTTTCAAAGTAAGGATATCAACATACAGTTATGATGAGACACAGTAAACAAACTCAAAAATAAAAATTTTTTTATAGCAGATCTCTTTAAAAAAAGAAGTATTCAGAAAGCACACACATTTTTCAATAACAAACGTGGCATTTCAGAAAATGAATAATGCTTTAAATAATGCTAAAAACTCAAAAAAGTAACAAAAAATAAAATATGTACATTTACAGAATTTACAAAAGAACAAGAGAGGTGTCCTGCTGCTTGAGGCAGTCCATGGCAAAAGTTGGACACCATGTGGAGGCGCACAAGAAGTGGAAGCTGTTGCGCCCATTAGGGGAGATACCAGACCAGCTGTGGAGGCTGCTTATGATGGGTCAGGGAGGGTTACTACAGGTGGCGAAGGGGAACCAGTGCTGGTGGGTGCGACAACATTA
The DNA here is from genome assembly GCA_016271365.2 of Neoceratodus forsteri. Taxonomy (NCBI): domain Eukaryota; kingdom Metazoa; phylum Chordata; order Ceratodontiformes; family Ceratodontidae; genus Neoceratodus; species Neoceratodus forsteri. Next base: position 172,910,538 of record JADMNL010000028.1, on the reverse strand, counting down.
CCTGCTGTGTCCACAGGCTGAAGGACAAGATTAACAGTAGCCTGCTGTGCTGTCAGGAGGGACAGCAATTTTTCCTGCCCCTCACGCAGCGCAGCAGTTTCCTCCTTGAACTCTTTCTTCATCTGGTCAATCTTGTCCTCCAGCCTCCAGACACAGCTGCAGTGCACCCGACACCACTTCATGTGAGGCAGATCTGTAAAGAGACAAGAAAAAAAAATGTAATTGTTACAATTGTGCTTTATTGCTTGTGGTTAACCTGCAAAAGATTGACTTTTTATCTTACTGACATACTAAAATGCCAGCAGAATAGGCCTAACGGTCTTTCGTGTTTGCTCGTTTGGTCAGCCCCCGCCCTACGAGCTGACCTTGCTGCCCCCATCTCCCTCTCTGGCTTCTGCCTTCCCAATCCTGGATATTCTCATTGCACTGGTTTTTGCTTCCAGAACCCTTACCCTGTACCTGTCCCACCCCTTCTTGAACCCCTCCACTGTTTCTGACTCCACCAGATCCCTCGGCAGCACATTCCATGGCTCCACCACCCTCTCAGTGAAGTAGCACATCCTCCTTTCTCCCATGAATCTCCCATCCTCCAGCTTCCACCCATGCCCTCTAGTTCCCCCCCCTTCTTTCTTTGGAACACCCTGACTACTCCTTACCTATGTACTGGAAGACCTCTATCATGTCCCCTGGGTCCCTTCTCTCTTCCAATGTGTACATATTTAGCTCTTCGATCCTCTCCCCATAGGTCCTATCCCCCAAGCCCCAAATCATTTTGGTTGCCCTCCTCTGGACACTCTCCAGGACTTCAATGTCACTCTTTAAATGTGGCCTCCAAAACTGCACGTAGCAGTCAAGGTGCAGCCTCACCAAGCAGTTATACAGTGTGAGTATCACTTCCCTCCTTTTGGAGGTGAGCCCCCTAGCTTTGGGTGGGTACCCCTGGTTGTCTTATTTTTCTGTCTAATGTTTCAGTAACAGTTAATGGTGGCAACAACTATTGAGATACTGTATACTCACCAGATCCCGAGATGAATATCAGGATATGCCAAGTATGCTTAACTATGTCCCCCCCCCCCCGCATTAGTGATCAACACCAACACATTAGGATTTTAACAAAAGAATATAACATGATGAATATTGTACATGGTGCAACACTACATTTTACCTGGTACAACACTGCTGTACCATATGGAACCTCTTTTAATATATGTGACCCATGTTTCTGTGATAATATTGGTGAAATTAGATACCTTTAACTTAGTAATGTTTTCTTCCTCAACAGCTATAGAAGAAGTACCTTTTGAGTAATTTGTTAATGTTAATAGTTGTCTCACACAATTTGTTACTAATCAGGGTTTGTATAATTAGTAGACAATTAGTGATGCATAGCACAGAGTAGATAATAGGCTGTGAGATTAAAAAAAAATCTTAAACATACACATTTAAGTGATTATGGCAGATTGGTCATTGATTGATTCATATAGTAATCAACATGTTTCCTGTGTATGTTAATCTATTTTCATACTTACATTCAACACTGGTTTCAGGCTCCTCCTTCACCTCCACCACTGGCGTTGTGACAGCCTCCCTGGCCACTGTAAAATAAATAAGAACATTATTTAATAGTAGCCAATTGAATATGTCAATGTGTAACAATCCTTTAACTGTCTTATATACAGATAATCATTGAAATTTTGTTATCCAGGTATGTACCATTGTTGTTAATGCATCTGGTTAGTAGATGTGTAAAGAAACACAATACAAATTCAGAAGTACCTAACTTTTTCTATCGATGTACACATGAACATTAACTCCGTATGAGTGTACCAATACAACTAAGCAGCATAGTGCAATGTATCTGTCCCATGTCTCTATCATACTGACATAAGACACACATAAACCAGGAAAAAGAACAATCATGATATTTAGAATGCTATTGTTTTCCAATCCCTGTTTCTTTGTTGAGGCACAGTATTGCTTAGCGAAAAAAGATAATAAATATGGTACATTATCATCAACCTAAGGCTAGTGTACTTTCCTCTCAATAGAGATACTTTACAGTCACATAAGTATATGTATTAAAAGCTGTGAATGTAGATGAGGATAACGCACAGATCTGTCACAGTACTAAAATGTATGCAAATAACATATTAACTGCCATTATCAGTACACACAGGTTTATTATGCTACTGTTCACAATTTTTCATGCTGTTATCCACACTACGCAAGTTCTGAACTGTCGCATTAAAAAAGTATGTACCAGAGTTCCATAGTTGTGAGACATGCAATTTTAACTTGTGCTTTGTTTGCCCATAGACATCTAAAAGGTGATCTCTGGCTATCAGCTGAGAAAGAAAGTAAAAGCATCTCTTATGGTTGCCATGGTTAAGTTAACCTGTTAAGCTCAACTCTTGAAGGTCATCATGTAACCCTATCAACTACCTGAGGTGATCATACCATGGCCATTACCCGATTCCCGGACATCAAACACATGTGATATCATCCGTAAATTTTTTTGTTAAATAAAACAATGAACAAATGGTAGTAATAACACTTACTTGTCATATTTTGTAAAATAGTGAATGTCACTAAAACACAACTTATAGTGTCTACTGTTTTGTACTGTACAACAAAAGTATCATGAGACACATAAGAAATAAACATATTTACAGACTTTCTTATTACTTAGCAACACTAATAGGCAGAACAACTGAGTAGTGCAAATGTGTTGTCTGTTAAATTCAGAGACTGACAACACTTATAACATTAACATTCACAGTAAAGTTTATGTCTTCATATGTTAACAACTTCTTAAATTAGACTTCAGTGCAGTACTAACAGCATATCTGGCTAAGGCACAGAACAAGTCAATAGGTTGTTAGTGAGAGTCATAGTAAAGGTGTATGTAACAGGACAATGGAACACACATTGTCTTGTTACAGACGATCAGAAATCTGATACACAGTAACCACTAATAGTAACAATTGAACAGAATGTTAACTATCTGCTTACCATCTGACTCAACAAATATGGTGGAGTCAGTATCAGAGTCCGCAGCCTCCACAACTTCCGCTTGTGCTGGCACTACCTCACCTGTGGTTTGGGGATGCCTATGACGTGCTGTAAATTAAACATGAAAAGGAGACATAGTAACTGTATCATGTGTATGTTCATGTATTTAACACCAGTAACACTTTACAATTTTCAACTATCTGTAAGCTAACATTATCTAGATTTAGAATACACAGTCATTGTTCATCCTCACAAACTATGAAGTGTTTAAACAGGAATACTACACCTAAGCAAGATATTAACATTGTGGCTTAATTTTTAGTACTTGAACAGTGCTACTTATATAAAGTTGATACTAGTTGAATCTAATATACAGTATACTGTACAATCAGTATCCAGACCTGCATGAGAACAGTTATTAATATTACAGTTAAAGCTCAGTATAACAGAACAAATGTGTTTGTTGTACTGCGCAGTTCACATTTACATCTACCTCAGATCTGTTACAGAGACATAAAATGATGCCTATATACTGACTGCTGATTTACATAGAAAACGAATGTATTTTTCTCAACACATGCACCGTGATAGTGCATTTGCATGTTACTTACAGTCAAACATTGTTTTGTTGGTATGAACCTTTAAAAAAAAACACTGCGTGTTTTTTTAAAACTGCAACAGGGTGTAACAAAATGCTAAGTGCAGCACCACTGTGCTGTATTACGGTGTTTACCAGGCAGAATAGAATGGCGGTGCGCTATGTGTCACACAGCTAAAAATGGCAGCATAGCTACCTGCACTGGACATGATACAGTAGCACTGCAGCAGCACAAGTGTCAAGTGAGAAGCACAGGTGTGCATCAGCAGAAGTGCAGTCCCGCAACATGTACTAGTTCAACATTCAGCAGTCAGTATATGTCTCATCATGTGTCCAGTGCACAAATGAAACCAGTAAGATAAGATCATGCCCCATTTGCATACAGGTGCACTGATCCCCAGCAACGTCTGCCTGTCACCATGCTAGGGTGTTGCCATTACTAAGCAGTGACCTGTAATGTTCACCAGCCGGTTGTGCAATAGAGACCACACCTAGTCTTTAAATAGGATGTAACCCTTCTGGCACAGTGTGTCTTCACAGCACAGGTATTATGAAGTTTGTAAACTCTTACTTATACCTCCTGTACCAGAGTATTTCAGGCTCAGCCCAACCATGAGCTTAGCAAAGTGACACAGATATGTGCTGCCACAGTGGATAATTCAATAACCCGATCACAGATAGTATAGAAATAGTACTATCCATGTAACACCACCATCTGAATGAAACCCAATTGCATGTAAGTTCATAGCAATTTCACCATAGTAGTCAACACCCCCTTACTCAACCGCCCACTGAGATTGAGAGTTTCACAATGCAGACTCATGTGTCCAGCCACAAACTGATCAATCATAGGTAAGCAATTTTTTGTTGTTGTTTAATGTACAATTATATTATTTTCTTATCAAGATATTGTTGCTTTACTTACGGTGTGTCAGATGTTCCCCTGCGGCTGACTTCCCTGCAGCCTCCCACAGCTCAAATGTGAGGTAGCACCAGCACTAGTCATTGTCTGGTATCTCCCCAGCTCTACTCTTTAAGTGGTAAAAGTGCTGGCGCAACAGCTTCCACTTCTTTTTGCACTGTAATGATGTTTTGTTCTTGACTTTCAGAATGATGTGCAAATATGAATTAATCTTCCTCCACATGGTGTCCAACTTTCTATTCGTACTATGCATTAAGATGTGTGCAGACCCTCTCACCTGGACTGCCTCAAGCAACAAGCACACCTCTCTCACACTCCAAACTCTCATGTTCACAGATGAGTAGTAATCTACAATAGGAAAGACATATAACACTCCATTACTGTTATGTTAATGTGCATGTGTATGTGTTGTAAAAACAGTGTAACGATAAATTTAAAACTACGCTTTTTCTGGTTTCTGTTCTTATTATCATAAATGCTAACATACAGTAACAGCAATCCTTCTATGTTATTGCATTCTCAACATAAGCCCTTGTGCTGTAGGATGCAATATTAAACCAATATGATATGTCAGGCTTTGCATACTGTTGCGTTAACAGTCCACACCGGGCTGTTTAGAAGTACTTATCATAGGCGAGCTGTTCCACCACCCACAAAGGTTCTACAGTGTTGCATATGCACTTTTTAGTACCACATAGCGTAACATGTCAGCCGGGACCTCTAGGTGGACACCCAAGGTACAATACCACCGTCTTTCAACTTCACCACCCCCATGCAGAACTGCGTGGTTTCTATCACAACAATATGTCTCGTGGTGCATTGGACCTAACCCCCCTTTCCCAATCGTGGGTTTTCTGTATAAAAGAATGACCATAGCAATCCAGTGCAGCTGCTCCACAGCCAATCAGGTGAGGTGGTAGTACCCATTGGATCACCAGGGTTATCTTTCACATATTGATCTGACAATCGGGTGTCCATGCACATACATGCTAAGGGGCACGGTGGGTGTTGTACTCAGCTCTTGCTGACTGGAAGATCACCAGATGCAAGTCACTGTGGATCAGTGCATCTGCATGTAAATGGCTCATAATGACATACAAAGAGCCCCATATACACCTTGCATACATCATGTGCCCATTTGCACACCCACCGCTGAATAGCACTTTACTTGAGCCTATCACTGCCGCAGTAGCACTGATACATGTGTCTGCTCTTATGCACCCACTTGTGCTGCCATTGTACCACTTCACCATGCACAATGTGGCTGGCAACAATTAAATATTCTAAAATGCTGAGCCATGCCACATAAGCACTACATTTCACCCTATCAATACCCTGGTGTATCCCAGTTGCTCTGTTCTCAGACTTGCACCTCAGCCTGGCACAGTCTCAGTATTCCCAGTTTATGTTCAGAATGTTAAATACTTTGACTAATTATTACATAATATGATATTCAAAAAAATCCCTCTTTCTAATTTAAAGTTTCAGTCTGTCTTAGGTGTATGGCGAAACAAGAGAGTTATTTTTAAATACAATAGTCTATTGACTATGTGTGTATGTATGATGCCATTCTGAACAACTGCATGAATATGAATACATGTAACAGTGTAACAGTGACACAACATGTTTTTTTTTGTCAGTGTAATCAGTGCAGCTTTTCTATTTTTTGACCAACTTTATGGGCTCTTAAAAGATCCTTTTGTTTAGGATTCTGTCTGCTGTAACAGTCTGGTATTTTTAGAGGACTGGGAGTATTCCATCTTGAAGGTCTCCCAGAAGAATGCAATTGCCAGCATGTGAGAAGTGCATACCATCAGGTAGGTAGAGCCAATCATTACAATATTTTTTATTTATTTTTTATTTATTTATTAAATTCTCAGATTACAAATACCTTTGAACAGAAACAGCTCATTTACAAAGGTTCCACGTCAAAGGATGAGGGTCAACATACATACAGAGGTAGTAAAAGAATGCACAATAAACAACCAACACAACTAAAAGAAAAAATAAAGATACTCAGTTATAACATACTTTGAGATAATATTCATATAATGAGCAGCTTGAGTAGGCAGCTGGCTGCGGTAACAATAAGAGATAGAGGGCGCCATAGGCAGTTAGTATTGCAGGCGTGCGACCGGGAGAGGAAGTTGGCAGGCTAATGGGCCACTGTCTGATGGTGGTGGAAAATGTCTTGTACCAGTGGAGATGTGAAGCAGGAAAGGAGTCACAAGGAAGGCCCAGTGTCAGAGGGAATGAGACTGGGAAAGGGCGGGCTGTAAGACATGAGTGTGCTGGGAGGTGTTTAGAGAGATCTCTGTTCAGAGAAGCTGTCACATTGAGGGGTAGAGATGAGGTAAAGTTTGAGATTCCTTTTGAAGGGTCCAAGTGTAGTAGAGGAAAGTGCTTCTTTATTGAGGGAATTGAACCATTGAGCGGATCTGTAGATGAAGGACTGCTGAGCCATGGAGGTACGACATCTGGGAACCTGAAAGGTTAGAGATTGGGCACCACGTGTTTGTTGAGTGCCACTGTAGGTAGTAAGGAGTGAGCTAACACCAGGTGGCATGAGACCAAGGAGAATCTTTTTGGTAAGTAAGCAGGTCTTGTATTGTATTCTGTTGTGTAGGGGTAGCCAGCTGGCCTGTGTATAGAGGTCACAGGTGTGAGTTTGTTGGGCTGCACCCATCAGTAGTCTACAGGCTTTGTTGAGAGCAACTGAGATCCTGTGGAGGGCACTTGTTTTGGCAGAGCCATAGATGGCAAGGCCATAGTCAATGATAGAGGTGACAGAGCTGTAGATGGCTAGTTTAAGGGCATCCACAGGCATACAGTGCTTGTGTTTGTGTAGTAGTCCAATCTGTATATTGGCGGTCTTGGCAACAGTTTCAATATGCCGAGTGTAGGAGAGGGTACTATCCAGGGTAATACCAAGGTACTTGAACTCCTTGACATGTTCTAGTCGGTTCCCAGTGTGGTTCTTGATGGTGAGGGACAGAGAGTTGTGCCTGCTCTGTTGGTTACAGAAGGACATGGCTTTAGTCTTGCTGTGGTTCAGGACAAGTTTATGAGAAGTGAACCAGTCTTCGATGTGCTTGAAGTCGAGCTGCAGCTGGGATTCAAGGACTGTAATGTCATGGTGGCTGGAAAACAGGACTGCATCATCTGTGTATAGTAATATTTTATGGTGGCAAGCACTGGGGAAATTGTTGATGAAGGGGGAGAAGAGTAAAGGGCCCAGAATAGACCCTTGGGGGACTCCAGAGTGGACCAGTTTTTCATCCGAAGAGATCCCTGCAATCCTTACATTTTGGATCCGATTATCAAGGTAGCTAGTGAACCATGGAAGGCCATCGCTGGAGATCCCAATGGAGGACTGTTGCTTGAGCAGTAGGGGGTGGTTAACTGTGTTGAATGCCTTGGTAAGGTCTATAAATACTGCCCCTCCACAATTCCCTTTGTCAAGCGTGGCATGGATGAAGGTTGTAAATTCCAGTAGTGCAGTGGTGGTGCTGTGCCCTTTTCTGAAGCCATGCTGCTCTGGGCACAGTACATTGTACTTATCCAGGAATTCAACTAGTTGGTCTGACACTATTCACTCCAGTGCTTTGGATAGTGGGGGGAGGAGTGAGATAGGTCTGTAATTGGTGTGCAGTGTCCTTTCTCCACTTTTGTGAACCGGTGTGACAGTGGCTTTCTTCCAGAGAGAGGGGAAATGGCCCAATCTAAGCGAGAGATTAAAGATCTTTGTAAGTGGTTCTAAGATTTCATCGAGGACTTGTGCCAGCAGTTTCAGGTCAAGGGAGTCACCACTGTACCCTTGTTTGCCGATGGCCTTTTGAATGTATTTTCTAGCTACTTGTGGTGGGACCTCCTTAAAAAAACTTTGGGGTTGTACATTCTAGTTGGGGGGTAACTTGGGAGGAGCTGGAGGGGAGGTCGTCGAAAAAATTTGGTGGAAGGACACTGTCCAGGTTTGTAAATGCATTATTAAACGTGCTGGTGATGGTACCTAGGTCGAGTGTAGGAGTGCCATGAAGGTTGAGCATAGTGGGTGGTGCTTTAGGATCCTTGCCTGTGAGTTCTTTCATGTTGTTCCAGAATTTGTTCCCCTGGCCCCAAGAGTTGGTCAGAGCCTCTTTGTAATAGCTGCATTTAGCATTCCGTATTTTTCGAGTGCAATCATTTCTGGCTGCTTTGTATAATTGTATGTTTACTTGCATCGGAGTTGCACGAACACAATGCCAGAGGTGGTCTCTGTGCTTGAGCAGAGTTAAAAGGTCAGTAGTAACCCAGGGGTTGGTCTGTCCTTTGACCTTCATCTTTTTCACTGGTGCATAGATGTCACAGGCTTCATTAAAATGTTTGATAAATAGGTCCAGAGCTTTGTTGGTGTCATTGAGGGAGTCAAGCACTGCCCAGTTCAGCCTGGTTAGATGGGATTTTAACAGCTGGAGGTGCCCTTGTTTGATAACCCTGGCATAGATAAGCTTGGGAGGGGGCTTGTGGTATTTGTTTGACCAGGAGCAGATGACAGGTGAGTGGTCACTTATTGTATCCGGGAGTACAGAAACATTGGAGATGCATTCAGGGGGGTTAGATAGAATCCAATCTAGAAGCGTAAGGGAGCCTGTCCTATAGTTACACCTAGTGGGGGCATTGACCAGTTGAGTGAGGTGATGGCACTGCGGTTGCATCCTTATAGGTAGTGGCCTCAGCGGAGAGCCAGTTAATGTTAAAATCACCCATGATTATGGTTTCAGAATTATGTTGCTGGACCCTTAGATATTCCATGATGCTATGGAAGCCAGCAGCCTGGTCTCTTGGGGGTAGGTAAACTGAGATGACAGTGAGTTCCTTGTTATGTGCACCAAGGAGGATTTTGATTGTGAGGACCTGAGAGGAGTTGATCAGGCTAGGGGATGGGATGATGTGACCCATAAGGGTATTCTTAAAATAGATGGTGCAGCCCCACCCCATTTAGCAATCCTGTCTTGCCTGAAAATGCAGTAGCCAGGGATAGAGACTGAGGTATCAGGGATTTTAGGGCTTAGCCATGTTTTCACAACTGAGAGGACATCAGGGTTGTGCTGTAGGATCCATGTTTGGAGGGAATCAAGTTTGTTAAGGATGCTGCAGGCATTGATGGATGCCATGGTGAGTGTCCCTGTCCTTCTGCTTGGTGACACTGCTGGCTGCCCAGGTGGTCCTGGGTTGGGGTGAACATTTCCTGAGAGCAGGAGCAGCATAAGGAGAATTTGTAGGAGAAAGGATTTCAGCATCTTATGGATACCTGGTGGTTAAGTCATAAACCAAAAGAAATTATCAACAGCTGAGGTCCAGAGTCATAGAATGTGTTAGAATTCCTGAAGGTAATGAACTGTGCCTGCGGATATGCAGGATGTGAAATCCTTTTGTCTGCATGCTTCTTTGCCATTCAAAGAGGTTGTTGAAAAGCCCATATACAGATCATGGAGCAGGTCAGACGAAAATGTGGATTCAAGCAGACCTAGAGTCACTGAGTTTGTCAGACTTAATTGCTTGACTCGTGTTTTGCTTGGGATAGCTTCCAAAAAGTTGATTTTTAAATGAAAAATGCAGATACCTGGTGATGATGTTTTTCAGAAATCCAGTTCAGGAGGCTTTCACGGATGTAGTGAGCAAGAATGGTGTAGTTACTCCAAGCAGAAAACCATGTAAATCCATAAAAACTAAGCTACAGACACAGACAAGCAGCCACTACAAACAAAGAAGGAGGCTTAACTGAACTTATTTAATCTGAGGATTAGGTATGGTGTGCATCCCAGGCATGCGGAGATATCCAGATATTTGGATGTTAACCTTTCTGTGAGCTCTGTCAGTCAGGTACATGTGCTGTTCTGCTTGCCATACTCTATGCTCTGTAATATCAGAAAATATGATTTTACAGGCAGACAACATGTGTATGATAGAAGCAAGGTCCAATGCTGCTTCTGTGACTAGATCTATCCACCTTTTCATGCTCAAATCATTACCTCTGAGATGCATCACCAATATGTCTGGCCGAGCTTGAGCAGTCAGAAGTCAGTGCATCATTGGCATGAGATGCTCCCACCTCATGCCACCTCTACCAAACCACTTGACAGAGCAATTTGGAAGCTGCAGGTCTCTCCCAAAATCACTCCTATGAGTGTACTCTAAAGCATGCCTTACTATGCTGCTGCCCACTACCCACACGTTCCATCTGCTGTTTTCTGCCATTCTTAGCTTTTCAAATGAGAAGTGGACAGAGAGCTACCAAAAAAAAGAGTCTTTCTCTTGCAGTGGCTAGCCACAAGTGAATGTGAAACTAACTTTTCCCTCTCTGCTTCAACACTGATTTTGTGGGCTGATACTAAACAGACTGATTTGCTATGTTATTGGTTAATGATTTACCATGTTTGACCAATACAGTGCATGCACTGAGTATTACTACACTGAATGCCTGTTCTCACTGTCAAACACAAATGCAGAACAATTTCTTAGAGGGAAAATGCAACATTGATATTGGCTACTTCAAACAATTACAGCTTAACAGCGAAAGGTGATTGGCTGTGTCTCTTGTTATGATACACATGCTGCTTGCTTCTGCCACCATTTGCAGCTCTATCTGTGCTAGTAAGTACAGATTAAGACTCTGACTTTAAACTGTTAAAACTTTTTTTTTATAGTATGCCAGGTAAATAATATTATCATAGTCAAATACAGCATTAAAAAAACATTTTGTTTAATAGTATTTTTGTACTGCTGATGTTTTTTATGATGCTAGAAAAGTTGATTTGAAAATGTGATGTACTTACAAAGTGAGAAGCAAGGTGTCTCCAGATTCTTAAAGATGGCTGCTATGTCCTTCTTCTTTTTTAACATATAATATTTTATTATTTTTCCAAGTACATTTAGCCTTAAGGCACATTCATGCCCTATTCCAAAAGGGCCAAGTTACTACAGACTAGCAATCAAAACAATTGCTAATGTCCTTCTTCTTCACTGCTTGGTGGTTGTGATTGGCTGTTTGATATGGCCTGATATATGCAGCGATACATTGGTTGCAGCGTCTGTCAGTCAAATAGACACCAGTCTGTGATTGGCTGACTGTGAAAGGGGGTGTAAAATAATTGGAATTTGCGAAACTGTCATGCATGTGATACTATTATTTGACACTGTAGTGCATGTGGCATTACTTTGCGACACTATATTCGACAGTGTCACATACTCAGCACTATTTTTTGCAAAAGTGTCGCATGCACTACACCATTTTATTCAAAAGTGTCACAAGTTTGACACTACTTTTCTGATTTAAGAAAAAGCAGTTTTTATTAGTTAGAACAGCAGTGTGGATGCTTAACATTGTGGCACTGTTTGATTTTTCACATTTTTTAATGTTTATTGTCATATTATTATTGATGTTATGTTTGTCACTATTTGAAAAGACTGTCTATTGCTTCACTGACTTTCACTTACTACAGTAATTATCTAAACAATGTTTACTGGGCAGTAGTATTTTTTATTCATAAATGACATAGAGAGGTTGCATGATAGTATGTGATGTTACAAATACACTAAAGACATGGATTTTAATTTTCTTTTTTTTCTGTACTTCCCATACAGGTGTCTGATTGTTCTGTATGGTAAATGGTGCCATGGGTAACATCATTGACTTTGCCTACAATGTTCAAAAGACATCCATCAAAACACTTGTTGTCCACTTTGACAACATGGAACATCCTGTCCAGATTGATCGTACCTGTGTTATGTTCCAGGTATTGAAGGATATCCATGTGAACAGGAAACAGTTCCCAATATGTGTTGCATATGCTGATTCCATTCAAAAGTCTCAAGGCTTGAGTTTGGATTCAGCAATGGTGGACATAGGGACAGACATTTTCAAAGATGGCATGAGCTACATTGCACTTTCATGTGTACGTAGTCTTTCTGGGTTGCACATCATAACAGTCGCACCTCAGAAGATACGTGCTGACAAGTGCTGTATCATTGAGTACAACAGATTATGTACTCCATACCAGCCACAGATGTCTTTAATACCACTGCCAATGTACGTGGTTGTCTCACATCCTTCAGTCACATCTACAGTTGTTAACAAAAGAAAACAAGCTTGCGTAACTGATAGAACTGTGCAGAGTTCTAAGAAGGTCACAATGTCAAATACAGATGTGGAGACAGCTGTTGTTCAGAAGTCACTTGGAATGGCTGCTGTGTCTGTGTTTGACAACAGCACTAGAGTCAACTGCTATGCTAATGCAGCTATACAGGTCTTTCTCTATATGCCACACTTTGTTGAGGCAATATCTGCTTTGCAAGACACTGCACTATCAAAGAAATTGAAGCAGGTTGTCAACATGGCTTCTGATCAGTCTAAGAATGTGCAGTCACTAACACCTCTGCGGCAAGTGCTGGGCACATATGATGGATGCAGCATGTTTGCTGCAAACATGCAGCAGGACGCTACCGAGTTTATGATGGCTATCATAAACAGTCTGGATGAAGAGGGCACTTCTATGCATCACTATTTTACTGTGTCATATGGTACCAAGTATGTATGTCTGTTACGTGGTCATTCAGAATGAGAAACCACAGAAGACATGCTTTGGGTTTCTTTGTTTGTGCCTCAGAGTAAAGCTGTGAAGTTTCAGCAGCTGTTTACTAATGCTGAAAGTGGTCACTTGTGTGCGAGGTGTGGAGGTATATGTACTCAGTCCATACATCTCAGGACTTCATCTCAATATCTTATGCTAGTATTGCATAGATTTGACTCCAATGGGCTCAGAGTTGACACACCCATCACTGATTTCACAGTTGGTAGAATAGTATTTAACCAAGCAGTGTTTGACACTCATGCTGTGATCTACCACTATGGCCAGTCTGTACATTCTGGACATTGCACTTGTTTGTTGAGGTACAGAAATGGATGGGTCAAGTGCAACTATTCAACAAGCTCTTTCAAACAGAGACTGCCGCAGCACTTAAAAAATGCATATGTTCTGCTACTGAAGAATTATGACAATCTTAATGTGTCAGAGGAATAGTTACACAACATGTGAAATTCCTTTACTTTGCTGTCCATTTTTTTCTCACACAGTGAGTTTTGTCGCACTGTCATTTGTTATTAGCAAATGTACAGTTGTGATTACACAGGAGATATATCACAGTGTTTTGCCTCTAATTTCTCTTCTTTTTGAGAATGATGACGAGAAATAGTGAATGTAATGCAGCAGTAGGAGCGTGGGGCCCGAAGACAAAGTAACAGGAACAGCAATGCAAACATAAGGTGGAAACAGAAATGGTAACAGTAAGGAAGCCGCAAGCGCAAATGAGAACACAAAGGGTAATGCACACGGTGGCGTACACGGGACGGTAATGCAAACAGGGACATAAACTCAAGTTGAAACAGTAAGTGTAACACTAACAGAACTGCACACCCTGTTTTTGCTGGACAACTGCATAGAGAAGCACAGTGTGCATAAAGAATGTATGCATTGTAATGGGAATGGAAGCTTAAAACGAGCATTGGAAGTACTTAATTGCAAATTTCTCAGCAACCATACGGCGTAGAAAAAAAATTTAAATTTCACAGAAATCATTATTTTCCTGGCTACCATTTTGTATTACATAGCCCATAAGGCTATACAAGTTCCGGCAAAAAATCTGTATCTCGCACCATTTTTGCGATACAAGCCCTGAAAAGCATGGCGTACGCCACCATGTTAGTCTATGGGAAAAAAATGTCAACTTCAGAGAACCATAACTTGGGAGCCATGCAATATTTTTTCACCAAACTACTGAAAGGCACTTCTGTGAGATGCTGGCTGCCTTCCCTCCAGATTTCAGCTCAAAAGACCAAACCGTTCTTTTGCAGCAGGGTGGCAAAGAAGTGTTGTCATTTTGGCCATAGCCTGGAAAAGTAGTGTCACAATTTGCGACACTTTTCGCAAAATTTTGGGAAAGTGTCGCAGGTGTAACACTACTTTGTGACACTACTTTTTCCAGAAATTTGAAAAACATATTTCTGGGGTCTTTAACCACAAAATAAAGACATGGCTAGCATCCTAAGGGTCCGACTAGATGAACACAAAAACAATTGTGTCCCTAGATGGTCCCAATTTTAAATGCCAAGCATTTTTCTGATCACTAACTGAAAACAAGATGGTGGATTTGCAACACTACTAGGGCCATTTGCGACACTAAAAAGTGCATTTGCGACACTTTCAAAGTTTTTGTTAACTTTTCCCATTGACTTATAATGGGAACTTGTTTTTTGAATAACTTTTGAACCGTTTAATATTTTTTCATGAAATCTTCAAAAGGCACTTTGGGCACCCCAGCTACATGTTCTCTGAAGTTGTCAGACTGGCCACACAAACCATGTGACCTGTAGGCACGAGCAAAGAATGTGCAAAAAAAATAAATGTGCACACAGATGTTGTTTAATAACTCCATAGCCATATATCTTAACAGTACAAAAGTTGGCAGATCCCAAGACCTATGGTTGCACCCCATGCTTGCCAAATTTCAGGCAAATCCATTGATCAGTGACAAAGTTATTAAGGTGCAAAGTTTGACCCTTTAACATTAAATGGCTCCTCAACCCTAACTATGGTAGCACTCACATGTATATATATATATATATATATATATATATATATATATATATATATATATATATATATATATATATATATTATTCCTAATGGATTGGTCTGCAAGGACGTGTTTGTTTAATGAAACAACCACTAGTATGTACAGTACTGACTATTAATGTTATATAGCTATAATCTGACATGATGTTGATGTATCATTTTTATATTTCTTGACTTGTAGTCTTATTGTTGATATAATATACTGGTAAAAACAACAGTATTTAAAATGTTTTAATCCAGTTGTGTTTTTATACATCAATATATGAAAGTTGTAGCAACATGGTATATAGAGAATAATGCCTGTGCTGGTGTGTGTTATGAGATTAGCACAC
Source organism: Neoceratodus forsteri (assembly GCA_016271365.2). Taxonomy (NCBI): domain Eukaryota; kingdom Metazoa; phylum Chordata; order Ceratodontiformes; family Ceratodontidae; genus Neoceratodus; species Neoceratodus forsteri. Next base: position 172,895,004 of record JADMNL010000028.1, on the reverse strand, counting down.
ACTGAGTGTGCATGAAAAATCCTCATAGAACAAACTTGGCACAGGCATTTTTTTTTAAATAACTGGTGCAAGATTTCAACAGAGAAAACTGTATTTGTGCGATAGCTGTGCACTGCAGAGTGGCCATATTTGCATAAATACAGGTGCTCTCTTTCTTCAGTGAAGTGGAGAGTGGAGAATGAACATGACATTTATTAATTTATTTTATTTATTTGGAAGATGTTTCACCAGGAAAGACAACAGCTTGTTTCCAGAAGTGTCCTGGGTGGGGGTGGGAGATACAAGAATTGGTAGAACAGGAAAACACATAGCAATAACAGAGCAATACAAGTACAATTACTAAAACAAAACAGTGTAGTACAATTACAGCACAGAAATAACCCAGAAAAACCGGCCAGGGTAAACAAAACCATGTTTGGATATAACGTACATTGCAACAACCCAAGAGCAAGTGATCCAGTAGGGTAAAGGTTAGAGGATGGGTAACACATTTGAAGTGCTAGAAGTAGGCAGAACACATGATTTGAAGTGCTACTGTATACCCAAGGGAGAACCAAGTGGTGAAGTGGACAGGCGAGGGGTATAAGGTGGGGGATGGAAGAGGGAGAGAGAGGGACAGCCAAGATCTAACCCCTTCTGGATGCTGAGAACCCTGCAAGAGGGACAGGACCAAGCAGAAAGGGAGGGGAGAGAAAGGGAGCAGGGAGGTAGAGAAGAGAGGGTGGAGGAACAGGAGGGGAGGAGAGGGACACAGAAGTAGGGAGATGGGCGGGTGATGGATTTAAAAGTGGGGGGAAAGGAAGAGGAGTAGAAGAGAGAGAGCCAACATAACAACCTGCTATTTCGTTATTATGGAATTCAGTGAGTTATTATGGTGTTTTATCAAGACTGGATATCCAGTCATTATAGGGGTCACCAGTTATTATGTAAGTAATAATACTTGACAGGGTGGGCATTATTGGGATATAACGGTCTGCCCAGGGGTGTAATGAGGCCCGATGCCCCACGCGGAGGGCCTTATAGCCCCTGGAAGGTCCATTATATCCCATAATGCCACCCTAGAGGGTATTATTACACTTAGATAAAGAGTTAGAGATGGCATTTTTGGGAAGAATATATAAGAAAAATATTTACATATAAAAAAATAAGTAATAACTAAGTAGAAGTAATGTTTGTTATAAAGTAGTTCCTATAGTGTGAAGTGCTGGAATCACCACAGGAGGTCGCTGTTATGTATTTTTTTGTGCTGTTTCGAATTAGCTTGCCCTCCTTCTTCGTGTCTCTCTCTCTCACACACACACCCCGATTGAAGAACGTTGTCTGAGAACGGGAGAAATGTACACTAGTGATTTTTTGTGACAGGTACTTCATTGATATGGCTTAGAAGTGTGGCATGAGTCTGTAGATGGGTTTAAAAGTCAGCAGAGTTTTCACAGGGAGTGTGACAGTGAAGGGAAATGGAAGACTGGGATGTTTACCTTACAAGAGGTCGAGCGAGCTGGCAATGTAAGCATTTAAAAATTAATGTTTTGGTTTTTTTTCTGGTGGTGAGGAGGAACAGAGTCAGTTCGGGAGACTGTATCGGGCTGTCAGTGGCATTTTAGTTTAGCAGTATGGTGGGGTTCGGGTTATGACTGCTGTCTCAGTAACTGGACAATAAAATGGCGGCTGGCAAGTTTGGGGTGCCGAATGATCGAGCTGGCACTTTTTCTCACCGGATGTTGTTGAGAAATAACAGCCCGGGTGCCAGGCTCTTTCAGCCAGTCATGATGCTACTTTTCTTTTGACCATTATCTAAATTGATATATCAACTTAACTTACCTGTCTGCAAGCTTTCCTTTAAAAAGAAATTAAGTTGCTTGCCTGGAGGGTCCCAAAGTTAGGTCATTTTAAACTAATAACCTTTCGAAATGTCTACCTTTTGAACTGTTGCTGCTAGAAATTTATTTTTTTTAAATAAAAGCTGGGAGTCAGATCAACATGAACAGATTGCATTGATGTGACTTTCATGTGTAACTTCAGGTCTATTCATGTCAATGCTATGTTAGTAAAAAAATGTATAGCGATACTATTTCTTATTTTCAAACATAGGGCCGGATATTCAAAAGGGTTGCACCATGCGCAATAGGGTTGCGCATGCGCAAGTCCGAAAGTGCGCCATTCTGCGATATTCAGCAGGAGGCAGTTGTGCCACCAAAAACATGCTGAGCAACAGTGCAATGCAAATGAAGGCACGCGCAACCAAAGGGGTGGATCCATGCATAAAGAGCGCAATGCGAATCAAAGATTCTGCGCATGCGCAAGAGCGGAACAGCCGAAGTTGCGCCTGAGCGAAATGAGCCAAAATAAAAAGGCTCTGGGAAGAGGTGCAAGAACGCTACAGGGATGCCAAGTGGGGAAGAGAGAGAGACAGACAGTGACAGGCCAGGGCAGGCAAGGGAAGCAGGGGGCCATAGGCTGCAGAGGCCAGCGGGGTGCCCGCAGTGGAAGTAGCAGCAGGGACAGCGGGGTAACAGAGCAACATCAGCTAGAGGGGGTCACAAGCCAGGGAGATGGATAGTGGCAGCTTCCACATGGAAGCTGTAATGAGGGGGTGAGAATGCAAGCTGCAGGGGACGGGCCGTGAAGGGCCTGGCCGGTGGTCATGCCTCAACAGGTGCACCGCGCCTGCATCAGCTTTGAGCTGTACACAGATGTAGAGATCGTGGGCTGGTACCGCCCGAACAGGGCAATACTGAGGCGGCTCTGTGAGCTGTGCAGTGATGTGATGCAGGCACCCTCACGACGGAGTCACGCCTGTCAGTGGAGACCAAGGTGACAGCCTTCATGTGCCTGCTCACCATGGCACCTTCCAGAGGCCAACAGGGACACCACAGGCATGCCACAGTCAGCCACGCCATGCATCCTCACCCAATTCCCTCACAAGACTGCTGCTGCCACGCTGTGGAGCACATCCATTTCCCCAGCACCGCTGGCAGAGCGCACAGCAAAACATGCAGGAGTTCCATTAGGTAGCATGTATGCCTCACGTACAGGGGCCAGAGACTGCAACCCATGGCCACATTTGCACGCCACCCGGCCCTGATGGGGCCGCATATAGGAACAGAAAGGGCTTCTCCAGTGTCAACTGCCAGGTGGTGTGATGCCATCACGGAGTAATCAATGTCTGTGCCACACACCTGGTGGAGCACATGATGCCTTCATATGGCATCAGTCCGCACTGTGCCATCGATTCGAGAGTGGGGACATCCCCACAGGCCATCTAGCGGGTGAGTACGCATGTAGGAAATGCAAACTCGGGCAAGGGTGGAATGCCACAGGTGCCATGGTAGTGGCACACAGGATATGGGCAATATGGACCTGAACATGATACTGATCTCCACTATCTCCACACAGGTGACAACGGATACCCACTCCATCCCTGGCTGCTCACACCGTACCGGCACCCCATGACCCCATCGCAGCAACGCTATAATGAGGCACATGCCGCCACACGCAACATCATTGAGCGGGTGTTTGGGATGCTCAAGGCACGCTTCCGATGCCTAGACACCTCTGGCGGTGCCCTACAGTACAGCCCCTCAAAGGCCTGTGGCATATTCCTGGCCTGTTGTATCCTGCACAACATGGCCAAAGACTGTGGGATAGCCCTACAGGTTGAAGAGGGGACAGCGATGGGGACGCCAGTGGCGCCAGTGTTTATGGTGATGAGCATCCCCCCCTAGGACGGCGGGACCCCCGACTGATCTGGCAGGCCCAGCTGCACCGGGACACCATCACAGAGGAGCATTACACACGACACAGGTAAGTCAAGGGGCCATGTGTAACCAACACTGTCCAGGCGCAAACCACAGGCACACAGGGTAACACACCAGGGGTGCATGACGGCAAGGGGAGTGGAAGGGTCCAGGCACACAAACACACCATCAGGGAGGGGTGAACAATCATATGGACACAAACACACTAGGCACAAAGCGTACATGGGCAGGTGCACAGCAGAGCAGAACAGACATGGCAAACACACAGATCCACCAACCACCCCCACAACCTGTACTGTCCACGTACGTGTGTCAGATGCTGGGCACCCTTGCACCTTGGTGTACAGTACAATGCAGGCATCATCATGCACATGCACCTATGGACAGCAGTCGGGAGGGTGTGCAGGTGGTCCGTGTGTCGGCGTGTTGGGCAGAGCACCCACCAGTGCACTGCCCACCATGACACAGATTGCACACAGGGCAGCACCAGACAGGGCCCGCACTGGGAGACAGGTCAGTCATGTTGCACTGTTCCACGGCCACCGCAGATGCATGGGTGGCCCCGCCATGACCCAACAGCACTGGCAGGCTGAGCAGGGGCCACATGGGGTGGCACTGATGGACCACCAGGGGTCCCACTGCCTGAACGCGACCATGTCCGCACAGGGGTCTGCAGCATGCCGAACATACCTGCACCAGGGGTGCTTGGGATGCCAACAGCAGAACCCGGCATCGACAGGTGTGGTGTCACACGATGCCGGGAACGGGGAGTGGAGAGTGTACTGTGGGTGCGCAGTACAGGAGCACCTGCTTGTGTGCCCAATGCAGCCACGACAGCGACCAATGCCTGGGTCTGCCTGTCAATGGCGGGCGTCACATCCATCCGCATATGGACCATCTCTGCACGGTCCAGAGCACACTCCCTGCTGTGCCGCTCCACAGCCACACACAGTGCCTCCACGGATGTTGCAACCCGCCTTTGCTGCTGTACTGATTCCCGCAGCAGGCGGGTGTGCTCTTCAAATGGGTACTCTGCCACAACGGCATCCTGTCCCCCAGGGTATGGAAGGTCCTGATGCTCAACACCCCTTGAGGGTGGGCGCTGTTCACCAGGACCAAGAATGGGCATATCAAAGGGCGGTGGGCATGTGCCACCGCTGGACACTGTACCCCCAGACCTGGTGGGTGACTGCTGCTGCTGCCCCTCCAACCGCTGTGCCCCAGGGACCACTCGTTCCACTGCTGTGGCCGCAACAGTGCCAGACACCTGCACAGCCACCAGTGCTGCCCCACCGGTGCTGACAGGCACAGCCTGGGACTGTGCCAACATGCTGGCACACACATTGGAACCAGCTAGGCCCAGGGGCATGTGCTGGCCTGCTGTGTGTCCGTCATGGGACACACACATGTCACTGCCCATTGCAGTCCTTGCATCATCAATGGTGCAGGTACGTGCTACAGCCACAGTCACAGTGTGCTGGCATGCTTGCATGCCAGACTGCTGAGACACAGGCTGTGCACCCCCCACACCCGACTCACCGACACCAGTGTTGGCAGCCCGTGTGCATGCTGGTGCAGTGCATGCTGGCTGGTGACAGAGGTGGATGGACCCTCCTCCATGTCCAACAGGTCTTCCTCACTGCCTGGACCCACCACCACCACCGTCCCCTGAAGATGAACAGGATCTGTAACAGAAAGAGAGGACATGTGAGTGCATGTGAACAACCTTCACCCCCCCAACACCACCACCATGTCATACCGTGCAGTGATGGGCTTCCACCTGTCTGGAATCCACCTCCTGGGACGCCCTCAATAGCACTCTGCTGCATTGATGCAGCCAGTCGATCCTCAGCCGGGGTCAGCTCCACCACCGCTGGCTGGCCCCCGCCAGTGCCAGTACGTGCCGCCCTGAAGGCTGCCACCTTCTCCTTCACCCTCCTGCGGTCTGTCCCCATCTTCTTTTTGCATTCCTGCACGGAGCGCTGGTGGCTTCCGTGCAGGTTCACTGCCCGAGCTACCCCCCTCCCATGCAGCCACATGGGCCTGAGAGGTGCCCTGCCATCCACTCAGTAGTGGCTTCTCCTCCAGGTAGACCTGGAAGAGGGTCTCTGTCTCTGCCATGGTGAAGTTGGACCTCCTCCTCCGCCCACCATCCTTACCCTCACCTTGGCTCTGCTCAGTCATGGTGATCTGTATGGGTGGAAGTGGACACCTGTCACTGTGCAGTCTACAGCGTTATCCCATGACCATTGTCCAGAACATCACACAGCATGCAACCCACCACTCACCTGCAGTAACTGAATCTGGCCAGCGCAGCCCAATGTTGCACATTTATAGTGCAATGCATGCAAATTAGGAGTGGAGCAACTGTAATGAGATGCAAATCGCGCCACTGCGCCTTTGAATGGCTGATCAGATGATTTGCATGTGTCGGCTGAATATCGCGCGTTGCGCTTTGTGCAATACGGTTGAGCCGGCTGAGCCAATGGTGCAGATCTGTGACTGTGTGGTACACTGCATTGCGCATGCCCAGGTAGCTTACGCAGGCATCTGCCGCACTGATGACGTGCTGTGCGCGATCGGCAATTCAGGCCATGGCCACCATTGTGCCAGTGGTGCTACAGCACTGGGCACCATATGGTGCTGTGGCACTACTGCGCAATAGTCCACTGTAGCACTGGCACGCAGGTGATTGGTCATGCAGGATGCGTAGACGTCAGATGGTGCTGTGCGTGGCCTTGCATCATTGACCCCTGACCTGGTGTCTGACCTTTGCCCCCTGGCGCGGTTCGGCTGCCATGTGTACAGCTCTATTGCGCTGTTTGGTGACAGCGCTATGTGAACCGATGGCGCTATACGAACAGCGCGATTGGAACCTATGGTGGTCTATTGCGCAACATTTCCGCTTGGGGTTGCCGCGCTGCGGGGCGCCATATTGCCTGCTGTACGAGCACAATTATGGCACGCAGGAGAGCTCCCCAGTGGAGTCAGGTGGAGATGGCCAACCTGGTGGCCCTGGTTGAGCCCCACTTTGGGGCACTGTTTGGTGAGCAGCCCCTCACCATGGCCCGCACCCATGTGTGGCTGCAGGTGGCCACTGACCTGGTGAGGGTCACAGGGTGGTGCCGGTCTGCAGAGCAGTGCAGGCACAGATTTAGTGACCTCCGCAGGAGGGAGCCGGACCTGCTGGAATGCCTCAGGTCACGTGCCAGGAGGGGCCTTGTGCCTAGGCCAGGTGGGTGTACCATCTATGCACATGTATTCTCCATAGGGGTGTGACTGTGTTTTGGTGGCGGTGCATGGGGGCTGACTCTGCCATGGTTGGCTGTGTCAGTGTGTGCAGGTGTGAGATGCATGGGTCTGGCTGTGTGGGCAGGCACACTCACTGGGGCAGGGGGCAGTCTGCTTTGGGATCACACTGATGTTTTTCTCTACATTTGTCACCCACAGGCCTGGCGGAGAGGGTGCAGGCCCAGGCTGAGGAGGGCCGTGGCAGGGCCCAGGAGGCGGCCGGAGAAGGCGTGAGGGGTGGGCCACAGCGGCAGCAGCAGCAGCAGCAGCCACAGCTGCTTGATGAGTATGAGTGTCATTACATCATGGATGCTATTGCATGCTGGAGGGGGTGGGCATGACCACCAGCCATGGACAACACAACCATGCACAACACAGGTGACAGTCATCACTGTCCAGTGTCACTGCATGTCTGTGTGTGCGTCACTGGTGGTCCATGCATGCACTGGGCACATGGCTGTGGAACTGGTATCCCACCACATTGCCATGTCACTTGACAGCCTTTGTTTGTGCTGTGATGGACATGGGGTGTGTGTGTGTGTGCAGTGGTGCACATAGCTGGTGCTGCCTGGTTGGGCGTGTCATGCATGGTCACTGTGGGTGGGTGCATACCATCACAGGTGCGGGGCACTAGGCTATATGCCTTGCAGGATGGGTGGTGTTCAGGGTTGTGTACAGTCACAGCCATTGACTGTGTTCCCTTTCCTAGGCTCCTCAGCAGCATCTCACGAGGATGGACCGTGCCCTCCAGCGGCTGACAAGGGTGTCGATCATGACGCATGACTTACTTAGAACATTCAGTGCCATGGGGTCAGGTGATGGCGGAGGAGACAGGGACAGCAACAGGCAGCAGCAGACCAGCCTGCCAGGAGCTAAATGTGCTTCCCTTCCCACTTCACTTCATCCTCCCACTCTGCCTTCCTCTCCCAGTTGTTCACCTCTTCTTCTTTACCCACCCCTACCTTGTACCCCTACCCCCTTGTCTTGTACATATCTGTATATAGTTGTATTCTTGATCTTGGTGTTGTAATTTCTGATTTCAAATATATATATATTTTGTTATGAATACTGTGGTGGTCTCTGATTTGCAGCTGGCTATGGTTGCTCAGTTGCAGTGGTGTCATGCCATCTGGGGTGGTATGGTCCTGGTGTGTGTGTGTGTGCGTGTGTGTGTGCATGGGAGGTGTCTCCGTGTGGGAGTGACTTTCAGTCTGGTCTTGTCATCTGCTGCCGCCCACTGCTGGGGCCCAGGGTGGGTCTGGCTTGTATGGTTCTGTGCTACATGAGGTTGCAGTCTGCCGGGGGGGATGCATGGTGTTTACTGCAGTGACAGTCACTGCACATGGGTGGTGTCTTGGGGTCACAGTGCAGGGTGTGCTGTGCAGAAGGGGGGGCTGATGTGCACTGTGGTTGTCGACCCCCTGTGTGTGGCAGTCTCAGCCTGACAGTGGTTGTGCTGGGGCGTCATGGCCATGCTGTGCTTTGTTGGCTTGTCCCATGGGCCAGTGGATCATCCATCCTCCCCAGTGATGCTGTGCTTGGGGTGTGCGGGTGTCTTGTTGGTTCTGCAGTGTGTTCCTGTGCCCATGTGTGGCATGGCTGGTGGTGGGCCCCAGCCTGCCTCCCTGGTTGTGCAGTTCCATTGCTCTGCTGGGGGCTCTGCTTGCGCTATGACACCTTTGGACTGCTCAGCTGGCTAGCCTTTGTTGCGCTATGGCGCATCATTTCTGCTCAGCTTCCCTTCCTGGTTGTGCTATGGCGCAGTTTGTGCGATATTCAGACGTTGGCTGCTTGCGCAGTTTGTTTTGCTCCATGTTTGAATATCGCGTCTGTTGTGCCTATGTGCAATTGACTTGTGCTTGCTCCTGCTGTTGCACACTTTTTCGGCGCAGTTTGAATATCCGGCCCATAGAGTTTAAATTGGGTATTTAATATCAGTAATGTGAAATGTAGGCTATTTTCGTATAGCAGTAAAATAATAATAATAATAATAATAATCTTTATTTTTATGGCACCTTTCAAATACCAAGGCGCCTAACAGATTTAAAATCACAAATCAAAAATCAACAACATAAATCATGTAAAATCAATAGTATCATCGTACCATCTATCATCAAATGCCTAGTGCCATAAAAACGTTTTCAGGACTTGCTTAAACCCATCCACAGTTGTGCACTCCCGTAACCAACGGGGTAGAGAATTCCAAGGGGTTGGGGCCACGTACATGAATGCTCTGGCCCCAGAACATTTCAAACACACCCTTGGCATCTCTAGCAACCCATCATTGGCTGAGTGGAGTGATCACCCAGGACAGTAAGGGACCAGGAGCTCTTTCAGGTAGTCCGGGCCCACATCATTTTATATATTGATGTTTAAAAAAAATAGATGGCTTTAGAATAAATACTTTAAGTAAATAGGAATTACAGTATTTCATTTGCAGCCCAATATGCATTTTCTAATACCCTTAATCATATTGCGAATATTTACACAATCCCATAATCTTCCTTTTAATAACTCAGTTTTGACATCTGGAAGTCTTTCACCTTTACGACATCAGAGAGCAATGACCCATAGCTCTGTGACTGTCTGACATCAGAGAACAATGACCCATAGCTCTGCGACTGTCTGACATCAGAAGGCAATGACCCATAGCTCTGGGACTGTCTGACATCAGAGAACAATGACCCATAGATCTGTGACTGTCTGACATCAGAGAGCAATGACCCATAGCTCTGTGACTGTCTGACATCAGAGAGCAATGACCCATAGCTCTGTGACTGTCTGAAATCAGAGAACAATGACCCATAGCTCTGTGACTGTCTGACATCAGAAGACAATGACCCATAGCTCTGTGACTGTCTGACATCAGAGAACAATGACCCATAGATCTGTGACTGTCAGACATCAGACAGCAATGACCTATAGCTCTGTGGCTGTCTGACATCAGACGGCAATGACCCATAGCTCTGGGACTGTCTGACATCAGACAGCAATGACCTATAGCACTGCGACTGTCTGACATCAGACGGCAATGACCCATAGCTCTGTGACTGTTTGACATCAGACAGCAATGACCCATAGCACTGCGACTGTCTGGCATCAGACTGCAATGACCCATAGCTCTGTGACTGTCTGACATCAGAGAACAATGACCCATAGATCTGTGACTGTCAGACATCAGACAGCAATGACCCATAGCTCTGTGACTGTCTGACATCAGACGGCAATGACCCATAGCTCTGGGACTGTCTGACATCAGACAGCAATGACCTACAGCTCTGCGACTGTCTCACATCAGACGGCAATGATCTACAGCTCTGGGACTGTCTGACATTAGACAGCAATGACCTACAGCTCTGCGACTGTCTGACATCAGACGGCAATGACCTACAGCTCTGGGACTGTCTGACATCAGAGAACAATGACCTACAGCTCTGTGACTGTCTGACATCAGAGGGCAATGACCCATAGCTCTGGGACTGTCTGACATCAGAGAACAATGACCTACAGCTCTGTGACTGTCTGACATCAGAGTGCAATGACCCATAGCTCTGTGACTGTCTGACATCAGAGAGCAATGACCTATAGCTCCGTGACTGTCTGACATCAGAGAGCAATGATCCATAGCTCTGTGACTGTCTGACATCAGAGAACAATGACCCATAGCACTGTGACTGTCTGACATCAGAGAACAATGACCCATAGCTCTGTGTCTGTCTGAGATCAGACAGCAAGTAAGCAATTTATCCCTCCAGGGTGTGGGTACACTGCAGGATTTACCATGGCTGGTGTGATTCGGTCCCGAGGCGCAGCCGAGTGACCGAATCACACCAGTCGTGTTAAGTCCTCCATTGTACCCACACCCTGAAGGGATAAATTTTTATTATACAATGGTGAATGTTGTTTCTTTAATGTTTTTTAACTATGTTCTAACTGACTGAGGTCCCTACACTTCGAAAGAGGAGGTAATTTTATAAACAATTTACCGCGGTGCAGTTTCGTTTGAAGTGAAAGCTACCGGATTAGCACGGTCTAACGTTGGCTGGCACTTCTTCCAGTGGGTACACTGGAGGATTTATCACGGTGGTAATTGTGTCAGCCGACCAATAAGGATTCAGGATTTGGGACATTGGATTTACCACATTGTATAATGACCCATAGCTCTGTGACTGTCTGACATCAGACAGTAATGACCCATAGCTCCACGACTGTCTGACATCAGACAGCAATGACCCATAGCTCTGTGACTGTCTGACATCAGACAGCAATGACCCATAGCTCCGCGACTGTCTAACATCACACAGCAATGACCCATAGCTCCATGACTGTCTGACATCACACAGCAATGACCCATAGCTCCGCGACTGTCTGACATCACACAGCAATGTCTCATAGCACTGCGACTGTCTGACATCACACAGCAATGACCCATAGCTCCACGACTGTCTGACATCACACAGCAATGACCCATAGCACTGCAACTGTCTGACATCACACAGCAATGACCCATAGCTCTGCGACTGTCTGACATCAGACAGCAATGACCCATAGCTCTGCGACTGTCTGACATCAGACAGCAATGACCTATAGCACTGTGACTGTCTGACATCAGACAGCAATGACCTATAGCACTGCGACTGTCTGACATCACACAGCAATGACCCATAGCTCCACGACTGTCTGACATCACACAGCAATGACCCATAGCACTGCAACTGTCTGACATCACACAGCAATGACCCATAGCTCTGCGACTGTCTGACATCAGACAGCAATGACCCATAGCTCTGTGACTGTCTGACATCAGACAGCAATGACCTATAGCACTGTGACTGTCTGACATCAGACAGCAATGACCTATAGCACTGTGACTGTCTGACATCAGACAGCAATGACCTACAGCTCTGCGACTGACTCACAACAGACGGCAATGACCTACAGCTTTGGGACTGTCTGACATCAGACAGCAATGACCTACAGCTCTTCGACTGTCTCACATCAGACAGAAATGACCCATAACTCCGGATCGTCTGACATCAGACAGCAATGACCCATAGCTCCGTGACTGTCTGACATCAGAGAACAATGACTCATAGCTCTGCGACTGTCTGACATCAGAAGGCAATGACCCATAGCTCTGGGACTGTCTGACATCAGAGAACAATGACCCATAGATCTGTGACTGTCTGACATCAGAGAGCAATGACCCATAGCTCTGTGACTGTCTGACATCAGAGAGCAATGACCCATAGCTCTGTGACTGTCTGAAATCAGAGAACAATGACCCATAGCTCTGTGACTGTCTGACATCAGAAGACAATGACCCATAGCTCTGTGACTGTCTGACATCAGAGAACAATGACCCATAGATCTGTGACTGTCAGACATCAGACAGCAATGACCCATAGCTCTGTGGCTGTCTGACATCAGGGAACAATGACCCATAGCTCTGTGATTGTCTGACATCAGACAGCAATCACCTACAGCTCCGTGACTATCTGACATCAGGGAACAATGACCCATAGCTCTGTGATTGTCTGACATCAGGCAACAATGACCTACAGCTCCATGACTGTCTGACATCAGACAGCAATGACCCATAGCTCCGTGACTGTCTGACATCAGGGAACAATGACCTACAGCTCCGTGACTGTCTGACATCAGACAGCAATGACCCATAACTCTGTGACTGTCTGACATCAGACAGCAATGACCCATAGCTCCGTGACTGTCTGACATCAGACAGCAATGACCCACAGCTCCGTGACTGTCTGACATCAGACAGCAATGACCCACAGCTCCATGACTGTCTGACATCAGACAGCAATGACCCACAGCTCCGTGACTGTCTGACATCAGACAGCAATGACCCATAGCTCCGTGACTGTCTGACATCAGACAGCAATGACCATAGTTCGTGACTGTCTGACATCAGACAGCAATGATCCATAGCTCGTGGACTGCCTGACATCAGACAGCAATGACCTATAACTCCTGGATTGTCTGACATCAGACAGCAATGACCCATAGCTCTGACTGTCTGACATCAGAGAACAATGACCCATAGCTCTGCGACTGTCTGACATCAGAGGGCAATGACACATAGCTCTGGGACTGTCTGACATCAGAGAACAATGACCCATAGATCTGTGACTGTCAGACATCAGACAGCAATGACCCATAGCTCTGTGACTGTCTGACATCAGACGGCAATGACCCATAGCTCTGGGACTGTCTGACATCAGACAGCAATGACCTACAGCTCTGCGACTGTCTCACATCAGACGGCAATGACCTACAGCTTTGAGACTGTCTGACATCAGACAGCAATGACCTACAGCTCTGCGACTGTCTCACATCAGACGGCAATGATCTACAGCTCTGGACTGTCTGATTAGACAGCAATGACCTTAGCTTGCTGCGACTGTCTGACATCAGACGGCAATGACTCTACAGCTCTGGGACTGTCTGACATCAGAGAACAATGACCTACAGCTCTGTGACTGTCTGACATCAGAGGGCAATGACCATAGCTCTTGGACTGTCTGACATCAGAGAACAATGACCTACAGCTCCTGTGACTGTCTGACATCAGAGTGCAATGACCCATAGCTTTGTGACTGTCTGACATCAGAGAGCAATGACCTATAGCTCCGTGACTGTCTGACATCAGAGAGCAATGATCCATAGCTCTGTGACTGTCTGACATCAGAGAACAATGACCCATAAGCACTGTGACTGTCTGACATCAGAGAACAATGACCCATAGTTCTGTAGTCTGTCTGAGACTCAGACTAGTCAGTAATTTGTTCTTTCCAGGTGTGGGTACACTGCAGGATTTACCATGGCTGGTGTGATTCGGTCACGGGCGCAGCCGAGTGACCGAATCACACCAGTCGTGTTAAGTCCTCCATTGTACCCACACCCTGAAGGGATAAATTTTTATTATACAATGGTGAATGTTGTTTCTTTAATGTTTTTTAACTATGTTCTAACTGACTGAGGTCCCTACACTTCGAAAGAGGAGGTAATTTTATAAACAATTTACCGCGGTGCAGTTTCGTTTGAAGTGAAAGCTACCGGATTAGCACAGTCTAACGTTGGCTGGTACTTTTCCAGTGGGTACTGGAGGATTTATCACGGTGGTAATTGTGTCAGCCGACCAATAAGGATTCAGGATTTGGGACATTGATTTACCACATTGTATAATGACCCATAGCTCTGTGACTGTCTGACATCAGACAGTAATGACCTATAGCTCTCGATCTGTCTGACATCAGACAGCAATGACCCATAGCTCTGTGACTGTCTGACATCAGACAGCAATGACCCATAGCTCCACGACTGTCTGACATCAGACAGCAATGACCCATAGTTCTAAGGACTGTCTGACATCACACAAAGTAATGAATTTGTAGCTCCATGACTGTCTGACATCACAGCAATGACCCATTCATGATCAATTGACATCACACAGCAATGTCTCATAGCTCTGCGACTGTCTGACATCACACAGCAAAGACCCATAGCTCCACGTTACTGTCTGATATCACACAGCAATGACCCATAGCACTGCAACTGTCTGACATCACACAGCAATGACCCATAGTTTTGTGACTGTCTGACATCAGACAGCAATGACCTATAGTTTCATGACTGTCTGACATCAGACAGCAATGACCTATAGCACTGTGACTGTCTGACATCAGACAGCAATGACCTATAGCACTGCGACTGTCTGACATCACACAGCAATGACCCATAGCTCCACGACTGTCTGACATCACACAGCAATGACCCATAGCACTGCAACTGTCTGATGTCACACAGCAATGACCCATAGCTCTGCGACTGTCTGACATCAGACAGCAATGACCCATAGCTCTGTGACTGTCTGACATCAGACAGCAATGACCTATAGCACTGTGACTGTCTGACATCAGACAGCAATGACCTATAGCACTGTGACTGTCTGACATCAGACAGCAATGACCTACAGCTCTGCGACTGACTCACAGCAGACGGCAATGACCTACAGCTTTGGGACTGTCTGACATCAGACAGCAATGACCTACAGCTCTGCGACTGTCTCACATCAGACAGAAATGACCCATAACTCCGTGACTGTCTGACATCAGACAGCAATGACCCATAGCTCCGTGACTGTCTGACATCAGAGAACAATGACTCATAGCTCTGCGACTGTCTGACATCAGAAGCAATGACCCATAGCTCTGGACTGTCTGACATCAGAGAACAATGACCCATAGATCTGTGACTGTTTGACATCAGAGAGCAATGACCCATAGCTCTGTGACTGTTGACATCAGAGAGCAATGACCCATAGTTCTGTGACTGTCTGAAATCAGAGAACAATGACCCATAGCTCTGTGACTGTCTGAAATTGTAGTGGACAATGACCCATAGCTCTGTGACTGTCTGACATCAGAGAACAATGACCTATGGATCTGTGATCTGTCAGACATCAGACAGTAATGACCGATAGTTTCTGTGGCTGTGTTGACATCAGGGAACAATGACCCATAGCTCTGTGATTGTCTGACATCGGACAGCAATCACCTGGCAGCCCGACTATCTGACATCAGGGTCAGCGACCCATGGGTCCTGTGATTGTCTGACATCAGGCAACAATGATCTATAGCTCCATGACTGTCTGACATCAGACAGCAATGACCCATAGTCTGTGACTGTCTGACATCAGGGAACAATGACCTACAGCTCCGTGACTGTCTGACATCAGACAGCAATGACCCATAATCTCTAGGACTGTCTGACATCAGACAGCAATGACCCATAATCCGTGACTGTCTGACATCGGAACAGCAATGACCAGCTCCGTGACTGTCTGATATCAGACAGCAATATCCATTGGCTCAAGTGACTGCCTGACATCAGACAGCAATGACCTATAATTTCAGATGTCTTGACATCAGACAGTACGACCCATAGCTCGTGACTGTCTGACATCAGAGAATGAATGACCCATAGCTCCGTGACTGTCCGACATCAGACAGCAATGATCCATAGCTCGTGACTGCCTGACATCAGACAAGCAATGACCTATAACTCCGTGACTGTCTGATATCAGACAGCAATGACTCTACAGCTCTGCGATTGTCTCACATCAGACGGCAACACTCATAGCTTTGAGACTGTCTGACATCGAGGGCAATGACTCTATAGCTCTGTGACTGTCTGACATCAGACGGCAAATGACCTCATAGTCTCTGGGACTGTCTGACATCAGACAGCAATGACTCATAGCTCTGCGACTGTCTCACATCAGACGGCAATGACTTCACAGCTCTGGGACTGTCTGACATCAGAGAACAATGACCTACAGCTCTGTGACTGTCTGACATCAGAGGGCAATGACTTACAGCTCTGGGACTGTCTGACATTAGACAGCAATGACCTACAGTCTTGCGACTGTCTGACATCAGAGCGTAATGACCTATAGCTCTGGACTGTCTGACATCAGAGAACAATGACCTATAGCTTCTGGACTGTCTGACATCAGAGGGCAATGATCCATAGCTCTGGGACTGTCTGACATCAGAGAACAATGACCATTAGCTCTACATCAGACAGCAATGACCCATAGCTCTGTGACTGTCTGACATCAGACAGCAATGACCCATAGCTAATTGAGACTGTCTGACATCAGACAGCAATGACCCATAGAACTGAGACTGTCTGACATCAGACAGCAATGACCCATAGCTCTGTGACTGTCTGACATCAGGGAACAATGACCCACAGCTCTGTGACTGTCTGACATCAGGACAGCAATGACCTACAGCTCTCTGGACTGTCTGACATCAGGAACAATGACCCATAGCTCTGTGACTGTCTGACATCAGACTGCAATGACCTACAGCTCTGTGACTGTCTGACATCAGACTGCAATGACTACAACTCTGTGACTGTCTGACATCAGACTGCAATGACCTACAGCTCTGTGACTGACTGCATCAGACAGCAATGACCCATAGCTCTGTGACTGTCTGACATCAGACAGCAATGACCATAGCATACTGAGACTGTCTGACATCAGACAGCAATGAACCATAGAACTGAGACTGTCTGACATCAGACAGCAATGACCCATAGCTCTGTGACTGTCTGACATCCAGCAGGAACAATGACCCCACAGCTCTGTGACTGTCTGACATCAGACAGCAATGACCCTACAGCTGTGAGCTGTCTGACATCAGGAACAATGACCCATAGCTCTGTGACTGTCTGACATCAGACTGCAATGACCTACAGCTCTGTGACTGTCTGACATCAGACTGCAATGACCTACAGCTCTGTGACTGTCTGTCATCAGACTGCAATACCTACAGCTCTGTGGACTGACTGACATCAGACAGCAATGACCCATAGCTCTGTGACTGTCTGACATCAACAGCACATGACCCATAGCTCTGTGACTCGTCTGACATCGGGAACAATGACCCACAGCTCTGTGACTGTCTGACATCAGACAGCAATGACCTACAGTAGCTCTGTGGACAGTCTGACATCAGAACAATGACCCATAAGCTCAGTGACTGTCTGACATCAGACAGCAATGACCCATAGCTCCGCGACTGTCTGACATCAGACAGCAATACCCATAGCTCATGACTGTCTGACATCACACATGAATGACCCATAGCTCCATGACTGTCTGACATCACACAGCAATGACCCATAGCTCACGCTTGTCTGACATCACGCTGCATCGTCTCATAGCACGACTGTCTGACATCACAGAGCAATGACCCTAGCTTTCCACGACGCTCTGACATCACACATCACCCATAGCACTGCAACTGTCTGACATCACACAGCAATGACCCATAACTCTCGACTGTCTCACACATCAGACAGCAACTGCCCATAGTCTCATGACTGTCTGACATCAGACAGCAATGACCTTCATAGCTTGCTGTGACTGTCTGACATCAGACAGCAATGACCTATAGCACTGCGACTGTCTGACATCACACAACAATGACCCATAGCTCCACACTGTCTGACATCACACAGCAACCCATACATCTGCAACTGTCTGACGCCACACAGCAATGACCCTTAGCTCTGTGACTGTCTGACATCAGACAGCAATGACCCATAGCTCTGTGACTGTCTGACATCAGACAGCAATGACCTGCTCCACTGTGACTGTCTGACATCAGAGCAGCAATGACTATAGCATTGTGACTGTCTGACATCAGACAGCAATGACCTACAGCTCTACGACTGTCTCACATCAGACAGAAATGACCAATAACTCCGTGACTGTCTGACATCAGACAGCAATGAATATAGCTCGTGACTGTCTGACATCAGAGAACAATGACTCATAGCTCAGCGACATCCGACATCAGAAGGCAATGACCCATAGCTCTGGGACTGTCTGACATCAGAGAACAATAGCCCATAGATCTGTGACTGTCTGACATCAGAGGAAACTAATGACCTATAGCTCTGTGACTGTCTGACATCAGAGAGCAATGACCCAAGCTCTGTGACTGTCTGAAATCAGAGAACAATGACCCATAGCTCTGTGACTGTCTGACATCAGAAGACAATGACCCATAGCTCTGTGACTGTCTGACATCAGAGAACAATGACCCATAGATCTGTGACTGCTCAGACATCAGACAGCAATGACCATAGCTCTGTGGCTGTCTGACATCAGGGAACAATGACCCATAGCTCTGTGATTGTCTGACATCAGACAGCAATCACCTACAGCTCCGTGACTATCTGACATCAGGGAACAATGACCCATAGCTCCGTGATTGTCTGACATCAGGCAACAATGACCTACAGCTCCATGACTGTCTGACATCAGACAGCAATGACCCATAGCTCCGTGACTGTCTGACATCAGGGAACAATGACCTACAGCTCCGTGACTGTCTGACATCAGACAGCAATGACCCATAACTCTGTGACTGTCTGACATCAGACAGCAATGATCCATAGCTCCGTGACTGTCTGACATCAGACAGCAATGACCACAGAAGCCGCGACTGTCTGACATCAGACAGCAATGACCCATAGCTCCATGACTGTCTGACATCGTACAGCAATGACCCACAGCTCCGTGACTGTCTGACATCAGACAGCAATGACCCACAGCTCCGTGACTGTCTGACATCAGACAGCAATGACCCATAGCTCCGTGACTGTCTGACATCAGACAGCAATGATCCATAGCTCCGTGACTGCCTGACATCAGACAGCAATGACCCATAACTCCGTGACTGTCTGACATCAGACAGCAATGACCCATAGCTCCGTGACTGTCTGACATCAGAGAACAATGACCCATAGCTCTGCGACTGTCTGACATCAGAGGGCAATGACCCATAGCTCTGGGACTGTCTGACATCAGAGAACAATGACCCATAGATCTGTGACTGTCTGACATCAGAGAGCAATGACCCATAGCTCTGTGACTGTCTGACATCAGACGGCAATGACCCATAGCTCTGGGACTGTCTGAAATCAGAGAACAATGACCCATAGCTCTGTGACTGTCTGACATCAGAGACAAGTACCCATAGCTCTGTGAACAGTCTGACATCAGAGAACAATGACCCATAGATCTGTGACTGTCTGACATCAGACAGCAATGACCCATAACTGCGTACTGTCTGACATCAGACGGCAACGACCCATAGATCTGTGACTGTCTGACATCAGACAGCAATGACCCATAGCACTGCAACTGTCTGGCATCAGACTGCAATGACCCATAGCTCTGTGACTGTCTGACATCAGAGAACAATGACCCATAGATCTGTGACTGTCAGACATCAGACAGCAATGACCCATAGCTCTATGAGTGTCTGACATCAGACGGCAATGACCCATAGCTCTGGGACTGTCTGACATCAGACAGCAATGACCTACAGCTCTGCGACTGTCTCACATCAGACGGCAATGACCTACAGCTTTGGGACTGTCTGACATCAGACAGCAATGACCTACAGCTCTGCGACTGTCTCACATCAGACAGCAGTGACCCATAACTCCGTGACTGTCTGACATCAGACAGCAATGACCCATAGCTCCGTGACTGTCTGACATCAGAGAACAATGACCCATAGCTCTGCGACTGTCTGACATCAGAAGGCAATGACCCATAGCTCTGGGACTGTCTGACATCAGAGAACAATGACCCATAGATCTGTGACTGTCTGACATCAGAGAGCAATGACCCATAGCTCTGTGACTGTCTGACATCAGAGAGCAATGACCCATAGCTCTGTGACTGTCTGACATCAGAGAACAATGACCCATAGATCTGTGACTGTCAGACATCAGACAGCAATGACCCATAGCTTTGTGGCTGTCTGACATCAGACGGCAATGACCCATAGCTCTGGGACTGTCTGACATCAGACAGCAATGACCTATAGCACTGCGACTGTCTGACATCAGACAGCAATGACCCACAGCTCCATGACTGTCTGACATCAGACAGCAATGACCCACAGCTCCGTGACTGTCTGACATCAGACAGCAATGACCCACAACTCCGTGACTGTCTGACATCAGACAGCAATGACCCATAGCTCCGTGACTGTCTGACATCAGACAGCAATGATCCATAGCTCCGTGACTGCCTGACATCAGACAGCAATGACCCATAACTCCGTGACTGTCTGACATCAGACAGCAATGACCCATAGCTCCGTCACTGTCTGACATCAGAGAACAATGACCCATAGCTCTGCGACTGTCTGACATCAGAGGGCAATGACCCATAGCTCTGTGACTGTCTGACATCAGACGGCAATGACCCATAGCTCTGGGACTGTCTGACATCAGACAGCAATGACCTACAGCTCTGCGACTGTCTCACATCAGACGGCAATGACCTACAGCTTTGAGACTGTCTGACATCAGACAGCAATGACCTACAGCTCTGCGACTGTCTCACATCAGACGGCAATGATCTACAGCTCTGGGACTGTCTGACATTAGACAGCAATGACCTACAGCTCTGCGACTGTCTGACATCAGACGGCAATGACCTACAGCTCTGGGACTGTCTGACATCAGAGAACAATGACCTACAGCTCTGTGACTGTCTGACATCAGAGGGCAATGACCCATAGCTCTGGGACTGTCTGACATCAGAGAACAATGACCTACAGCTCTGTGACTGTCTGACATCAGAGTGCAATGACCCATAGCTCTGTGACTGTCTGACATCAGAGAGCAATGACCTATAGCTCCGTGACTGTCTGACATCAGAGAGCAATGATCCATAGCTCTGTGACTGTCTGACATCAGAGAACAATGACCCATAGCACTGTGACTGTCTGACATCAGAGAACAATGACCCATAGCTCTGTGTCTGTCTGAGATCAGACAGCAAGTAAGCAATTTATCCCTCCAGGGTGTGGGTACACTGCAGGATTTACCATGGCTGGTGTGATTCGGTCACGAGGCGCAGCTGAGTGACCGAATCACACCAGTTGTGTTAAGTCCTCCATTGTACCCACACCCTGAAGGGATAAATTTTTATTATACAATGGTGAATGTTGTTTCTTTAATGTTTTTTAACTATGTTCTAACTGACTGAGGTCCCTACACTTCGAAAGAGGAGGTAATTTTATAAACAATTTACCGCGGTGCAGTTTCGTTTGAAGTGAAAGCTACCGGATTAGCACGGTCTAACGTTGGCTGGCACTTCTTCCAGTGGGTACACTGGAGGATTTATCACGGTGGTAATTGTGTCAGCCGACCAATAAGGATTCAGGATTTGGGACATTGGATTTACCACATTGTATAATGACCCATAGCTCTGTGACTGTCTGACATCAGACAGTAATGACCCATAGCTCCACGACTGTCTGACATCAGACAGCAATGACCCATAGCTCTGTGACTGTCTGACATCAGACAGCAATGACCCATAGCTCAGGACTGTCTGACATCAGACAGCAATGACCCATAGCTCCATGACTGTCTGACATCACACAGCAATGACCCATAGCTCCATGACTGTCTGACATCACACACCAATGACCCATAGCTCCGCGACTGTCTGACATCACACAGCAATGTCTCATAGCACTGCGACTGTCTGACATCACAGAGCAATGACCCATAGCTCCACGACTGTCTGACATCACACAGCAATGACCCATAGCACTGCAACTGTCTGACATCACACAGCAATGACCCATAGCTCTGCGACTGTCTGACATCAGACAGCAATGACCCATAGCTCTGCGACTGTCTGACATCAGACAGCAATGACCTATAGCACTGTGACTGTCTGACATCAGACAGCAATGACCTATAGCACTGCGACTGTCTGACATCACACAGCAATGACCCATAGCTCCACGACTGTCTGACATCACACAGCAATGACCCATAGCACTGCAACTGTCTGACGTCACACAGCAATGACCCTTAGCTCTGCGACTGTCTGACATCAGACAGCAATGACCCATAGCTCTGTGACTGTCTGACATCAGACAGCAATGACCTATAGCACTGTGACTGTCTGACATCAGACAGCAATGACCTATAGCACTGTGACTGTCTGACATCAGACAGCAATGACCTACAGCTCAGCGACTGTCTCACATCAGACAGAAATGACCCATAACTCCGTGACTGTCTGACATCAGACAGCAATGACCCATAGCTCCGTGACTGTCTGACATCAGAGAACAATGACTCATAGCTCAGCGACTGTCTGACATCAGAAGGCAATGACCCATAGCTCTGGGACTGTCTGACATCAGAGAACAATGACCCATAGATCTGTGACTGTCTGACATCAGAGAGCAATGACCCATAGCTCTGTGACTGTCTGACATCAGAGAGCAATGACCCATAGCTCTGTGACTGTCTGAAATCAGAGAACAATGACCCATAGCTCTGTGACTGTCTGACATCGAAGACAATGACCCATAGCTCTGTGACTGTCTGACATCAGAGAACAATGACCCATAGATCTGTGACTGTCAGACATCAGACAGCAATGACCCATAGCTCTGTGGCTGTCTGACATCAGGGAACAATGACCCATAGCTCTGTGATTGTCTGACATCAGACAGCAATCACCTACAGCTCCGTGACTATCTGACATCAGGGAACAATGACCCATAGCTCCGTGATTGTCTGACATCAGGCAACAATGACCTACAGCTCCATGACTGTCTGACATCAGACAGCAATGACCCATAGCTCCGTGACTGTCTGACATCAGACAGCAATGACCCACAGCTCCGTGACTGTCTGACATCAGACAGCAATGACCCACAGCTCCATGACTGTCTGACATCAGACAGCAATGACCCACAGCTCCGTGACTGTCTGACATCAGACAGCAATGACCCACAGCTCCGTGACTGTCTGACATCAGACAGCAATGACCCATAGCACTGCAACTGTCTGACATCACACAGCAATGACCCATAGCTCTGCGACTGTCTGACATCAGACAGCAATGACGCATAGCTCTGTGACTGTCTGACATCAGACAGCAATGACCTATAGCACTGTGACTGTCTGACATCAGACAGCAATGACCTATAGCACTGCGACTGTCTGACATCAGGGAACAATGACCCATAGCACTGCGACTGTCTGACATCAGACAGCAATGACCTATAGCACTGCGACTGTCTGACATCAGGGAACAATGACCTACAGCTCTGCGACTGTCTGACATCAGACAGCAATGACCTATAGCACTGCGACTGTCTGACATCAGGGAACAATGACCTACAGCTCTGCGACTGTCTGACATCAGGGAACAATGACCCATAGCTCCGTGATTGTCTGACATCAGGCAACAATGACCTACAGCTCCATGACTGTCTGACATCAGACAGCAATGACCCATAGCTCTGTGACTGTCTGACATCAGGGAACAATGACCTACAGCTCCGTGACTGTCTGACATCAGACAGCAATGACCCATAACTCTGTGACTGTCTGACATCAGACAGCAATGACCCATAGCTCTGTGACTGTCTGACATCAGACAGCAATGACCCACAGCTCCGTGACTGTCTGACATCAGACAGCAATGACCCACCTCTGTGACTGTCTGACATCAGACAGCAATGACCCACAGCTCCGTGACTGTCTGACATCAGACAGCAATGACCCATAGCTCCGTGACTGTCTGACATCAGACAGCAATGACCCATAGCTCCGTGACTGTCTGACATCAGACAGCAATGACCCATAGCTCCGTGACTGCCTGATATCAGACAGCAATGACCCATAACTCCGTGACTGTCTGACATCAGACAGCAATGACCCATCGCTCCGCGACTGTCTGACATCAGACAGCAATGACCCATCGCTCTGTGACTGTCTGACATCAGACAGCAATGACCCATAGCATTGCGACTGTCTGGCATCAGACTGCAATGACCCATAGCTCTGTGACTGGTTGACATCAGACTGCAATGACCTATAGCACTGCGACTGTCTGACATCAGACTGCAATGACCTATAGCTCTGCGACTGTCTGACATCAGACTGCAATGACCTATAGCTCTGCGACTGTCTGACATCAGACTGCAATGACCTATAGCACTGTGACTGTCTGACATCAGACTGCCATGACCTATAGCTCTGCGACTGTCTGACATCAGACTGCAATGACCTATAGCACTACGACTGTCTGACATCAGACTGCCATGACCTATAGCTCTGTGACTGTCTGACATTAGACTGCAATGACCTACAGCTCTGTGACTGTCTGACATCAGACTGCAATGACCTACAGCTCTGTGACTGTCTGACATCAGACAGCAATGACCTACAGCTCTGTGAGTGTCTGACATCAGACAGCAATGACCCATAGCTCTGTGACTGTCTGACATCAGACAGCAATGACCCATAGCTCTGTGACTGTCTGACATCAGGGAACAATGACCCATAGCACTGAGACTGTCTGACATCAGACAGCAATGATCCATAGCTCTGTGACTGTCTGACATCAGGGAACAATGACCCACAGCTCTGTGACTGTCTGACATCAGGGAACAATGACCTACAGGTCTGCGACTGTCTGACACCAGGGAACAATGACCCATAGCACTGCGACTGTCTGACATCAGGGAACAATGACCTACAGCTCTGTGACTGTCTGACATCAGGGAACAATGACCCATAGCTCCGTGATTGTCTGACATCAGACAGCAATGACCTACAGCTCCGTGACTGTCTGACATCAGGGAACAATGACCCATAGCTCCGTGATTGTCTGACATCAGACAGCAATGACCCATAGCTCCATGACTGTCTGACATCAGGGAACAATGACCTACAGCTCCGTGACTGTCTGACATCAGACAGCAATGACCCATAACTCTGTGACTGTCTGACATCAGACAGCAATGACCCTAGCTCCGTGACTGTCTGACATCAGACAGCAATGACCCACAGCTCCGTGGCTGTCTGACATCAGACAGGAATGATCCACAGCTCCGTGACTGTCTGACATCAGACAGCAATGACCCACAGCTCCGTGACTGTCTTACATCAGACAGCAATGACCCATAGCTCTGTGACTGTCTGTCATCAGACAGCAATGACCCATCGCTCCGTGACTGCCTGACATCAGACAGCAATGAACCATCGCTCTGCGACTGTCTGACATCAGACAGCAATGACCCATTTTCTCTGTGACTGTCTGACATCAGACAGCAATGACCCATAGCACTGCGACTGTCTGACATCAGAGAACAATGACCCATAGCACTGCGACTGTCTGACATCAGACAGCAATGACCCATTGCTCTGTGACTGTCTGACATTAGAGAACAATGACTCATAGCACTGCGACTGTCTGACATCAGACAGCAATGACCCATTGCTCTGTGACTGTCTGACATCAGACAGCAATGACCCATAGCACTGCGACTGTCTGACATCAGAGAACAATGACCCATAGCACTGCGACTGTCTGACATCAGACAGCAATGACCCATCGCTCTGTGATTGTCTGACATCAGAGAACAATGACCCATAGCACTGTGACTGTCTGACATCAGACAGCAATGACCCATCGCTCTGTGACTGTCTGACATCAGACAGCAATGACCCATAGCACTGCGACTGTCTGGCATCAGACTGCAATGACCCATAGCTCTGTGACTGTCTGACATCAGACAGCAATGACCCATAGCACTGCGACTGTCTGACATCAGACTGCAATGATCTATAGCTCTGTGACTGTCTGACATCAGACTGCAATGACCTACAGCTCTGTGACAGTCTGACATCAGACTGCAATGACCTGCAGCTCTGTGACTGTCTGACGTCAGACAGCAATGACCTACAGCTCTGTGACTGTCTGACATCAGACTGCAATGACCTATAGCTCTGCGACTGTCTGACATCAGACTACAATGACCTACAGCTCTGTGACTGTCTGACATCAGACTGCAATGACCTACAGCTCTGTGACTGTCTGACATCAGACTGCAATGACCTACAGCTCTGTGACTGTCTGACATCAGACTGCAATGACCTACAGCTCTGTGACTGACTGACATCAGACAGCAATGACCCATAGCTCTGTGACTGTCTGACATCAGACAGCAATGACCCATAGCACTGAGACTGTCTGACATCAGACAGCAATGACCCATAGAACTGAGACTGTCTGACATCAGACAGCAATGACCCATAGCTCTGTGACTGTCTGACATCAGGGAACAATGACCCACAGCTCTGTGACTGTCTGACATCAGACAGCAATGACCTACAGCTCTGTGACTGTCTGACATCAGGGAACAATGACCCATAGCTCTGTGACTGTCTGACATCAGACTGCAATGACCTACAGCTCTGTGACTGTCTGACATCAGACTGCAATGACCTACAGCTCTGTGACTGTCTGACATCAGACTGCAATGACCTACAGCTCTGTGACTGACTGACATCAGACAGCAATGACCCATAGCTCTGTGACTGTCTGACATCAGACAGCAATGACCCATAGCACTGAGACTGTCTGACATCAGACAGCAATGACCCATAGAACTGAGACTGTCTGACATCAGACAGCAATGACCCATAGCTCTGTGACTGTCTGACATCAGGGAACAATGACCCACAGCTCTGTGACTGTCTGACATCAGACAGCAATGACCTACAGCTCTGTGACTGTCTGACATCAGGGAACAATGACCCATAGCTCTGTGACTGTCTGACATCAGACTGCAATGACCTACAGCTCTGTGACTGTCTGACATCAGACTGCAATGACCTACAGCTCTGTGACTGTCTGTCATCAGACTGCAATGACCTACAGCTCTGTGACTGACTGACATCAGACAGCAATGACCCATAGCTCTGTGACTGTCTGACATCAGACAGCAATGACCCATAGCTCTGTGACTGTCTGACATCAGGGAACAATGACCCACAGCTCTGTGACTGTCTGACATCAGACAGCAATGACCTACAGCTCTGTGACTGTCTGACATCAGGGAACAATGACCCATAGCTCTGTGACTGTCTGACGTCAGAGAACAATGACCCACAGCTCCGTGACTGTCTGACATCAGGGAACAATGACCCATAGCTCTGTGATTGTCTGACATCAGGGAACAATGACCCATAGCTCTGTGATTGTCTGACATCAGAGAGGAATGACCTATAGCTCCGTGTCTGTCTGTCATCAGAGAGCAATGACCCATAGCTCTGTGATTAGCTGACACCAGAGAGGAATGACCTATAGCTCTGTGACTGTCTGACATCAGAGAGCAATGACCCATAGCTCTGTGACTGTCTGACATCCCCAACGAACAGATTCATTTTAAAAACACATAGGCACTTTTAACAGAAAACCTAATTTTGAAAGTATTTGCAGTTTAGTAAAAGGTTTACATTTCTTTAAGTTACAGCAGATTTTTCATGTTATCAAACGTAATTACTAGCACTCGCTTTACTATTTTGGATTCCTGTGTATGTAGAAATAGGAAATCTGGGAAAAAGGCTGTTGATTTCATTTCAGGCTTCTGAAGACATGTTAAGCTGCTGTGGCTCCACTGTAATTGTTTATGCTGTTTTTGACAGAAGAGAAGAGAACTTTGGTTTCAGAGCAAGAAATAGCAGTCTAGAACTACAGATTCTTTACTGATAAATCACTTCTATCTCAGAAGGAGTCAGTACCTGTTTGGATTACGCAAACAGATACTTTATTAGAAGAAGGGGGTCTCGTTTAAGTAGAAAAAAAATGAAGAAAGTCACTGTGTGTTTCTCTGAGGAAGGGGGCTGTGTCACCTTAATTTATTGAGTCAGAGCAGAGGGTGAATCTAATTGGGGATGTGGCTTAGCAGTTTAGGAGTACAAAAGCAGCTGTCTCCAATTAGAGTGTCCTGCTGTTTTTGACAGAAGAGAACTTTGGTTTCAGAGCAAGAAATAGCAATCTAGAACTACAGATTTTTTACTAATTGCCCTCCTTCCCACCCAAAGCCAGTTATAGTTTTATAGCCACTAGATTTGACTGACAACAGGAACTTCCTGTTTGGCAGTAGGAAGGGAAGGATCACTGAGACACATTAGTTTCATCAACCTTGAAGGCACCTAAAAAAAATAACTCTTTGTCCCCTTCCCCCAGCTGCTGGAGGTCTGAATCCAAGCATGGAAGAAGGAAACTACTGAAGACTACAGGAAGTTCCTGTCCCAGAACAGGAAGGGCAAGAGTTGTAAGGGCACATAGGCAGTAGGAAAGTAAGTGTAAAAATACATAGACAGAGGAGACAGTAAGCATACAAAGCAACAGGAGAGGGGACACAAAATACGTCAAGATGGGAGTAGTGCAGTGCAATGACTGTGGGGCAGCAGTGTTCCAGGAGACATTCTGGAGGCTGCGATGCTGCCCTGTTTGCAGGCACCTCTCTGGTCTGAGGGAAGAGGTTGCCCGTCTCCAGGCTGACCTGGCTAGGGTTCGTGAAACCTCTTCCCCCACCCAGTGACCACCAGACCTGCCACTGTTACCTCAGAGGTTGCCAAGAAATAGGAGCAGTTGGACCATGAAGGGCTCAGGGAGGGAGAGGGCAGTGGAACAGAGGTGCATCCCTCCAGTTGTACCTCTCCACAATTCATATGCTGTTCTGGCAAAGAGTGGTTCCTCTATGGAGGCACCTGCAGTGGAGACCAAGGAGGATGCTGGGAACCTCCACGAAGGAGACCCATAGGAGGGTGTCACGAGACCCCACAGGGGAAGGAAACATCTCCTGGTGGGGGACTCGATCATTATGGGGGTAGAAGTGGGGGAGGAAGGGGATAGGGAGATAAGGTGCCTGCCTGGCACCGCAGCTCAGATGGACAGGAAGCAAATCCTCAGGATTGCGGGAGTAGCTGCATGAGGGAGGGAGGGAGGGGCTGGATGTCATTGTCCACCTAGGGACAAATGACCTGGCTATGAATGGGATCAGAGCAGTGGAAGAGGAGTTTGGGGAGTTGGGGAGGGGCCTTAGACAAGTAGCATGTACGGTAACCTTCTCAGAGGTGCTGCCTGTCTATGGCAAGGATGATGCTAGGGTATTCTGCACCATGGGATTCAATGAATGGTTGAGAAACTGGTGTGGAGCTCAGGGTTTTGGCTTCATTGCGGACTGGGGAGCCACCTGGAGGGATGCAGACTTATTCTGGTGTGATGGTCTGCATCTGTCCAGGGTGGGAACCAGGATCCTAGGTGACAGGTTTAAATGCTTTATTGGCAAGCATTTAAACTAGCCAAGGGGGGAGGCACTGAAAAGGAGCAGGGAAATTCCAGCCTCCCCCTACAAAACACAGTAGTTAGAGAGGTAAGCACCAAGGTAGAGAAGTCAGTAGGAAGCAGGACAGGGATAAATGGAGAAAAAGGCAGTAAGGACAGGGATGGGGCTAAAAGGGGTAAGGCCATAAAAAACAAGCATTTGTCAATGCCTAATGTTTGCTTACTGGCATTGGCAGTGGTAGTGTAGAAGTTACAGAGCTGCGTAATAGGAATGGCAGTGAAGTATTGAACTGAAGCCAACCCCACCACCACCCTGCAGAGAGTGACAGGCATTGGGGTGTGCATTTGGGTCGTCAGGCATAACGGCCACACCATTTCACCACACTCCACTCTGCAGAGACTGACAAGTGTCACGTGTTCCTTGGGGTCTTTGGCCCTTATGCGCACCCCATTTCATTAGGAAATATGGTGAGATGGGTGCGATATAGGAGAATGGGGTGAAGTTTGGGGCCGAAGAGTCCAAGGCATACCTCGATGCCTCTCAGTGACTGCAGGGTGTGGAATGGTATGAGCATCACAGGCAAGAATCCCAAGTCACACCCCTGATTCCTGTCATTCTCTATAGGGTTGGGCCAGTTAGTTGAAAAGCCTAATACCTCAGGCATTCGTTGGTATTTTAACGCCAAATTTTCAACATGTTTGTTTTGTGACCCCACCTCATGAACAGGGGTAATATCAGTTTGGTAGCCGAAAGCTGCTTATGCACAGTGACTACGGGATGTAGCACCACAGGTGCAAAAATATTCCGAACAGGATGTAAAAAATGACAGCTGTACTCTTTCATGGGGAGGTGTAAAAATGGCTATGCTGCAAATGTGTAGTAAAAATATTTAAAAAATGGTGAAGTCACGAGTGTACATAGAAACTGCATCGACACCAAGTTATATAAGTAGGTTGGGGATATTTTATAGCAGATTGTCAACTCAGGCATTTTGGTGCCTCCGATCATAAACAGTGTCACTGTGATTTTCTTTATCTGTCCCGAACAATGATTTCCACAGCGACCAAGCATCTCTGCACTGAAAGTGTGAAAACACACTTGGCCATGTTGTGAAAAATGGCAGCTGTACTGTTCATAAGGAAGTGTTGAAAATGCCACTAGTGAAAATCTGGACTGAAAATATTACAAAGTCATGAACTAACGAGGATGCGTGGAAACTGCACAATGCTCATAAGTAACACAGTCATTTTATGGACTTTTGTCACAAATTTTCAACATAGCCATTTAAGACCTCTGCTCATGAACAGTGTAACTGTGATTTTCTTAATCTGTCCAAACATTGCTTCCGCGACACCAACAGCACCATTGTGCGCTACATGTGCGATAACACATTTTGGGTGACATATAAAATTGCAGCTGTACTGTCCATAAGGAAGTTTAATAAAATGGACATGTTGAAAATCTAGAGTGAAAATATTAAATTTGCAAACTTGAGCATGCAGAGGAACTGTACAGCATACGCTCGTAAAAAGTCATTTTAGGCATTTTCACCAAATTTTCAACATAGCCGTTTTAAGACCTCTGCTCATGAACAGTGTCACTGTGGTTTTGTTAATGTGTCCCATACATTGAGTTTGCACACCGACGCCATTTGTGGCTACATAAGGCGGAAACACGTTTTGGGTGAGATGTGAAAAATGACAGCTGTACTACTCATAAGAAGGTGTGGAAAAATGGCAATGTTGAAAATCTGGAGTGGAAATATTGAAAATTTGCAAACCTATGGCGTGCGTAGGAACAGCGCAGCGCTTGCGGCTAATAAAACAGTCATTTTTGGAATTTTTCACCAAATTTTCCTTATAGCCATTGAAGACCTCTGCTCATGAACAGTGTCACTGTGATTTTCTTAATTTGTCCGTACATTGATTTCACGCTTATGAATCGCCATTCTGCGCTACAAGAGGCGGAAACATTTGGTGAGATGTGAAAAATGACAGCTGTACTGCTCATAAAACAGTGTGGTGAAATGGCAATGTTGAAAATCTGGGTAAAATATTGAAATTTGTGAACTTACGGGCCTGCGTAGGAACTGCTTAGCCTTACTTCGTTAAACAGTCATTTTGGAATTTTTGGCACCAAATTTTCAACATGGGGGTTTTCATTCCTTCTCATGAATGATGTCACTGTCATGGTGGTATTCAGTCCCAAGGGTGATTTACGCAGTCACTCGCGAAATCACCGATCGGCTCGAATAGCGCCGTGACTGACATCATGATGAGAAGGGTCCCAAAACCCCATGTTGAAAATGATGAAAATTCACAAAAGCCTGAGATATGCAATAAAGTTGAACCCCTCCTATCTAGCCCATTATACAGCTTACCGGCATTTCCTCAGTTTCGCGGTCGGCTTTGAAGAGTGCAGGCGTGTTCCAGTCCACGAAGATCGTCGGCCGGAGTCGGGTAAGTATGGGGTGAGGGGGTGTGGGGAGACTGGGTGCGCAGTGGGTGGGTGCGGGTTGTGGGAGGGGTTGGAGGCAGCTGCAGGACCGTTTTTGTTTTACAGGGTAAAATTTAAAAAGACTTTGTGGGACCGCTTGCCATGCTGGGGTGGGCTCCCAGTGTGGCACAAGGACTTTAGGCGTTCAGCCGGCGAGGATTAGGCACCCAGTCGGCAAAAAAAATAAAAAAAAACCTGTCGTTGTACGTTTGTCACGCTGGGGTGGGCTCCCAGCATGGCACAAGGACTTTGGAGAGCGTTCAGCCAGCAGGGATTGGGCACCCCGTCGGCAAAATGACTGATTGCCATGCTGGGTGGGCTCCCAGCGTGGCATCAACTACTGGGAGGAGGCGATGCAGCTCAGCTGACGGGATTGGGCACCCGTCGGCTACTCGCTCGCGTGCGGGAGCGCTGCGCCTGGCGGCTGGGGAGCTTGCGAGTGAGCAGCTTCTTATCGCTGCTCACTCAAGTGTAGCTCCCCTTTCATCTCAGAGGCCACTGCATTTGGCATGTCATAGACAGCTCCAAAATGCATTGGCTTACAGGGGCCGCGCCTGCCAGCACAGTGCCTGAATTGGAGGAGGAGGTGACACACCTCCGAAATCTCCGATGATGGCACTGTTTCTTGCACATGCATGCAAGCAAACATAAAAATGGAAGGTGATGAGTACCAATGCCCACAGTCTGTGCAACAAGCTCCCTGAACTAGTGGTCTTGATGGAATAGGGATGCCTGGATATTGTGGCAGTCACTGAAACATGGTACACAAAGAACCATGACTGGGATGTCAACATACCAGAATACACAGTCTACAAGAGGGACAGGTGGGTAAAAGAGGAGGAGGAGTAGCTCTCTATATAAGGGAAGGGATTAAAGGAACAGAACTAAAGAGTAAACAAGAAGTTGATGAGTCACTATGGGTCACCCTGGGGACAGGAAATGGCACCACAATCTGAATGGGGGTTGTGTACAGACCCCCATCTCGGGGGAGGAAATGGACAAGGAAATGATAGAGGGCATCCTTAAAATGGCAGAAAAAGGGGAGATATTGTTGATGGGGGACCTGAATATGCCAGATGTTAACTGGAGTACCTTTGCTGCAGGCACATCCAAGAGCAGGGTCATTCTTGATGCCCTACAGGGGGCATGCCTCAGACAGCTAGTATTGGAACCCACTCAGGAGGGAGCCATGTTAAACCTGGTAATCTCAAATGGGGAAGGAGAAAGGATCTCAGATTTAGAAGTGGGTAGCCATCTGGGATCAAGTGACCACCAAACAGCGTGATTCACAATAAACACAGCCATAGAGTCAAGCCATACAAAACAAGAGTATTGAACTTTAGGAAGGCTGACTTTGGGAAAATGAGAGAGTGCCTTAGAAAAGCACTAGCAAACAGGCAAGAAGGAGGGGTGGAGGAACAATGGGAAATAATCAAAACAGCCATCGCAGAGGCAACAAGCCTTTGTGTGAAGCAAATCAACAAAACAAAATGAAGGAAAAAAACACTGTGGTTCTCAAAAGAGGTGGCAGGGCGTTAAGAGAAAAGGATAGCATTCAGGAAATATAAGGAAACACAGAAGGAGCAGGACAGAGAACTTTATCAGTTAAAGCAGAAGGAGGCAGGGAAGGCAGTCAGAATAGCAAAGGCACAAACTGAGGAAAATATAGCCAACTCTGTTAAGCAGGGGGATAAAACCTTTTATAGGTACATTAGAGAGCAAAGAAAGACCATGGGAGGGATACAGAGACTTGATAAAGGGAAGGGAATGTGGGCAGAGGGTGCCTCTGAATATTTCTGCTCAGTATTCACAACGGAAGAGGAGGGGGAGGTACCTAAACCAAACAAGAGAGAAACTGAATAGGAGAGTTGATACCAGTCCATTCGCGGAAGAAAGGGTTATGAAAGAACTCTTGAAACTGAGGGTGGACAAAGCAATGGGGCCTGAAGAGACTCACCCCAGAATTCTAAAAGAACTAAGGGTAGAATTAGTAACACCACTGACTACTCTCTTTGACAAATCATGGGAGGATGGGGTAGTATCTGAGGACTGAAGGAGGGCAAATGTGATTCCACTTCACAAACATGGGAGCAGGGCAGAGACAGGAAACTACAGTCCAGTCAGTTTGACTTCAGTGGTAGGGAAAATGATGGAATCACTTCTGAAGGAAAGAACTGCTGAGTACTTAGAGGCCAGTGAGGCATATGACCCAAGGCAGCATGGTTTCACAGCAGGAAGGTCATGTCAGACGAACCTAATAGATTTCTTTGACTGGGTGACCAAAGTAGTAGACCAGGGAGAGGCTGTGGATATGGCCTACCTAGATTTTAGCAAGGCATTTGACAGTTTCACACAAAAGATTAATATACAAGCTAGCCCGCCTTGGAGTGGGTTCCAAGGAGGTAGCCTGGATAAAAAACTGTCTGGACAACAAGACACAAAGGGTAATAGTAAACGGAGTCCACAGTGACGAAAGGAGGGTAACTAGTGGGGTACCACAGGGTTCAGTACTGGGACCAGTCCTCTTTAATGTCTTTATAATTGAAGGGCACAAGCCCGTGGTTATGTGGGGGAAGAGCTCCTCCCCCACATCCTATTTAAATCAAGCAGCAGACTCCCACTCTGCTTAGAATGAGTCGCACTCTTAGCATGTTGTGCTCACTTCAGCTGTGCAACTGGTCCCCTCCCTTTCTGTCTGGTCCTCCTCCTCCTGCTTCCCTGTCAGTTGCTGCCTTGCTGGCCCCTTTCTGTCCTTGTTCTTCCTCCTGCCCCACTCTATCCCTCCATCTAGCTGCCTGCTTTTCTTTGGGGGGGGTTTGCCTGCTGCGCCTCAGTTCACCGCCATCTCGACTACCATGGACTTCACTTACCTGCTCCTTCTCCTCCACATATTCCATTCGCCTGTCTCATTCCCTACCTCGCCACTCATGTGCCTTGTAGTTACTGCCGAAGCTGGCCCCTTCTGCTGCTATTTCCATGGGCTTCACCTAACGCTATTTCATTTTGCTCCATTCACCATACCATCTGCCTCCGCTTGGAGCATTACCGGATTGCTGGCTCCTTCTTCCTGCTCCATGCACCATCTCAGGATGCCGTCGTGATGCAGCTGGTTTCTGTCTGCTTGCTTATGGCTCTTACCTCCGGTCCTGTCTTCCACTGCCATGACATCTTGCTGCCGCCTATTCTCCTAGCTACATGCTAGTCGGGTGTTCTATTTCTAAAGCGGTAAACAACTGTTACAGGGCTGCAAGACTACCTGCCGGCAGTTCTAATTCAAATGTTGAACACACTGTGTTCTGCCTGCTTCCTTGCCTGCCAGACGTTCTACGGCCGTATCAAACTGTTTTAAGGCTGGATAACTCCTTACCAGGAGTTCTACTTGTACTTCTAATGCTTTCAACTGTTTTATGACTCCTGGCTGCACTGTCTCCTGCCCTCGCCCACCTCCCCCTGTATCTCCACTCCTGCCCCTGCCCCCAACCACCTCCCGTACTCCCCTTACCCCCTGCCTCCTACCCCCTGGAAGTCTCACCCTTACTTCCCCACCAGCCACCCCCTCCTTCCCTTGTCTTGCTCATAGCTCATGTCTTTGTACTGGTTATTACATTTCTGTAAGTCAATGACTATATGTTTGTAACTAAAAATGATGACTGTTGCACACGCTGACGTGGAACCTTTGTAATAGAGCCTCGGCTCAAATGTATTATAATCCTAGATGAAATAAATAAACTAAATAAAATGACTCCTAAATGCCTGCTAGAAGTTTTCATTCGACAGTCGTAACCCTGCTTTGTGAACGTATGTGCCTCCTACATTACGCCTCTAGATTGCATCATAGCTCGCTGACTTTCTAATTACCGAAGGTCGTATTCTAATGCTCCTAAATTCTGGCAACTTAATTGTTATTATGCTGGGCTTCAATCCAACCCTTCATGTCCCTCAATCCTCTGGTTCCAATTCAGAATATCAGTCTATCCTTCATCATTTCTACCTTTATTCCAATAATTATTGCAGCCTGCCTGTATGAACAGCTCCTGCCTACCTATGCCTTTACCGCTTTTTGACTTATGTCGCCCACCAATGCTGATGACACTCGTACAGCACTGACAGTGGCCTCTCCGAGATATTTCTCAGGGCTAGCTGCTACTCTGCTTGCTTTACCAGTTGACCTACGAGGGATTTAGCTGAGCATGCTAGCTTACATGGGGCTAGCTGCTACTCTCCTTGCCTTTCCAGCTGACCTTTGAGGGGTCCACTGCGAGTGCTAGCTTCATGAGGCTGCTTGCTACTCTGCTTACCTTCAAACTGACCTGCGAGGGGTCCAATTGTGCATACTGGAATCCATGGGTCTAGCTGTCACCTTGCTCCCATCACCAGCTGACTTTCATGGGGTACAGCTGCTCCACATTTGCCTACTTCTATCAGCCGTCGCATTTAGTCAGGCTTGTGCCCCTACGGGCCCAGAAATCTTTTGTTCCTATCTTTTATTGCACCATTATAGCCTGCTTCTGTATCCTGCCTTCGCCCATCGGGCTGGGAGGTTTATCTACTAATTACCTGCTTCTACGACCTGCCTTCACCCACTGGGCTGGGAGATTTACCTTCAACTTGCCTGCTTCTACGACCTGCCTTCACCCATTGGTCTGGGAGGTTTACCTACTAATAGCCTGCTTCAACGGCTTGCCTTCACCCATCAGGCTGGGAGATTTGCCTACTAATTGCCTGCTTCTGCAACCTGCCTTCACCCATCGGGCTGGGAGGTTTACTTACTGATCACCTGCTTCTACGACTTGCCTTCGCCCATCGGGCTGGGAGAATTCCTACTAATCATCTGCTTCTACAACCTGCCTTCGCTTATCGGGCTGGGAGGTTTACCTACTTTGCTCTACTTCTGCCTCGCCCAGCTCAGGCCTGGAGATTCACACATTCTACTATACACCTTCATGCTGCCATGTTAGCCAGCCGGCAGCTCCTTTACTATGGATTCGCATCTGGCTGTTTCTTCGATCATCATCTATTCTTGGATGCTTTGCCCTGCCGCTTCCACCATATGGAATTACTGTTGCTTCACCCTTTCCAGGACATTTAGTTGAGCTAAACCAAGCTTCCTCCCTACAGGTGGGATACAGAGAAAGGCCAAAACCATCTAATAATATCAAGTGACTCTCAATTCAAGCATCCAAGCACATTGCTCATACTATCCGATTCATATGTACTATATTCATTGACTCTATCATGCTCATGCTGAAGTACCTAAGCACAAATCATTCTATACTACTAGTACCTAGTAAACATTGTCCTCTTACTTGCTGGCCTCTGTATCCAACAACCATCTACATCATCCAGCTACAGTATGTTACATAAGCACTGAGCTATGAGCCACACATAAGTGACATTGGAGAGCACCTGGAAGGAAAGGTATGCCTCTTTGCAGATGACACAAAGATCTGCAACAGGGTTGATACACAAAGTGGGGTAGAAAGAATGAAAAGGGACTTGGCAAGGTTGGAGGAATGGTCAAATATGTGGCAGCTCAGATTCAATGCAATGAAGTGCAAGGTAATGCATCTGGGAAACAAAAACCCAGGGGAAGAGTACACGATGGGGTGTGAGTTAATAACAACAACAAAAATCAAAAGAGACCTAGGAGTAATTATATCAGATGACCAAAAGGTGGGCAAGAAATGTGAGAAGGCAGTAAGGAGGGCTGGGGAGATACTGGGATGCAGAGAGCGAGGCATCAACAGTAGAAAACAGGAAGTTGTTATCCCTCTGTACAGACAGTTAGTGAGACCCCATCTGGAGTACTGCATGCAATTCTGGAGACCCCATCTCCGCAGAGACATAGACAAAGTGGAGGCTGTTCAGAGGAGGGCAACCAAAATGGTGCAGGGTCTGCACCAGAAGACATACGAGGACAGACCAAAGCAGCTTAACATGTAGACCCTTGAGGAAAGGAGGGAGAGGGGGGACATGATAGAAACTTTCAAGTATCTCAAGCGAATTAACAAAGTACAAGAAGGTAGTATATTTCAGAAGAAGAGATGTGCAAGAACAAGGCACAATTTGAAGATAAAGGGGGACAGCTCAGAGGTAATGTTAGAAAGTATTTTTCACAGAGAGGGTTGTGGATGCATGGAACAGCCTTCCTGAGGAGGTTGTGGAGTCAGAAACAGTGGGAGAATTCAAGAATGCATGGGACAGGCATAAGGCAATTCTAGTGGGGGGTAGGAGGAAGTAAGCTGTTGATTTACTAGAATCTGCAGCTTATCCATCAGGTAGGGAAATGGGCAGACTGGGTGGACCAAGCGGTCCTTATCTGCCGTCAAATTCTATGTTTCTATGTTATGATGTAACTAGAACACATAAATTGCTGTCTTGTCATTCACAGCTGTCCAGCTATCATTCTGTACATGAACCCTCAGCATTTTCTTTGTATCTAATGTAAAGTGAGTTCCAGGTTAAAAAAAATACTGTCAGAATTGTGAGAACTAATGTTTCATATGACTCCCGCCAAATTTTGAATTTATGGACAATCCATTCTTTATTTTGGAAGACATTTGTAAGAAAACAGGTTTGTTGCCCCTCCACCTTTATCCACTCCACTGCTTTTCTTGCTTTAAGGTTAGAATAATATGTGACATCACAATTGTGTCCATGACAATGGATTGTGATGTCACAAGCAGAGGATTATCAGTTCACAGCCAGAATCAGGTGTGTGAACAGAAGGAGTCTACAGGAAAAAGATCATGTTTTGATGAAAATATCTTCAGTAATAAATACTGGAAGATCCTGAAATTCAAAGTTTGAGGGAATGTGGTATTCTGAGTTCTGCTGGTGCAATTTTGTTTCTGGAAACAGGAAAATATCTTCAAAGAAAAATGAGAATCTCAAAATGTCCTCTCCAAGAAAACTTTTGGTGCATGTGGCAGACCGGAAATGGCAGTATTGTGATTCATGCTATGATCCCACAATTAGCTGCCATGAGGTTAATGAATAAGTGTGAGCCCGGAGAGTGGGAGATGGGGTTGAAGCTAGAATTTTAGGACCCCGTGCTGTCCCCAGTCTGTGGTTTTAGATCATTAGCTCTCAGACTTTAGCACAGTGAGCCTCCCTCAATTCATGGAAATGATCTTGACCCCCACCCACCCACACACACACAATTTGGAAATAATATTGAGAAAGAAATGCCCAGGGTATTGTTCTCCCTTCTGCAACTCCATACCCCAGGCTATCCTACTGGATCTGCTCTTCTGATTTTCAGACCCTTGTTACCCCTTGCTGCAGTACTTCCAAGGGTTAGATGGCTTTCATAGTCTGTTTCCCATCTATCTGGACCAATTTTTCTACCACCTCTGCCTCATCTCTGCTCACCCTGGTCTTAAGCAGCTTGTCAGGGATTATGGTGCTCCTGCCTGCTCTTGGATCTAGTGCATCTCTGCTTAGTCCTTGTATTTGTGCTGTTCTGTTCTGTCCCCTGTCTAATTTGTCAGTTGTTACTTCTTGTAATTTGCACATTGTTAGGACTGTTGGCTCTGTCGTGCATTCTGAATTGTATTCACTCCATGCACTTCTCCCACAGGTCCCACAAGGAAACTCGCCTGAGCTTAGTATGCCTTTTCCAATCCAATTTGTACATGAAGAAAGAAAGACGGAAGAGAGGGAGAAGGGAGCGAAGGGAAAGAAAGAAATGAAGAAAGAAAGAGAGAGAGAGAGAGAGAGAGAGAGAGACCTGGAAATTAGCCTTTCCTCAGTATGCCTTTCCAAGTCACCATTTCAATGTGTACATACATACATAAATAGGTTGGTTTGAGTCAGTGCCTTCCATGGAACAGGTGTGGTCCTCCCCAGGGAAATTGGTTTCACCATTTAAAGAGCAACTCTACACTTCAGAACCTGCTTTCATAAATAAGGTGTTTCAGCTGTTACAGTTTGCTAGAGAATACATGTTTTTCCTTTACAATGTTCCTTTCCAAGATTTACAGCACATCTTGGTAGTCCCTCTAAAAAGTTTGTACAGAAAACATTTGGCAGCATTTGCCTCTCCCCTGTTAACTTCAGCTTCCCTACGTTTGACCTTTGTTTATGACATCATAGTGCTCACCATGACAACAGATTGTGATGTCACAGACAGCAGTTGTATGGTCAGCAGGGAGAGTCAGATATATTTTGAAATAAGTGCTGCCCAATCTGAAACATTTTGTAGACCTACAGCAGGGGAAAGTAACAAACAAACAAAGGACAACGACAATAAAACAGAAAGCAATAAAGTTAGAACACGGTGTACATCTAGTGTTTTAAGCTTTTTATTATAATAGAGAGTTGCTCTTTATGAAACACTGCGTAGACTGTATTGCTGCAGGCTGATTCACTCTGGCCGGTGGCGGCTGGGTTTACAGCCGCTCTGACCCGCAGCTGGCCAGCTACCTTGATCCCTCTCCTGCCTCCACCGGACGCTGAAAAGTAACCCAAGCTGCCTGTCATTTCCATTCACGGCGGCGAGCAGCAAGAGGGCTTGCCAGCTGATCATCTGATGTACCGGATGGGAAGCGGCGGACTGGGTTTTCTCTTATGTTCTTTGTTTTCCCCCAAACGTTTGCATGTTCGGTCCCAGGAAACTGAGGCTAGAGATTACTGTTCGGAATTAAAAGGGGAAAAAAGTATTGATCCTTGAGATTATTACCCTGTGCCAGGGTGAATGGAGTGATGCCCGACTGAAAATGTGACACTACTGGAAAAGGTGGAAAAACGCCTCAGCTAGCTTTCCATCCATGAATTATCGTAATATTTGGAAATCTCCCCCTGTAAGGTAAATGTATGTCTCAGTATTTGGTTTGTTTTTGAGCAACGTCGACTGAATCTTTATTAAAGTTAGGGTATGGATCTGTGTGGGAACTGGGGAACGCACAATTTCTGATCAATTGTGGTCAGTAATAGTAGTTAGAGAAAGGGAACAGTATCTTTGGCTGGATAGCTTACGATTTTTAAAATATCGTTTTGTTGCTGTTATAAGGGTACATGTAAATAATAGAAACGTGGAAGACATTCAAAATATAACAAAAACTGGCAGTGACACTGTGGCTTCACAGAGCAGGGAACCATGGT
This sequence comes from Neoceratodus forsteri, assembly GCA_016271365.2. Lineage (NCBI taxonomy): Eukaryota > Metazoa > Chordata > Ceratodontiformes > Ceratodontidae > Neoceratodus > Neoceratodus forsteri. Next base: position 172,853,606 of record JADMNL010000028.1, on the reverse strand, counting down.
CGGGGATCGATCCAGCGGACAGTATGGCTCAAATAGGAGGCGATGCCCTGTCATCTGCCTGTCCTCTGCCTCACAGTGGACATCACGAAACGGACATACGTTTGGGTGGGTCAGAGTCATAATGGACATCTGTGGTGGAAAAGGATGCTGTACCCCCCGTGGTGTAGGGTTTCTTCGCGTGGGTGTAGCCCACGGTGGAACTGAAGTGACTGGGGTGGGACGGTGCCAGCTTGCCCAGCACTCACTGCTGCCTCGGTCATGGTTACCTAGACGTGGAGGGGGCCGAGGAGTTGATTTCCACAGCTGAAGGAGGCCAGCTTCTTGGTCCCCCTTCCCCAACCCCGCCCCTTTATTACTGAGTTTTAACCGGTTAGCAGGATTTGGCTTAAGCCCTTCGGTGTCCGACACATTAGAGTGGCACCAGTCTCTTGGTATTCCTGCTGATGATAATAGTTAAGATGAACTATATAGACCCCAGCGGGGTTAGGGATTATTACTGAACCAGTGCATCCTCGACCGGTGGAGAAGCAGAGGACCCCCTCCCCTCGGTTCCAGAGCTCTCAAGAGATTGCTTCAAACGATGCTTTGTAATACTTGGTGACACCCTTTCCTGGGAAGGAAATGTTTGCTGCAGAGTACCTGCTGAAAACGGAAAGCACGTTCAGTCTTTGAGCAGAAGGACATAATCACATTGTACCTGACAACCTTTTGTCATTGAAATGAGGGACAGGGACACTCAGAATGAGGGACAGTGAGGGACACTGGCCCTCATAATGAGGGGCACATCCTCAGACATGGATATAAAAGCCCAGAGCACTGTGGAAATCATTGTGTTTACTAGTGCAAAGTTTATTTTTGATTTAGCACCTTCAAATGTTATGAATTTATGCTTTAAAGCCTGAATTTACAGCACCTGCTGTTTGTGGGCAGTACTTTTTCAGCGAGGGACGGATGATGGACAGAGCAAATTTGAGGGACAAAATGAGGGGCGTCCCTCCTAATCAGGGACAGTTGAGAGGTACGGATAGGATTGTGGGAACTAGCTGTTACCTCTTTTAAAGGTAGGCTTGCGTAAAATTCTCATACAAATGAAATTCCCCATGTCTAGGTTTGTAACTCCTTCACCTGTAGTATATCACACACACTGCAGGGTCAGGTCAGCCGCAATCCCGGCTTCATTACTTACTAGACGCAGGTAGAGGCGGGGATGTGTTGAACTTTCTTCTTATAAAAACTAGTACATTTAATAATATAGGGCACCTTATGTTTAATGTTAACGACCGCTTGTAAGTTCATTGTAGTTTTTAATACTTTTTCATGTCCAAAACTCGCTCTAACATTCGGAGGAACAGTTTTAGGCAATCTTTGTGCAGCAAGTAGACATCAGAGAGTATTATACTGGGAGAGATCCCTCTTGACCATTCAGAATGCAGGGTTACTGTCCTGTTTTTTCTGGCATAACTGGACTGAATAATACACAGATACACAGAAGGTGACGGCAGATAAGGACCGTGTGGCAGGCCCCACCTAGTCTGCCCCCCTTTCCGTACCTAATGCATTACCGCAGACCCTAGCTGATCTGTAGCCAGTAGCTCTGTATTCTGCCAACCAGAGATGCTCAAGAAGGGTTACAGTAAGTCTGTGAGAAACAATTCTTAGTTTCTCACAGACGTGCTGTATCGTTAGGATTTGCCTGTTTTAATTTTTGCCAGTATAATACCGATAATACCACAGTGGTCCGGGTTTCCTCGGTAATAACGGGACCAGAGCGTTAATAAACACCTCGGTCTTCGGCCTTGATATTTATTACCATAGGACCGGTTATTACCTCTTAAACCCAGACAACTATTTTTACTATCGCCCTGTACAAAATTCCTAGCAGCTAAGAGTTACTGTAAGAGCAGTGATGCAACAGATAGGGCAGTAGCAGACCACTGCATGTTGATGGGATGGAACTCAGCGGTGGAAGGTGAGGGGGGCATCTAGTTTAAACACACCAGTCCATTACATACCGGGATTACAGTTCTCTGCCTTTACTTTTTTTTTCTTGCCAGTGAGGTTATGCTACGCGGTTTGGTTATTTCGTGTTAAAATCAGAAATATCACATTTCAATCCGTACCCGGGCATCAATCCCTGGAAATGCCCACTTGTTCAAACCTATTGCTTAAATTGTTCAGAATGGTGCCCAATTTACAGAGTGGGCATTTGGTTTTAGATAGATAACTGTTTCAAAGTGAAGTTTGGGGCTGGTTGACGGTACCCCATCAGCAAGTGTCTGATTCTACATGCCTGTTCTCTGGAGACCCTCCCAACAGACCTGGGTTTGAAACCCATGATCACCGCTTGCGTACTGTGCGACAGCAAGTCTCCTTACCTCCCTGCCCACCCAGGTGCACAAACCAGCTATGGTTCAGTGTGCCTTTCCCCTGCCAAAAATTCTAAAAACAAAACAAATGGAGCGATCCATCAGCAAATCTTTAAGTAAGCAATAACAGCACAGAGTGTGCCCTTAATTGAAATTAGCGCAGGGCCATGTGACCAGTCTTGACCAATCAGATTCCTTGTTTGATTCAAGCCATTTTATATATTTGAATTAAACATACCTGCTTTAATACTTGTAATGGACACAGCTGTTATTTAGATACAGCCAGACATGTAAATAGCAAAATAAAATATCAAGCTTACTCAGCAAAGCCATTCCAAAAATTATAGAAAGAATTTTCGATCCTGATAATTTTCTGTTTTTGGTGGGGGACTGCTAAGCCACTGGCCCTATCAATGTAACTTCTGTAAACTGAGTGTGGCTTCCCAATAAGTTAGACTTGAGTTAAATATCTAAAGGGATTTGTAGGTTAAAGAAAATTAATTTCCACTCGGATTGCCCTTCACGAAGCACGCCTTTGGGGTTATGATGGAATCTTTTCTAGTTGCTGGTAATTGAACTGCTGCTACCATGTGGTGCTCCAGCCTGTTGGCTGGGAGACAGAAAGCTTTGGGATCCCTGTTCTAGACACTGTAAAACTTGACATTTTCCCTGTCAAATAATTGTGGTTGTTTTCACTGAATCACTAATTGCAGGCAACATAAATTTGTGCTAATCAGCATTATTAGCCCGTTTTTCCATTATGGTGAATGGGGTGCTAATGATTTAGGGCTGGATTTAATTTAGACAATTATGGTTTTGCATTAGTGTTTGTGCTACAAGGACTTTGCATGAAAAAAACTAGTTTTAGAGAATCAAGAAGCAGAAAACTGTACTGCAGACTGAAAGGCTAAAACCAGGAAAAGTCTTTGTTTGACTGTTTGACCTTTGATGATGTTTAATAGAGAATCAAAATGTAACCTGCTCACCCAGGCTAATTGAATACATGTAGTCATATTTTTAAGGGTGATCTTGGTGGGTTGTTAATATTAATAAGCAAAGCAAATTGGTCACACTTTATTTTAAGCGTCATTTAACTACACCGTAGTTACAGTGTAACAATGCTGTAGCTGCATTGCAATTTGTAATATAGTTGCATGCAACAAACATGTAACTACAATGTAATTACCTGGTTGCATGTAATTAATGATTAGTTACATTGAAATGGACACTTAGAATAAAGTGTTAAGCAGAACATCCAGTGTGCTTCCTCAAATACTGGTCTCAAAAGGTCTGTAATGGAGTTTTCTTTTTTTAAACAGTGGTTCTTAGTTATCAAAGGTCAGCTGCAATTTGCATAAGCACATGGTCAGGGCAGTGCCTTAGAATCAATGACTGGATAGCCTCCAGCTGGCTCTGTTTCAACTCAGGAAAGACAGAGGTTATGACTGTTTAACCAGGTCGGCAGGGGTCGGTAATGATGGGTGGACTGGTAATGGATCCTTCATTGGGTGGCCAACCACTCAGAGCTGTGGATGCAGTAAAGAATCTGGGGGTCATTTTGGACTGTAAGCTGATACTAGACCAGCAGGTGTCAGCAGTGGTCAGAGCTGGCTTTTACCATCTATGTAACATCACCTGGATCATACCACATCTGGCAGCAGCTGATCTTGTGATGACAGTTCACACCTTTGTCACCTCTAGGGTACACGATTTCACACTCTGTACTTGCAGTTCTGGAGGTTTGATGCAACACCTAAAGCTGGCCCAGCATGCTGCAGCTTGGTGATTATGGGGATATCTCAGGGGCACCATATCATGCTGGTGCAGCGTGCTCTGCACTGACTGCCTATGCAGTGGTGCATCACCTTTAAGATACACATGATGACTTTCAAGGTCCAACGTGGTTTGGTACCAGGTCAGTACTGCACATGTATGACAGTGCAGTATTAACCGTGCTGTATAGACAGCACCTGGGTTTACAGCAACAGGGGGAGAACAGCAGTAGGGAAATATCGCTACCCCTGTCGCTACATGCTGAATGGGAGAGTGGACAAGTTGCCATGTGCTGGGTGCCTGGTTGAGTTGCCCCCATGGCACAGTCCAGAGACCTGTGACTGTGGTTCAGTCCCCCCCCCAGTCTCCCCTGCTACTACTTTTCTTGACGATTTAAAAAAAAAGTTCCCCTTCCCGAGTTTTTCCCCATCTCTGAGGCCCCCCTGGTGTTGGTTATTTAAGTTCCGGGGTTGGGGGGGGCAAAGTCCCCCCAAAAAACATAAAGACCCATTGTTTTCAATGGGTGCGGTGTTCAAAACAGGTTGGTGTTTTGACCCACTCTGTTTTTGTTTGGCACTGTTTGGCTCTGGCATTTTTAGCCACACTGTTTTGTCCTGTGGCGGCATGACCCTGAGCACATGGATTGAGTCCTGACTACTTGAAAGATCTCCTGGTTGTTTACCACCCAACTCACCTCCTTCACTCCTTTGATGCAGGCTTGCTTGCTGTCCCATGTTCTCACTTGAAACACACTGGGGGCAGTATAGTGCAGTGGTTTAAGGCTCTGAGTTGCAAACCTGGAGACATGGGTTTAAATCCCACAGCCCCCACTTGCATACTGTATGACCCTGAGCAAGTCACTTAACTTCCTTGTGCTCCCAGGTTGCACCTGTAGACAAGCTTCAGCTTAGTGTGTCTCTTCTGGTTATAAGAAAACAAAAAACATTTGCATGGCAGCTCCACTTTTGTGGAATACATTACCTGGGAGCGTTTGCTCAGCCCACACAGTAGAGGTCTTTAAAGGTTCATTAGAAAACTATTTGCTTGCATTAGCATTCCCAGATGGTTTTTAAATCTAACTTAAAGTGAACGTATTAGTGCTCTATTTATAAAAAATGTCTTTATTGTTATTTTATATTTTGTTATTATTGTTATTAAGTGTATGGAGCCCTGAGCACCTGGGATGGGACAATTTGTAAATAAAATGTGCCTTGCCTAGCCTTCCCTTGCTTACCCTTTTGGAAAGGTACATACTTCTCAATCTCGTTTAGAGACACAAAGACTGCATATACCAATGTATTCTTGTGTGTTGGAGTTTAACATGATGCTGGTAATGACAGATAACTTGTGTCTAATACAGGGAAGAGCCCTCGAGGTGATGGCTTCATTTCCATGTTTCATAACTTGCACACTGCCTCGACTGAAGATGCCAAGTTGTTAAGTGAGAGCCATAATATCAGCACAGTGATCAACTTGTCAGAAATGAAATGTGGATCACGAGTTACTCCTCAAAGGCATGTGACATCAAAGCCAAAATGCAAGCACAGCTCCAACTGCCTAGACATTAGCTGAGTCAGGGTGTTGTCTCTATGTAGATTTCTGTTTTGTACAAGTTAGAGCACCTCCTTGTGCAAAGTGCAGCATGGAGTGATGATACTAGACATTATGTGAAAGTAGATTTTATGGTACACAATTCTGTGCACTGGGGATTTAGTGGCTAGGGGCCTGATTCCAAGATGACTGGCATAACTTGCACACAGTTGTGAGTTACACCAGTCACCCCTACACCGGAGACCATACGCCACATTCCAGAAGTGGCAGGGTCCTGGCACTTGAGACATGTGAGATACGCAATGCGTGTGGTGGTAGCCCATGCATGACGTATCACAGTCACATGTTGCAACTCATGGCAAGAGGTAGGTAGCCTCTCTGAAGCCCCTCCAGCCCTGGACCACCTCGGCAGACACCAGGGGGCAGGAGAGGGACAGGACGCATTTCACAGGTGTCCGGGGGGGGACACACCAGAAATGGACCCTCAGGGGTCCAGGCAGATCAGGGGGTTGGGGCAGGAGTGTATCAGTAGGGGCTTGGAGGTTAACCTGGCACTGTTGCTGGGGCACTGCATGGTGGCATCCAATGGTGCCAGCCATCAGATGCCACTTAAGACAGGTCCAAGCTGTCATACCTTAGGTACGCCACTGCATCTCTTGTAATTGCAACTGTGGGTTATGACAGCCGCCCTACTGGAATTAGGCTATGTTGCTGTCATAACCCGCAGTTGTGCCAGGCATTGCAGGCTGCAGCATAAGTGTTGTCGTATCCTGTGGTTGTCACAGCCCACTTATGCCATGGCACATCTCACCTCTTGTAATAGGGACTGGCATATCACCTGGGATAAGTAGCGAGATACGCCATGGGGTTTGGCATATCTCGCCTTACACGGGCATATCCCCTTCTGGAATTGAGCCCTAGGTCTTTGCAGTTTAAAGAGCATTTGAGATTATTGATTCAGACATTTATCATGAGAGATCCAGCTTCTGCCAGCCACTTTCTGCATCATGAAACTGCATCATTCAAAAGTTGATTCAGTAGAGAGACAAGAGATAAAAGACAGGGGAAGCAACATCTCTAGCCAAAGCAGTGATAGCTATCTGATGGCCACTTTAGTCACTTTCCCAAGAACAATTTCAGTTCTATGATGAAAGCTTCAGGAACATGCTAATATCAAAGGACAACCATGTGTCAATGCTGAATGTTTGGTGCTTACATTGCTGTTGCGCCGGGTCTTGCTCATATACAGTTTTACCATATATTTACCCAGGACAGACCAGACAATATGTAAGTACATAAATAAATGAGCTTTAGTTATAGAGTTCCCATTCCCTGAGTCTCTGGGTGCTAGACAGTATAAAATACATCATAAATTAAACATAACGGACATAGACAGAATAATATAAACACAAAACAACCACCAGATTAGACTGACTGGGAATACATAGCTTAATTATGAGTAATAACATCCTTCTGAAAATTATATGTAAACAGCCAGTAAGTTAAAGTAAACTGAAACTGGAAGTTGCAATATTTCATTTTCAGTGATGTCTTGCTTTTACACATTTTTAGATTGTATTTACTCAGGATAGGCCGGCGGAGAGGCAATATCTAATTTTCAGTGGGTTCGTACATTTTGATCCCAAATTTCCAAGTCATTTTATGGCCCTACATTATGATCAAAACAGGTGGGATTTTTAAAATAACATGTGAAAGGTGATTTTGCTGTGTGACTGAGAAGAGTTTTGGAGAGGATTTGAACAATGACATCTGTCACGTTCGGGTAACACAAGGGACAGGTTGAACATTAGAGCCTCCTTCCTTCCAGCCTGCTTGTGGAGAGGTGTTACCCTGTCAGTGCTGTGCACCCATGCACCCCAGCCACTCACTCACCCAGGGTCAGCTCTACATTTATTGCTGCTGCAGGATCACATAACATATCACATGATGACTTCTTCTTCCTGTTACTGTCTACTTTCCCATTTGCAGCTTATACTTTCTGACCACTAGGGTTTGCTGCACTTTCCCTGTCAATACCACTCCATCCTCCCCCTCATCTCTACTTCCTAGCTCCTGCTAATATCAGTTCTCATCTACTAGTAATCACCACTACTCTTAGTTTCACTACTGTCCTCAGCAGGTCTCAAACCCTGGACCCCTGACTCTAAAGTCAGTAGCCCTACCTCCAAGACAACTAATCAGGCTAGTATTTATCTCAGTTTCAAAGCTCTTAACCCTTTTGCCTCCACACTCAGCAAAAATATTAATGTGCTGTTTCACTGCAGGTCTCAAACCCTGTATCTTCATCACCAGCGGCAGCAACTCTACTGGTAAATCAACTAATCAGGCAAAATTGCTCACTGTTTTCAAAGCTCTTGATACCTCTGACTCTATAGTCTGCTGCAATAAAGTTTCATCAGTCCCATCACAGGTCTTGAGCACTGTACCTTTGCCACCAGAGTCAGCAGCTCTGCCAGGAAGCCAACAAATCAGGCTAAATTACTCAACGTTTTTAAGGCTGTCAAAGCCTCTGACTCCATAGTCTGCTACCATAAATTTTCCTCAATCCCATTGCAGATCATAAACCCTATACCCTTGCTACTACAGTCAGCAACTCAACCAGTAACCCAACAAATTCAGCTAAATTACTCACAGTTTTTAAGGTTCTCAAAGCCTGTGACCCCATAGTCTGCTACAATAAATTTCCTTCAGGCCTCAAACACTGAACCTCTGCCACCAGTGTCAGCAGCTCTTCCCCCTTAGGATTTAAACCTGATACCTCTCGCACCAAAGTCCATCACTCTACCGCTGCACTACTGAAACCACCACAGTGATGGGTGTCAGTTTGCTCCCCTTAAACCGGAACTGGTATAGCAGCACCCACTGCCCACTGCCCAACCTCCTATTCCCCAGCAGACTATCTTATCTTCTACCAATTACACTTATCATACTCCTTGCTGGGTTAGATAGCCATCCCCCACCCACACACCCACCCCACCCCTTACCTTCTACCTATTACCACCATCCACCCACCCTGTCAACTCCTGACAAACATCCACCCCCCTCTTAACCTGTCACCTACCCACGCACCCCCAACCCCCCTACCGACTCATCTGCCTTACCTTTCCTGCCCTCCTCAACTTACCCATTCCCTGTGCTTCTCTCTCTAAACATGCGCCTCACCAGTGCTCAACCACCAAACGGCAGTCCCTCACTCTCCTCAGGGTCCTAGCTCTACTACTTCCCATATCCGGAAATATTTACCCCAACCCAGGCCCTGCCATCAATAGTCAACAGAAACTACACCAAGGGCTGTGCATAGCTGCCATGAATATCTGCAGCCTTCCAAAAAAAAACAGCATCTCTCCAAAGCTGGCTAGCACAACACCAGCCAGATGTCCTTGCACTCACTGAAACATGGCTCCCCAAAAAAAAAAAAAAACAGATTCATTCGTCAGCTTCCCAGGCTTCGCTCTACACAGAGCTGACAGAGTAGGAAAATGGGGTGGTGGAGGTGCCTTCTATGTTCAAGACCCCCTACTGAACCAAGCTCTCCTGATCCCCTCACTAGAGCACAGAGCCCAAGCCTTATCCATAAAACTTACCTTGGACCCTGCTAGGGCTCCCCAAACAATCACAGTGGCGTATGTTCCCCCACACAACCAAGCTATGGCCATACAATCCCTCACAAACTATATTTCCAACCTCCCTCCAAAAATGGAGCTTATCCTGGTTGATGATCTAAATGTAAACTGGCTCGCCAATTCAACAGCTGCCATCAAGGATGCCTTTGCGGTGCTGGATCATACCCAGCTGGTCTACCAACCCACCAGGGTAAATACTGCAAATGGCTCCCAGACCCTACTAGACATACTATTAACTAACTGACCACATAGAATCTCTGACCTAGTGGTCCTCCCAGACTCTCTGAGTGACCACTCCCCTATCCTCTGCTCCTGGTCATGTCACCTGCCCAAATCCCAACCCAGTGTATCCACCCGCAGGCACTTATGACCAGGTGACCTTCATAAAATCAACCACTATCTGGCCCAGTGGGACTGGGCCCCTATAACCCGGGCCCCTAACATTGACCTGGCCCTTGATTACTTCAGATGCTCTTTCAACAAGGCATGTGACATTTTGGCCCCCCTGACTAAAATGAAAACTGTAAAATATAATGTCCCTTGGATCACACACTCATTAGGGCAGCAACTAAAACAAAGGGATGACCTCTGGCACAGAGCCATTGAATCTGGCTCCCAAGCAGACAGGCTAGCCTACAGAGTAGAACGCAATAGGTGCACCTGGGCCATATGCAAGGCCAAGGCTGAATACTATAAAGACACCCTGGCTTCTTCCTGGGGGAGTGCACGAAAGTTTTGGGACAACATTAAAGAACTTAATGGCAAGTCCCACCTCCCCCCACCCTCCCAGCTCTGCATCAACCATGCCACCTCAACCTACCCACAGGCTATTGCTAACTGCCTTAACTCAACCTTTTCCAATCTTAGTACAGTTCTCCCGAGCGACTTTTTCAACCCTATCCCAGCCTCCTCTGATCCAAATCTCCAGTGCCCCCCTTTCTACCTTAGGGTCATTACAAAGCAGGAAGCCAAACCCTACCTCTCCAAAGATCTCAGTGGCTCCAACTATTACAAAGACTCCTTTGACATGAAAATCCTCCTTTGACATGAAAATCCTCTACCGGGTTCTTGACACTGTCCATTCCCCCTTGACTGACCTCCTTAACCACTCCCTGTGCTTGGGGCAGTTCCCAACAGCCTGGAAAACTGCTACAATTATACCAATACTAAAAAGTGGAGACAATACCAACCCCAACAACTATTGGCCCATATCCATCCTTCCCCCTCTCTCAAAAGCCCTTGAAAAAATAATTTCCGACCAACTCACTGAGTATCTGAGAGCCCACAATTTATTATGTAGTGAACAACATGGCTTCAGATCAGGCCATAGCACAACCACCGCCCTCATCAAATTTTCCAATTTCATTCACTCTGCCCTTGACTGTAAACGTCTGGCCAGAGCCATCTTCATGGACCTCTATAAGGCCTTTGATACAGTCTCCAACCCCCTCCTCCTGGACACACTCCACCACACTGGTCTATCACGTGGACCACTCTCTTGATTCAATAGCTACCTTACTTCCAGATCCCAATGTGTTAAGATAAATGATACCCTATCTTCCACCCTGCCTGTCCACTAGGGGTTCCCCCAGGGATCCATATTGGGCCTCTACTCTTCAGTATCTACTTAAATGCACTACCCAAATCCTGCTCCGGTAACTTACTGCTATATGCTGATGATGTGGTTCTCTATGCCACACACCCTTGCCCTGACAACCTACAGTCCTCCCTCCAAGACTCATTCAATCAGATCAAAAATTGGTTCATCAGTCGCAGACTTGTGGTCAACATCAAAAAAAACAAAAGCCATGCTATTTGCCCACCAGCAAAGCAAGGCCAAGGACACTGAACTAAAAATCCTCTCCCATGCTCACCTCCCCATGGAACAAGTACTCACTTATAAATACCTCAGCCTTACCTTTGATACCTCCCTATCCTTCCATGCTCACATTAACATCCTGACCTCAGCCATTAATACCCGCATCGGCCTCCTATACTGGCACAAAGACTGCCTGACACCAGAGGCTCTCAATCTGGCTGTCACCTCTGCTATCCTCTCTCTCGTTGACTATGGGCTCCCCATCTATTCTGCTGTGGACAACACCACCCTAAACAAAATTCACATGGCCATTAATAAAGTGTGCCAACTCCTCCTAGGCGTAGACAAATGCTCCCATAGTTGCACCCTGTACACTCTAACGAACATTCTCACCCTGGAGGAAAGACTACAATTTCAATCCTGTCTCCTCACCCAAAAAATCCACCTAGGGTTAACCCCACTGGGGGTTTTGGCCTCACTACTCTCATTTTCCTGCACTGCGTCCACTCATTCTGCCAACAAACATCTGTGGACCGTGCCCAGAGTCAGAACCTCCCTAGTTCAGAGATCATTCCTCTATAGAGCTTCCACCTGGTACAATGAGCTCCCCCCAGCCATAACCTCCATTCGCAATCTAGGACACTTCAAGACCATCCTAAATAAACACATTCTCTCCTTGCAGCAATGCCAGTGCAACTGCTAATCCTCCTAACTGACCTGCACAGAGCTTCACTAGGCAGCTCCATATTGACATGGCTACCAACTGTGTAGGACTAACTGTATAAGACATCTTTGCTGCTGATCTCTGTCTCTGCTATATGACAATGCCCTAGAGGCTGCACCCACACTGTAACTATATCTCATGTACCAATACCAATACCAATTACCCTAGCTACTAAATGTATAGGTCAACAGTCACCCAGGCTATTACTTTGCCTAAACTGTGTTGTCTCACTAATGTATTGATCACTGTTCCTACTTTACAACAATGCCCCAGTGGCTGCACTTGCTCTATAATTTTCCACTGTAATAATATCAATACCCTAGCTACTACATGTATAGATTCTCAGCCACCTTGGCTATTGTATGTAAATACATGAAATGTGATGTCCCACTAATGTACTACCTCTGAATGTATGATTATGCTGACGCGGAGCCTTTGTAAATGAGTCTGTGACTCAAAGGGTTGTAATTCCTATAACTGACTAAATAAATAAAATAAAATCTGCAAAAAATAAAGTTATGAGTTGGAACAATTCAACATTTTTTCATAATGTAGGTGTTTTTGTTTTTCAGATTTTGACCCCAAATTTTCAACATAGTCTTTTTATGACCACCCCTAGCATGACTGGTGTAATTTGTAAAATAGTGGCCAAAACGTAATTTCATGCCACAAGTGTGAAAACACATTCTGGCCAGGATTTGAAAATGACAGCTGTCACATTCATGAGGTGGTGTGAAAAAATGGCTATGTTGAAGCGTGCATTGAAAAATTTCAATGTACGCTCATAACTTTGTTATTTTTTAATATTTTTACCCACATTTTTAACATAGCTTTCTTATGACCCCACCTCTTGAACAGGGCTGGAGAAAATGTTCAAATCCTGCCCGAAAGGTGATTTCACACAGTGACCATGAAATCACCTTTCAGGATGGATTTGCATAATATCACCACCCTTGTTCGTGAGTGGGGGTCCCAAAAAGGCAATATTAAAAAATGATCATGCATGCTAGTACATGCTAATTTTTTGACTGTTGGTATAAGGTTAACTCTATTGTTTGTACAAAGAGTGATGTACCTTGCTTGTTTCATATGTTTATAATATCTGTAATGTGTTTGTTGATGTGGAACCTTTGTAATGAGCTTTTGCTCAAAGGTATTTTCCGAACAATAAAAATACAATACAATACAGTACACTACACAATACAATACAATACACTGCAAAACAATACAATGCAATATTATACAATACAATACAATACAATGACCATGTTATGAAAACAAGTTCAAAACCCACTGAAATACACTGAACTGCATACCTGATTTCTTTAGTTCCTGGTCCAGCACTGAAGACTGAAGATGTGTCTCTGGTCCAGAGAGGATTATGGCATTGGACACCAAGTAGGTAAGTAACTGGTTGCTGAATGGGAGGGTAACGGTGGTGGTGGGCTGATAGTGGCAACAGACAAACAAACATCTGTGGATGTTTAGCTTTTTTACAGGGTGTATAAAAAAAAGATTACATGGAATGGCTTTCTTTATTTGAGGTAGTGACACCAGTGATTGGGCACCGCAGTGTCAGTGTTATGTTTGGTGGTACCAGGTGTGGGTGCCCCAGTGTTGCACAGTGAAAACAGGCAGGGTGGGGGGTACTAGCCAGCACCAGGGATTGGGCAGTCTGGTGTCAAAAAATTAAGAAGGAAGGAGAGGAAGGGTTAGGAAGAGATTGCTTTTACTTCAGGGTGGGAGGACACAGCAAGCTGATCATGACACTGATTAGCTCAGCTTTCTGGGCGGCATTATGCAGATCAAAGGAAAGAGCCGCCTATGATTCAGGTAGCTATTTTCTTTGAATGACACAAAGTTTCCACCCAGCAGGACCAGAAGAGTGTCATGATTAGCCTGGCTAATGATGGGTCTGACACAGTCAAGCCTCTTGCAGACTGCCATGCGTTGGACTGACAGTGACACACCTCTCAAAATCCCCGCTCATACCCGTATGTTCACTTTGTGCAAGTGCAAGAGCAAACATAAAAACTTCTTAAACTCAGCTGTCACCAGGAGAGTAATATCAACTGTCACCAAAAGCTGCAAAATATAATAAATACAGAGGCACTGGTAGCGCATAAAGTGTGGGTCACACCTGAAAAGGGAATTGATTTTTCCACTGTGCTTATCCGTTAAGCAAATAAAACAAACAAAAAAAGTGTTCAGTCTTACTCAACAGTCCAGCTTTCTGCACTGACATTTTGCAGATTCGCTGCCAGGTGCATACTGTCTACTAGGAGAAGATGATTATAGCATGTGAACACGCCTTTCTGACATTGGCATCAGCAACTCATTGCAAATATCTGATGAAAAGCATAAAGAATGAAACTGCTCTGCACTTGTGGAATTTTGGCAGATCAAATAAAAAATGAAAATACTAGATCCACCTCCTGACAAAGACCCAGATAGGGTTGAAGCGCTGGGGCTCAGGGTCCTAGTCAGACTGTTCTCCCCATGGTGGCTACAGAAATAAACTGTTAAAATTTACAGTTTTGCCTAGTATTTTAATTTTTGATTTGATCTGCCAAGTTCTACGAGTGCAGAGCAGTTTCATTCTTTATGTTTAGCAGGCTAGCCGCCTTGCTCTGTGCCCTCCAATTCCAGAGTGCAATACAGGTATCTCATCTTGCTATGTGATGAAGAGCAGCTGATACCATTGCAGAGAACACTACCCGGCTGAACCACCACAACAAAAACGCAGGATATTCGAAATCCTCTAAAACGGATGTAACTCCAAGTTATGTCTGTCAGGAGATCTCCTGGTATGCCTAGACCAGGCTCCACCATATTGGAGTGATTTTCAATGGTTGGAAATATTTGCTTCATTTCAACCTGTTTTATGGCAGTTCACAATCAATTTTGAATGCATATCACTAAAAGTAGATGCAAATGATGAACTAGGTTAAACATGGTCTGGCAATTGTGTCCAGACATGACAACATCTGAACTTTGAAAACTGAACATGACTAGATTAGAGGTTTGAAACTTTGACTTCGCTATGTCCTAGGTTTTAAAATGTGACATGAATGCAATATTACATGTTCTTGGTTCCAAAAACCTGCTGTTCAGTGGCACACTGAATGCGTGTTTGCTTACCAGGCAAAGGATCAGTGATTCAAATTTGAGCAGGGACGTAAGCACTTTTATAAGAGCATGGGTGGTATAGTTGTTAGCACAGCTACCTTTCAAGCAGGTGACCTGGGTTTGATTCCTGGCCAGTGCAGCAGGTAATGTTATGGTACAGGGGTATATTAAGTAGAGATATGGGGGAGGAAGTGACACCTCCAACTAGCATCAGTGGTGATGGAAAAGGCAGGGACAAGGGACAGACTGGATGGGCCTAAAGGTCCTTTTCTGCTGACAAAATCTATGTTTCTGTGTAATGTATACACAATACAAAATTGTATCTAGACATAGGCTTAGAAAATCCCCATCCCCCCATGTATTACAAAGAGAAGCTATTAAAACTATGGTATGAAAAGCATACATGACCTAGGCTGACACAGGCTGCTACAAAATTATTAATTTTCTAGTTTTTGCAAGGAACGTACACAGTGCTACAACTTGTTTCCACATGTGACCATGGGTAAGGTAGGGGTGTAAGTGAGGGCACAATCATCATTGCAAGCAGATACAAGAAGAATTTGTAACAGAAATAATACACTATACACAAGCATTGAACACGAATACATAAAAAAGTGTGTTCATATATAAAATACATTTTGTAAGGGGCCACTAAAAGGGAGATGGGAATGCAGTGCTGCATGGAGTGGGAGGGTAACACTGTGGGTAGTGAAAGAGGGGCAGAGGTTATTGAGGGGTAAGAAATATGTATAAAAGCAAGAGTGGACAGTGAGCTCACAGAGAGAGCACCTATACACCTTCCCTACCCACATAGTGCTCTAGAAACAGTGCAGGAGGTAGCAGAACTCTGAAGGTGACAGCATCTAAATTAGGAAGAAGGTTTGCCACAGGATCAAGGAACTGCAAAGGATAAAAGAGGGCTCAGAAATGGACTAACACACTAAGATGGTTACCTGTGAACAATATGTCACACCTGGCAAAAAGAGGAAAAATACATAAGGATTCTGTTGTCTGTGCATATCTTTGAAGCAGTGGCTTGGAGTTACAAACCATCATCTTCAAAGTGTTCTGGTGGAAAGGCTGGCTCACTGGTGCAGTGGCAGGGTGTCCGCTCCTAACGCCGATGACCCAGGTTTGGGAACAGACCCCTGAGTCAGAGGGCTGGCCAGGGTGGAGAATGATTTGAGTGCCACCTGGCAACTCTCCTTCTCTGGGGGAGGAGGGGGGACGAGCATTCAGCACATCAGTGGCACCTGGCGGAGGCTGGGAGCTGCAAGTACTGAGGCCACAAGTTACAGGAGGTGGGATAGACACCTGTTTGACATCATTGCACATCCTGCCTCCAGGGGAACTCCAGCATCTAAAAGAATCTGGCCCCTTGGGTGATGCTCCCACCGCCAGCCACCACGCCACTCCTGTGTGACCAAAGTTAAGCTGGGAGGGTTCCCGCCCCATGGCCCAATCCTGGGGAGTAAGCCAAGGCTAGAGACCAAGTGTCCTTGGGGAGGGGCCACCTGCCCGGCAGCTAAGCCTGAGCTGGGCGGTGGTGTGTGTGGGGCTGAGGAGCCTCTGCCCATTAGGGCAGCAGTGTGGAGTCTGGGGGAAAAAGTGTTCAGGTGGAATGTAAATTTTATTGAAAAGCAGGACATTTAAAAAGAGTAAAGCACATTAATTATCATATTTACTGTTGATAATCCACAGTGCGGTTCCTCCACTACATATAAAGTCCATTTAAGAGTAGTGGCAGCATTGGATTCATAGAGATTACACATAGCTTGATTACTGTAATGTGTTCTACCAGGGCCTTTCAGGTGTTCGTATCCACTGCCTTCAAATGGTACAGAATGCAATGACGCATCTCCTTATTGGTACTGGTAGAAGAAAGGATATTACTTCTACTACAGAGGTCATGATCAAGTTCTATTATTTGGACCTCTTTTATGATCCAAGACACCGCTCAGTGTACAAGTCCAAACAACACACACACACACACACACACACACACACACACACACAAAGCAGTTTGTGACAATTAATTAAAACACACATTCAAACATTGTGTAATACTTTATTGCAGAAATTCCTGCTCAGATATTACTGTTTTAGCCTTTTCCTAAAGTAGAACTGCACTAGACCTGTTATGTATATTTTTCTTTCGAAGATTTGGTTTGGTTTGCATTTTGTCTTCATTGTTCCACTCGTTCTTCCTTCCTTCCTCCCTCCCTCCTTCCTTAAGACACCCTGAGCCGAGGCTTGTTTCGAGGTGCCACCCGAGTCTTATGGGCTCTTTAATAAATTCATGGGGTCTTTCTGATTTTTACACATAGCTTGTATGGATCATTTTATAAATGTGTGATGTAGGTTATCAAAACCAAACACAGGAACATGGCTCAGGGTTGCATGGGGGAGCCATAGTACAAGTGCACAGAAACCAAATACAAATTGGAAACCTCGGCTCAAACCCCAGTCAGCAAAAAAAAGCAGTGAGCTGGTCATATATTCAAAAATACATATTTTTATTGAATTTTAAAAAATAGTAGCAGCACCCTTCCAATACGCCAGCGTTTGCCTTTCGCTTCGCCCTTGATGCTTTATCAAGACCTATCTTTAAATTCAGTAAAAATATCTCTTTGAATATACCACCAGCTCACGGCCATTTTTTGCTGACTGGGGTTTGAGACGAGGTTTCCAACTTTTATTTGCTTTGATGTAGGTTATGTCTTTGTTAAGCTCTTATATTGTTGCCACTGATCAATGCATCTTTTTTTCTATTATAGAACTCTGTGATTCAGAGTGGCATAACCTATATATATAATATAATCATATAGTTCTAAAATGTTACACTTACCACAAAAATATAACTGAAAAACACCCATTGAAGAGGTGTCATCCCTCTGATGAGCAGCTAAATCAGCACCTCCGCAGATGGTGCGATTTTGAACTCCCTGCTCACTAATTTTCAGCATAATGGCTACAGGAGGTGATGGGGGAGACCAAGTGACTCAATTCAGATTGCAACAACAAGGACCAAGGGTGGATGGGCACATATTGAGTCCGATGAGCAACTCTCGGAGTAGGAGCTCTTTGCCAGAAAGTGTGGTAGGTCCAGACCCACCCGTACACTGATGCAGAGACGGAAAGGCACTCTTGATCCTGCTTTGAAATGCTGCCAGCAGAGATCAGAGGGTTTAGAACTGAGAATCAAAACTAATTTAAGCAGCTTCATAACAAACTCAAAAAAATAGAAAAAGGTTGGCAAACAGTGAAGATTGCATCAACCACATTGAAGATGGCACCATACAGTTCCACAATAGGGTGGGATTTCTCCTCCATCGGCACACAGTCCTACAGGAAAAATGTCAGGACCTGTCAATCTCTAGCTGTATGGATTCCCTGAAAATTCACAAACTGGGAGAATGACTGAATTCTCAGAAGATCTTCTGAGAGATATGCTGCCCCTCCCTCCCAATTTACATTTTGAAACTGAAAGAGCCCACAGGGCATTGACACGGAAGCCCACTAATGCTAATGTTCATCCCAGGTTGGTAGTTATGACATTTTTTAGTCTCAAGGATAAGAAAGATCCTTCGTGTAGTCTGGGGCAGGTGAGAGGTCACATACAATTCTGTCAAGCTGTGTTTTGACCAAGACTACCTTCCAGAGATACTGAAGCAAATGTAAGTGTAAGGGTAAGGGGGGGTCTCTCTGTCATGTGCATTTAGCACCCCCTCACACACCAACCTACCTTGTCATCGGCCTGGGTTCTTATGGGTGCAGTATGCAAATAGGGTACAAGGAACAAATTTTGGTGCCTTCACCTGGGGCAGGGCTATATAAGGTTACCCAATGTGCCCCTAACCTCCCCCTAGGAACAAATATTATTTTCCCTACCACACAAAGGTAACGTTTCCACACACAAAGCAATAACCATAAATACCAACTGTAAAATACAATAAAATCTGATTTATTATGCAGAAAGGGTGAAGGGGAAGCAAAAACAGAACAAGCAATTTTGATCTCAACAATTTTACCCCCACAACCCTTGAACCACCCCCACAGGTGTACCCAGCCTTCCCCCCTGGCTGTAAGAGTTGTTACTGTCCATTGCAGAGGGTACCTCACCAGGTTGCTGGTGGCCAACCAGATGATGTAATAGCGCTGGACACAGGATGCGGAGGGAACAATAGTTTTAACTTGAACAGGATAAACTTTGGAAAATGGGCTCAGTGATATTTTAAAAGAAGTAACCAAGTAATGTTTCCAGTCTTCTGCCTGGGCTTTTCCTGCAGATTGACAAAGTCCTACCCAGGACCTCGCCCTTTGTATATCTAGTTAACTAACACTTACTTTGAAAAGAACTCCTTGTGGCTGCAGCCCAGAGGTTCTCACTATTTGTCGACAGTTTTAGGGGTGCCGAGGAATGACACAGACTAGTGGTACTGATCTAAAATCGGCCAAGAGTCTCTCCAGGAACAACGACTGCAGGCTGGAGATTCTAAGCAGATACTGGATTCTTCTCCTGTGACAGGCCTTTTGTATATTTGCTCCTTGGGCCTTTCGTAGTCTTCGCCTATCATGGACCTTTTGTCATCTTCTCCTCTCAGGCCTTTCATCATCTTTGCAACGGGAACTTACCCAGGCTTGTGCTCACCCAGGGCTGCTTACAAGGCACACACTTCCACTGGAACTGAAGCTTGTTTAGGCTTCTTCTGCACAAAGGCTAGTCTACTGGCTTATGCAGCCTTCCCTCATAGTCTCTCTCCCCCTCCAGTTCTTCTGCTGGACTCCTCCCCAAATCCAGGGCACAGCCCATTTTATAGCAGCCCTTTTCTCCCCACCTTATTTGCCAGTCTTTTCCTAGGCTCTGGAGGGTGCCCTCTGACCCTGCTCATAACCGTTGGCAACAAGGAGAAGCCATGGGGGCTGCTATATTTATTTACAATTTACTTGCTCCCTTTCTTAGCCCTCCATTTCAGTTGTAAGCCAATTCAGGGGCTACTAACTACATGACTTGGCCCTACTTGCTGTGGCCAGGGAAACTGTAATTTCTGCTGAATGGAGACCCATTTGGCTGTCAGGGCTCCAGAAAGCTGAGGTGCCTATTCTGCAGCTTTCTAGCACTGCGGGTACGCATGCACACCTCACCAAGATGGCTCCCAGTCCTGCTGCCTATTTTGGGGACCAGAAGACCACTAACACTGTGCCTGGAGGCATTTAATGCTGTTTACCCTGGGTCCATTGCCTGCCCTAGAGCTGGGAATGTTTTTTACATACTGCTGTATGGCCAAACTGATTCAAGGGAGCCACAGCTCCAGTTAATGCTGGTGGCTGCACATGCACTGCTAATGCATATGCAGCCATGTTTGTTTATCTCCCGGTTCATCTTTAGCTGCACACTGAGCCAGGAGGATAGTCTCTATGATGCCCAGAGGCACAGACCACAAAGAGGACCTTTGGCCCCAATTTCCCATGGGACCACAAAACTAAAGATTTTGGCAGCAGTGGCCATGGAGCTAAAGGAAGGAGCCCTGACCTGAATCCCACCAGGGGCTCCTGAAGGAAGCCCTCCAGTCCTGTTGCCAGAAGCTCAGGGGACTGGTGGCAGAAACAGAACAACGTGGCATCACTGGGCCATAGCCCAACACAGGTAAGCCCCACATGTGGGTGGGGGCTTACATAACCTTATGTTGGAATGTTAGACTGTGAAATCACACCAAGTAAGATTCCACACTCTTTACCCAGTGAAACTGGGGGTGTTTTGGAAGTCAGGGACAGTGCTATACAACACCCCAGAAGAGGCCCAACAGGCCATAGAGGAGAAAGGCTGGGAGATTCAGATTTGGAAGAACAAACGTGCTGCTTCTTTGCCTTCCTGTTCAACATGGCACCTGGGGAAACTTCACCACCATAAAGCCAAGGCAAAACAAGTGCTCCACACACCACAAGGAACTTCTGAGAGATCCTGCAAACCTGCCATGAGACCTGCACCTCTCGAGCGCAGACAGAGCTGCCTGGTACTCGAGACTTTGGTGAGATTGTTACAACCTTCATCCCTCTCTGCCTATAGACACTCAGAGCAGCACTACCCCTCATCTGAATAAAACTGTGCTATGCCTGTGTATATAACATAGGTATTTATTTTATACTGTAACTCAGGGGATAACTTTATTTACTGTCATATTAATGTGTTCTTGCCTCTTTGCTTTTATGGGGCTTGAGACGATATGACAGATACAAATACACTGCTGTAAACTTCTGGAGATGTGGGAGACCAGGGTGTCTAGGGCGGACCCCCTTGGGTCTCTTCACTTAGGATGCTCTTCTAGTCAGTGCTCGCTTGCTGGGGAACTGCAGAATGCACCCTCCTAAAATGGGGGGGGGGGGTACTGAAGTGCCCTAATGTTCAACTGTATACACTGGCTTGAACCTTCATTTGGGTTATCAGCAAAGAATCTGCCAACTAGATGGCTGCACTGTTTGTTTTAGAATTCCTTCAGTACGAAAACTCCTCTGCCCCAGGGCAGTTAAATTCTATAGCAGGATATGTGAGTATAATATGGAACCAGGTCAGTTTTGTTATCTGTTTAGGACCCTGATACACAGAGATTCAACAGTAGCTTCTGCAAAGTGAGCTTTAATTCTAATTTTTCCTTACAGGGTTGCACCATCAGGATTGCTTTCTGTTATCCCTCTCAATTTTACAAGCATATTGTCTGGGTAGCAAGGGCCCTCATGTGTTTCATCCTTCTCAGCTCTAAGAAAATGGTTTACTTTGGTTCACAGTCAATTCAATTAAATGTTTATTGTATGGCTAAAAAGCCTTTACAAAGAAAAGGTGAGTTATCATAAATAACAATGCAAGCACATTTAAAAAGTGGTCCAGGGCCCATTTTAAGTACATACATACAGTATAAAATAGAATGATGCATAACATTCGTATGAAAATTCTTACAATCAATAATGTCTTCTTGACTCTATTTTGTAGCATAAAGATACTTAGCTATCCTTTCAAGGGTCCATGAATCCTCAGTGTGCAACGGAATATTTGTAAGAGTGATTTTATTGATCTGATATGTGTTATTTAAGAAAGGGACTAGCCAATACGATCTTTCTTTTGTGTACCAAGTACAGTACCATAGAGCATGCATCAAGTCCTCGTTCCTCGCATGAGAGCAATCACAGGTCCCAGACTCAAGTTCAGATTTTTTATATCAGTACAGTAATATATTACTTGGAAATTGTTAAAATTTATAATTAGTAAAGTTCATCCTTAATTTAGGGTCAGACAATATGTCTCAATAGGGTTTGAATCTAAAATAAAAATTATGTGCAAACCATTTAGAAAAGTGGGATTCAGCAATACATTTTAAATCTAAGGAATTCCATTCATTAGTAACCTTTTTTGTTATACATTTCTTATAAAGGGCTGGCAGTAAAGCCTAGAGTAACAAGCTGTGAATGAGCTTGGTACATCCAGCAGTCCAGACCTGGGTTTGATTCTCATGACCTCTACTTGCATATTGTATAACTCTGAGCAAGTCACTTAACCACCCAGTGCTCCCAGGTCACCCCTGAAAACAAGCACTTATGCCTAGTGGGCCTTATCCGGTTACCAAACACTAAAATAAAAAGAAATATTGTGTACTTAATGTAATACCCTGGTCAACAGCTGTTTTTAGATTCATCAGTTTATGCTTTTTTAAAAGTAAGATTAAGGAGGTATACCAGTAACCATTTCTATACCCCCAAGCTACACCAGGATTCTTTTTCATTTAGACATTGTTTTGCCGATGTAAACCAAGTCAGTCTCTTAAGTCAAATCACTGTTTGCGGTAATACAGACACTCTGCCTGAGTCTATTAGGACATCCCTTATCCTTTACACACCTTTGTCTTGGCAGGCAGCACACCATCACTAGGAAGGTTTCCCTTTTTACTCCAGCCTTGAAGGCCTGGACTGTAGTGCAGATTTCTTTCACCAAGGCAGTAGTAGGTGTGCTAGGAGAGTGTCCATTTACCTCTCTCTACCTAAGAAGTCCCATCAATTCTCTATATACTATAGGTACTCTGTGTTAGAGGTGTTTACCAATTCATATTTTGTTTGTTTTGTTTTATTTATTTATATTGATGGGACCATGGGCCAAAAAAGATCCGTTTTCATGGGTGATCAGTGTACAAATAACAATTACATACAATATAAATACATACAGCTTAAATAAAGACAGATATAAATAAATAATATCACACCATTATCATTCAATAACATTTACACTTACATTCTGTAAAAAGATACTCTTTCAACTTATGCCTAAAAGAACAAAGGGAAAGGTTCATACAGTCAAAAACTGATTGTATCATGTTAAGAAAAGTGCGTAACATATAGGATAGTGCCCTTTGTCCAAGGAAAGTGGGCAGTTTTTGAATGCAAAGAGGAAAATTTAACTGTTGACCGTGTATTTACCCGCGAGTTCTGCTTTTTAAAAATGAGAGAAAAACAGTCAGGGACTCTATTAAGTATCACCTTTTTTGCCAAAATACCCAATTGAAGTGTATATCTATCATCCAAAAAGGAAACCAATCCACTTGCTCTAAAAGATTACAATGATGGAACCTTAGTGGGGATTTCACTACAAATCTGGCAGCTGAATTAAGTCACATATTTAATGTTTGTCTTGTATGTTGTTATCTTTAGAGTAAGTACATTTGTCTGCCCAGTTGGTAATTGTTTCTCTGTGCAGATTTTCACCATGGGGTGGGACCTGAGGCCCCTTTAGGGGTTAGATATCAGGAGTTATTATTTTTTCTTGAGCAACGAGGTTCTAACAGGTTGAACATTGTTGTTTTTTTTTTTCAATATGGCAATGGTGCTAAAATTGTCATATGATGTTAATTGTGTCCATGACCCCTTGAAGAGATAGAAGTTGTTACAAATGTTCAAACAAGAGCACCCAGAGGTACTCTTACTTCAAGAGACCCCCCTTACCTATGGCTGAGCATAAGTTTTTACATTTTGGGTTTGCAGTTGTGGAGGTGTTGTCTCACTAAAGTGGATGGTGTCGGTGGGCTACAAATTTGATTCCACGTGGAGTCCCCTTTACACTACTAGTCAAATAACTAGATACTGAAACTTGATTTGCCATTTTGGTGGGTCGGCTCTGTAATTCAGAGGTCACTTTGACAAGTGTACATTGCCTTCTGGGGTAGGATAAAAAGGTGATTCGCTATTTTTTTGATAGACTGATGTCTGTCTACCGGGGACAATTGATAATGGGGTGTGACTTAAATTTAATACTGAACCCCTCCTTAAGCACTTCTATATAATTCTTCCAGAATAACCAATGCTCATAAATACTTTAAGTGAACAATGGCTCATTTGGGATTTATTGATGTTTGGTGACATTTTTTTCCCCCACTAATAAGGAGTATACTAATTTTTTCTTTCAGGTATCAGACATCAGCTTGTCTTGATTATTCATTTACAACTACAGAACATGTGGAAACAGTTCAGAACATATCACAGGGCACCTTTTTTATCTGACCGCTCTCCTGTACTGGCAAAGTTTCATTTAGGTAAACTGCACAAGGCCTCCCGATCGATAGAGGTGAACAAGCCAGAACAGGCTCATGCATGGCTGGACCTCAGTGCCTGGCTCAACTAAGCTCGTCCTCTATAAACAATTGAAAGCCAAAGTCAAGCCAAGCCAGTTATGGTCAAAGTAAGCAGTTTTTGTCAGCCTGAGGAGTTAGTGTAATGTCTGAAATGTTCAACCCCTATGTAGAGAACAACGTGCAGTAGTCAGGGCTCGGCTCATGCTTTGGCTCATAGAGGCAAGCCATTTCCCTGGCTCAGCTCTGGCTTGGCTCTAGGTGAAAAAATTCCTGGCTTGCTCTCAACTCATGGAGATTTAATACATCCGTTTTACAAAATAAAAATTTTCAGACTTGGGTTGCAGACCATCAACCCCCGCACCTTGGGACACAGTTAAAACAGTTTTGAGAGGTCACATGATAGCCTATACTTTGGGAAAGAAAAAGAAAAGGGAGGAAAATGTGAAATCTCTGCAAGAGGACTTCAGAACCTTACAAATGCGGCAATCTCAGAGGGACAGGGCAGACCACACTCAAAGTAAACAAATCAAAACTGAGCTTCAGGGTATATTAGACCAGCAAATAGAGCAACAGCTGTGCTATCAGAGTCAATATTGTTATGAGGAGGAGTCTGGAGGGACCTGAAGATTGACTAGGCAGTTAAGGGTATGAAAAGAAACAAGCCTTGGTGCATCAGCTGAGGAACCCGGTTACAGGAACACTAGTTTGGGACTATGTAGGCCTCTGGCAAATCATGGCAACCTATTATATAGACCTATACACCCAGTAAACTATCCCTAATTCATGGAAAGGGAGGGCCTATTTTAAAATATTGGGTTTACATATATTAGCTGAGCGACAGCTGACAGTGCTACTGGCCCCCATTTCTCTAGAGGAAATTCAACTAGCAAATTTCCATGCTAAGAATGGTAAACGCCCAGGTCTGGATAGTTATCTGGCTGAATTTGATAAAAAATTCTCAGAAGACCTCTGTCTGTTATTGCTCTAATTTCTTCTTAGCATTCAAGATGGAAAATGCCCCCACCCCCTTCAGAAAAGATATGCCACACTGTCGGCAATCCCCAAGCTTGAGAAAGTCCCCTCTTATCGAACTTCATACCTCCCTATATTGATTTTAAATTTAGATTATACATTATATACAGGAATCTGGGCAACTAGGTTGGACTCCCTTCTCCTTAAAATTATTTAGTAAGGATCAGACAGAATTTATACGACAGTGCCAAACATTCAATAATGCTCAGTGCATGCTACATCTGATAGATTGTGCCCTGCAAGGGGGGCTCCAATTAGTCATATTTAGTTTAGCTGTTGAAAAGGCATTTGATAGGGTGTCCTGGGACTTCTTGTGGGACACTTTGTCAAATGTTGACTTTTCTGGAGCCCATTGGATTATTTCAGTCCCTTTATGTTGCCCCCACCAGGCATATGTTCAGACTAATGGGGGACTTTCAGACCCCATACAGTTAGCAAGAGGAACAAAATGCCACCAACAGCTTAATCTAGTTCAAAGTCAGTTGGTATTCATCTGTATCCCTCTCCCCCGGGTCATGCCTGAAAAAAAGCAGGATTTGCCTAGTGCACTTACCCGGTCAACAAAAAACTAAATAAATAAATAAAAGATAACAATGCCCACTTTCACCCCTGTTGTTTGTGCTCTGCACAGAGCCCCTGGTGCAGGTGATTTGCTTGGCTAAGGATGTTGAGGGTGTCTCCCTTGGGGGTAGGGACTACTGGGTGCCTTTATTTGCCAGTGATATTATAGTGACACTCACCTCCCCAAAGACCTTTATTCCCAGGTTCTGGCAACTTCTGGATGAGTTTGGAGAATTTTCAAGTTTTCAGTTGAATCTTATGAAGACAGACGCCCTGACCAATAGCTACCTCCTTCCCCAAACATAAAGAAATATATACCAATATGTTGGAACCGAGGGGCAATAAAATATTTGAAGATGCAACTCACAGAAAATCCTGATCACATACAGCTTTAAAACTATGAACCACTCACCCACAAAAACAGAGGAAGATTTTACAAAATGGACCACCTTCCCCATCCCTCATGGGACAAGTGGAAATGGAAAGACAAAATATTTTCCCTAGAATATTATATTTTTCATAAACCCTGTCATTAGTTCTAGACCCACTTTACTTTCAACATTAGAACAATTAGAATCTCCAGTTTTTTGGGGGAGGAGGTTGACCGCAAATAAAATATTCAGTGCTGCCGAAAGACAAGGGAGGGCTTGATCTGCCTAACTTACAGCTATATTGCATAGCCGCTCTGCTCCACGTTATTTATCATTGGCTTTCCTCACAGTATCACCCTTACTGGAAGGAAATTTAATTCATGCTTATTTTTTTTTGTAGGGCCTATTTCTACACCCTACCCTCGGGGCATCTCTCAGCGTCTCGCTAACAGCTGCCACACTCAACCACCCACCTGAACTGGCTGCTCCAGAGGCTACATCGCGTAAGTGAGGTCTAGGGCTCTCCTGGCCCCACGGAGAGGCCCCCAGACCCCAAGGAGAACCAGAGAGTCAGCTGGTATTGGGCGTGTGGTGGGTCGGTTTGCCAGAGATTGCTGTCGCCTCACTCAAGGGCAGAGGGATTTTCTTGTTGTGTTTCCTCCCCTGAGGCATGTATGTGCAATGACATCCTGCCTGGCATGCTCCCGCACCATACCCGGAGGGCATCTGCCGCTGCCCCAATCCCCATGCTTCTTGCGCCATGCACTGCAGTGTCCTCAGCCTCCGCCAGGGGTTGCCAGCGCAGTGGGAGAGACCCAAACCCACCCCAGGACTAAGAGAGCTGTCCATGGACGCTCAATCTTAGTCCTCCCCTGCCGACCCCCAACAACCCGGGCTCATTCCCGAACTCAGGTCGCCGATGTGGCGCGAGGTGTGGTGTACAGTGCCTCAACCCTCAGCGCCACTGGGCTGGCTATAATTCATGCTTATTGACTTATATAATTTGGATATACTATTATATGCTCACCCAACCTGCTCCATCCAGTTATGACATGTTTCTAAATATATGGCTGTAACAGTTCAGCAATGGATAACAGCTGGGAAAAAGACTTTACCATGACTCTCAATACGTGGTTGAGGACCATGACTTATAACTTCCTCTACCCTCTTTAACACCATTTATCCCACACTCCACCAGTGGCACAGATTGGGCTTTTATTATGTTCATCAATTTTACAATTTGCAAGGGTTTAAATCCTCTGCAGCACTACAACGCAAGTTTCTGTTACCAGCAGGGACTCATATGCATTATCTACGGTTGAAGTCCCATCTACTTGGGCTGGGAGATAACTTTTAAACCCTACCCCAAGCTATTAATTTATTGTTAACAGTTTTCATTGCTCATCAAAAGGGAGAAAAATGGAACCACTTGATTAGGGTACTCCATTGGGGATTATGAGGTTTAGTCCTGGGCACGTCATCCACTACCCTGGATAAATGGAATGTGGAACTATGTACAAATCACACACAGATTGGTGAGGCATTTCATTACCCCTGCTATTCAAATGAACTATACTGGCCCTACCTAGTGCACACATTGGAGGCTATGTGGGAAAACTAAGGCTACTCATGGCCATATTTAGTGGTACTGCCTGCTGATACATGATTTCTGGCAAGCAGTATCAGGAACATTCCCAAATATTTTTATGGAACGAGCCTGGGTAACCCCCTCTCTGGTCTTGCTAGGGAGCACACACCCCCCCCCCCCGAGAACAAGGTACAACCCTTAAACTTTTATTAATTTTGATTAATGCAGTCAAAAAAATGATAATCAGATTATGGCTATCTAAAAAAAAAACACCCATCTTGAGTAGTTGGTCTAAATTAGTGACATATACATATATATATAGGAGGGAAGGTTTAACACATAATACACATATAATGTATAGTCAGGCTTTGTTTTGTATAGAAACCAAAGCCTTTCCAAATGTTGTTGTACCACAGTTCAAAAGGTCATGGAACATGATTGTACCACACTGTGGTACAACATTTATAAAGGCTCTAAAGGTTCTAACAGACAACTACTGAAAACTGGGCATGAGCCCACCTGGCAGCAACAACGGCAGGATCATCCAAATAGACAGGAGCGGCAACATCACTGGAACCTGCAACGTGAACAGCAAAAACCTGAAAAGGTAAAAAGAAATGCAGGATCAACCAGATATTTGAAATAACTCACAATTAACCACTTCCTCCAAGTCCACATCCTCTCGATAAGCGAGACATACACCACCATGTTTTTTTTGGTTTTTTTAAATCCCTTCCACATCCCAGTGACAGCCAATAGAAAGCTTCACAATAAATGTAGGGATGTCTGTCCCTAGCAACCAGCCCTAACTCCAGGAACATGAAGGAGCAATGAACACTTTTAATTTTTTTCATTTCAAAAATTAAAAACTGCAAAAACTTTGGCAAGGGGGACTATACACTATAAAAAATAGTGCATGGGCAGCTGTATGCCCAACCTGCCTATTGTGCCACCTCGGGGTTCTGATTACCAAAGACCTCTCGAGCTTCGCTCTTGAGGTCTGAGGGTAATCAGAACCCGTCGGTGGTACAATAGGCTGGTTGCACATGGTTGCCCATGCACTAATCTCTATGTGATAAGCTTTGGCACCATTGGTTTTACATCAACTGCAAGTCAACACAGAATTTGTCCCTTAGTGCTAGTAATACAAGCCTGAGAAAATACATGGTGGCCCTGATTCTGCTGTAAATACAAGTTATGCCATAGAAACTACTAACCTGTTTTTATTTCAGGATTGAAAACATGGGCATTATTTCTGAATTTAAAACTTATGTTATTGAAGTCTTCTCTATCTTCAAGACATTTTTGGGTAGACGCATCATTCCATAAGGTTTTTGGGGGTCCCATGGATGTCTTTCTTTTTTCCTTTTTATGCAAGGAGCTGGACATTAATAGTAATACCGTTATTAGAGAGACTTTTATTACCATGATGGCGTCCCCCTATAAGGGATGAATTGGTACATAAAATGCATGACATTGCTCTGTAAGCTGCTATTGTTTTTGTTTGTATTTTGTATTTATTTATTTCACCAGCAAAAGGCTCCATTGAGCAAACTCATTCACAAGGAGGTACTGGGTAGGACAGCATTCAGTTTAAAGGCAATGATACAGAGGTATACAAGACATAGCAGTATTCACAAAAGAAGCAAGCACATTTAATTCATATCTCTAACAATGGTGTATAAACTGTGAGGCATACAGGATATAAAACTATACAAAACAGTAATAAAACCATCGAGTTCAACAGCTTAGAGATCCCAAGGGGAGGGGTCTATACTATACAACTGGTTACCAATCAGATGAACATAGAAATAATGAAACATAATCTAGCCACAAAAGCAGGTCTCAGTATATAATTTTTCGATGAGCACCTTGAATGTGTTGGGTCTGTCCATCGAAGAGTTTTAGGGAGGCTTGCAACAAGTTCCATGAAGTGGGGATGAACAACTAATTGTGGATTTTCCTGTGTATTTTGGAATGTCCAGGAGTATGTAACTATTTTTTATGAGTGAGTAGTTGCTGTGAGATATATGCAATAGTTCAGTGCTATATCCTGGAAGATTTTTTTAGGAGTAGCTTGTATGCCCAGGTATTCAGATTCAGTAGTCTACTGGTAGTTAGTGAGGGCCAGACAACTGCGGCATTCAAGTGGTGAGTCCTGGGCCCTGATTCCATTATAAACCTGTGTGCTCTGTGGTAGAGTACATCTAATTTAGTAAGGCAAGTGGCCGAACAATGGCAGTAAATTAAGTCAGCATAGTCAATAATTGGTAGGAAGGTGGCCTAGACCAAACATTTGCGGATGTCATGCGGGAAGCAGTGCTGATTTCTTTATTTTTTTGCTCCTCCCTCACTCCCTGGCCAACCACTCCTTTGGGTCACCTAGGGCCTTTGCTGGCATTCTAACCCCTGCCACCACCCCACATGTCAGCCCCCCCCGGGGAACCCTAAGTAACCCTTCATCAGATGGATCACCCTCTCCAAGGGGGAAGGTGCCGGGAGGGGACAGCCAACACAACTTGTTTGGCCCAGGTGCTGCTGGGGTGGACCAGGCTAGTCTGGGGCTTTGTGATGGCTAGGGGCCATCAGCCATCATCCAGTTGGCCAGGGAGCCATTTCCTGTTTTTTCCCATGTAGCGCAATGTCCAGGACATAAAGGCAAGGGCTGACGTCCATTGCACTCCCTACTTAGCAGGACCCAACATGCTGCCATACCCCTGGCCTCTGCCAGAGGTTGATAGACAACAGGGTGCAGACCCTTCCTCCTCCCAGGAGATGGTGAGCCATCAAGAGGTGCTCAAGCCATCTCCCCCAGCCAGCCCTTTGACACCCGGGTCCTTTCCCAAACCAGAGTTGTCAGTGTCACAAGCAGAAATCCAACCACTGCACCAGCGGGCCAACCAGTGCTGATTTCTAAAGTAGAAACCCAATATGACCTGCAGTTTTTTGCACAGTGCTTCTATATGGGTGTTGAAAGCTAACTTACCAATCCATTCTCGGAAGTATTTGTATTTTTCTACTACTTCAAGGGTATCACCGAACAAAGCTGGGGCAGATACACAATGAGAAGCTGCACTGTGTGAGGCAAAAAAACATAACCTTAGTTTTGGAGGTATTTAACAACAGCTTGGAGTGGAAGAGGTTAAGCTGTAGTTTATTAAATGCCAATTAAAGATCGGAGCAGATGGTGCCAATATCAGATCAGGTCTTGCATCCACCTGCAAATGCTTCGGGGTGTAGCCCCCACTATTGCCACCCTCCCCACTTGACTATCCCTCCACTTCTCCTACTGCCTAAACCCTCCCCCCCAGCTTAGCCTTCCCTTCCCTTCACTCCCTTCCTCACTTATCCCTGAGTATCATCTTCTCACCATTCAACTTGGCCTATGAAATATACTGATGGATTGCAAACCGGTTATTTTCTATGCATTACTGTTTCAGTCCATCCAGACATTTTCTTTTTGATTGCACAAACCACCGTATTTATCTGTGATTTTGCATGCTAATTTTCCTGTGCTTGTGATTTTGATGTTTTGACAATTATGATTTACACTGTACTTTAGCTATCTTATATTGTTATGTAACATGCTGTGGCCACAGTACATGGCCTGAGTCATGCCTGAAAATGGTCCCTGGGATCAGCGCACCTATCTGGTTACCAAAGTCAAATAAATCTACAAGGCTGTGTCATCTGCATAAAAGTGCAATTTGGCATCAATGATGTTCTCACCTGTATCATTAATATATAACGTAAAGAGTAGCAGTCATAATACAGAACCTTGGGGAACACCCCTAAGAAGGAGCGTTACAGGTAGAATAGAGACCTTCTGATTTTATCTGCTGTACCCAGCCAGTTAGGTAGTTTGAGAACCATTGTAGGGGTGCTGTGCCAGTTCCTATTTTAGTCAGTTTTTGGATCAGAATGTTATGATCCACGATGTTGGAGGCCTTACTGAGATCAAGAAAAAGGACTCCAGTGGTATGTTTGTAGTCAACGGCCTATATCCAATCATTTGTGACCTTAGCCAGGACTGAGACGGTACTATGTTTAGGCTGGAAACCTGATCAGAGGGGAGCTATGATGTTAAATTGTTCCAGGAAATCTCTTAATTGGGCACTGATAAGTTTTTCTAGGAGCTCTGCCAATACTGGGTGAATGGATATGGGTCTGTAGTTGTTGAGAATACAAGCATCACCAGATTTTAGAAGAAGAATGATGTGAACTGTTTTCCAGAGTAGTGGTACATCATTATTTGAGAGTGACAGATTGAAAAGATGGGTTATGGGTGCTGTAAAATACCCTAATCCAGTTCTGAGGAAAAAGAGGGGGTCCAGGCCACCTGTGCCTGTACTTTTTTGGTGTCTAGCCCTCACAGGAGTTGCTCCACTTGTATGTAGGTAATTGGCTGGATAACAAATGGGCTAGTGGTGGGGCTACAAAATGTTGCAGTGTCCCAAGGAGGCATATGGAAAGATGCAGCTGGGGACCTGTCAAATTCCATGCCGACCGATGCTAATGGGAGTTCATTTCTTCCAGTAAGATTTGTTTGTCTGTCATAAGATTGGCATTAAGTAGGACTTTTTGCAGAAGGGTGGGGGGTGGGTGAGGAGCCTTCAACTGATATGATAAGTTTCCAGAATTTTGCAACATCATGTTTGTTAGTATCCAGGGAGTTTAGATAATAATTGGCCTTTGCTGCCAGAATTAGTGTGGTACAGGAGTTTCTCATGTGTTTAAAGTTGGCCCAGTCTGAGTCTTGTTTAGTGTGCCTGGTAGTTGCCCAAGGTGAGTGCCTGTTCCTCAGAGCAATATCCAGCATTTTATATGCCACTTCATACCTTATGGGGGGAAACACTCATATTAGTAAAAGTCTCTCCCATAACAGTGTTGGCATTAAAGTCCAGGTCTTTGCACAGAAAGGAAAAAAGAAAGGCATTCATGGGGGCCCCAGTAACCTGCTGGAATGATGTTTCTACCCAAGATGTGTTGGAGATAGTTCAATAACAGTGACTTTTACATTCAGAAATAATGTCCATTTTATTTATTTATTTAAGGGAATCAGATACACCTTTGAGCCAGGGGCTCTTTTACAAAGGTTCCACATCAGGTTACTTGAAACATTAGGACAGACAGTGGTATTGTGCAAAAGAGAAATAAACATAGCAGCCAGAGGGCTTTGTCAATTACCAAAACATCACAGCTATGCTAATCACTTCTATAACAAATTAAACAATATAGATTCATATAGGTAGCCATCCGACAGAGGGAGGCGAGGCCAGAGGCTGGTGTAGAGAGGGAGAAAGAGAGGGGGTGGGGAGGGGCAGGGGCAGTGAGGGGTGTGGAGGGAGTAGAGGAGGAGGAAAGGAGTAGGGAGGGAAGGGTGGGGTATGGCGGGTGGGGGGATAAACCATTTAGGTGTATCAGTCACAGGATGCACAGGAGATGAGGTATTGATGCAGGCTGTGCTTAAAGGCACCCAGGGTTGCTTTGCTGGTAACTTCTGCTGGCAGGGTGTTGAACCAGGAGGAGGCTCTGAAAAAGAAGGATCATTGGCCCTGGGTAGTCCTGCAAAGGAGAACAGTGAAGGAGAGGTTGTTTGAATTCCTGGTTTGTCATGGGCCACTATATGATCTCAGCAGTGCCTGTGATCCAGGGGGTAGTAGGTGGACATGTGCAAAGTATTTGCAATCTTTGCAATATACTGTTTCATGTGTTTGTTTTGAAATAGTCCTATTGCTTCATTATTTGGGGTCCTTTGTCACTTCCTGCCTTTTTCTTAACCAAGAGTCACTTTTATGTTTGCTTGCAAATTGCAAAGCAAACATATTAGAATAGTGCTGAGGTCTGTAGAAGTGTCAGGCTGTTAGCCAGTGAGTGACGTAGACAGCAGCCTCTCACTCTTGCCAGTTAGTGGTGCGTTGGGCCTTTGGTTTCATTTAATGCATACATGTGACGATTTCTGCAAGGAGCTGCACTCTATTGCATGGCAGACTCATCTATGTTGCTGCCTACTGACATTTTTTTTTGTTGTTGGCTGGATGTAATTTGTTGGTTGAGGCATCAGTCTCACTATGAGGCTAATTACTTCCATGTGATTTGTTGGTTGAGGTTTCAGTCTTGCTGTGAGACTGACATGTAGCTGATATGGAGAGCCACAATAAGTACAAGGGTTAGTTTATGTGGTTAATATTTCCATTTTATTCAGTCACTTTCCACCCATCCAAATAAGACAAAAACTGTCTCCACCAACACAGCTGCTCTGGCAGCTCTCTCTCCCTCTCACAAAACACGAAAACAAGTGATCTTGGGCAATATGGCAGGTGCAAGGTAGAGCAGCAGACACTAAAAACAAGAAAAGCTGCACTCAGGGCTGACGTTGATGATGCTAATTGCAAAACAAGTCACAAAACCAGCACAAGATAATGTGAGTTAAGTATTTAATTGCTACTTAATGAGAAGCCATGGTTAACAGTTCCCTGAGCACTTTGACTCAGAACAAATCTTCTTCAGTGGGAGTCAAAGAAGACTCATTCCAAGTTGAAATGCTGAGGAACTGTTGGCCATGACTTCTCATTAAGTGGTGCTGAAATACGTGGCTCACATTATCTTGTGCTGACTCAATTATTTATTTCTGCATTTAGCATAATCAGCTTCAGCCTGGAGTGCTTTTTCTTGTTTTTAGTTTCACCCACCTGAATAAGACAAAGACAGACTTTACCAGTACAGCTGTTCTTCCATTTGCCTAGCTGCTCCTGCACACCAGAATAAGAAAAAAACAGCTCCTCCAGTACAGCCAATTCTGAGGCTCTCTTCTGTCCTTCTCCTGCAAACCTGAAAAGGAAAAAAGCAGCTCAGCTGGTACAGCCCCTTCTGTGGCTCTGGCCCCCCACCCCGCTCCACTGCCGAAATAACAGCAAAAGGTACTCCTACTGTAGAGCTGCTTCCTTGGTACTCTCCTCCTTCCACCCATCTGAAGAACAAAAAAAGTGCTGATTTTATTTATGGTATTATCCATTCTTTTTCTAACACCCACCCATAACATGGAAACATCAAACTTCTGGTTAAACACTGCCTGTTGCTTGTTTTTCTTTATGTAGCCTAAACTATTGCACAGGTTTTAAGCTTTTCCGGAAATGTTACAAGGTAGAACAAAACAGCAAGATGAATATTAATAAAGGGCAAAGGATCATGTTATCAAACTGTTACAGTAAATTTTCGTTCACAGTTCTAACGGCACCCAGGCTTTTACATTACAACGGCTGAGGCAACTTTCATAAAGAAGAAACCAGTACTAAAATCAATAATTGTGATAGAAAGTAAAGAGTCCACCTGCAGTTTTGTCCTGTGGTTTCTGTAACATGCTTATTGATCTGCAGCGTCCCAGTGTTCTGTCAAATATATAATTTTAGGAGAAGCATGGCTGGCAAACAAGGGAAAGTTTAAACATCTCAAGACTCAACCTACATTACAAAGACTGGTCAAACAAACAAGAGATTGAAATTCAAAGGCTGTCTGCAGGCATGCACAAGTATACACCCCATGCACGCAAACGTATAATAGTTTGAGCACTGGCTTTAAGTGGGCAATACTTGGTGGCAGTGCTGTTGCAGAAAATATATTTTCAAAAGTTTGCACATCATTTTTAAAAGTCTGGGTGCAGCCCTGAATGCTGCTATGCTTTTGCCACACAGTATACTGCAGCACTAAGTCTGAGGAGCAATTAACGCTAGTTAGGTAATGGGACACATGTTCTGTAGCAGATCTCAGATACAGTCAGGTTAGGCCAGATGTATATTAACCATCTAATGTGAAACAGCTGACATGTTCATAATATCTAGTTTTGCGGGTAATTTACAGTTGTTTCACTCGCCTTTCTCAAAATTCTGTTCTGTGACTTCTTCCTAATCTGGTTCTCATCCATACCACTTGCTTTCAACACACTCCATCTCTATTACTTACTAAGCATAACAGTTTCACTACTGGTATTTCGTTAACATTATTCACCCACATTCACTTACTAAACATAATAATTTCACTACTAATACTTTTTAAACATTATTTATTCTCCGGCACTAAAATAAGCATAGCAATTTTACTAACAAACTTGCAAACAAACAAGGCATTGAAGAGTTCTTGCTTAATTACTTTTTATAAACTGTAAAACAAAAAAGAAATGTGTTGTATGAGCTATTTCATTCGCAACAGTGTCTCAAGTTCTACATGCAGGCTTAGTCCTGAAACCCAAATTTCTGTGCTGGTGTAATCAAAGTTTCAAATGTTCAGTCTGGTAAAGAAAGTTCAGTCAAAATAGAAAAAGTCCCATCCAGAAGTACATATTCAGTATACAATTTTGGTGTCACTGTGCCTTGTAATCAGTCCTGGCATGGGTCAGTTGGTTTGATGCCCTCCAGGTTCATGGGCTAGGCACAATTACAATACTCCCCAAGGAGCTGCCTAATCAGAAATGGAGTGCATGCTTGCTGTAGTCAGGGACTGATGTGGACATATTCATGGCTGGTTGGCAGTACTAGTCAATGAGGCGGCTTCTCAAGACTCTTTTTTCCAGCTACAGAGCCTTGCCTGCCCAGGCCTTCTAAGGCCAACCCCCCTCCTCTCTGTATCACTGCTGATCACAGGTGAGTGGGACTATGCTCTCTTCATGGGGCAGTGGATCCCTGCTTAGGCTGCCTCTTCTCCAGTCTATCAACAGGACTGGAATTCTGTGCCACCTTGCAGGGATGGTTTTACAGGAACCCCCTGGACCTCCGCTTTACTATTTATCTTTGCAACACCTTGTCTTCTCCACCTTTCCCTGGAGCAGAGGACTCACAGAAAGTCCTGAAATTTGGAGCCCCAGACCCTTATATTGTACCCTTTGATCCTCCCCAAACTCTTTCTGTGCCAGGAAGTAAACAAGCCAGAAACCCAGCCTTATGGTAGCCCTTCCAGCCATTAGAGCACCAGCATTTGTGCGCCGGCACATCAGGGTGCCGATTTCAGGATTTACAGACCCTCCCTGAGGTCCGCCCCCCATCTGAGTTAGAATCCTAAGAAAAGGGGTGGGGTGGAGGCACAGCCCCCCACATGGGTGGCATGGGGGTCACAGCCCCCTGCAAAACAGGGGTCAACAAAATCCCAACTTGGCACCCTGATGACCAGGTGAACTAATGCCAGCACTCTTAATGGGTCGAACCTTATGGTAGTGCCCCAATATAAGGGGGGCTCCATAATAATAACTAATTTCTTTCAGTGGCAGTATCTACATCAGCTCCAAATGTCAGACATCTTCTATATTTTGAGCTATTTCATTAAAGCAGCTCTGCAGCAAATGGGGCTAAAGCAAAATCCAAGATGGGACTAGACCATCTTCCATTTGGATCCCATCACCATTTGGCCCTTTTCATTGCTGTCTACGTAACTGTGCTTTTCTTAGCACTGTCAGAAGATGTAGATTTAGATGTTAGTAATGTTCTCATACTGAGCTGTATATGACCAAAATTGCATACACTTGATAGAAGGCTGCACAAATGGACTGGACATTGTGGGGCTAAGAGTCATTACCATGTTGATCAAACACAGGAGAAGGTAATTAAAACCTAAATTGCCCATATTTAACATCTTCTAAAGTGCTAAACACAGCTTGATTCAGCAGGTATGCACTAGTGGGGGTGTGGAAAATGAAAATTACAGGGGAAGAAAAATTCCAACTAATTCTAGGGATTCCATCAGAAGAGGAATGGCAGAATTCATCTGGTGGAATGAGTAATACTAATATGTGGTTTATATAAACAGATTAGTGTTCCATGGTTTTGTTTACATAAACCACAGGTTAGTGTTCCACAGGTTTTGTTTACATAAACTGCAGATTAGTGTTCCACAGGTTTTGTTTACATAAACCTCAGATTAGTGTTCTGCAGGTTTTGCTTACATAAAGCACAGATTAGTGTTCTGCAGTTCTGTTTACATAAATTATAGATTAGTGTTCCACAGTTTTGTTTATATAAACCACAAATTACTGTTCCATGGTTTTGTTTATAAGACTACAGATTAGTGTTCCACAGTTTCTTTACATAAATCACAGATCAGTGTTCCACAGTTTCATTTACATAAACTACAGATTAGTGTTCCACAGGTTTATTTACATAAACCACAGATTAGTGTTCCATGGTTTTATTTACATAAACTACAGATTAGTCTTCCGTGGTTTTGCCTACAAAAAGCATAGATTAGTGTTCTGTATTTTGCTTACCTAAAGCACAGATTAGTGTTCCACAGTTGTGTTTACATAGACCTCAAATTAGTGTTTGCGGTTTTGTTTACATAAACCACAGATTAGTGTCTGGCAGTTTCCTTACATAAATCACAGTTTGGTGTTCCACAGTTTTGTTTACACAAACCATGAATTAATCTTCCATGAGTGTATTTATATAAACCACAGATTAGTATTCCATGGGTTTGTTTACATAAACCACAGATTAGTGTTCCTCACTTTTTTTTATGTAAACCACAGACTAGTGTTCTGTGATTTTGTTTACACAAACCACAGATTAGTGTTTCATGGTTTTGTATGTATAGACCACAGACTAGTGTTCCATGATTTTGTTTACATAAACCACAGATTAGTGTTCCATGGTGTTTGTAAATTGTGAATTAGTTTCCCCTCAAAAAAAAAAAAATCTGTGTGGTTTGCATAAACAATTAAAACACAGAGTTCTGCAGAATGTTTTAGAAAATCCCTAAAATCATTTTGGAGGTTGAGTTACCATTCTGCCTGAATTCCAGTGGTGGAATGTCACATTCCACATTGTTTTAGTGTCAGCAAATACCACCAGATCACAACACAATCCCAATCGGTTCCAATCTGAACTCGTTCATTGCCTGCTGCTTTAAGAGGGCAACATTTAGAGTGATAAATATTACCAGTTTCACCTCTTTCAGCAATCTCAGATTATGTGTCACCTTCTCCATCTGATAAATCTTATTCACTGTACCCCACCATTCCTCCCTAGTTGGAGTGATATTATCCACTTTCTAGTGATCCATTTATTTTCTGCCATAATCAGAACAGGAAATGAAACAAAACAATATGAGTTACTATGGTGTAGTGGCTAGACCACAAGCTTGGGAACAAGAAGACCCAGGTTCAAATCCAGCAGAGCCACTAACATACTGTGTGACCCTGAGCATGTCACGGTCCTTTACATTGCTTTAGTCTAGCCAGCTGTAACAATGTGTGATCAAAGTACCAATGGTACTAAAGGTGCCAAATAAGGTCTGTGAAATAATTGGGTATTAGAATACAATATACTGTGTGTTTTTCTGGATTTAAACCACAGATCCTTTGCTGTTAAACAAACACATATTCAGTGTGCCACTGAGCTGCAGGTAACTGAGTTGCAGTTACTATAGTGTAGAGGTATGTTACATCCTGCAAAACAGGCAACTGGGGATCTAATCCCAGCAGGCGATTTACCTTCACAAATTGTTGTTCTTAGATAAATTGATGTCTCATATCATTTACTATTCCAGCTCCACACCACCATGAATCACAACTCAAGTGAGTTTCCATTTTGCCACAAAAAGTTCAATTTTCCACCAGGATTTAAACTGCTGATCCTTTGCCTGCTAAGCGAGCATATATTCGGTGTACAATTGAGCTGCTAATGAGTTGCAGTTCCTATGATGTAACAGTTACATCACATCCTGCAAAACAGGGTACAGGGCATCTAATCCCAGCAGGTGATTTACCTTCATAAATTGTTGTTCTTAGTTAAATTTATTACTCATATAAATTACTATTCCAACTCAGCGCCATCATGAATCACCATCCAAGTGAGTTTCCATCTTACAAAACAAATTTGAAAAAAAAAATGCCTAAGTCTTTGCCAGGATTTGAATCACTGATGTTTTTCCTGTTAAACAAACACACATTCAGTGTGCCACTGAGTTGTAAGTCAGTGACATGTAATTTCTATGATGTAGTGGTTATGTCACAACCTGCAAAACAGGGGACTGGGGATCTAATCCCAGTAGATGATTTACCTTCGCAAATTGTTGTTCTTAGTTAAAAATTTACTTCCCATATAATTTAATATTCCAACTCCACATCACCACGAATCCCCCCTCAAATGAGTTTCCATCTTATAAAAAAAGATGTATTAGTTCCTGCCAGGATTTGAACCACTGATCCTTTGTCTACCAACTGACCACACATTCAGTGTGCCACTGAGGTGCAAGTAAGTAAACTGAATTTTCTATGGTGTAGCAGTTATGTCACAACCTGCAAAACAGGCAACTAGGGATCTAATCACAGCAAGTGATTTACCTTCACAAACTGTTGCTCTTAGCTGAATATACCTTTATTATTTACTATTTCTACTCCACACCACCATGAAAGCTACTCAAGTAAGTTTCCGTCTTACAAAAACAGTTGGAAAAATGTTTAAGTGTCTGCTAGGATTCAGACTATGTCTACCTGAAAGTCACTGACTTTTTGCCTGCTACGCAAACACACATTCAGTGTGCCACTGAGCAGCAGGTAAGTGAATTGCAGTTCCTGTGGTGTAGAGATATGTCCCATCCTGCAAAACAGGTGACTGGGGATCTAATCCCAGCAGGCAATTAACCTTCACAAATTGTTGTTCTTAGTTAAATAGAGAATAAATGGTAGGCAAGTGTGTGTTATGATATTGTTTTTATATACCTGAGGTGCGTGATGAGCCATAATCTTTGAGAGTGAAGCTTGAGAGGTTTATGAGCTCATCACTCACTGAGGGTGTTTAAAAAACATCATAAACACACACCTGTCTAGGCCTTTTTTCTAATAATTACTGGTGTAATTTTTTTTTACACACAATTCCATTTGTTCTAACATTGTTTTTTTCTCTCATTCAGTGCTATGGCTCAAAAGTTCAACAAATAACTGTGCTTTTAGCACTTAGAACATAAAAAGATAACTTAGCTATGATTACGTCCTTTTATTTTAGCTTTTTCTAGCTTCAGTTTTGATCCCGATCGCCATTGTCACTATGGCAACTGATAAGTGGTTAAAGTTTCTCAGGGGGCTCGTGACCGCAACTTCCTGCTGCTGACTTTGGCAACAGCCAAGTGCGAGCTTTCAAAAGCCATAAATAGAGGATAATGGATGGTTACCGGTTAACAACAATGCTATGTTACTTTCAAGAGGTTGTCATGACAACCTAGTAAACATCGAGAGCAAAGCTCAAGAGGTTTTCATTGACATGACAACTTTGAGAAGAGAACTCCGCATTGCTGTTAACTGATGCCTGTCCATTTTCTTTTATAGTGTATGGGCAACAGTTCAACGAAATATGTCCTTACTTTTCAGTTTTTTGTTTTGTGCCGCTCTCATTCGGGGCCAGCTCTTGCCACTGCAGCCATTTGTCAAAACGCGGAAGTTTGCGAGATGCATATGCACAAAGACATTCAATGTTGTCATACTATCATTGTGACATACTTAAGAGGATATAACAACCTCTTGACATCACAACGATAGTATAACAACAATATGAATTAATTGAATTCCATCATTAATAGCTCTCTCCCATACACTATTAACTGGTTATTACAGTATTTGCTGATTATTACAACTTTTGAAAGGGCTTGAATACAGTGTGATAAGATGGGCACCAATAAGGATATTTCCTTCTCATATAATTTACTATTTCAGCTCCACACCACCATGAATTGCCATGCAAGTGAGTGTCCTTCTTACCAAAAAATGTTCCTGCCAGGATTTGAACTACAGAACCTTTGCCTGCTAAGCAAACACACATTGAGTGTGTCACTGGGCTTCAAGTAAGTGAGTTGTATTTCCTACAGTGTAGAGCTTATGTCACAACCTGCAAAACAGGTGAGTGGGGATCTAATCCTAGCAGGTGATTTCATTTCACAAATTGTCACTCTTAGCTAAATTTACTTCTCGTATAATTTACTTTTCCAACTCCACACTACCATGAAGTACCACTCAAGTGGGTTTCCCTCTTACAAACAATGATGTTTAAGACCCTGCCAGGATCTGGCCCATTGATCTTTGCCTAAGCAAACACACATTATGTGTGCCAATGAGCTACAGGTAAATGAGTTGCAGTTCCTCTGGTGGAGAGGTTATGTAACAACCTGTGAAACAGGTGATTCATATTGTATTCAAATCTAGACAAGTCTTAGCCAGGACTAATTTAAAGGAGAACTAAAGCCAATATTTACAAAAAAATATGTTGTGTATAGTGTTTTGATTTGTAGGTGTACTCCTAGTAAGTCCTTCCCTTTACTTGTTGACATAAGTTTTTTTCTAAATTTGCTTGCTGGTTTTATGGCCCCTGGGGATCTCCATATTAGCATTTCTAATGGCTCTTCTTGTTCCTACAATGTCTCCTGTCCCATGTGACTGTGATGTGTCCTGGACAATTACTTTAACAATAGCTGTGTTTTTCTCAAGTTTATAGTAGTAGAGCTGTTATGTTAATTAACTCTCCTGGTCCAGGGAGTTCTAAGCACATGGCAAATCCCTGAGGGATAATTGAGTGGTCTATTCTGTAAGGAAACAGCTAGAGTCTTCACTAATTGTGGCATTTGTGACCTTGTGTGATTTGTGTGCGTTGCTAATGGCTCTGTGTAGTTTGATAAAATCAAAATGAAAGGCTTTAAAAACAAAACATTCACTTCTGCTGACTAGACCTAGACGCATACATAAAAAACAGAAGTTTGGATTAGATAGTTATTTAGTTGAAGCCAGAATCTCAGGCCCATAACAGAAGATGCTGCTGCAGCAGTCATTACTCTCTGAATCAATGGTCCTGGATACATCACAGTCACATGGGACAGGGGGCATTGTAAGAACAAGAAAGGCCATTTGAAATGCGAATATGGAGATCCCTAGGGGCCATAAAAGCAGCAAGCAACTTTAGAAAAAACTCCTTTCAGCAAATAAAGGGAAGGCCTTACTAGAAGTATACCTACAAATTAAAACACTGTACACAATATTTTTGTCTTCAAATTTTGACTTTAGTTCTCCTTTAATTGACTACAACATACTGTACAATTAAGTTCAATTATGTGAAAGTCTGTTATTTAGTTCTGCTGAAACCCTTCACTACAACAATAATGACATCTATCAGTTTCTCTCATACATCAAAAACTGTAGTGAAAAAGAAAAACAAAAGTGCAATACAGAGGATCGGACCCAGGCTTGTGTAGGTCTGAAACCCTATGCCAAGCCCTAAAAGCTGTATCACTGACATCATGCAGCCAAAGCACTCACACTAAATGAAACCTTAAACTTGATTAAATGCACAAAAGAGTATGAATGATCACAATAGGTGCTAACAGCTATGCTGTTGGCACCTAAAGATAGGACCCCACTGAAGACAAGATAGTGTATTTAAGCAGGGCTTTCCTGCTTAAATATATTGTAGAATAAAATAGATATTTCTGCAGTCTGGTCAGCTAAAACATTTAGCTCAAGTAGATACTTATTTATCAATCATAACATATTAAATAGAGTCCATACTAATGACAAATTGAAAGAGCATTTCTGTGACCATACTCTTACAGGAGATAGTCTCTGTTGGTTTAGATCACAAAGATTGTGTATAACTAATGTCATTGTGTTTTCTGGGGCGGTTATAGAGGACATTGACAATTCCACAGTTTATGATCTAATTTGTTTTGACTTTCAGGAACCCTTTGATAAAGTTACACTCCATTATACTAAAAGCAGTAGAGATCCAAAGCAGACACCAGTGTGGATTAGGAAATTGGTTCAGATACAGGAAACAGCACCTGACTGCACGAGTGTGGTCTAGCCATGTTCCACAATGGACAATGCTTGGATCCTTAATATTCCTAGCTATGTTCCACACTGGACAGTATTCAGACCATTATCATTCCTAGCCATGTTCCACAATGGATAGTACTGGAACCCTTATCATTCCTAGCTGTGTTTCACAATTGACAGTACTCTGACCCTTTTCACTCCTAGCTGTGTTCCACAATGGACAGCACTCGAATCCTTAACATTCGTAGCCATGTTTCACAGCAGACAGTATTCAGACTCTTATCATTCCAGCTGTGTTCCACAATGGGCTGTACTCAGACTCTTCTTATTCCTAGCCGTGTTTCACATCAGACAGTACTTGGACTCTTATCATTCCTAGCCCTGTTCCACAACAGACACTGCTCAGACCAGCATAATTCCTAGCTGTATTCCGCAATGGACAGTACTTGGACCCTCATGATTCCTAGCTGTGTTCCACAATGGACAGTAATCATACACTTATCATTCCTAGCTGTATTTCATGATAGACTGTACTCGGACCCTTATCCTTCCTAGCTATGTTCCACAACAGACACTAGTCAGATCATTATAATTCCTTGCTGTGTTCCACAATGGACAGTACTCGGACCCTCATCATTCCTAGCTGTGTTCCACAATAGGCAGTACTCAGACACATCATTTCTAGCTGTATTTAACGATGGACTGCACTTGGACCATTATCATTCCTAGCTGTGTCCCACAATGGACAGTACTCAGACTCTTATCACTGCTAGTCCTGTTCTACAACAGACAATACTTGGACCCTCTTCATTCCTAGCAAGGTTCCACAATGTACAGTACTCAGACACTTATCATTCCTAGCTGTATTTCACAAAGGACTGTACTTGGACCCTTATCATTCCTAGCTGTGTTTCACAACAGACACTGCTCAGATCATTATTGTTCCTTGCTGTGTTCCAC
The DNA here is from genome assembly GCA_016271365.2 of Neoceratodus forsteri. Taxonomy (NCBI): domain Eukaryota; kingdom Metazoa; phylum Chordata; order Ceratodontiformes; family Ceratodontidae; genus Neoceratodus; species Neoceratodus forsteri. Next base: position 172,808,684 of record JADMNL010000028.1, on the reverse strand, counting down.
AATGGACAGTACTTGGACCCTCATCATTCCTAGTTGTGTTCCACAATGGGTAGTACTCAGACACTTATCATTCCTAGCTGTAATTAATGATGGACTGTACTTGGGCCATTATCATTCCTAGCTGTGTCCCACAATGGACAGTACTCAGACTCTTATCACTGCTAGTCCTGTTCTACAACAGACAGTACTTGGACCCTCTTCATTCCTAGCAATGTTCCACAATGTACAGTACTCAGACACTTATCATTCCTAGCTGTATTTCACAAAGGACTGTACTTGGACTCTTATCATTCCTAGCTGTGTTCCACAACAGACACTGCTCAGATCATTATCGTTCCTTGCTGTGTTCCACAATGGACAGTACTTGGACCCTCATCATTCCTAGCTGTGTTCCACAATGGGAAGTACTCAGACACTTATCATTCCTAGCTGTATTTAATGATGGACTATACTTGGGCCATTATCATTCCTAGCTGTGTTCCACAACAGACACTACTCGGATCACTATCATTCCTTGTTGTGTTCCACAATGGATAGTACTCGGACCGTCATCATTCCTAGCTGTGTTCCACATTGGATAGTACTCAGACACTTTTCATTTCTAGCTATGTTTAACGATGGACTATACTTGGACCCTTATCATTCCTAGCCGTGTCCCACAGTGGACAGTACTAAGACCCTTATCATTGCTAACCCTGTTCCACAACAGACAGTACTCAGACCCTTATCATTCCTAGCTGTATTCCACAATGGGCAGTACTCGGTCCCTTATCATTCCTAGCTGTATTCCACAATGGACAGTACTCATACACTTATCATTTCTAGCTGTATTTAATGATGGACTGTACTTGGACCCTTATCATTCCTAGCTGTATTCCACAATGGACAGTACTCGGACACTTATCATTTCTAGCTGTATTTAATGATGGACTGTACTTGGACCCTTATCATTCCTAGCTGTGTTCCACAAAAGACACTACTCGGATCATTATCATTCCTTGTTGTGTTCCACAATGGATAGTACTCGGACCATCATCATTCCTAGCTGTATTCCACAATGGACAGTACTCAGACACTTATCATTCCTAGCTCTGTTCCACAGCAGACAGTATTTGGACCCTACAGTACTCAGACCCTTATCTTTTCTAACCCTGTTCCACAACAGACAGTACTTGGATACTTGTCATTCCTAGCTGTGTTAAACAACGGAGTGTACTCAGACCCTTATCATTCCTGGTTGTGTTTTACAATGGATAGTCCTCTGACCTGGTAGCACATTATGTTGGTGACTCAAATTGAGTGACTTGCTTTTGAGCAACTCAATTTGAGGACCTGTTATGTGAGCTATTATGGAAGGGGTGCACAGTGCCGTTATAGCAATGGTAGAGGGGAATAACAGTGATTAAAGAGGAAAGCGAATGGAAAAGGAAGGTAAAGGAAACAGGTATATGGGACGGAGTTTGGCAAGGTGCTGGCTAGGTATGCTAGTGTTTTTTTTTTTGTGTGTTGAAGGCAGTTGAATGATTTTTTTTTTAATTTTGGTCCCCCGATATGTTGGTTTTGTGGTGAATGGTCCCCCGCCCACCTCAATGTGGCCCCCTGTGATGACTTGAGTCCCCCTAGTAGCCCCTCCTGAATTCTCTCCATTCCCCCAGTATCAAGCCCCCCGGTTACTTATAAAATGAAAGGGGTGCAGAGCAAAGCCCCGCCATGTGGAGGGCATGGGGCATACCCCACATAAAAGATCAATATGGTATGTTATCATCATGTATAGGGACCATCGCTGATTCTGGGTGTGGTGTTGTGAACATTCGCAGCTTTGTTTTCGGTGATATGTAGTCACTGATATGGATGCCACTATTCTTTTTTCACTATTATGACATGGAACCCTCTGACCCTTGTCATTCCTAGTGATGTTCAACAATAGGCAGTATTCTGACCCTAATAATTTCTAGCTCTGTTTCACAGTGGACAGTGCTTGGACCATTATTATTGCTGGCCATGCTCAACAATGGACAGTGCTCTGATCCTTATCATTCCTACCCCTGTTTCACAGATCTATGATGCTGGTTCGACAACTATTTCATCAACAGGCATCACAGCGACAGACTCCATGTCAACCGCGATTTGCAGTCTGCAGGGAGCCATACACATCGGACTGTGTTTTTTCTTCGAGGGGCTCTTCACCCCCGCATCCCCCATACTTTTAGATTCCAACTCTGAGTCAGAGTTGGTTTGGAGAGGGGGTGCAGGATGGAGGAAAGTATTGCCGGGTCACGGGATGTCTACAGCAACATGTCGATGTTGTCAGCGTTGACATATGTCGCTGTAGAAGTGTCGCTGTGTGGGGGTATACCTTGTTTCACAATGGACAGTAAACACACTCATCATTCCTAGCCAGTTTTCACAATGGATAGTACTCTGACCCTTATCATACCTAACTGTCTTCCAAAATGGACAGTACTCGAGCACTTATTATTCCTAGCTGTGTTTCACAACACACAGTACTCAGTCCATTATCATTCCTAGCCATGTTTCACAATGAACAGTACTCTAACCCTTATCATTCCTAGCCATGTTTCACAATCGACAGTACTCTGACCCTTATCATTCCTAGCCATGTTTCACAATCGACAGTACTCTGACCCTTATCATTCCTAGCCATGTTTCACAATCGACAGTACTCTGACCCTTATCATTCCTAGCCATGTTTCACAATGAACAGTACTCTGACCCTTATCATTCCTAGCCATGTTTCACAATGAACAGTACTCTAACCCTTATCATTCCTAGCCATGTTTCACAATCGACAGTACTCTGACCCTTATCATTCCTAGCCGTGTTTCACAATCGACAGTACTCTGACCCTTATCATTCCTAGCCATGTTTCACAATCGGCAGTACTCGGACCCTTATCATTCCTAGCCATGTTTCACAATCGACAGTACTCTGACCCTTATCATTCCTAGCCATGTTTCACAATGAACAGTACTCTGACCCTTATCATTCCTAGCCATGTTTCACAATGAACAGTACTCTAACCCTTATCATTTTGTTTGGTCAGTCACATTCCAGATACTTATGTTAATGTTAGATAACTATGCATCTAGCACTTCATCACATAAGATGAGGCTCATGAATACACGTAATGTGGGTGCCACAACTTATTACTGTCTTCAGGTAGACTTGATAGACTCATTATTTGTCTCAAGCAATGAAAACAGCAATTGATCATTGTCATTTAATGTGACTTCTGCACGGTTCCAGACCATCTCCTTCCCCCTATGTAGGTTCTGTACAGGAATGATTTTCTCCAACAGCACCCCCCCCACACACACAACCACAACACATTACGGTATCTGTCCACCCAAATGCAGTGGTCCTGCAATCTCTTTTTCCCTACTAAACAGCAGCAGTTATAACTCTAATCAGTCTACTTTTTTTCCTTTCTATTTTTTTTCTGTCTGTGTCTGACTGCTGCCGTACCCTAACTCATGGCCTGGAAACAACAACAGCAGCATAACCGATACTGGCCTGAACAACGGTAGCTGGCATTGTATGCAGTACTCCCTAGTCAATACAGTTGGTACCCGATGGGCCAGCATGATTCACTTCTCAGAAGCTAATGAGTAACTCTTCACGTCTCAACCAACTAATGTATACATAGATAAAAAAAAGCATAATCTACCTTAGAAGGATTATTTTATGTTAGAAGCACCTAAAATTGGAGAAACTGTATTCAGAAACATATTAATGATCAAGAATGTGAGTATGAAATTATAATAATAGCAATAAGGTGATCCAGAGGTTATGTTAATGTCCAGTTAATCACCCCCATGGGCATGTGGCACTTGGCTTCCCCTCATGCCACATCATGCTCACAGGGGGGTGATTAACAAGGCATTAACAGAACCCCTGTTGTACTGTATTGCTTAATTATAAAATAGGGCCTAAGAAATAGAGCTTTCTGATCGGGTGTTAGCATTCTATCAGCTTTATGTTAATCTGTGGTTAACATATACAGTGTGCAGAGAGCATAATCGCATGCCGAACAAAGTACAACCCTTAAGGGGGAACAGTCAGCACTAGGAACCCATCACCCAAGTGTAGGGCTCATTCTAATTTTCTGTTTGTGTGCTAAACCACTTTATTTACTTACTATTTACACCGGTACATTACATTGTATCAGGCTGATTCTGGTGACTTCCAAGCAGACATTTGATGTAACCAGGAATCCCAGAATCCTCTGCAGCTCACATCAGAGCTGGGCTGAAGCTGTGGAAGATTCATTTATTTGCTGGTCCCTCTGTCCTCCTAGGGCTAAGCAGAGTCACAGAGGAGGACAGAGGGACTGGCAAACAACAGATCGGAGCTTATAGAATCTCTAACATGCACTGCAGGCAATTGAATCTCCCACTGCTGCAGTATAGCCTTTCCTTATTACTAGAGACCCGTGTTTTTCTTAAATAAGAAATAACAAGAGATAACAAGAAATTCAAGGTATGAAAAGAAATAAAACTAAAATAAGCACATGAAAAAAGTTTAAAAAAATTGCTTGTTTATTTGGCAAAAACTAAATAAATACTTGCAGCAGCTATTGTTTAGGCTCTGTTGTTACCACAGAGATGGTCCGCAAGGAAGCGGCAGTGGAACTGGCTGATTCACTAAACCTTTCAAGACCATAGCATAATGCTGCTTAATACAATGTAGCATACTAGGAATGTGATTCCTAGTGCGTACAAGGTCATTTTGAAGTATTGTATGAATCTAAATGTGATAACAAGAAATAAAACTACATTTTCAATGAATAAAAAGAAATAACAAAAAGAATTTCAGGTGGCTGTACTTATTACTCAGTAATTGCAGAGCCCCGCCCTTACAGTCATTGCAATTCATAATGACTTAATTACCTCATTTTTCAGCAGGCTTTACTATATTATGTTCATTTTTTTTTTGTGCCCAGCATCCCCATTTTCCACCTTGAGTCCCTACCAGACTCTGACCCCTACTGCAACCACCCTGGCTGCTGACCACTCTGGCTTGCCCCTCAAGGCAGGGACACCAAGATGACCCCCCCTGCAGAAACTCATCCAGATTACCAGTGACCTCACAGCCACTGGCAGTGCTCCATGGGCTTGCCCCCCTGGGTGGGACCGCAGGGGCAAGCCGACTGATGGCACACTGTCTCAGTCAGAACTGGGAGGTGCAGTAGGTACGGCAGGACCAGGGGGCAGACATCTTGGCAGGATCACTGGCCAGTTTTCTGCTTGCTGATCCCCAGGGGCAATGATGTGTGGGGGACAAAGCCTTATGTTTGCCCTGCCCTGCCCCACCCTCCATGACTAACAGCGCTGGCCACAGTGGTATTCCCAGCCACTGCCAGGGGTCAGTAAAGTGCTGGACACTCTACCCTCCTCCCCCTGAGAAGGATAGCTGTCTCTAAGACACTCAATCCTTCTCCCCTTGCTGGCCCTCCAACTCCCAAGTCTGTCCCCAAACCAGGGATGTTGGCGCTGCATGTGGACGCCTTGCCGCTGCACCAGAGGGCCAACCCTACTTTATGTTCATTTGCACACAATTCTAATTGAGCCTGTTTGGGTATGTTTTAAACAAAGCAAGTTTGAGGCTAACTAAACAGCTCCTCAATTTTCCTTTGTACACCTGGTTGGTGTTGGATGAGTAGGGGTGGAAGAGAAGTGGCCCTGTACAAGGATTAGCCTCCAGTATGTCACCAGCTTCTGTATGAAGCTGGTATGGGAATGGGAATGGGAATGGAAATCAAATGCACACGAACAATTCCTGCACCACCCACCACAAATGCTGACCAAATGGCATCAATTCAGTAGCAATTTATTAAGGCAAAAAGTGCAATAAAGTGCAAACCTGAAAAAGTGCAATAGTACAGGCCGGGCAACAACCAAATATGACCCCACTGCCTTCAACTGGTTTCGCCCTAAGACTTCTTCAGGAAGTGTCCCACTGATACTACCTCCCACCTTTTAAATACAGTGTTTAAAGTGACAGTGCACATTTTTGATTGGTGGAGACATCTAAAGTGCATGACTACCCCCAAATCACCATCTACGTACACACTAGTATAAATATACTTAACAATACTTCTACAGACATCTGAAAATATAGACTTCTGAAAAATGTTTGAAAAATGTTTGGAAAATTATCCTCCATGAATCAAAACAAATAAACTAAGGATGGTTGAGGCAGCATTGAAATATAATTAAAATATACAATACAAAACGTATATGTATAAATAATCAGAACTGAAAGGTTCCAACATACAGACACGGGGGAAGAAATAAGAAAAATGATGATGGTTATGATGGTAATAATAATAATAGTATTAGTCAGTGCAAAAAGTTTCCATGGCTAAAGTGTATGAAATACAATACACAGCCCTATAAAAATGGCTTAGCAAAACCAGTTAATTTCATATAATCTACTTAACTTGGTTACATATGTTTATTGTAAATAGGTCATAATGCTACATCTATCATTTCTTTTTTTTACTTTATCCTCTTAAACTCTGTGGCAGGGTCATAAGGGGCTTCAGTGCTGACATGCAAGGTAATACAGATGGGGAGGAAAAACTTAGGAGCGGGCTGAGTATAGGCTTGTGCTCCTGTCATCTGAGAGTGTAACAAGGCAGCGGGCAAAACTAGCAAAATGCTGAGTTTCATAAGTAATCCCTGGGGTTCGGCAGGAGGTTATACTGCCCCTGTACTGCACTACGGCATGGCTGAGCCTGGAGTATTGGGTCCAGTTTTGGAATCCCTACCTGTGGAAGAATGTAAACAGGTTGGCAGCAGTGCAGAGAAGGGCAGCAGGGATTATGCAGGGACAGAAGGAGGAGAGACTGCACAGGACGAGACAAGTTGATTCACAGCCTGTGGTTCAATCAGTCAAACAGAAGCCAGTTTCAAACACTTAACCCAAAATGGATGAAGTGAAGATTCTTCTTGAGTTAATTCATTTATTCACATTGAACATATGAAAAAGTAAAAAACACTCCAAACGTACACCCACAGTACTACCTCTATGTTTCAAGCTACACTGGCTCCTTGTCAAGAGTACATGAGTTCAGAGAAGCTAGTGTTTAAATAGTCTAAAAGGCACATGATTCATTAACACCTAATCAATTTGCTGTTACAAACTTTAAATACATATCAACTGGACTCACATAATAAAGGCATGAACTCATTACATCAATACAATTACTACATCCACAGCCTACTGGGGAATGAGGGAAGGGGAAAGGAAAGGGAAAGGGGGGAAGGGACAGAATTAGGCAAGAAGATTTAAAAACCTATCGCCAAATGGATACAGGTATTACAGTCCTGCAGGGACAGCAGGGAAAATGTATGAGCACTAACTGGAGAACCAAAACATGTTCTCACAGGCTAGCCCGTGGGCACAGCAGCAGTGCTGCCACTTGCGATGCTGATAACCCAGGTTTGGAAACGAGCCCGTGGTTTTGGAAGACCAGCTGGCGGGAAGCAGGATGATCCTCCGCTGGACTGCTGTCCACCTCTGAGGGGGGGTGGGGGTGGAACCTGGCATATGAGTGACTCCCAGCAGAGGCTGGGTGTACAGTACCAGCATGAGATCATGTTGTTGGGGTGGAGATGATGGCGGACATCTGTAGGGTGCGCACTGGAACGCATGCACCCTGCACTGATGTCATTGCACATCTGCATCTCCCAGTGGCAACCACAAGATGAAGACCCCACACTCAGCTTCACTGGGAAGATCCCGCTACCAGCATGAGCCTCAGGTGGGAATCAGGTGGATCTCAGTCACTCCATCGGGGGCTCCAGAGTAGGGGGAAAGCTACGGGGACTCCGCCTGGGCACCTAGGGTGAGATACTGGGTGGGGGGACTTTGAGGGGTCTGATATGGGTAAATCCCCACTTCAAGCAAGGAGATAAACCTTCAAATACATGAAGGGCATTAACAAGGTGGTCTCTAGATAATTGCTCAGGCCCAGCGAGAATAAGAACATAGAGGAGGGCCAGCCTGTTGGCACAGCAGTAGCACTACTGCTCGCGATGCTGGCAACTGGGATTCAGAGGCGGGCCCTGATCGTCAGAGCCAGACACAGGAGGAGGATTGACAAGACCCAGTGGATGCTCTCCTCCAGCCAAGGGGGGGGCAAGTTTCTGCTGCAATACCGCCACCTGAGTGACTACAGATGGCAGTGCAAGCTGGAGGCGCCAACATATGTGGGTGGGGATGTGGCTGGGGCCAGGCTGCGGTGGCACGCACGGCTTAATGTGCACAGCTTCTGTGGCAACCACTCACAGCTCCAGACAAGGGATGGGGAGTAGCTAAGGGGTAAACCCTCCCCCTAGCCATGGTAAAATGAAGACTCTGGCCTTTGCAGGTCCCACACCCACTGAGGCTGATCAGATTAGCATCTCAGTCCCTCCTTTTTTATCCTGGGATTCTCTTCATCTCAGAAAGGGGTGAACCAACTGTGGAAGGTAAACTATGGTCTCCTGGTCAGGCCGATGGCAAGGTGATGGGGCTGGAGGGACCTGGCTGTGGGCAGAATGGGGTACATCCCCCGGGTGCCGGCTAGAGGAGACATAACTATAAACAAAAGAACACAAAGGGGAGATGGCTGCAAAATCACCATGGGGTAAATGCAGGAGGGATGCCTGGAAGTATTACTTTACAGAAAAGGTGGTGGGAGGGGAGAACAAGTTGCCAGAGACAGTTGGAAATGTAAAGACCATGGAGAACATTAAGAGGGGTTGGGACAAGAAACAAGAATGGGGGTTGGTGACGGAGCCAGGGGAAGGGGGAGAAAAGGGACATGAATCTTTAAAATTGGGCTAACTTGACAGACTGTAGTGCTTTCTGCTGGTTGGCACAGATTTATAGGTTTTCAGGGGTGGATAACAACTGATAGGGCAAAAGGGGGACTTTGGTTTAAGTAATAATTTACTAATTTCTAACATGTTACTATTATTGACACTATACAGCATTGCCTACTAATATCTCTAAGCAGCCACACTGACTGCTTTCAAAAATCATTTTCACTATCATCTCCTGACAAAGTCAGTGCGTTCTAGCATACTTGCAAACCATGTAAAGTGATGATCTCTGTCTGAACCATGTTACCACAAATTCAGACATGACATTGTGCCTTAAATGTAATATATACTCTGATTTTCTCTACTCAGATGGCACTATAATTCTATAGAAAAGACAAAGAACCTCTGTGCTCAAACACTGAGACAAGGGTTACCCGAAAGGGCATTTAGCTGGGAAGCCAAGTTTCAAGAAAATACAAAATCACACATGCCCACAGAATGCAAAGCATCATGGGCTGCATATGCAAATCACCACAGAATGTTATGCTGGTTCAACTTTAAGCAGAAATTGCATGGTGCCAAAGGCCTCTCACACAGTTTGCAAAGGTGCTGTGTGAGAGGCCTTCAGCCTCATGCAATTCTGCAACTATCTATATTCTGTTTGTACTATGCAACTGTTTATTCGTATAATTCTATGTTGGGGTGTGAATGTGACCATGTGACTCAGTGCTTGTAACGAACAGTTGTTGTATTATGATGCTGTTGCCCCCCCCATACCCCCTTGTAAACTAGAAGCTTCATGCCAAAGGGTTGCAGTCATGGTTAGTAAAATTTCTATGAATAAATGAATAACTCGCTGCAGTGTAGGCCATTACAATCATGCTAATGCCTACGAGGAGTCACAATGGCAATACAGTGTGCAGCGATGCATTTCACAATTTGACAGTTGCCTTTTTTTGGCCAGATTCCAGGTGTTAATGCCTACCCAATTTCAGCAAGCACTTCCAGATAAATGCAAAGGCAAGCCAAGTGATTAAATGCCTTTTGCTAATTACAGTCCTCAGGTGTAGAACAAAGGGAGACAAAACGCAATGCTGTTTACCCCGCATGATTACCGATAACTCACTCTATCACGTGCCTTACTGCTATCATAAAATATTTCCAATTCTATTTTTTATTTTCTTGCAAATTATTTACCTGAGAAAGCCCAGCTGAAGTGAAACATCTCATTCCCACTGGGGCCCTGTTTCTACTAATTTCTGCTGCTTGGTGAACTGGAGCACTGGGAGGTGAAGTGACCTGCCCAAGGTCATATAGTGTGCCTCTGGCTCTAGTGGGGTTTGAACCTGTGATTTGTTGGTTCCCATGCAGGTACTATGACCACTACACTACCCAGCCTTTCATTTATAAAATACTTGCAGGTGATACAGGCGGTGGGGAAGGGGGAAGTGCATGGGGCTGTGATTAAGTTAGAATGGACCACCGATGTTTGTGGATAACCCGCCGTGCACTGTTGCCCCTACACCTTCCCTGCACAAAGTATTTAGCAACCCTGCAAGGAAGGGCTGCAACCACTACTAGTTAGCAAAGTCACACATGGTACAAAGAGGGTGCAGCAACAACTTTGCACCAACTAGTTGCCCAAAAACACAAGAAAGAGTTAAAGAAATGTGCAATCCCAGCACCGTGGTAACAAAAAGTTATGTATCAAAGCTTAGCCCCTTGAGATTATACATATCTCAGTTACAAGGGGGTCCTGATGGAAAGCAGCAGGAAGGTAAGCATGGCAGGATTTTAGAAACTCTTAGCTCACTGCAAGCCCAGTGCGCTGATGATATGGCGCATGGGGCTTGCGTGATCTAACAGGATTTTCTATCCTGTGCGGGAGGATGTGTAAGCAAAGTATCAATACGTATGCTTATATGTACATATAGTGGCAATATCCAACATTTAAAAGCAGTGCCCATAGGTTTCAATGAACGAATTGGAGTGGAGTCGCTCCGATGACATCATTACATTGGCACATCATCACCATGTTGTGAGCTGAGTGGCCGCTCAGCATTGGAGCTGCTCAGGGAGTTTGTTTACATCTGGTTCAAGGTCAGTTGGCATTCATCTGTATCCCCTTCCCCCGGGTCGTGCCTGAAAATAGGCAGGATTTGTCTAGTGCACTTACCCGGTCAACAAAAACTAAATAAATAAATAAAACATTTTTGGGAGATGTTTGCAGGGTTCTGTCAGATTTATGTAGTAGAAAATGAAGTAAATATTACCATGAGGTAACTATGCATCCCTGAATTTATCACTAGGCAGGAGCGTTTGGGATTTAATTTACCCCCTAATTGTGCTTGTTTACTTGTCCTTTAAACGGGGAAGGGGTATGTGACAGGGTTGAATAGGACCCCAACCCATTTGTTTTGCAGGGGGAGTTGAAAGCAAGGATCTGTTCTATTCTCTCATTTTCTGTCTCTTGTCCATGACTGGCAATCACATTTTCTCGTGAGACCTAGGAACTGATCACTGACAGCCTCATGGTTCTTCCCCCCCCCCATCGCTCTGCCATCACTTGCTGTTTCTTGTTGTTTCTATCTCTTCTTCCCCTTGCTTATCTGTGGTTATACAATTATGTGTGGATCTTTATGTGAAACTGGGTTCTCTGGTTTGAAAATGTATATAGTTATATTGTTGAAATGATTGAAAAGGTATTTGGAACTTGGGGGTTAACCATGAGATGAAGTTTAGTCTCCTCAGGCTTGTTTGCAAAACTGTCAGCAAGAGGTCAGCTTGGGATGCAGTGTTCTATTTGTAAGCCTGCTTAGGAAAGAAATTGATAAGAACTCTGATAGTCTGTGAAAAGCAGGATGTCTCTTAACGAGCTCAGCATGCAGAAATTAATTGCCAGGCAAACACTTCTTATTCAAAGAGAGCAATCTTTTGTTGGAGAGAGGAGGAGACTGAAATTTAGAATTAGAAACACCCTCAGTGAAGGACTTTGTTTTGTTTGAACTGCTTGTATAAAACCTATCCTGCACAATTTTATTTTCTTGCATTTTCTTGTTATTGAAAATAATAAAAATGTTACTTGCGAATTTATATCTGCTCCTGGTTTTCCCATGCTTCCTAACCTGCTCCTCAATGACATTCTCAAAAGCAAATCACCACGAATTACACCAACTCCCTAATGCAATTTGCCATGAATTACACCGCCTAAGGCAAATCATCATGAGTAACACCTACTCCCTAACCCAAATCGCCTTGAGTTACACCTACTGCCTAACACAAATCACCATGAAATACACATTCTCCCTAACGCAAATCACTAGGAAGTACACCTACTTCCTAACTCACATCACCATGAATTACACCAATTCCCTAACACAAATCACCATAAATGCTTCCTAGCGCAGATCACACACTTACTCACTAACACAAATTGCCATGAGTTACACCCACTCCCTAGCACAAACCTCCACAAATTACACCAACTCCCTAACGCAAATCACCACAAATTACACCTACTTCCTAACCCAAATTACCATGAGTTACACCTAGTTCTCAATGCTAATTGCCATGAGTTACACCTACTCCCTAACACAAATTACCATGAGTTACAAATGCTCCCTAAAGCAAATCACCATGAGTTACACCTACTTATTAATGCAAATCACCATGAGTTACAACTACTTCCTAACCCAAATAGCCATGAGTTACACCTACGTCTTAATGCAAATTGCCAAAAGTTACACCTACTCCCTAATGCAAATCGTCATGAATTACACCTACTCCCTAACCCAAATTGCCATGAATTACACCTACTTCTTTTTGAAAATCGTCGTGAGTTACACCTGCTCCCTAACACAAATAACTGTGAGTTACTCCTACTACCTAACACAAATTGCCATGAGTTACATCTACTCCCTAACCCAAATCATCATGAGTTACACCTACTCCCTAATGCAAATCACCATGAGTTACACCTACTTCCTAACCCAAATCACTATGAGTTACACTTACCCCATGATGCAAATCACCATGAGTTACACCCACTCCCTAACACAAATCACCACAAATTACACCTACTCCCTAATGCTAATCACCATAAATTACACCTACTCCCTAGCTCAAATCACCATGAATTACACCTACTCCCTAAAACAGATTGCCATGAGTTACACCTACTCCCTAAGGCAAATCACCATGAATTACATCTACTCATTAATGCAAATCACCATGAGTTACAACTACTTCCTAACCCAAATAGCCATGAGTTACACCTATGCCTTAATGCAAATTGCCAGAAGTTCCACCTACTCCCTAATGCAAGTCACCATGAATTACACCTACTCCCTCACCCAAATTGCCATGAATTACACCTTCTCCTTATTGAAAATCATCATGAGTTACACCTACCCCCCAACACAAATAACTGTGAGTTACACCTACTCCCTAATGCAAATTGCCATGAGTTATACCTACTCCCTAACCCAAACCACCATGAGTTGCACCTACTCCCTAAGGCAAATCGTCATGAGTTACATCTACTTCCTAACCCAAATTGCCATGAATTATGCCTACTACTTAATGCAAATCATCATGTGTTACACCTACTACTTATCCAAATTGCCATGAGTTACACCTACTCCTCAAAAAAACTACTTCCTAACTCAAATAGTCATGCTACACCTGCTCCTTAATGCAAATCGTCATGAGTTACACCCACTTCCTAACACAAATCATAGTGAGTTACACCTATTCCCCAATGCAAATCACCATGAGTTACACCTGCTCCCAATGCAAATTGCCAAGAATTACACCTACTCAATAATGCAAATCACTATGAATTACACCTACTCCCTAACCCATATCACCATGAAGGAGTGTAGGCTTGCTTGGCTTTAAGTGGGAGTGTATGTTGCTAACAGGGCTCTTGAACAATCATGTGTAGTGTATGTTTTGTGATTGTTAATATTTGTAATACTCTGTATTTATTGTGATTGTTATGTGTAGTATACAGTATGTATTGTGATTGTTAATATGTGTAGTACATGTATTGTGATTATGTGGAGTATATATATTGTGATTATTAAAACGTATAGTATATGTATTGTGATTATGTGTAGTACGTGTACTGTGATTGTTAACATGTGCAGTATAGGTATTGTGATTGTTATGTGTAGTATATTTCTTGTGATTATTAATATATGTGGTGTATGTATCATGGTTGCTAATATGTGTTATGTACTAAATTCTCTTGATTGAATGTATTCTATACTATGATTCTGTAAGAGTATGACTGTCACAGTAGTATCTTTATGACCTGATAGACCTACAGTAAGTACTTTCTGTTGTCATTTTTCAGTGAATCTCAAAAGCGGTACTGTGCTTACAGTGTTTGTACTATGCACTATAATATGTTACCTGTTATAATATACAATATATGTTACGGGTTACAACACCTGAAGAAGGGACCTCTGAGGCCCCGAAACCTTGTGTACTATACCATCTTTGTACAAGGCATATGTTGGTCCAATAAAAGGTATCAAATTGTCCAGTGACTACTACTGCTTGCACTGTATAAGCTACAGAGTGGACATTTCTCTGAATCTGTTGCTTCTTCAGCGTGGCTCACCCACATACTGAAGAAGCCTCTTTTTTGCTTTTCTTCCTACAGTGGTTACAACAAAATTAATTGGAAAAACAGGACCACTCACCACATAATATGTATGTGAACTTATTTTTATCAAAAGACATCCAATACACAATAATATTCAATTCCAACATTTCTGAACTCTAAAAGTTCCTTCTTCAAGGAGTCTTGGATATAGCGTCCATTTCATAATTTGACAGCAATATTCAAAAAAATCTTGTTGCATGTCTTTATAGTTAAATCTGCATGTTATCTATCATTAATTTAGTCAGTATGCTTCATATTCTTTCAGAGCTATAAGCACATTTGAACATTCCAGCATAGCTCTTAGTGTCCTTCAACTATGCTGCCTATAGTGTCACCTGCCTGGAGCAGGTGTCTGATCCTGCAGCATTCTACAAAATTCTGCAGCCTTCATTAGAAAACAGTGTGATTCAATGGCAGGTGTCATATAGGTACCTGTGAGACACTGTGTCACAGCATCTGAGCTTGGCAGACACCACTGTATGTACGTAAAACTTGTTTTTGCTCTTCCCCTCGCTCACCGTCTGGCCACTCCTTCGGGTCACCTAGGACCCCTGCTGGCACTCTACCCTCACTGCCAACCATTACCCCACATGTCAGCCCCCCAGGTAACCTGATGTTTCCCTTCATCGAACAGGCCCCCCCTCTAAGGGGGGAAGGCACCGGTGGGGCCAGCCAGTGCTACTTACTTTGACTGGGTGCTGCTGGGGTGGTCAGGGCTATCCAGGGCTTCGTGGTGGTGGGGGACTAGCAACCATCATCCAGTTGGCCAGGAAGCCATTTTCTGATTTTGTTCCTTGGGAGCATGACATCCAGGACGGCAAGGCGAGAGCCAACATCCATCGCGCTCCCCACACAGCAGGACCTGATGTGTTGTTATGTCTCCAGTCTCTGTCAGAGGTCAGCAAACATCGTAGCTAGATTATGCGACTTGTGGAGTTTTGTTTTGCAACTGTGTGGGAGACTCAGGACCCAAATAAATTATTAACATGTGTATTATTTTATTTGTACGTAACAAGCCACCAAGCAGTGTAAAATTAGAGTCCCTGTTGTGCGTCACTGAGGCAGGCTCCTCTCCTTATTTGTTTACTGGCATCAAACAAGACTCAGACATCCAGTACCACAACCCCTACATACAGTATTTGTGGTGTTTTGACCAGGCACTAGATGTGATCTTACCCTAGCTGCACCAATTAAAAATGATTTCAAGACAGAAAACTGACAGGAAACTGATAAAGTCAAAGTTTTCTTGTAAAAGCATTTCCTTTTTTAGCTGCTTATATAGTTGGTAAATAGGTCCATCATCTGTGAAGAGACTTCATTGCTGCTGTGGAGTCCTTTGTTGATGCCAAAAGCAAGATTGATTCTTGTACAGGGAACATACCGGAAATAATTATCCAGTCAAAAGTTAAGGAATTCATTTTGCCACTAGCATACAAGTCAGATTTTTTCTAGGATTGTAAGTTGTGACTGTGGTTAGGTACGTTGAAATATTTTTTGAGGCTTGCATTTGTTTCTCAACATCAGAGATTTTCATGGCACAAACTTGTTTTAATGCTGTCTTTGCCACCTTTAGTTACCATCTTTAAAGTACTGTAACATGTTTAATGTTTAAACCCTTTAACTTCTTTGGCAGTCAAGGAGTCCCAAATCTATGAATCTGACATAAAAATGTTTACATTTTTGAACACAGCGATCACCAAAGGCAGCCTTTGCATTTTACATTTTACTGGTTGTCATTTGCAGTTTCTGACCAGCATGCAGCTGCAAAAGGCTATAATTAAGTTTAAATTACTTGTTTATACAGTGATAAAAATTGCATAAGTGGTGTGTGGTTTTGCCCTTACAAAAGAGCTCTTTCTTTGCAGGCTTCGAGCCTGCAAATCAGAGTTTATGAAAAGCCGACACACTCACAATTCTATACAATCGCTGCTCTGCAGAGAGTACAGAATTAACATGATTGACAGCTAGAAGATTTTAAAGAGATAATGATGCTTCAGGGAACACAATGAAAACAACAAACACAATATATAGGTGCAATTCAGCGGCTACATTATCGCATACACATCATTTTCTCCATTTGTTCTCCCTTTATATCTACATGGATCTCTATCCCCTGGACAGCCTTGGTCCTGCCGTAAAATTTGTCATTACCTGTGAGCTTATTCTCAGATAAGAGTTAATGGTAGCACTTCATGTTAAGCTGCAGTTTTTGAAGGGGTTACAATATGTTTGTTTATACTGAATAACTGTATGTGACTAGTAGTCAAATAAAGTCCCCTTTATTATATATTTAACATGTATTAGTAACACAGGATGCACTTTACATTCATAGGATATGCAAAAAGGTATTTATCAACATACATGAGATAACACAACTCTTTACAACATGGACAAGAGCATTCTTGCTCGCTGATTGGCTAAAAGACAATTACAAGAGGGTGAATATGTGACCATAAATACACTCCTCCACTTGTTGTCTGTGAACCAGATTTAGTTACAGTATCACATGCCTAACCTAGAGCTATTTCTGTGTCATCTGCTGTTTCATCGAGAAAACAATACTGCATTTTCTTATTAAAATCAGAAAAACAGCACTTTTGTAAAAGAAACTTTTCTTTTAAGTAGAACCCATGTAATATAAACATAGAAATTGACATCAGGAAAAAGACTCACTCGTCGATTCGGTCTGCCCAGCCCTAGCTATAATACGATGTGGAGAATGTCTTGGTTGTCAGTCACTCCCCCTCCCTAAATGTTATCCTCTCCTGCTATCCTCCTAAGTCCCAGATGTCTGTCTCACCCTTGCTTGAAACCCTCTAATGATTTGACACAGACCAACCCCTCCAGTAGCCTGTGCTTCTCATCCACCACCCTCTCTGTAAAGAAATATTTTCTGACATCCTATTTGAATCTGTCTTCCACCAGCTTCTTTGAGATTCCCTCTGGTGCCCCGTGTTTCTGCCCATTGTGAACTGTTCCCCCATGGCCACCTTATTTATTCAGGGAACAAACTTGAACATTTCTGTTATGTCACCCATCTCCCTCCTGGGGCTAGATTTTCCAAAGGCCCTGGAATCCCTGCAGCTGTGGAAGAAAATGTGCACAAGTGGGTCTCCACTTGCAGAGCTGCAGTTTCTCCCGCAGTGGTGGTATTCTCAAAGGTGGAGCCGGTCTGCAACCATTTCCACGATTTACAGCAGCTTGCGGCTGTTTTACCAGCGTTGCTGCACCAAAATGTTACATCTGGTGGGTTCAGGCATAACATCCCTCCCCCCAGATGTGGCAGCTGAAAATATGAATCTCTGCAGGTGCGGAGGTTTCATCTTGTGGCTGTGGCTGCGGCATGTGACTTAGTTCCCATGTCTTTTGAAAATCCAGCCCCTGGACTCCTGTGTTCACAAAGTACAACAAGGCACTTGAGGGATGCATCATTATGGTCAATAACTGAACTTTCCTTTTGTGTGTTTAAAGACATTTGGTGTAAGTGCCTTGTATCTAACAATGCATTTGAGGTGTTAATTACAGACCCATAATTACACACCCTGGCATTTAATTTCACACTCTGGCATTTGTTACTACACACTTATAACCACATTAGCAGCCTGTGTAACATATTACATTTACTTCATAATAAGAACAAGCTAACACAGCTCTGAGTGTTGTAAAATGCATTATGAACTGGTTGCCAAGAATCGAGTAAGCTGATTGACTTAGGGGTTTTTGAAGCCATGACAATATTGGGCTACATACTCACAGCTTCAAAAAACCTCCAGCCACCAGCCTCCTCACTCTCAGCAGTGTTCCTCGTGTTCCACAGGGCAGCATAAGCAGCACTTCTGTCTGCTCGTAGAAAACAACAGTCCCACCAGCTGACTCAATTTAAATTTTTTTTCACAGTGTTACCCTCTACAACTGCCCTGACCTACACTTCTGGTATTTTTGTCCGCAGTTCCCTCTCACCAACAGCCACCTCAAACTCACTGGCACTGTGGTACTTTATTCACGCAGCTTCACTGACTTATCCTGAGCATATCTTCACAGTGCGTGTCTTTTTGGTTTGAACAAACCAACACTGCAACAAAAACAACAGCTCCAAACTGTAAAAAAAACATCCTCTTGCTAACACCAAGAAGCAATACTTTTTGATTTTACAACTGCCATCTCTATTTCAGTTCATAGGAACATTTCCCCACCGCAACATGCTGCCTCACGCCAAACGGCAGTTATCGGAAACCTGCCATCTGCTCCAAAATTGTCCATCCCATTGCGAACACGGCTCTAAACATAAACTGTGATGCCCCTCCTCTCAGGATGCTAACAGCTGTGTGTCTTCCCTCAGAAGTATGCCATGAGCCAAAAAGCATTACCTCTTACCTACACAGATTTCATGAGAAAAAAAAAAGTTTCATCACTGCAAGGGACCACAGTGCAGATTGGTAGGCAGCTTCCCATGAAAACAATCATGGTACACGTTGGTAGGCAGTTTCCAAGTAAAACAAAAAAATGGGGCACATACCCTAAACAAAGGAACAAACCACAGAAGTATACTTTTCTGTTCATGCTGTGTATGGTGGGGGGGGTGCAGAACACATAGGGAGAGGTTCCTACACTAGCTGCTATCACCTCCTACAACAGCACCACCTACTGACCACAACCCAAATGGAACTATTTTCAGAAACAGTACTCCTACATTACCCCATAAAAATCTCTTTTTTTTTTTGTATTTGATTTTTTGACAATTTTTTATTTACACCAATTTTGCGATCCAGTTCATAATAGCAATAATGCACTCCAGGGTGTGGTATATCATGGGATATCGTTACTTCTCGGGTGTTGGACGCACTTTGTCTGTGGCCTCATGCCCAATCACCCAAGGCATGACAATGTCCCATGATATACCACACCCTGGAGTGCATTATTGCTTAATTAAAAGCGGGAGTCTGGCCAAAAGTGCTACACTACAGAATTAGAATAAACATACCCTCAATAAATCTCATATCAAAAATTAGGTTTCTGCATTACTTTGTTTTAAAGTTATAAGCTATTTTGTAACCCTGATTTCACTACCTGTTCAAAAAAGCCATTTTCAGTGAAGAGCCACTGATGATGTCATAACCTGAACTCACAGTCTAGTTCTCCCTGTCAGCAGCCTTATAGGATCTGTTTCTCCAAAGTTTAGGAAACTGTAGGTTTAGTAATCATTTAAAAAAATTACATAGGGTTGGCTGCAGTGCTTACATTTCCAGAATGTTCAGATGCATAGTGTTGTACTTTAGAACACATCAGGACGTGGTTTTGGAATGCAGTGTTGAACTAAGATATAGAATGTCAAGGTGGGGCATCATTTTAAAATGTTGGGGGGGGGACATGCAATCTCAAAATGTGGCAAGGATGTGCCATCTCAAAATGAGGTGGGACACTCAATCTCAGAATGCAACAGGAGCACGCATTGAGGAATTTGGCAGGGACTGGCAATTTCGGAATATAGTGGGGATATATACTGTTAGAATGTGACAGAACACCATTTATTCCTGAAATTGCTTGTCCCTGCCACATTCAAGAATTGTACACACCCACTACATTTCAGAATTGTGCATCACATCCCCACCGCATTCCAACACTGTATGTCCCAGGCACATACTAAAATTATGCATCCCTCCCACACTCAGAAATTGTGCATCCCCACCAAATTCCAAAATTGCACATCCCCACCACATTCCTAAGTAATATTTCAATGCTACATTCTGAAATTGCGTCACAGTCACATTCTAAAACAGTCACAGTCACATTCCAAAATTGTCACTACTACATTCCCAAATTGTGCATCACTGCCACATTCTAAAACCATGCATCACCACCACATTCCAAAACTGTGTGTCACCACCACATTCCAAAACTGTGCATCACCGCCACATTCCAAAACTGTACATTACCACCACATTCCAAAACTGCATCACTGCCACATTCCCAAACTGTGCATCACTTCCACATTTCAAAATGGTGCATCACTGCTACATTCTGAGATTGTGTGTCACCACCACATTCCAAAACTACATTGCCACCACCACATTCTGAAACTGTGCATCACTGCCACGTTCCAAAATTGTGTCATCACCGCATTCCAAAACTGTGCATCACTGCTGCATTCTGAAACAGTGCATCACCGTGACATTCCAAAACTACGTTACCACCATATTTCAAAACAGTGCATTACTGCCATGTTCTGAACCTATGGGTCACTGCCACATTCTGAAATTGTGAGTCACTGTCACATTCTAAAACTGTGCATCACTACCACATTCCAAAATTATGCATCACTGCCACATTCTGAAATTGTGCATCACCGCCACATTCTGAAATTGTGCATCACCGCCACATTCTAAAATTGTGCGTCACTGCCACATTCTGAAATTGTGTATCACTGCCATATTCTGAAATTTTTGCATCACTGCCATATTCTGAAATTGTGCATCACTGCCATATTTTGAAATTGTGCATCACTGCTACATTCTGAAATTGTGCATCACTGCCATAATCTGAAATTGTGCATCACTTCCATATTCTGAAATTGTGCGTCATTGCCACATTCTGAAATTGTTCATCACCGCCACATTCTGAAATTGTGCATCACTGCCATATTCTGAAACTATGCATCACTGCCACATTCTGAAATTGTGCATCACCACCACATTCTGAAAATGTGCATCACTGCCACATTCTGAAATTGTGCATCACTGCCATATTCTGAAATTGTGCATCACTTCCATATTCTGAAATTGTGCATCATTGCCACATTCTGAAATTGTGCATCACTTCCACATTCTGAAATTGTGCATCACTGCCATATTCTGAAATTGTGCATCACTTCCACATTCTGAAATTGTGCATCACTGCCATATTCTGAAACTATGCACCACTGCCACATTCTGAAATTGTGCATCACCACCACATTCTGAAAATGTGCATCACTGCCACATTCTGAAATTGTGCATGACTGCCATATTCTGAAATTGTGCGTCACTTCCATATTTCGAAATTGTGCTTCACTACCATATTCTGAAATCGTCACTGCCATATTCCTAAACTATGCATCACTGCCATAATCTGAAATTGTGTGTCACTGCCATATTCCAAAATTCTGCATCACTGCCACACTGTGAAAATGTGCATCAGTACCATATTCTGAAATTGTGCATCACTGCCATATTCTGAAATTGTGCAACACCACTACATTCTGAAATTGCGCACCACTACCATATTCTGAAATTGTGCATCACCTCCACATTCTGAAATTGTGCATCACTGCCATATTCCAAAACTATGCATCACTGCCACATTCTGAAATTGTGCATCACTGCCATATTCCAAAATTGTGCGTCATTGCCATATTCTGAAATTACGCATCACTACCATTTTCTGAAATTGTGCATCACTGCCATATTCTGAAATTGTGCATCACTGCCATATTCCAAAACTATGCATCACTGCCACATTCTGAAATTGTGCATCACTGCCATATTCCAAAATTGTGCATCACTGCCATATTCTGAAATTGTGCATCATGGCCATATTCTGATATTGTGCATCACAGCCACATTCCAAAATTGTTTGCCATTGCCATGTTCTGAAACTGTGTGTCACTGCTGCATTCCAAAACTGTGTGTCACCGCCACAGTCAGAAACTACATCACCACTACATTCCAAAACTGTGCATCGCTATCACATTCCAAAATTATGCATCACTGCCACATTCTGAAACTGCATCACTGCCACATTCTGAAATTGTGGGTCATCGCCACATTCTAAATGTGTAGCTCCCTACCACATTCCAAAACTGTGTGTAAACTTCCCCATTCCCAAACTGCCTGTCATTGTCACATTCTGAAAATGTGCATCCCCACCATATTCCAAAAGTGTACGTCCCCACCACATTCTGAAAATACGTGTCATTCTATATTCTGATATTTCATGTCCAAGTCACATTCTAAAATTATGCATCCCTGCCTCATTCTGAAATTGCATGTGACTACCACATTTTGAAGCTGCTTCACCACCACATTCTGAGATTTCGTGTCCATGCCACATTGTGAAATTGCATGTTGCCACCACAATCTGAAATCAAGCATCCCAACCACATTTTGAAATTGTGAATCATCATCACCTGCCAAATTTATGCATCCATGACATATTATGAAATGACTTATCCCTGCCACTTTATGCAGCTATGTGTCCACTGCATTTCAAAATTGTGTATATTTGCCACTTCCTAAAAATATATGACACCACCACATTATGAATTTTAGTGTCCCTGCCATGTTCCAAAATTATGTGTCCCATCTACTTTCTGAGATTGTATCATTGCTGCATTCCACAGTTGCAGCATGGTGACATTTTGAAATCTTATACCTGCAGTATTCTAAACATTGCACACAACTTTGTCATTCTAAATGCATGTTCGCTGCTGCATTCCAATGCATTGTCACATTCTGAAGTACTGTACCTTGCATCTGCACATAATGGAAATGCATGTACTGACCCACACAGTGTCAGTTTTCCTTTTTCAGATGTTTACTACAACTGCCGTTTTATGTAAAATGGGAGAAATAAGTCATATAAGGTAGCTTGCAGAGAGGACTAGGCTGTGAGTTCAGGTTATGACATCAGCAGCAGCTCTTCTCTGAAACTGTTTTTTTTTAACAGGCAGTGAACTTAGGGTTACAAAATGACTTGTAACTTTTAAATTAAGTAACTTAGAGATTTCACTTTTTGGCATGAGGTTGATTGGGGATATGTTGATCCAAATTTTGCATTTAGTGATGACAGAAATGTTGGTTGGATTCCCTCTTTAACTCTATTACTTTTATTTGCAACACTATGTCTTAATCACAGATCCAGGCAGGCTTCTTGGTAGCTTTTCTCATAACAGTGGGTCTTGATCAAGGGCAGGAAAGAATCTGCTCAAGATCTGGATGTCACTATTTTCAAAAGGGAAATTGGCCCAGCTGATAACTGTGCCTGAATTTCACGTCCCCCAAAAAAGATTCAATTGCGGCAAACAATGACAGAAATAGCACTTGCGTCAATGTTGTTACCACAAACCCTGACTTTTTGTCACCAACATATGTATCTCATGGTAACAGCAGCAGGGCTGACTGGACACAATTGGTCTGAGGCAGACACAAGCACTTCCTGCATTCACATCCATGTCTAACCCTTCGACAATCCATCCCATGACTCCAAGCAGGCCCTGCATCCTTTTTCTCCACTGGAATGGGGTGGGGTGGGGGGATTGTGGTTTCATGCAGGCCCTACACTCACCTTCTTCACTAGAGTGGGGGGGCATTGTGACTCCTCGCAGGCCCTACACTCACTTTCTTCACTAGAGTGGGGGGGCATTGTGACTCCATACAGGCCCTACATGCACTTTCTCCACTGGAATGAGGACGGAAGGAAGGATTGCGGCTCCAAGCAGGCTCTGCATTCACTCTCTCTCCACTAGTCCACTGATACAGTTTCACCAGTAATCCATTGGTAGACTATTTCATAGGTTCACCACCCTCTTAGGAGAAATCTCTCCAAATATTACCCCTGAATTTACCGCCTGTCAGCTTCAGGGGAATCCCTATGCCATGCTGATTAGACATTTCTGATCATTTTAATATCTTGGTGTATGCATAAGAGGGAGGCTATATCCATATACAACCCAAAGAGCTGGGCTAACCAAGAAAGGGCATCAATACACCAAATGCTTATTTAAATAAAAGCAGCAGTAGGTACCCCTGCCATCACCAATGTTTCACACCAAACAATAGCACTTTTTTAATGCTTTTTGAGACTTTGAAAAAATGCTATTGTTTGGAACAAAACATTGGTGGCATCATTTTTATCTTTTCTGAAGCGTTTGATGTATTGATGTCTTTTCTTGATTAGCTCAGCACTTTGGATTTTATGTTGACTTGAATACTCACTGAAGCTCCTGCGGTTTGTTGACAGCGCTATTTCATTGGAAATTGTGTGTGGTGGCTATAACCCCCTCTCAGCCTTCTTTTCTCCAGGGAGAACATGTCAAGAGCCTCCAGTTTCTCCACATACCTGTTGTCCTCAACACCCCCAATAGAGTTGGTGACCCTGTGTTACACCCTCTCAATTACCTCAGTGGCTCTTTTGAATTGGGGAGCCCAGAACTATATGCACTGCTCCAGGAGCCACACTGTGGATTTGCTTTACTTTGACTTCAGCAAGGCTTTCGACTCGGCATCCCACAGATACTTGCTAAAGAAAATAGAGGATCTGGGTGCAGCTAAGGTTATAGTAAACTGGGTAGGTAACTGTCTACAGGGGAGGCAGCAGAGGGTAGTGGTCAATAGGGTTAAATCAGAAGAGAGGGAGGTCACAAGTGGGGTTCCACAGGGATCTGTCCTGGGTTCATTCCTCTTCAAGATGTTTATCACTGACATTGGTGACAGGATCCAGGGCAGGCTATGTCTCTTCGCAGATGACACTAACCTCTGTGGAAGGGTGGATAGTGATGAGGGAATAAAGGAACAATAGAGAGACTTGCAAAAGCTGGAGGGGTGGTCAAGGGTCTGTCAGTTGAACTTCAATGCAAAAAAGTGCAAGGTGATGCACCTAGGGAACAAGAACCCCTGGATGGAGTACAGGATGGGAGGGGTGAGACTCAGTACCACAGCTAAGGAACGAGACTGTGGCATTATCATTAGTGACTCCACAAAGCAATCAAGTCAGTGTAACAAGGCTTATAGCAAGGCAAATATGATTATTCAATGTATCAGGAGGGGTACTTACAGCAGAAAAGGAAGGTAATACTTCCCCTGCATAGAGTTTTGGTGAGGCCACACAGTGAGTACTGCACCCAGTTCTGGGGTCCTCACCTCAGGAAGGAGAGAGATAGGCTCAAAACGGTGCAGTGCAGGGTAACAAAAATGATTCCGGTCCAGCAGGGCATGTCCTATGAGGAGTGCCTCAAGGCACTGAACATGTACTCACTGGAGACCAGAAGGGAGAGGAGAGATATGGCAGTGACTTTCAAATTCCTAAATGGAATTAAGAGGGTGAACTGCGGGGGGAACCATTTAATTTGAATACCAGCTTGTGGCAATGTGGCCAAGAGTGGAACCTAACAGAAGTGAGATTCAGGGGGGAGGTTAGGAAATATAATTTTACAGAAACATAGAAGTTGATGGCAGATAAGGACCACTAGGCCCATCCAGTCTGCCAATGTACCCTACCTGTATCAGAAAGGGTGGTGGAGTCACGGAACAGGCTGCCAGCTGAGGCGGTGGGTGCAAAAAACTGTTAGTGGTTTTAAGCGGAGCTGGGACAGAATGAAGGGTATAGTGGTTCCTCAGGGCATCAGAATTGGGGAGAATAGTATGGGGTGGGGAGGACTAGGACTGTGGAGGAACAGCAGTCCCCATGGCTAAATAGGGAACTCAGGCACACTGGATGGACCTTTGGTCCTTTTCTGCCCTTACTGTCTATGTTTCTATATTGTAACAATAATACATTAATAATTACATAGCCATGCTCTTTATAATTTGTATCAAATACTGATGACAAGTAATAAGATAGATTATTTTGTGTGCAGTATTAGCCACTGCTAAGCAATTTAAATCACAAATCGTGGTGAGAAAGAAATCATGTAGGTCACAGTAGGTCACATCATTTCTTTCTTACCACAGTTTGTTACAAGTTATATGTAATGCTCCAGTCACATTAAACTGTAGTTTAATAAACAGCTCATTGTACAAGTTTGTCAGGATAGTCACGCTGTTTCCTGCAGATGTTAGTGTATCTCCATTGACACGCACATTCTTAGGGCAAGAGAACACCAAATAGAAAATGAGCATTTCTGGAGCCCAAAGAATGCAAAAGGCGACACCCTTATAGCTGTTAGAGGAGACAGTGGCCTGTATTCATTGATGTTATCTCCAGGGTTGGCACCACTTCACTTTGCCCCCACCAATCCAGTCAACAGTGTATCATCGAAAAACATTGCTGATTCGAGCTAGTTAATGCAAAGTAGTGTTATAACTGGAGGTAAGGTTCCTGAATATATGCGAGGGTCACTGTCCCTATCAATGTATTATAAACCCTCACATTATGTTTGATGATTTAAACTTGATAGGGTTGGAATTAAGCAATAATGCACCACAGGGTACGTGTCGTGCTGGGATAACATCACGCTTACAACCCTAATGGGCCGAAGCCGCTTATTTGTTATTTTATTGTTTAAACTTTGGGCTTTCTTGCAACTAGTACCAGTGCTGTTACAAACCTGTACTGTCTTTTGCTTCAATAAACTTTAATTAGAAAAAGAAATATAACACGATAATGTTGAAAAACTTATGATGAAATGTTTTGCTGACTAACAAATACTGCTACTTTAAAAATATATATATTTACTACTACTACATAATATGGTTAAAGTGAAACATTTTTTAAATGTAAAAAGACAGAAAAGTAGAATGTTCCACTGTTTGAAACACTGCATGTGAGTCACTTTTAGGGTTTTAAGAGTTCCTCAAATGAGGACAAATCCTGATCATTTATAACATGTTCAAGAATTAAAAGATAGCACACAGCAGGGAATGTGGCTGTATTGTGGTATGCATGCACTGCAGGTGTGTTGTGAGGCAAAAGGCAAAGATGAGTGCATTCAACCACTCAAGTAGTGCATAAATCAGACAGTGACTACACACCCTAAAGTGTGTTATTGCACTTATAAAATGGGTGTAAAATTAATATATAGGAAATAACACATGAAAAAAAGTACAGGTGTGCAGTCGTCAGAGAATAATGCACCGTTACATGCTCTGTCTGCACCAGTTAGAATATGATTTTTTTACCCATTTTATAAGTAGTTATATACCATACTGCACTAATACATATTGCATTCTTAATAAATGTACCGATATAGGGTTCTTCACTATTAACAAATTTATAAATGCTGGAAGTAGAACCTAGAGGGTAGAGTAATGAGCTGTGACTGAGTTTTGTACACCCAGCAGACCAAGGTTGGATTCCCACAACCTCCACTTGAATACTCTGTGACTTTGAGCAAGTCATTTAACCTCCCCAGTGCTGCCAGGTCACCCCTAAAACAGGCATTTTGTGTAGTGGGCCTAATCCAGTTACCAAAAATAATAAAAATGCTTGATAAAATATTTCATCATGTTACGTGTTTCTGATTTAAGTGTCTTTCTAACATATTTAATGATGGAAGCAACATGCCAAGGACACAGATTTAGACTCCTCAGCTTTATGAAGCCCCCATCTGACAGCTGACAACTTATGATGCCGTGCACTGCCTGATCTGCTTCCATGTAAAAGTAAAATGGAGTCACAGACTTGCAATGCATCACTGGGATTATAGCCCTCGTGATGTGGCATTAATAGCAATCCCAGATGAATCAGGCAAAGCAGGGCATGTTTTCGATTTCATATGCCAGTAGTTGATTAAACATGAAATACCAAGCTATTAACTTTCAGCAGTGCCAGAAGCTGGATCCATTAATTTTCTGAAAGTGGGAATATCTGTGGCCAGCCTTTGGCCCACTTCTGTGAGTAAATTGCTATTTCTCTGATTGCCAAATTATCATCCGACCATCCTTCACCCCAAGGATAGCAAGTGTAGTTTTAGAGTGTTTTAGAGCTCTGAAACAAATTGTTTAGTATTATTATTTAATTTTCAGTTTGTTGAATGGGAAAGGCTCACTGATATAAAAAATAAATACTGGGAAACACATGCTGATATAAAAAATAAATAAAAAGCTGCAAATAAGGGAAGCTTGAGTTGTTTTTGCAGGCTGCTATATATACCTGCTAATACTGTTTAAATTTTGAGACTGGCCACTTCGGTATGGAAATATCCAAAGTGTGTCTAATGCAAGCAAGCCTCACACACTCATCTCAGACACTGTCAACAGATATGATGCTCAGAACTCCCAGCACTCCCCAATGGACCTCTTTCCCATTAGACCCTCTAGACCAACATTGCCGCCATCAAGGTTCCCTCTTTAGCAAGACTCCAGACCCCGTTGCTCTGATAATCCCTTTGTTCACCACCTTCTACCTTTCAGACTGCATGTAGTGAGGGTCTCAGCACTGGGTAGGCACACCTAGGTCTCTCAGAGGTGTTGCACCCTGTACACCTTGTCCAGATATCATTCCCTCAAGGATGCAGTCACACATGAACTAATTACTCCTATCTTTATAAAAGATATCTGATTTATTACTAACACACTGGTCAGCTAAATATAACAGTAGTAAATGAGTATATACAATATCGACATGCAATCCATAGACAGTAAACATAGAAAATAAAGCTTGCACACTTGAGGAGGTAAATGCTTGGCTACCTTCTTGACATTTACAGTGTCTACTAGCTTCACTATGCAAACTAAACTCTGTTACCTCACGCCTTTTTACAGACCCAAGCCTGGCCCCTTCCTTGGAAGGGTTCACATAGAATTAATTCCCAATGAATGAGAGTGAGTCTTCTGTGCCACACCCTTATAAATCTCCCTCTCTTTCCCTCCCCCCGTCCTTCGATCACTTTCTTCCTCTGTTTCATGTTTTTTTCATGCAAGTTGTTGGACATATGTCTCAGAATTGAACAAAAAGCTAAAGTCACCCTTTTCCCTCATGAGTACAAACTTTCTTACTGTGGTCATGCTGGAAAGCACTGCGGTTGCAGTTACTGGTTTCTGCTTGTGGCTCTTGTCATCTTTGTCCTTATTGTCGGCATGGTCACCCCTGATATCTCCGCATATTTACTCCTCACTAACTAGGCCAACAGTGGGCACAGTAGCATCTCTTTTGGTGTAATACCAAAAATCACTTGCGGGCATACCCGTCAGTAATTCAGAAATTGGTGACACATCGCCAGCCTCAGCTTCTAGGTCCATGGTTCTCTCCTCTGACTTTGGTGATGATGTGAACCCAGCCTTGCAGTAGCAATTGACTGCTGTCTCTGACTGCATATCAGCCAATGCTGAGTCCAGCATCTGTATGGCATCCAGAATGGATATGGGCTTGGCAAGTTCGGAAACACTTTGTGTACTCCTGCTGCTCATACAAATTGGAACACGCTTGATGATCTGTCAAAAAAATAAAGAAAATGACAGGTTAGCATTTGTTTTTGAAAGTGTGGGCTGGGGGTCAGCAGATGGTTTGTGTTTGGGACTCATGGGATGGAAGTTAGTGGATGGACTGACCTTTTTCCTGTAGAAATGCTTGAGATTTCTAATGATACCCATATCCATGGGCTGTGTTAACAATGTCAGGTTCGAAGGCAAAAAAATCAAGTTTGACATTGGACAGTAAATGTTTGGGTGGGCACTACAATTATCCCAAAGTATAGTGAACCTCCTTCTGTGTCTCCTCATTTGAGCATTAATCATTTGCTTCCACCAAGTGCAAATCTCAGCTGTCATCCACAAATTGGAGTTAAACTTGTAGATGACCGAGAGGGTGCTGACTTCAATGTCACTGAAACACCTTGGCTTACAAGACTTGCCTATGATAACAGGCTTCATTTTTTCTGTATATGTCATGTTGACACACAACCAAGCACTGAGATGTGCTCATTGGCTTTGTTACCACCACTAGTAGCCTCAGATTTATATGCCAATATATCACTCAATGTTGCCCTGAAGTACAGCCTGGTCTCATTGCAATTAAAAATGTCTTCAGGTCTGCAGTTGTTTAAGATCTGTGGTAGTACAGTTGTGGCCAGTGGTCAACTGATTCAGCATCAGCAACCTTTTTCTCGCTGTGGCTTTTTTTGTAAACTATGCCATGCCTCTCCTTCCAGAGACATAGCCACCCCACCCATTGGCAGGAATGAAAGGAATCTCAAGCACGTCTGCTAGTCACTGGGTTTTACAGGGAATATTGGTTCACTAATGGGGGCATCTACAACACAACTGGCTGTGAACCAGCATAGTAGGGCAGTCGGTACTGTGTCACTTTTTTGCTTATGTGTGTCCTCTTTCTGGAGAGATTTTATCCACTCTCCCATTCTACCAACAAATGATCTTTTTGTGAATAAATCCTCTGTACTGTGGAGATGTCAACTCCAATCCGTCTGGCAAGGCCAGAATGCTTAGAATCAGGCTGAGACAACTTCTTTACCAAAGCAACCTTCTGCTCCAGAGTCAATGTAGTCCTCTTGCCTTTTTCCGTCACAGTGGCTGGGGTCAGAAAGGTATCTGACACAGCTAGCTACTTGATTTATATAGCAAAGTTTTGAGTCTAATTAAGGTAATTAGAATTAAATGTGATGTTAAGGTGCACTATTTAAGGTGGACAACAGTTTCTGTAAAAGGTAGAAAATGTGCACTTAAAAACTTGGATGGACTACAAACCAGTGGAAAAAGATAAAAACAAAATGTGCATTTAACAGAATTGTGAACTTATATGTAGTTCACTTAAGAGGAAAAGATAACATTGGCAACATAGGGAAAAAATGAGATATCAGAAATATGTACATTGAAGCAGGTTGTGCACTTATCTGTAGCATATTTACCCTCCATTGGCTTTGAAAACTACTTAGAAGTTGTAGTGCAGTTTTTTCTTTTAACTTGCATTCAATAAATGTGTTTCCAGACAGTTTTTCAAGGAAAGCTGTCCAAAACATGGGCTTCTGCCCCGGATAGCTTACCCTCCTCTTGCTGTTAAAATCTAAACCGGAGGGTAAGCTGTCCGGGTTGGGAGCCCACGTGTTGGACAGCTTTCCTTTCAGGTTATTTACACTTGCAGCATAGAGATAGCTGTACATGGCATACCTCTCTACTGGCCCTGATTTTCAGGGTCAGCCCTGATTTTGCCTTAAAACTTTCCTCTGTCCCTCGTAAAACTTATGTTTTTATGACAGAACAGTGGGGATTAAAATCCCAAAATAATGCCAAACATTAAAGTTACAGACTTGCTTTTCTTCGGAAAATACATCTTAACACAAATCTGCTTATTCTATCAGCTTTCTGCATGAATAGTACCAATTTTTAAGATCTGTCCCTGATTTTTTTTAAGCCTTGTCCCTGATTCATGAAGCAAGAGGTTGAGAGATGTGGTGCATGGTGTAAACAGGTGCTGTGACCTCATGTTCTCACAGTTGTTGCAGATCTCAGGAACAAATGAGATTTCAACAGTCTGAAAATGGAGTCACCCAGGATAGTTACAGGGGACTACTACTAAGTAGTAAAACTAAACTAAAGCAGGACTGTATATCCTGAACAGCTACAGGAATAGGGGTCACACAGCTGGTCTAATGATGTGGAGGGCTGAGGTGCTGCAAAGCACTCTACCTCCTGCCTCACCGGCGACCTGGGTTCGGGAACAGACTCGAGTCGTCGAGGGTCCATAGGGGAGGGAAGGATTGAGTGTCTGAGGGACTGCTCTCCTCTTTTGGGGAGGGGTGACTTGTTGTCCTGACCTTGGCTGCCCCAAGTGGAGGCCTTGGGGGTAGAGCGGGCCAGGGAGGCAACGTATGGGAGGAGCCTGCTGAGACACATAGGATGGGCACACCTGCACGTGTGGGTCCTACACTCTGCAGGAGGGACGGGACAGGAGAAAATCAGGAGGAAAATGGATGTCAGGGGGCTTCATGAAGCCCAGCCCAGCCATCTCTGTACCCACGCCACCACCCAGTGAGCGACCTGGTCCACCTTGGATCTGCTGTACTGGGGGGAGAACAGTCCTCCCCTTCAGCCTTGCCATGAGAGGGGAACTTGTGGGAAGGAACCACAGCTGGGCCCACACTGGGGAGGCACAGAAGAGCTGGCCTGGAGGGGCTGGGGATCGGACTGAGGCAGCCACCACCCAGATGAAGAAGGTTAAATACTTAAATATATAAAAAAAAGAGTGGAGGTCACTGGTGATGAGTAAACAGCTAAAATGTATAATATGTGAGGGCATAGTGTTCCTTTAAATTACTTATATACATTTTGGTGCACACCCATAACTGCACACAAAATTATGAGTCACACTGCCTACATATGGAACTGATTGTGCAAGGGGCTGAGGCTGCTATTAGCAGCACTGAACTTAAGAATAGGCTGGCTCAAACTAGAATCACAGGTGTCAAAGTCGCTGACTTAAGCCACCCTCCCCCATCCTAGCTGGGCTTATAGAGTTCAAAAGATGCCACCTACTGCTCAACACACCAACAGTGACATCCTGCCACTGTTGACTGGTAATTGTGTGGTTGCAGATAGGGTATTTGTATAGTTCTTTTCTATGCATCCTGTCACTGTTGACTGGTAATTGTGTGGTCACAAGTAGTGTATTTGTATAGTTTTTCTCTATACATCCTGTCACTGTTGACTGGTTAATTGTGTGCTCACAAGTCATGTATTTGTATAGTTTTTCTCTATACATCCTGTCACTGTTGACTGGTAATTGTGTGGTCACAAATAGCGTATTTGTATAGTTTTTCTCTGTAGATCCTGTCACTGTTGACTGGTAATTGTGTGATCACAAATAATGTATTTGTTGACTGGTAATTGTGTGCTCACAAGTAGTGTATTTATTGACTGGTAATTGTGTGGTCACAGGTAATGTATTTGTTGACTGGTAATTGTGTGCTCACAAGTAGTGTATTTATTTACTGGTAATTGTGTGGTCACAAGCAGCGTATTTGTTGACTGGTAATTGCGTGGTCACAAGTAGCGTACTTGTATAGGTTTTCTCTACACATCCTGTCACTGTTCACTGGTAATTGTGTGGTCACAGATAACGTCTTTGTATTGGTTTTCTCTATACATCCTGACATTGTTGACTGATAATTCAATGGCTCACACAACCAGGATAATGTTATGCTTGTGTAACTGTATTACAATGTTTGTGGCCATTCACACTTTCTATTCCATTAGGAATTACCACCCTGTAGGGGCACTGAAGGCAAGGAACCCTGTAAGAGGGTTCCACCCCTAGAGGTGCCACAGGAAGAGTTCCCTGGCTAAAGGTACCTCAGGAAGGAACCCCCTGGGAGTAGAGGTGAGCCACTGGAGGAGGAGGAGGAGAGGGGAGGATGGTGGGGCAAAGAAAAAAGTGCTTCAGAGGGAAGCTGACAGGAACTGCTTATATGGCTCAGAATGTGGGTGTGGCTGGTTGCTCACCCATTGAACCAAAGGCGAAGCCTTTTAATTGTGTGGTCACAAGTTGTATATTTGTTGACTGGTAATTGTGTGGTCACAAATAGTGTATTTGTTGACTGGTAATTGTGTGATCACAGGTAGTGTATTTGTATAATTTTTTCTCTTATTTAACTAAATTAAATTGGGAACAGCCTAGTCCCTAGTGATCTGCTCTCCCCGATTTCTGATGTTGCACCAACCACGATGAACCCTGCTTGTTAACATTCCATTGTAGGCAAGGTCCCTGGAATTCTTCACATTTTCAGCAGAATTTGCATCATGCCAAAGTATATTTTATTTATTTATTTATTTGAAAATTGATAACCAGCAAACACGCACTGAGCCAAGGCATATACTCAAGGGAAAGGGATTAAATTCAGTAAGACATATACAGTTGTGATGTAAGCAGTGTACTATTACAAAAATGGTGCTTTCACATGGCCTGGCACACCTCCGAGTCTAATATACAATGAATTAATATGTAAATTCTAATAAGTTTAATTCAGGATGTAGACAGGATATGATATTTAAGACAGGGAGCAAACATACAGCAGCAAGGAGAGGAATGTCATTAGATTCCAGTTTTATTGAGTGGTGCAGAAAATTATTGCCCCTGGAAAATTTTCATTAAAATATTCAGTTTTTTCATACTGCCTGGCTTCCTTCCCCTCCTCATATATCCTGAAGCCCCTCCTCCGTGCTGTGCTTGTGATGTAATTGATGACATCACATAATATTTTAGCCCATGGTAGGGCTACATTCTGCCACAGAGATGAATAAATTCTGCTGCAGAAATTTAAAGGAAAAGGGGAAATTGTTTAACCAGGAAAGGCACACTAAGCCAGAGCTTGTTTCCAGGTGCAACCTGGGAGCACAAGGAAGTTAAGTGACTTGCTCAGGGTCACACAGTATGCAAGTGGAAGCTGTGGGATTCAAACCCAGATCTGGTCTGCTGGATGTCACCAGAGCCTTAGACCACTGCGCTATACTGCCTCCTAAAAAAATGCTGTTTCAGAAACCTAAGAGCCCTGTCACAGAAATTGGAACCGAAGTGCTGCAGAGAAGCAGGGGCCCCGGTTGTAGGTAGTCTTCTGTTAAGGTGAACAGCGGTTAACTTCTCTGCCCTAGTCATCGTGTGTGGTTCGATGGTTTGTGGGCTGCCAACTGCTGTGAATCAAAACTTTCAGTATCAGCTCTGAACTTGATTTTGATGTGTGGGAAAGAACCAATCATGTTCAAATGGTTTGATTCTCTGGTAGAACTGAATTTGCAGTTCTAGAATATAAGGGCTGATATGAAGTGATACAAAATATCCAGTACAGGAATGCAACTATGCTAAATGGTTCCCTAGACTACTAGGCTTGGAGCAACAGAAAGTGAGCTGCAGTCATTAAACATCTGGTCAACAGCTAGTCAACAGCTTACAAATAAATGAATAAAAGCTGTGACTGATGGGCCACTTTGATCTATGGATCACATGTCTGTCACATGGGACCGCAAGTCATGGAAAGACTGTAATTTGCTTAGGCAGTGCGTTTGTAATGTCTAACATTGTATGCTTACATATTTATTTTTGTAACCTTGAAACAGAGCATCATTTTGCTTGCTACTGTACACACAGATATCCATTGTGCCTTTGTTTAGTTCTTTAAAATAATTTCAGAAGTCAGAGAAGTGGAATATTTCTTCCCTAGACTTGCTGTATGTTGTGTACAGTGACCAACACTATCTCTTGACCTAAGGACTATAAGGCCTTCCAAACCCTGGGCTATGAATCATTTTTATTTATTTTTATTTATTCATTGCTTGGTAACCGGGTAAGGCCCACTAGGCACAAGTGCCTGTTTTCAGGGGTGATCTCGGGAGCTCTTGGGTTGTTGAGTGACTTCCTCTATGCAAGTGGAGGTTGTGAGACTCAAACCCAGGTTTGCTGGATTTACCAAGTTCACCTACAGCTTATTACTCTTAACCTCTAGGTTATACTGCCAAATATACAAATGATCTTCAAGTAACAGCTGGAACATGATGGGGTGCCTTACAAAAATGAATAGTTTTGCAGGTGAAGGCTGTCACACGGTGTGCTTTTGAAGGATGGGGAAGCTGGGGTGAAAAATGGGAGTGTCCTGAGGAATGCAGTCCAGTGCATCCCCTGCATAGTAGCTTCTCCTCAGATTCTACCCGCCATGTAAAATGTGTTCCACCATGAGGCCAGGTGATGCTAATCCAGTCAGCCTCAGTGGGTGTGAGGCCTGTGGAGATCCTAGTCTACACTCTGCGGTGGATGGAGGGGTTTCACCCTGTCATTACACACCAACCTTAGCTGGACCTGTGAGTGGTTGCCACAAAAGCTGTGCATCTGTGCCATTTGTTGTTTTTGGAACCTGTGGCTTTTCAGATTTTAAAAGAGTAAAATAGACCCTTTGAACCCTTTCCTCGAGCCAAATCAGAAAATTCATAGCTCTGCTTATTTAAATGTATTTGACATGTTTAAAAATGTGTGCTGCCTATGCACAACTGTATAGAATACATACTCTCTCTGGTAAACTGGCATCATCTGAAAAATTGCACTGTGTAGATTTGAAAGTTTCTGAAATTAAACTACCAAGTTGGTCCAGTACCAACACCACACCATGAACTGTTTCTGCCTACACAAGGATCACTACAGCTATAAACACACCTGTGCATGCATGCCACCAATAGAATTGCTAGAGTGCCTTACTCAGCTGAATCAGCAGCCATAACATGATGAACAGCACTCAATACTTCACATGAGTTCAAGACTGTAAAATCTTGAAGGTCTGCTGTGCCTTTCTATGAAAGCTTAGTACTCTGTGTTTCAGGCTAGAACTGTGCCTTGCAGACCCAGCAAGATCCCCCCTCAACCACCTGTCCAGTCTTTCAGACCTGTGGTAGCTTGTGTAGTGAGGTGCCTTGTGACACCACCCCTGATGAAGAGACAGAATGCCTCGAAGCACTGGGGATGTGGTTTGTTTGTCTGTGTCTGTGGGTATTTATGTATTTTCAATTAAAGTACATTGCATCGGATTTAGCAGCAAGTGTGTGCCAGTTCATTTGTGCAACTGACATTTATTAATGCCATTGCTAGGGCACACTTCTGTGAGGTAGCTGCTTACGACACCACCCAGGGGCATAGCATCAGTGGTGCCAAGTATTGCGTGTGCACCAACTTTGTCTCTGCTTGTTTTGTGCGCCATCATTTAGCAGCAGTGCATGGAGACCCTTGTTAATGCAGCAGTCTACCTCACCGAACACACACACACGCACACGTGCATGCACACATGTTCACATGTGCATGCGTGCGCACACATACACACTTTAACCGGGCTTCAGTACATAATGTTTTAGGTAACATATTTAACATTTTAAATTTCAATTAAAAATTCCCTAAATGCAACACAGGACACATAAAACTACTACAGCTTCTATCAGACCCCTGACTTACAGTATATCAACTTCTGGTGCAATATCAATATTTGACCCACCCTACACCACTGCCACCACTTGTCTTCACCCAGGTGTCTGTAGCTCAATGGAGTACTGTACTCCTCTTCCCCAGAGGAGCAGAGCAATCTATGGGGGTGTTCAGTCTTCCCCCTCAGCTTATTTCCAGATCAGTGTCACAGGTGTCACCTGCTGTAGCCCTACTGCTGTGCCCTGGCCTACTGAAGCTTTTTTTTATAAATTTAGGGGCAATAGGTTTCAATAAGATTTTAATGTCTTGAAGAAAATTCAGTCAGTAATCCAAAGTACATATCACTGAAAGTGTTGAAAAGAAGTCAATTAGGAGTCCATGGTACATATTACTGAAAGTGCTGAAGAGAATTCATTTAGGAGTCCATGGTATGTGTTACTGAAAGTGTTCGCTTAGCAAAAGGTCACCTACTGGCTAAGCAAGCAGGTATATTTGTCACTTTCAGAAACTGCCCCGTGTGCTAGCTAATAAATGCAATCTGTGTAAGAGGACTAAGACTTGGCAATGATTTTGCTGACATTATGATGAACATTTAATACCTATACTATGGCTGGGAGAAATGTGCAGATTCTGTTTCTGTAGCAGTCTTGTGACTGCACTTTTCACACAATTCCACGAACTATCCATGAACTATCACCTTCTGCATAATGTGGGACATTCCTCAGGGACTCGGGGGAGATCAACTTAACCATGGAATTACAATGTATCCATGTGGGAAAAGTCAGGGGTTTACATAAATTCCACAGTTTATATAGAACATATCCTACTACTATGGTAAGGCCGCATCTAGAGTATGGAGTTCAGTACTGGTGCCCACACCTCAAAAAAGACATTAACCTGCTGAGGAAGGTCCAGAGGAGGGCTACAAAGATGATAGTTGGTCAGCAGGGTTAGGCATAAGAGGACAGGTTGAGAGCACTGAACATATACTCCCAGGAAGACAGGAGAGAGAGAGAGAGAGAGAGATTGGGAACATGATTGGGACCTTCAAGTACATGAAAGAGATAAATAAGGTTGATAAGGAGAGTCTCTTTAAGCTGAGTGGCAACCATAACACAAAGGGGCACAGTCTTAAGCTAGAGGGTGGGAGGTTTAGGAGGGAGGTCAGGAAGCATTTCTTCACAGAGAGGGTGGTGGACACTTGGAATGCACTGCCAGAAGAGGTCATCTTGTTGATGACAGTGGGCAGCTTTAAGAAAGGCTGTTACAGGTATAGGGGAGGGTAAGGGTCATGGGTAGGGAGGATGGGAGGAGTGGGGAGAGGGGGCAGGGACAGTAGCTCAAGCTGTGGAACCTGCAACATGAGCAGACTTGATAGACCAAATGGCCTTTTTTTACTGGCTTCTTTGTATGTTCATATATGGGGGAACACCCCGTTATCAAGCCACTCACAACTGCGAACATACAATTTGTGTAATTTGACTAGTGTTTGTTGTTATCTCTTATTGTCTCTTCCGTGAACCTGTCGTGTTAATCCTCTGTAACCTCATGGGTCGTGCCTAAAAATAGGCAACTATCTGCCTAGTGCACCTACCCGGTCAACAAAAACAAAATAAAAATAAATAAATATTCCCACAGTTTACACTGAAATATGGAAACTATTCTGCAATTTACTTTGGAAAATAAAAGCACTGCACAGTTTACATGAAAAATAAAAGCACTGCATATTTTACATTGGAAAATAGAAACATTTCACAGTTTACACAGACTTTATTTTAAAATCTCCCAATTTACTTAGTATTTTTCCATGGGATTTTCACTCAGTCCTTTAAATACAATGGCTGGGATATTCAAAGGGGTTGCGCCTGGTGCAACAGAGTTGCACCGGCACAACCCCACATTGTGCCCAGGCAGGATATTGAGAAGGCTGCATGGTGCAGCGCAAATCCCGATGCACCAGGGTGCAATGTAATTGTATGAGGTGCAGATGCAGGGGGTGTGCCCATGCATATGTGGCACATCCTGATATTTAGCTCGGGATGTGTGGTGCATGTGCCAGCGCACCCCTGCATTGTGCCACATAGGGGGGTTCACAGTTGAGCCCATGAAAAAATGGAACATCTCCCGGCCACCCACAGGCAGGCTGCTGTATTGCAGGATGCAACACAGCAGCCGCCAGCCGTGGGTGGCCACCCGCCCACCCAGAACACTATCCTCAAGCACACACATCACCCTGGTGGTCTAGTGGTCCCCCCTCTCTCCCAAGTCCCCGATTCCCCAATAAATGTTATTGCAGACTATCCCTGGTGGTCAAGTGATCCCCCCTCCCTCCTGAACCCCCGATTCCCTGATAAAGTAAAGGAAGACCATCCCTGGTGGTCTAGTGGCTGCCCCCCACCCACCACCATGATCGCAATACAGCACCATCAGAAATATCTCTGGTGATCCAGTGACACCCTCCCACGCACTCAGAACCCCTTGCCCACCCTGCTCCATCCCCTGTCATCGGCAGGCTGCAACAACCAACCCACATACCACCTGGCTGCCTGCTGAATGACAGGTACAGTATGGGCTGAAAGCCCATTGGTCTCCAATGTGGATGAATGGGCTTGCAGGGCATACTGTACTAGATAGTCCCAAATACATGAATGAGTTCATTCACATATTTGGGACTGTCTAGTACAGTATGACCTTCAAGTACTGTACTGTTTACCATCAGAAATATGTGTGGCACCCTCATAATTAGAGATGGGTGAAGTTGCCAAAAGTCGCTCCACAAATTTATGCACAAATTTAGCACAATCCATGGAGCACAAATTGATCCACAAAATGTGAAGTTCTGCTGCAATGGAATCTTGCCTCCGAAGTGCAGAGCTCTGCTGTTCATAGGCAAAAAGGGTTAAATCTCTGTGATTTCAGGCAAAGTCGAAGTTGTGGAGGGTTGGGAAAACTTCATGAAACTCTGCAAAGGTGAATTTCGGCTGCTTCACGGCAACTTCGCCCCATCTCTGCTCCTAATACATCCACAGTATGACTCCAGTATGCAAAGTCAACAAGTAACCTTGAGGACAGGGATTTTTAAAAATTGTTACTGCCCACTATCTTTAATTACTTGGATCATTAATTATAAAATTAGTAATAAAAGCTGTTTGAAAAAGATCAGAGTGCCCTAAAAATATAATGAATCTAATTATGTCAGAAATATATTAATGCTAAAAATTGATATGATGACATTTTTGCTGACTGACATATTTGTTGCTTTAAGATCACTTTTTCTCTCCTGTCTTGCAAGATACTGTTATTGTCCATTTTTGAGTCTGCCTTAGCATTTTCTGTAGCTCTAGAGTAAGCGTTATGAGCAACATTAAATATGATTCTGGGCAGGTTTTCACCAGTATTCTCAACTGTATTTTTTCCCCCTCCACAAGATTATTTTATGGGCATTTAATCAGGTTACCAAAATCTTCCCTGGATCAGCATTCTTTTGTGTATCATGCAGTACGATACTGGAATAGCTTACTAGCCAGTTTTCAGAATTTCAGTTCCCACAGTGTATCTAAAGTGGTTTTGTAAAAATAAATCACCCTGGCAACTCTTCTTGTAAATGTTATTACTGACTTATGAATGGCAGTTGATATATGCACTACTCTGTGTTTTTTTTTATGCTGTATGGGTCCCACTTGGGTCCCCCTTGTAAATGGGCATCTGATGTTCCTTGGGTCACCCAGTCAACAAATAAAAAAAAAAAAATATTTGAATGGCCATTGTCTTGGCATCACGTTTCAAGTGATTAAGATGAACTAGCATGCAACAGAAACTGCTCCCTGACCTTATGGAATACTGGAGAAATCAGGCAAACTCCAGGCCACAAAACCTAAGCTTTCAACATCAAATGAAATGAGGCAGCATATAACTGGATTTTAAAACAAAAGTGAACAGCTGGGATCAGCACTGGGGGTTACAGTGGCGCATTGAATGAAGTGTACAGAAATCCTTTCAACGTGAGCCAGTTGCTTTAATAATGCTCTGCATATCCTCTCTTTTGATTTATGAAAATAATACAATAGTTATGTTGTGGGAATGGACTAATAGCTCTTCTAAATGCTCAAGAAAGATGATAAAAATAATTTAAATGTAGTAATTATATAAAAGCATTTGTGTGTAAATCCACTGCAAAAGAAAATCTGTGCAGTGATGACAAGTACTTTTCTTAAAAATAATTTGCAAAAAGAGAATACCTTCTTGACTTCTTTCCATGATTTGCTATACTTACTTACTTGTTTCAGCAACACAGAGTACCACATTTAAAATCATTGATAACGATTTAATGAAGATTTAATTTTCTTTTTTTATATGAATCAGTTTACACAAATAACGCTTACATAATGGTACCCATCCACACAGGATCACCTCCTCAGGCATCCTCTCTAACGCCCTTAGCGACCACTGTATAACTTCCTGCACCTGCAAAATCCACTCCCTGCACTCCCCTCCCAAATTCATCTGGTCTCACGCCCGACACCACCTAACTGATGTGACCCTACAGCATGACCTAACAGTAGCAGACTGGTCTCCAGTCTTTTCCACGACAGACGTGGACCTCGCCCTATCCCACTTCTGCGACATTCTTCACAGTACCTGGGACTCCCACGCTCCCCTCAGAAAAGCTAGAGTTAAATGGCACCATCACCCCGGATCATATCCGACCTCACTGCCCTGGGCCGCAAAAGGGACAAGGTATGGAGGCTTTATAAAGCCTCCCTTGCCACCCGTGACCTCCAAGCTTACAAACACCTTAGAAACAAATGTACAAAAGCCATTTGGCAATCCAAGTCCTCCTACTTCAAAGCACAATTTACACAGAGCCAAAATTCCCCAGCGTCCTTCTGGAAGGTGATCAACCCCCTCACCAACCCACCCTCAAAGCAGACCTGTCCTGTCCTAAATATCGATGGCAAACCTGTCTCAGATCCTGCCTCCATAGAAGAACTGTTCAACTCATTTTTTGTTTCATGTGCCCTGCCAGACTCCACCCCTCCACTACCCAATTATTCCGAATCCTCCCCCACCTCCTCTGGCTTCCACTTTTCTCCTTTCACTTCCATGGAAGTCTACAATGCTCTCACTTCCCTAAACCAGTCCAAATCCAGCCCTGAAGGCATGCACCCCAGATTGCTTCGCATCTCAGCCCCAGCCATAACTGTACCCTTAACACACTTGCTCAACCTCTCGTTCACAACAACCACAGTTCGTTCTGCCTGGAAAAGGGGCAAGATCCTCCCTCTGCACAAAGGTGGCAACCCCTCCCTGCCAGGTAACTACAGGCCCATCTCACTTCTCCCCTCCCTCGCAAAAATCCAAGAATCCCTTATGCTCTCAAAACTGTCTACTTTTCTCTCCTCCAACAGCTCCCTCTCACCCTTTCAGTCAGGATTTAGAATTCACCACTCCACTATCACTACCCTTCTGCAAGTAACTGACTCTATCCTCGCTGCCATGGACAACAGCCAAACCACCACTGCCATTTTCATCGACTTGGCAAAAGCCTCTGACCCTGTCTCCAACCCCCTGCTACTCCGCAAACTTAGCTCTTTTGGCCTCACCCAACCCGCCATCAACTGGTTCCACTCTTATCTCCAGAACAGACAGCAGTCCATACAAATTGGAGACACCCTCTCCCCCCACCCATCCTCTCAGGAGTCCACCAAGGCTCCATCCTTGGCCCCATCCTCTTCTCCCTTTTCATAAATGACCTCCCCCTCATGTGTCTCTCCTCAAATGTGCACCTGTACGCCGATGACACTATCATTTATGCATCGGGGCCCCTCCAACGACATTGTCCTTTCAGTTCTTTAAAATGATTTCAACAGAGTCCAGTCCTGGTTCCTGAAAAACCAGCTCAAACTCAATGTCCAAAAAACTGTAACCATGGTCTTTGGCTCTAGACAAAAGCTCACCTCCCTACCTGCCCCCCCTTCAATCACCACTCTGGACAACTTCCCCCTCGAGTTGGTCCCTGCCTTCAAGTACATGGAAGTCTGGCTGGACAGCCACCTCAACTTCTCCACCCATGTCGAGGCCATCTGTGCCAAACTACGGCCGAAGCTCGCCATTCTCTAGTGCCACAAAGCCAGTCTGCCCCTTTCCACCCGTAGTGAACTCATGCAGAAAACAATCCTGCCTGTGTTGGACTTTGTGGACATCACCTATGGAATGGCCCCTACCTCATCCCTTTCCAAACTTGACATACTACTCAACTCTTTCTGTCATTTTGCCACTGCCTCTCCCCCACTTACTCATCACTGTCTCCTCTACACCACCCTTTCCCTGGCCCCGCTCTCACACAGGAGAACCGTCCACAGCACCTCCCTCATAGCTAAATATTGGCTAGGATCCCTACCCCCCTACCTCACTTACCAACTTTTGCCAGCCAATTCCCTCAACTACTCCCTCCACCACAGGGATGCATGCACTTTCCACCTCTTGCACCCCCACAATGGTGCTGGCAAAGCTGCCTTTTCGTACAGTCTTCCCCTCCTATGGAACAATCTTCATCCTTACCTTCACCAGGCCTCCTCCCTTTCAGCTGTTAAACAACTCCTTAGGCTCCACCCCCACCTCCCTGCCTCAGATGCTCCATTGGACACCCCCTGACTTGGGCCCAATCCTCGGAGGCTGCTATGGCCTTTACTGTACCATAGGTCTCAAAGTGAATTCATGCCTCTCTATCGTGTAATTCCAGGACTTGCTTTACCATACTGCAGTTGTTTAAAGCCTGCACTGTTTTTCTGATGATGTACTTACTGCCTGTATTCAGAAATTACTATTTGTACTTTTTTCTGATGTTGCTCATACTGCATGTATTCCTAAATACTTTTGTACCTCTTGTATAACTCAATGTACTCTTGTACCCGGGTCACACCTGGAAACGAGCCTTGGCTCAGTGTGCCTTTCCTGGAAACCACATTTTAAATAAAAAAAAAAT
This sequence comes from Neoceratodus forsteri, assembly GCA_016271365.2. Taxonomy (NCBI): domain Eukaryota; kingdom Metazoa; phylum Chordata; order Ceratodontiformes; family Ceratodontidae; genus Neoceratodus; species Neoceratodus forsteri. Next base: position 172,764,598 of record JADMNL010000028.1, on the reverse strand, counting down.
AATGCTGAAGATTTCTGTAATCAAAAGGATTTCATATCATTTATGGGTATACCCATGGCAAACATAAAGCAGGGGCCCCATTCATATCTAAGTGTACTAAGTGCTCAGGGGCTCCATTCACATTCAAAGGTACTAAATGCACAGGAGCCCAAGCACATATGCATGTACTAAATGCCCAGGAGCCCCCTTAGCATCCAAATGTACTAAATACCAAGGGGCCCATTCCCATTTGAATGTAGTAAATGGCTCCACTTGCATCTGAATGTACTAAATACTCAGAAGCCCCATTCACATCCAAATGTATTAAATGCCATGGGGCCCATTCACATCCCAATGTACCAAATACCTAGGGCCCCATTCACATTTGAATGTACTAAATACCAGGGGACCCATTCACATCCAAATCTACTAAATACCACGGGGCTCCATTCATATCTGAATGTACTATATACCCAGGGGCCCTATTTGCATCTCAATATATACTAAATATTCAGAGGCCCCATTCACATCCAAATGTACTAAATGCTATGGGGCCCCATTCACATTTGAATATACTAAATGTCCATGGGCCCCATTTGCATTTGAATGTACTAAATGCCCAGGGGTCCCATTCACATTCAAATGTACTAAATACCCAGGTCCCCATCACATCTGAATGTACCAAGGGCAATGGGGCCCCATACACATCCAAATGTACTAAACTTCAAAAATGTTGACTACATAGTTTTTATGATGGACACAGAAAAATAGAATGGGATAGGCTAGAATTAATCCCTTCCATTACTAATGCATGGAGTTATTTCCACCATGAATTCATTAAGATATGCGATTTGAATGCACCTATAAAAAGAGGAAAGTTAAAAACCCAGGAATAAAGTGGCATAGTGCAGAACTACATACAGTACATTAAAGAAGACAAGAGCTAGAAGGCAGCATAAGGCAAAGAGCACGGAGATGAAGGAGGATTGGAAACTATACAGACAAGTTCGGAACAAACATACACAGGCAGTAAGGAAAACAAAACAAGATTATTTTAAGTCCAAACTAGATGATGAGAAATAGCAACCCTAAGTCCCTCTGGAAAACTATGACAGGCCTAATGGGAGGGAACAAAACTGCACAGATGAACACATTTTTGATAGACAGACAGCAGGTCCCATTGAGTAATGAGGTGGCTAGTGCTTTCAATGAATATTCCATAGAGTCAGAAGATTTCAGGGTGGGTTCTAATGAATCAACTACTCCAGAACACCGGGATGAAGTTAATGCACAAAATCCAGGACAAATTAAACATTTTGAATTCCACAATATTTTTAGGTCAGATGTTAGAAATGAATTAAGACTAGATACAACTAAAGCAGTTGGTTTAGATAGGATACTAACACAATTATTAAAGTACCCAGCTGCATGTATTGCCTACCCCTTATCTTACATTTTTAATTTTTCCTTACAAACTGCACAGTAATCAGCAGGTTGGAAAACTGCTAAAGTGATACGCTATATTTAAAGCCAGATATAAAGAAGATATAGGAAATTATAGACCTATTGCCCCTTGTTTCTAAAATTTTTGAAAGATTAATTTCAAACCAACTAAAAGAATATTTGGAAATAAATAATAAATTAAATCATTCTCAATGAGGTTTTCGTTCGAAACACAGTACCCACACAGCTCTAATAAAGGTAGTGACTGACCTGCAGCTGGGCCTGGACAGGAGGAAGATGATCGGTGCAATATTTTTAGATCTGTCAAAGGCTTCTGACACACTGAATCATGATGTCCTCCTGTCCAGGCTCAGGGAAATAGGTCCTATGGGAATGGCTCTGAAATGGTTTCCAGACAAATTACAGCTGGCGTTTACATAAATTGAGAAGTTTTTCAAGGCCCACTTATTGAAATTTAATTCTAAAAAAACACAAACTGTATTACTTAACAGAAAGTCGATGTTAGAGGTAGAGGTACCCTGAGTATTCAAACAACGGATGGAGTAATCATCCAACAGATTACACAGTATAAGTATTTAGGTTTGTGGCTGGACTGTTCACTAAAATCTGGGGACCACATAGATGTGGTTATTAAAAATATCAATAAACAAATTATACCATATAAGAAACTACATGACATCGGAGACAAGGTTAAGAATTATCACTGCATTGATTGTTCCTGTTTTAGATTACGGGGATACTTTGTATGCTGGAGCATCAAAATTATGCCTAGATAAATTAGATGTGGTATTTAATAGACTAGCTTGATTTATTTTAAAGGTGATCTGCACACTCACCATTTGGCTAATTCGTCCAATTAGTGTGTGCGTGCTTCCTTTCTGACTCCTATTTCAGTGTTTTTATTCATTTTTGCTGTGGCAGTGACTTAAATTTTATAAATATATTCCAGCTCCGTGACGCCTTACTAGCCCGTGCATCGCTGCTGCTGAGATTTGGTGTTTCCGTGACATGCCAAGAGCTTCTATATCACTATCACCATTCTGGAAACACCCAACAGCTGTCTTCGGCTTGGTCAGTGCACACAGAATGCTGTCAATGGGGCTGTCACTTCTATGTCACTTGTATGTCACTTCTATGCCTAGTATTGGCATGTTCAGTGACATAAATGTGTGAAGCTAAAATAGAAACATTCTTTGTGGGTCACCTTTAAATGTCCTATATAATACCCATCATTGTCATTTATACCGTATGTTGAATTGGGTCAGGCTACAGACCAGAAGGGATTTATATATGTCTCAGTTTATTTTAAATGTCTACAAGGGACAAGTACCAAAATATATTTTGGATTTATTTAAGATCAGACCAATCAAATCACACCTGTGATCTGTACAAGGTATTGAGTATCAAGTTGCAGATTGTAATCTTGCGGTTGGGAGGTCATTAATCCTGTAGAGGGGAGCAACTACATAGAATTGAATACCAATAGAGCTGTGGGGTGTTAATATTAAGATGAAAAAAGGTCATCTAAAAAAATGGTACAGGGAGCAGGGCAATAGAACTTTACCATGCTGCTTAACAGGGAACACTTAGGAATACTGTTCATTTAGAAATGTGTTTAAGTGTTTGTTTTTTTGATTGCATCAATGTTATATATGTAATGTATTGTATTGTATTGTATTGTATTGTATTGTTTTGTACTGTACTGTACTGCATTGCATTGTATTGTACTGTGCTGTACTGTACTGCATTGTATTGTACTGTACTGCATTGTATTGTACTGTACCATACTGTATTGTATTGTACTGTACTGCATTACATTGCACTGTATTGTATTGTACTGTACTGCATTACATTGCACTGTATTGTATTGTACTGTACTGCACTGTACTGTACTGCATTGCATTGTATTGGACTTTACTGTACTGCAGTGTACTGGACTGGACTGTACTGTACTGTACTGTATTGTATTGTACTGCATTGCATTCTATTGTTTTGTACTGTACTTTACTATACTGTACTGCATTGCATTGTATTGTACTGTACTTTACTGTACTGTAATGTTCTGCACTGTATTGTACTGCACTGCATTGAATTGTATTGTATTGCACTGTACTTTACTGTACTGTAGTGTACTGTATTGTACTGTACTGCATTGCATTGCATTGTACTGTACTGTACTGCGTTGCATTGCACTGTATTTATTGTACTGTACTGCATTGTATTGTATTGTACTTTACTGTAGTGTACTGTACTGCATTGTACTGTACTGCATTGCATTGTACTGTACTGTACTGTATTGTACTGTACTGCATTGCATTATATTGTACTGTATTGTACTGTACTGTACTATACTGTACTGCATTGCATTGTATTGTATTGTAATGTACTTCTACTGTAGTGTACTGTACTGCATTGTATTGTACTGTACTGTATTGTACTGTTCTGTACTGCATTGCATTGCATTGTATTGTATTGTACTGTACTGCATTGCAATGTATTGTACTGTACTTTACTGTACTGTAGTGCACTGTACTGTACTGCATTGTATTGTAGTGTACTGTACTGTACCGTACTGCTCTGCATTGTATCATACTGTACTTTACTGTACTGCACTGTACTGTACCACATTGCATTGTATTGTATTCCACTGCACTTTACTGTACTGTACTGTAGTGTACTGTACTGTACTGCATTGTATTGCATTGTATTGTACTGTGCTTTACTGCACTGAGTGTACTGTACTGTATTGTAATGCATTGCATTGTACTGTACTGTATTGTATTGTACTGTACTGCATTGCATTGCATTGTACTGTACTTTACTGTACTGCATTGTATTGTATTGTGCTGTACTTTACTGTACTGTACTGCATTGCATTGTATTGTACTGTACTTTACTGTACTGTGATATAGTGTACTGCATTGCATTGCATTGTACTGTACTGCACTGCACTGCATTGCATTGTACTGTACTGTGCTGCATTGTATTGTATTGTACTGTACTTTACTGCACTGAGTGTACTGTACTGTATTGTAATGCATTGCATTGTACTGTACTGCACTGTATTGTACTGTACGGCATTGCATTGCATTGTATTGTATTGTACTGTACTTTACTGTACTGCATTGCATTGTATTGTATTGTGCTGTACTTTACTGTACTGTACTGCATTGCATTGTATTGTATTGTACTGTACTTTACTGTACTGTGATGTAGTGTACTGTACTGCATTGCATTGCATTGTACTGTACTGCACTGCACTGCATTGCATTGTATTGTATTGTACTATACTGTAGTGTACTGTACTGCAATGTATTGTACTGTATTTTACTGTACTTTACTGTACTATACTATAATGCATTGCATTGTATTGTACTGTACTTTATTGTACTGTAGTGTACCGTACTGTACTGTACTGCACTGTACTGCATTGCATATTATTGTATGACTTGTATAGTACTGTACTTTACTGTACTGTACTGTGGTGTACTGTACTGAATTGCATTGTATTGTATTGTACTGTACTGCATTATATTGTACTGCACTGTACTGTAGTGTACTGCACTGTACTGCATTGCATTGTGTTGTATTGCACTGTACATGACTGTACTTTACTGTACTGTGCTGCATTGCATTACATTGTACTGTACTGCATTGCATTGCATTGCATTGTATTGTATTGTATTGTACTGCACTTTACTGTACTGCACTGTACTGTGCTGCATTGCATTGTATTGTATTGTATTGTATTGTACAGTACTACATTGCAATATTTTGTATTCTACTTTACTGTACTGCACTGTAGTGCAATGTACTGTACTGCATTGTATTGTATTATATTGTACTGTACTGCATTGCATTGTATCGTACTGTACTTCACTGTGCTGCACTGTACTGTACCACATTGCATTGTATTGTATTCCACTGTACTGTACTGTAGTGTACTGTACTGCATTGTATTGTATTGTACTGTACTTTACTGCACTGTAGTGTACTGTACTGGATTGTACTGCATTGTACTGTACTGTACTGCATTACATTGTATTGTATTGTACTGTACTTTACTGTACTGTACTGCATTGCATTGTATTGTAGTGTGCTGTACTTTTACTGTACTGTACTGTACTGTACTGCATTGCATTGTATTGTATTGTACTGTGCTTTACTGTACTGTGATGTAGTGTACTGTACTGCATTGCATTGCATTGTATTGTATTGTACTGTACTGCATTGTATTGTACTGCACTGTACTGTAGTGTAGTGTATTGTACTGCATTGCATTGTGTTGTATTGCACTGTAAGTTACTATACTTTACTGTACTGTGCTGCATTGCATTGTACTGTACTGCACTGCATTGTATTGTATTGTACTGTACTGTACTGCATTGCATTTTATTGTACTGTACTTTACTGTACTGCATTGCATTGCATTGTACTGTACTTTTCTGTACTGCTCTATACTGTAGCGTAGTGTACTGTACTGCATTGCATTGTATTGTATTGTACTTTACTGTACTGCAATGTACTGTACTGTACTGCATTGCATTATATTGTATTGTACTGTACTGCATTGTATTGTACTGTACTGTACTGTACTGCACTGCATTGCATCATATTGTACTGTACTGTACTGTACTGCACTGCATTGTATTGTACTGTATTTTACTGTACTTTACTGTACTGTGCTATACTGCATTGCATTGTATTATACTGTACTTTACTGTACTGTAATGTACCGCAATGTACTATACTGCATTGCATTGTATTGTATTGAATTGTATTGTACTGTACTGTACTGTGGTGTACTGTACTGCATTGCATTGCATTGTATTGTATTGTACTGTACTGTACTGCATTGTATTGTACTGCACTGTACTGTAGTGTAGTGTATTGTACTGCATTGCATTGTGTTGTATTGCACTGTAAGTTACTATACTTTACTGTACTGTGCTGCATTGCATTGTACTGTACTGCATTGCATTGTATTGTATTGTACTGTACTGCATTGCATTTTATTGTACTGTACTTTACTGTACTGCATTACATTGCATTGTACTGTACTTTTCTGTACTGCTCTGTACTGTAATGTAGTGTACTGTACTGCATTGCATTGTATTGTGTTGTACTTTACTGTACTGCACTGTACTGTACTGTACTGCATTGCATTATATTGTATTGTACTGTACTGCATTGTATTGTACTGTACTGTACTGCACTGTACTGCACTGTACTGTAGTGTATTGTATTGTACTGTATTGTATTGTAATGTGTACAATTTCTTTCTTTCTTTCTTGCAGATCTCAGATCAACCATTTGAGCTCAGAACTCTTTACATAGGTTCCACATTAGTACATTTAGAACAAGTATGTGATTATACAGAGGAGTGAGACAAATAAGGCAATAGAATTAGAATGAGAACATTTAGGTACATTTGGTCTTTAAACAAAGGAATGCAAAAAACACAGCGAAATCTAAAACTGGAATAAGTAAACACAGTCAGATACATACAGGAACAGACTAAATAACTGTGCCCAATAGGGAGCCTGTTAGTTGTCAGCAACACAAGGGGGTTAATGCATAGAAGTGCTGGAGAGGCAGAGTGGGGGGGTTGAGCCCCAAGTGCAGGGTATCCGAGAGAGAGAGAGAGAAATATGTTTGGCAGAAGGGCAGATGGTAGGAGATGCCTTTGCTAGATGCTAGCGCTGATATGGTGTTTGCATGGAAACTGGATACTATTTGGGATCTCATTGTAAATGAGTTTTGCTCAATTGGGTTATTCCTTTTCATTGTTTAAGAATAAAAGTATACTACTACTTCTAAATATCCAGGGACCTCATTCACATCTGAGTGTATTAAATGCCATGGGGCTCCATTCATATCCAAATGTACTAAATATTCAAGGCCCCATTTGCATCCGAATGTACTAAATACTCTGGGTCCACATTCACATACAAATGTACTAAACACTCAGGGGCCCCATTCACATATGAATGTACTAAGTGCTCAAGGACCCCATTCATATCTGAATGTACTAAATGCCATAGGTTGCCATTCACACTGGAATGTACTAAATGCCCAGGGGCCTCATTCATGTCTGTGTGTCCTAAATGCCCAGGGTCCCATTCATGTCTGTGTGTCCTAAATGCCCAGGGGCCCCATTCATGTCTGTGTGTCCCAAATGCCTAGGGTCCCATTCATAGTTGCCATTGGTGGCACTAATTGGTCAGCACATGGGAGATTTGTTTCCCACATGATAGACCTTCCTCCAATCAATCCTATCAGAATAGCAGCCCCAGTACCATCATATTGATGGGGTGGCAAGGCTTGTGTAGTCCTCGACTCCCTCCAACCAATCCAGTCAGAAGGGCCACCTACAGCGCCATCCTACTGGTGAGGGGGCAGAGGCTGTGTGGTCACCCCACCCTCCAACCAAGCCTATCAGAAGGTCAGCCCATGGTGCAATCCTAGTGGCTGGGGGTGGCAGAGGCTGCGTGCCCCTCACAGCATCAGGGGCACCACCAGCTCTACTGTAAGAGGTGCCAAAGAAGCAGGCTAGACCAGGAGATACTCTGCTGGGAACAACATACTGTAGGGCTTATGACTCCTTTGCAGCTGTATAGTGGTGGCACTCAGGTACATGCCCAGCAACATGCACTCTGCTTGGTGCAGTGGCATACTGAAGCATCCACCCTGCTTGGGACAGTGGCATACTGGGTTGTGCACCCTGCTTGGTGCAGTGGCATATTGGGTGTGCACCCTGCTTGGTACAGTGGCATACTGGGGTGCACCCTGCTTAGTACAGTGGCATACTGGGGGTGCACCCTGCTTGGTACAGTGGCATACTGGGGTGTGCACCCTGCTTGGTGTAGTGGCATATTGGGGTGTACAACTTCTCCATTGAAGCCCAACCTGGGACAGATGGCATAATTGCATGGGATCCAGCACTTTCTGGGGCTCACATGTTTGCCTGGCTACTGGATCATGTTCATGCATCTGCTGTGTAATGCAGCCCTACATGCTAGGGCCAATTTGGGTTATGCATCAAGCCCATAATATGGCTCCCAAAATGAGAACAACAAGATCACATTTGCTGACGTAACACCATGGTGACTCTATACTTGTGTGAAAAGCTAAATATTGTAACAGTGGACATTAATATTGGGGGCAGTGTGGTCTCTCTAGTGGTTAGAGCACTGGCTTGGAAACCAGAAGATCACAGATTCAAACACCACCAGAGACAAATACCCACTGTGTGACCTTTGGCAAGTCACATAATCGCTCAGTGCTCCAGTCCATGCAGCTGCGGAAATGGGAAGAAGCAGGACCCCACTGGAAATGAGATGTTGCATCTCCATTGGGTATCCTGGGTAAATGCAATGTAAAAAATATACCAGCATCAGGCCTGGTGAGTATCATTAAGTGAGACTGTGCACACAGCACATAAAAACCATTGTTAGTAGCAAGAGGTTAAGGGATCTGCTCAAGGTCACACAGTGAGTATTTGGTTTGGCACTTGGTGTTTGAACGATTGTGCAGTGAGTGTATTTTTGGTTTGCAGCAAACAAGAACAAGTGGAAGACAATTACCCCAACATTCTGGGTGTTAGCACTTCCTCAAGAGACATGCAAAACATTAGGGTGTTTCTCTCCCACTGCATTAATTCTTTCTTTTTGCTGCAAATAAAATTTGTGGTTATTATTTATTTTATTTTATTTTTTATTTTATTTAAACAGCAGTTTGGAAAACCTTTGAGCCATAGGGTCATTTACAAAGGTACCTTGTCACAGTAAGACAAACCAAAATACACAGTATAGCAGTACAACACATAGGTATAACAGTAAATTAAGACATAGATACAAACAAGCTGGTACAGGTAGGATGGATGCAAACAATACCAGAGTTATGTTGTCCTTAGCAGCTTAGTAATAAGCTTTGTCATAAGTAATGAGTACGGCTTTGACTAGCGGCAGTTACAGCATCGGGTGTTAATAAGGTGGTTACGTAAGGAAGTTTTGAAGCATGATATAGTTGGAGCTTCGGAGATGGAGGGGGGCAGTGTTTACAAGCATGTTTCTGTGCAGTGTGCATACTTATTTTGTTTTCTAGATCAGCATGAGTACTGCAACAGCAGGGTTTTCTCCCCTAGAGTGGCCTTGTCTTGTTTCTAAGTGAGACTGTACTCAACTGTACAGAACCAAAGAGGATCATGGGATCAGACACTCTGGGTGACACACTGAATCAGAAGATGAACAGAACTAAAATGGAGATTTTCCAGTATATAAAAATATAACCATTCCATGAGCATTTTATAAAATTTCCTCTCAGGAGAGGCGCCGTAGCTCCTGGTTAGATTAAGCCAGAAATAATTAATCAGAAACAGCTATGATATTCAACTCTTAAGAATGTTGTCAAAAAAAGTCAGAGTTTAGGCTTTTTTGTTATTGTTGAGCTCTTATTCAAATTCCCTTCACTGGCTTTTTTTTTTTGCATTATTTGTTTATCGCCCCTTGCGTCCAACCGACCTCTCTTTCAAGCCTTCTGCCAAGGACTACCCCCCGAATCTCCATTCCAAACCCTCCCCAATGCCAGCTTCCACCGATCCCAGATCGCAGCCAACCAGGGTAGCCCGATGTAACCCTTCATCGGACGGGTCCCCTCCTTCCAGTGGGAAATTGCCTTCAGGCATTCTTGCTCTCGGCCCTGATGCTGCTGGAATCGGTATTTCCCTGGCTCTTCAGGGGTTCCATGCGGCTATCATCCAGTCGCTCGGACGCCGTTTTCCACTTTTCCGAGTTCCCCTGTCGCGCCGCTTCTTTTAGTGCCCCCAGTCTCCACTGGGGGCTGCTACAGAGCAAGGCATGGCCATAACCCACCCCCAGGGAGGAGAGCAGTCCTTAGGATGCTCAATCCTCTCCAGTCCCCTGCCGACCCCCAGCGACCCGAGTCTGTTCCCGAACCTGGGTCGCTGGCATGGTCTGAGGTAAGGCGCCAGCACCTCAGCCCTCTACGCCACTGGGCTGGTGGCACTGGATTTTTAATTAATGGAAATTTCTTTGCTATCTGATATGTAAAAGGCTTCTGACAAAAAGATATGATTTGCGTTTTTTTGTACAATTTATTTACCCAGGATAGCCCAGTTGAGATGCAATATCAGTTTTCAGGGAGATCTTGCTTCTAACCATTTTTGCAACTGGGTGGATTGGGGCATTAAGGCCCTGTTCAGACTATGGCCCTGTCTACACTTGTGAAAAAGTTGGTAATGATTTTAAAATTATTATCACGCTTACTGTGCTGCCGCATCCACACTAGTCAGAACAGTGTTTTAACACGGCGATGCACCTGTACACACTTCCCGAAATAAATCCACATTTAAAAATGCTTTCCACTTGCTTCCAGCCATGTTGTGTGTGAGTTGGTCCTCTGTCCCACAGTGCACCAGGGGATGGGAGGTCATTTGATGCTAGTTTCCTATTGAGCACGGGGGCATTGCCATGTAAACGGCAGTCAACAACATGGCACCTGCCATGCTTCAGTGTCTCATTATGCTGCTGACAGCTCATTTTCTCAGTAGCAAAGGAAAATAACATATTCAGCAGCAGAGGAGGACAATGATCAGGTGGCTTACAGCTGTTAGAGTTCTAGTAATGTAATGAAAGTTGATTGAAAGCATCACAATGCTACATAATGCTGTTGCATGTTCATATGCAGTGGGCACTGTGGATCATGGTGTGTGGTGTAGGGAGCACAGCACCACATGATGGGACCACATAGTTCATCATACTTGGTCTGATGTGCAGTGGTTAGTGTTACAGTGTGTGGTAAACTTCAGATGAGGCAAATTTACAGGTTTAAAACACACCTTGGTGTGATATTTCTTTTTCAAAAGTTTGAAAAATAATGAAAGAAATCAAAAAAAATTGCAAAGAAAATCACTACATAACATCAGTAGTTTCTCACAAAATACAGTCCTGGATCTTAGAGCTCCTAAGACCCTGCTCATCTGCATTCGACAGGCTTGTCTGTCTCTCTTCTCCTTCTCCTAGGACTGAGCCCCTCTGGGCTGAACTAAAGTGAACTTAGTGAAGAGGTATTTATATATTTTTGGTGGGATCACCTGACTAAGCCCTCTTCTAGTTACAAGTCTGGACATGTTGCTTTATGTCTGAACATGTTGTTTCAAAACCAAGGGGGAAGGGGTTATTTCAGGGGACTTCCTGGTTCAGTTAAAGGTACAGTGTTATATATATATATATATATATATATATATATATATATATATCCACAAATATTGACTTGCTATATCTCTGATCCACAGCGACTAAGCTCTTTTATACATAGAACCTTATATAGTAATAAGTTTATAGTGTGAATCTGTGAAAATACCTTTAGGATTTCTTATAACTGTACTAATCATGCCTCTATTATTATTTTATATGACTTCTGACTCCTTTTTCTTTAAAAAAGGCTTTACTAACTGTATTCATTCCTATTTAAAATAGCCTTCATGTTTTTTGTACATAAAAATGCACATATGCACTTTACACAACTCCTCTCCAGGTGTTTGGCATCATTCCAGGGACTGGATGGATGAAAATGGAAAAAAGAATGAAGAGAGAGAACTAGTAGCAAGTTTAGTAGGGATAGTGAAGAACTACGATAGGTGGCCAACCTAGGGTAGGGGGAAAGAAGAAAAGCAAAGAGAAAAGTGTTAACTGTTGTGCACAGATGTTTTGGTAGCTAGGAAATAAGGAGATAGAAAAGTGGTGCACCAGTCACAGCTGAGGGTGTAGCCTGACTCTGCCACAATTAGCAAACATTCTTATGACCAGAGCCACATTCACATTTTTGTGCACAGAGCCACAGCCATACATTGAGAAAAGGAACACAAGGCTACATCTGGCAGTACCAGTAGATAAAAGGGTGGCAATTACATTATGATTAAGTAGCTTAAACTGTTTTAAGTCTGTAAAACATGGATTGTGTCTGCACTATAAGCAGGTTTAAACCTGGAACCAAAATCCATGTCAAAGCCTTAATGGCTCTGTACGCACTACAGAACTGTTTTTTGTAAACCATTTTTATGTTAGCTTGTGCGCATGCACAAGGAACGTATTGGGAGAGTAGCACACTTGGAGGTGTGCCTCTCCCACCCAATGCACTGCTCCCTTGAGCAGGCGTGGTAGTCCTGCACCAATGGGTGCAGGAGCTCAGTATGACAGCAGTGTTCCTCTGCTTCAAAGGAAAACACCGCTGCCATACTGAGCACCACCCTTCCATCACTGCTCACCTCCCGCTACGTCCACGCCACGCCCCCAAAGCTTTGGTGCCATGCTGGGAGCCCATCCCAGCGTGGCAAATGTTGTTTGCCGATGGGGTGCCCAATCCCCATCGGGCTCCATGGCCCCCAAGCTGTCCTGCTGCCATGTTGGGAGCCCACCCCAGCATGGCAAACCGTTTGTTTACTTTGCCGACGGGGTACCCAATACCCCGTCGGCTCCTCACCCCCCCAGCCATCTTCTGCCATGCTGGGAGCCCACCCCAGCATGGCAAAGGTCCCACGTCGTCTTTTTTTACCTGTAAAACAAAACGGTCCCTGAGTGCATCTCCCAGCCCCTCCCACAACCGCACCCACCCACTGCGCACTCCAGCCTCCCCACACCCCTACACTCCCATACTTACCTCTGACTCGGCGCGATGATCTTCGGTGGACCAGGAACACGTCTGCACTCTTCAAAGCCGACCGCGAACTGAGGAATTGCTGGTAAGCTGTATAATGGCCTACATAGGGGGGTTTCAACTTTATTGCATATCTCAGTCATTTCTTGGAATTTTTGCACCAAATTTTCAACATGGGGTTTTTTTGGGACCCCTTCTCATGATTGATGTCACTGTCATGGCGTTATTCGGGCCCGAAGGGTGATTTCGCAGGCACTGCACAGTCACTGCATGAAATCACCCTTCAGCCTTGAATAACACCATGACTGTGACATCATTCATGAGAAGGGGTCCCAAAAACCCCATGTTGAAAATTTGGTGCAAAAATTCCAAAAAATGACTGTTTTACGAGCGTGCATTGTGCAGTTCCTACGCAGGCTCATAAGTTCGTGAATTTTCAATATTTTCACTCCAGATTTTCAACATTGCCATTTTATCACACCTTCTTATGAGCTGTATAGCTGTCATTTTTCACATCTCACCCAAAATGTGCTTCCACCTATGTAGCAGCACAATGGCTTAGGCCAGTAAAGCGTAAATCACTGTATGGAACATTAAGAAAATCACAGTGACACTGTTCATGAGCAGAGGTCTTGAAATGGCTATATTGAAAATTTGGGTAGAAAATATTCCTAAAAATGACTGTTTTACAAAGGCGTGCGTTCGCAGTTCCTATGTCACGGCTTTCATTAGATTTCGAATTTTCAATATTTGCACTCCAGATTTTCAACATTGTCATTTTACCACACCTCCTCATGAGCAGTACAGCTGTCATTTTTCACATCCTGCTCAAAATGTGTTTCTGCCCATGTAGCGCACAATGGCGCAGTCGGTGTGCGAACTCAATGTATGGCACACATTAAGAAAATCACAGTGACACTGATCATGAGCAGAGGTCTTAAAATGGCTGTGCTGCAATTTGGTGAAAAAATTCCTAAAAATGACTGTTTTATGACTCTGCGTTTTGCAGTTCCTACGCACGCTCATAAGTTTGCAAATTTTCAATATTTTCACTCCAGATTTTCAACATTGCCATTTTACCACACCTCCTTATGAGCCGTACAGCTGTCATTTTTCACATCCTGCCCAAAACATCTTTCCGCCCATGTACTGCACAATGGCGTAGTTGGTGTGCGAAATCAATGTATGGGACACAGTAAGAAAATCACAGTGACACTGTTCATTAGCAGAGGTCTTAAAATGGCTATGTTGAAAATTTGGTGAAAAAATTCCTAAAAATGACTGTTTTACGAGCGTGCGTTGTGCAGTTCCTATGCACGCTCGTAGGTTTGCGAATTTTCAATATTTCCACTCCAGATTTTCAACATTGCCATTTTACCCACACCTTATGAGCAGTACAGCTGTCATTTTTCACATCCTCCCCAAAACGTGTTTCCGCCTATGTAGCACACAATGTGGGGTAACAACAAGGTCATGCTGACAATTTATTGTGCAAATACCAGCAATCGCACAGGGCATTAGGGTAAAGCACCATACATGCCAAACACCACTGCAAATACCTGCAAGCGAACATTCGGCAGTGACAAATGCTTGTTAAAACCAGTTTAAGTTAAACCATTTCAGTGCATCCACACTATTCAGTAATCCTTTTTGATAACAGTTTAGTGTGTCCACACTGCTGGTGTTAATCATGTTCACCCTGTCATTACTTCATGTTAATTCCAGCACTCAGAACTGTGCTTGCCTTTACACACTGTAACTAGGACTGCTTTAGGCCCTGTAGATACAACAGAACTGTTTTTGAAAACCATTTTAACACCAGTTTTGCTAAACTCAGTACATCCACACTATTCAGTAACCGTTTTTGATTGTTTTTAATAGGTAACTGGGTAGGTACATTGGTCCCAGGGACCACTTTCAGATATGACACAGGCCATAAAGATGGCACATATAGTACAAGGAAAGGAGTAGAATTACTTGAGCAATACAAACATACAGTGTTTGAGAGAGCAATACTCAAACAGTTTAGTGTGTCCATACTGCTGCTGGTAAACCTGTTGTCCCTGTAATTACTTCATGTTAATACCAACACACAGAACTGTGGTTGTCTGTACACATTACAACTGTAACTGTTTTAGTTCAACTGTTACAGCTTAAAATGTTTCTACTGGTGTCCAGACATGTGAGTAAAACCATGCTAGCTCTAAAACCTTTTTAAAACCAGCTTTAAGACTAGGTACCTAGCAGAGTTTTAAATGTTTTTGTTAAAATGTTTTAAGGGGCTTGTAGTCTGAATGCAAACAGTGGATATCCTGTGATTTGAATGAGTCAATTATAGCGAGTCAATTTGGGCAACATCAGAACAGCAACTGTGAAATGAGCTACTGTGTTTTAACAGCCCATGTTATGGTCAGCGCCTTAATTTCGGTAGGGAGCTATAGAGGAACTTTGTGATTGAACTATGTAGCTACTTGTTTGTCAGGTTGTTTCTGAGCTGGCCATCTAATATAGAAGATACAGTCACTGCCTGTGGGCCTGGCAGACCCAGGTTCGATACTGGCTCTGAGGAGTGTGTTTTTTTTCTTTTTTGGGAGGGATGTTTAATTCCTGCCATTCTGTCCACCCTCCTGACTTTATTCCCCTTTGTCCCAAGTGGAGGACAATTTGATTGCCCCCTCCAATGTCCTCCCCTCTCCAAATTGTGTTCCCCTTCACAGTATCCCTCCCTCCCAAGTTCTCCCCATGTTCCAGAATTTCATCCCCCCCACGGTGATTGATAATTTTATTGTGGGGAGCCCCCCACAGCAAAAGAAAGTATAGAGATTTGCTCACTTTGCAGCACATTATATTGCCGTTCATTGTAGCATCTGTCGCTACTTTTTGCCTCGTTGTTCTTCACACTGTTTTGCAGTCACCCTTATCAAATAGAACCCAAAGACTCCTAGGGAGACTGAAAACATTTTAAGGCACTTAAACCATTTTAAAGTCCTCAGTGTGTACAGGGCCAATAAGACCTTGGCTTTAACACAGTTTTTGAAATGGTTTTAAAGTAAAAACCATGTCATCCAGCAGGCCGAAGTCACAAGCACGGTTTCATAGTTGATGCAGCACCCCAGCTGCCCAACATTATGGGATTCTTTTAGCTGAAAGAGTGTTTGACAACCCCTCTCTGAGCAAGATCGGAGCTCTTTGTTTGGACTTTGATTGTATGATGCAGTGTTATTTGATTTGGTGCTTGGTGTTTGAACGATTCTATGATGCAGTGTTATTTGGTTTAGTGCTTCATGTTTGAATGATTGTATGATGCAGTGTTATTTGGTATGGTGCTTGCTGTTTGAATGATTGTAAGATGCAGTGTTATTTGGTTTGGTGCCTGGCGTTTGAACGATTGTATGATGCAGTGTTATTTGGTTTAGTGCATGGTGTTTGAACAATTGTATGATGCAGTGTTATTTGGTTTGGTGCTTGAACGATTGCATGATGCAGTGTTACTTGGTTTAGTGCTTGGTGTTTGAACGATTGTATGATGCAGTGTTATTTGGTTAAGTGCTTGGTGTTTGAATGATTGTATGATGCAGTGTTATATGGTTTAGTGTTTGGTGTTTTGAACGATTACATGATGTAGTGTTATTTGGATTGGTGCTTGGTGTTTGAATGATTGTATGATGCAGTGTTATTTGGTTCAGTGCTTGGTGTATGAACGATTGTATGATGCAGTGTTATTTGGTTTGGTGCTTGGTGTTTGAACGATTGTATGATGCAGCGCTATATGGTTTGGTGCTTGGTGTTTGAACAATTGTATGATGCAGTGTTATTTGGTTTGGTGCTTGGTGTTTGAATGATTGTATGATGCAGTGTTATTTGGTTTAGTGCTTGGTGTTTGAATGATTGTATGATGCAGTGTTATTTGGTTTAGTTCTTGGTGTTTGAACTATTGTATGATGCAGTGTTGCTTGGTTTGGTGCTTGGTGTTTGAATGATTCTATGCTGCAGTATTATTTGGTTTTGTGCTTGGTGATTGAACAATTGTATGATGCAGTGTTATTTGGTTTGGTGTTTGAACAGTTGTATGATGAAGTGTTATTTGGTTTGGTGATTGGTGTTTCATTATTATTATTATTTTATTATTATTTAGCTTTTGTTAACCAGGTAAGTACACTAGACAAGCAATTTGCCTATTTTCAGGTACGACCTGGAGAGTACAGAATTACATACTTGTACACTTACACACTTGGGACAACATGGTACATAATTAAGAACAGGTCACACATCATGAGACTACAAGGTAAGATTACACATCACATAATTAGGAACAGGTTACACATCATGAGACTACAAGGTAAGATTACACATCCCATGATTAGGAACAGGTTACACGTCAAGAGACTACAGGTAAGATTACACATCTTGTATCAAGTTTGGGGCAGTACAGAAATACTACATTTTAAGGGCCGGCAGTATTGTATGGGTGCAAGTGCTAAACATATGTCATGGGGTATTTGACATCCGCAGGCCGATGCAATTTTAAGATGGCTCCATAGGGAAGAGCGCAGACTGCCCTGCAAGGGGGCAGCACGGACCTGGGTTGGGAAGGTATTCCAAAGTTTAGGGGCACATGCTGCAAAGTCCCTTTCACCCATCTTGGTCCTAGTCACAGGTACCTTAAGAGTGGCAGACCCCTGAGACCTAAGGTGATATGACGAGGTGGCAGTTTTGGGCCAGCAAGCTTGACACCCCCGGAGGGGTACCTGTGTTGAGGACCTTACCAGTGAAGCAACAAGGACAAAGTTAATGTACCTTGTAGGCGAGAGCCAGTGTACCTTGTTGTAGAGCTCACAGTGATGAGTGAGCCGGGGGGGCCAATAGGGCGAAGCGACAGATATTGTTATAAGTTTGAATGATTGTGAAATGCATTGTTATTTGGTTTGGTGCTTGGTGTTTCAATGATTGTATGATGCAGTGTTATTTGGTTTAGTGCATGGTGTTTGAACGATTGTATGATGCAGTGTTATTTGGTTTGGTGCTTGGTGTTTGAATGATTGTATGATGCAGTGTTATTTGGTATAGTGCTTGGTGTTTGAAGGATTGTATGATGCAGTGTCATTTGGTTTGGTGTTCGGTGTTTGAAAGATTGTATGATGCAGTGTTATTTCACTTGGTGCTTGGTGTTTGAACAATTGTATGGTGCAGTGTTATTTGGTTTAGTGCTTCATGTTTGAACGATTGTATGATGCAGTGTTATTTGGTTTGGTGTTTGAACGATTGTATGATGCAGTGTTATTTGGTATTGTGCTTGGTGTTTGAACAATTGTATGATGCGGTGTTATTTGGTTTGGTGTTTGGTGTTTGAACTCTTGTATGATGCAGTGTTATTTGGTTTGATGCTTGGTGTTTGAATGATTGTGCAATGCATTGTTATTTGGTTTGGTGCTTGGTGTTTGAACAATTGTATGATGCAGTGTTATTTGGTTTAGTGCTTCATGTTTGAATGATTGTATGATGCAGTGTTATTTGGTATGGTGCTTGCTGTTTGAATGATTGTAAGATGCAGTGTTATTTGGTTTGGTGCCTGGTGTTTGAAAGATTGTATGATGCAGTGTTACTTGGTTTAGTGCATGGTGTTTGAACGATTGTATGATGCAGTGTTATTTGGTTTGGTGCTTGAACGATTGCATGATGCAGTGTTATTTGGTTTAGTGCTTGGTGTTTGAACGACTGAATGATGCAGTGTTATTTGGTTAAGTGCTTGGTGTTTGAATGATTGTATGATGCAGTGTTATTTGGTTTAGTGTTTGATGTTTTGAACAATTGCATGATGTAGTGTTATTTGGATTGGTGCTTGGTGTTTTAATGATTGTATGATGCAGTGTTATTTGGTTCAGTGCTTGGTCTATGAACAATTGTATGATGCAGTGTTATTTGGTTTGGTGCTTGGTGTTTGAACGATTGTATGATGCAGCGCTATATGGTTTGGTGCTTGGTGTTTGAACAATTGTATGATGCAGTGTTATTTGGTTTCGTAATTGGTGTTTGAATGATTGTGCAATGCAGTGTTATTTGGTTTGGTGCTTGGTGTTTGAACAATTGTATGATGCAGTGTTATTTGGTTTGGTGCTTGGTGTTTGAACTATTGTATGATGCAGTGTTATTTGGTTTAGTGCTTGGTGTTTTGAATGATTGACTGATGCAGTAATATTTGGTTTGGTGCTTGGTGTTTGAATAATTGTGCAATGCAGTGTTATTAGGTTTGGTGCTTGGTATTTGAATGATTGTATGATGCAGTGTTATTTGGTTTAGTTCTTGGTGTTTGAACGATTGTATGATGCAGTGTTGTTTGGTTTGGTGCTTGGTGTTTGAATGATTCTATGCTGCAGTATTATTTGGTTTTGTGCTTGGTGATTGAATAATTGTATGATGCAGTGTTATTTGATTTGGTGTTTGAACAGTTGTATGATGAAGTGTTATTTGGTTTGGTGCTTGGTGTTTAATTATTATTATTATTTTATTATTATTTAGCTTTTGTTAACCAGGTAAGTACACTAGACAAGCAATTTGCCTATTTTCAGGTACGACCTGGGAGAGAACAGGAAATTACATACTTGCACACTTACACACTTGGGACAACATGGTACATAATTAAGAACAGGTCACACATCATGAGACTACAAGGTAGATTACACATCACATAATTAGGAACAGGTTACACATCATGAGACTACAAGGTAAGATTACACATCCCATGATTAGGAACAGGTTACACGTCAAGAGACTACAGGTAAGATTACACATCTTGCATCAAGTTTGGGGCAGTACAGAAATACTACATTTTAAGGGCCGGCAGTTTTGTATGGGTGCAAGTGCTAAAAATATGTCATGGGGGTTTTTGACATCCGCAGGTTGATGCACTTTTAAGATGGCTCCATAGGGAAGAGCGCAGGCTGCCCTGCAAGGGGGCAGCATGGACCTGGGTTGGGAAGGTATTCCAAAGTTTAGGGGCACATGCTGCAAAGTACCTTTCACCCATCTTGGTCCTGGTCACAGGTACCTTAACTGTGGCAGACCCCTGAGACTTAAGGTGATATGACGAGGCGGCAGTTTTGGGCCAGCAAGCTTGCCACCCCTGGAGGGGTACCTGTGTCGAGGACCTTACCAGTGAAGCAACCAAGGACAAAGTTAATGTACTTTGTAGGCGAGAGCCAGTGTACCTTGTTGTAGAGCTCACAGTGATGAGTGAGCCGGGGGGGCCAATAGGGCGAAGCGACAGATATTGTTATGTGTTTGAATGATTGTGCAATGCACTGTTATTTGGTTTGGTGCTTGGTGTTTCAAAGATTGTTATGATGCAGTGTTATTTGGTTTAGTGCATGGTGTTTGAACGATTGTATGATGCAGTGTTATTTGGTTTGGTGCTTGGTGTTTGAATAATTGTGAAATGCAGTGTTATTTGGTTTGGTGCTTGGTGTTTGAACGTTTGAATGATGCAGTGTTATTTCGCTTGTTGCTTGGTGTTTGAACGATTGCATGATGCAGTGTTATTTGGTTTAGTGCTTCATGTTTGAACGATTGTATGATGCAGTGTTATTTGGTTTAGTGTTCATGTTTGAACGATTGTATGATGCAGTGTTATTTGGTTTGGTGTTTGAACGATTGTATGATGCAGTGTTATTTGGTTTTGTGCTTGGTGTTTGAACGATTGTATGATGCAGTAATATTTGGTTTGGTGCTTGGTGTTTGAATAATTGTGAAATGCAGTGTTATTTGGTTTGGTGCTTGGTGTTTGAATGATTGTATGATGCAGTGTTATTTGGTTTAGTTCTTGGTGTTTGAACGATTGTATGATGCAGTGTTGCTTGGTTTGGTGCTTGGTGTTTGAATGATTCTATGCTGCAGTATTATTTGGTTTTGTGCTTGGTGATTGAACAATTGTATGATGCAGTGTTATTTGGTTTGGTGTTTGAACAGTTGTATGATGAAGTGTTATTTGGTTTGGTGTTTGGTGTTTATTATTATTATTATTTTATTATTATTTAGCTTTTGTTAACCAGGTAAGTACACTAGACAAGCAATTTGCCTATTTTCAGGTACGACCTGGGAGAGTACAGGAAATTACATACTTGTACACTTACACACTTGGGACAACATGGTACATAATTAAGAACAGGTCACACATCATGAGACTACAAGGTAAGATTACACATCACATAATTAGGAACAGGTTACACATCATGAGACTACAAGGTAAGATTACACATCCCATGATTAGGAACAGGTTACACGTCAAGAGACTACAGGTAAGATTACACATCTTGCATCAAGTTTGGGGCAGTACAGAAATACCACATTTTAAGGGTCGGCAGTATTGTATTGGTGCAAGTGCTAAACATATGTCATGGGGGTTTTTGACATCTGCAGGCCGATGCAATTTTAAGATGTCTCCATAGGGAAGAGCGCAGACTGCCCTGCAAGGAGGCAGCACGGACCTGGGTTGGGAAGGTATTCCAAGTTTAGGGGCACATGCTGTGAAGTCCCTTTCACCCATCTTGGTCCTAGTCACAGGTACCTTAAGAGTGGCAGACCCTTGAGACCTAAGGTGATATGACAAGGTGGCAGTTTTGGGCCAGCAAGCTTCCACCCCGAGGGGTACCTGTGTTGAGGACCTTACCAGTGAAGCAACCAAGGACAAAGTTAATGTACTTTGTAGGCGAGAGCCAGTGTACCTTGTTGTAGAGCTCACAGTGATGAGTGAGCCGGGGGGGCCAATAGGGCGAAGCGACAGATATTGTTATAAGTTTGAATGATTGTGCAATGCATTGTTATTTGGTTTGGTGCTTGGTGTTTCAATGATTGTATAATGCAGTGTTATTTGGTTTAGTGCATGGTGTTTGAACGATTGTATGATGCAGTGTTATTTGGTTTGGTGCTTGGTGTTTGAATGTTTGTGTGATGCAGTGTTAATTGGTTTAGTGCTTGGTGTTTGAAGGATTGTATGATGCAGTGTCATTTGGTTTGTGTTTGGTGTTTGAACGATTGTATGATGTAGTGTTATTTCACTTGGTGCTTGGTGTTTGAACGATTGTATGGTGCTGTGTTATTTGGTTTAGTGCTTCATGTTTGAACGATTGTATGATGCAGTGTTATTTGGTTTAGTGCTTGGTGTTTGAACGACTGAATGATGCAGAGTTATTTGGTTAAGTGCTTGGTGTTTGAATGATTGTATAGTGCCGTGTTTTTTGGTATAGTGCTTGGTGTTTGAAGGATTGTATGATGCAGTGTCATTTGGTTTGGTGTTTGGTATTTGAACGATTTTATGATGCAGTGTTATTTCACTTGGTGCTTGGTGTTTGAACGATTGTATGGTGCAGTGTCATTTGGTTTAGTGCTTCATGTTTGAACGATTGTATGATGCAGTGTTATTTGGTTTGGTGTTTGAGCGATTGTATGATGCAGTGTTATTTGGTATTGTGCTTGGTGTTTGAACAATTGTATGATGCGGTGTAATTTGGTTTGGTGTTCGGTGTTTGAACGATTGTATGATGCAGTGTTATTTGGTTTAGTGCATCGTGTTTGAATGATTGCATGATGCAGTGTTATTTGGTATGGTTCTTGCTGTTTGGATGATTGTAAGATGCAGTGTTATTTGGTATAGCGCATGGTGTTTGAACGATTGTATGATGCGGTGTTATTTGGTTTAGTGCTTGGTGTTTGAACAACTGAATGATGTAGTGTTATTTGGATTGGTGCTTGGTGTTTTAATGATTGTATGATGCAGTGTTATTTGGTTCAGTGCTTGGTGTATGAACAATTGTATGATGCAGTGTTATTTGGTTTGGTGCTTGGTGTTTGAACGATTGTAAGATGCAGCGCTATATGGTTTGGTGCTTGGTGTTTGAACAATTGCATGATGCAGTGTTTTTTGGTTTCGTAATTGGTGTTTGAATGATTGTGCAATGCAGTGTTATTTGGTTTGGTGCTTGGTGTTTGAACAATTGTATGATGCGGTGTTATTTGGTTTGGTGCTTGGTGTTTGAACGATTGTATGATGCAGTGTTATTTGGTTTAGTGCTTGGTGTTTTGAATGATTGACTGATGCAGTAATATTTGGTTTGGTGCTTGGTGTTTGAATAATTGTGCAATGCAGTGTTATTTGGTTTGGTGCTTGGTGTTTGAATGATTTTACGATGCAGTGTTATTTGGTTTAGTTCTTGGTGTTTGAACGATTGTATGATGCAGTGTTGTTTGGTTTGGTGCTTGGTGTTTAATGATTCTATGCTGCAGTATTATTTGGTTTTGTGCTTGGTGATTGAACAATTGTATGATGCAGTGTTATTTGGTTTGGTGTTTGAACAGTTGTATGATGAAGTGTTATTTGGTTTGGTGCTTGAGTTTTATTATTATTATTTTATTATTATTTAGCTTTTGTTAACCAGGTAAGTACACTAGACAAGCAATTTGCCTATTTTCAGGTATGACCTGGGAGAGAACAGGAAATTACATACTTGCACACTTACACACTTGGGACAACATGGTACATGATTAAGAACAGGTCACACATCATGAGACTACAAGGTAAGATTACACATCACATAATTAGGAACAGGTTACACATCATGAGACTACAAGGTAAGATTACACATCCCATGATTAGGAACAGGTTACACGTCAAGAGACTACAGGTAAGATTACATCTTGCATCAAGTTTGGGGCAGTACAGAAATACTACATTTTAAGGGCCAGCAGTTTTGTATGGGTGCAAGTGCTAAACATATGTCATGGGGTTTTGACATCCATGAGCCAATGCACTTTTAAGATGGCTCCATAGGGAAGAAGCAGGCTGCCTGCAAGGGCACATGGACCTGGGTTGGGAAGGTATTCCAGGTTTGGGGGCACATGCTGCAAAGTCCCTTTCACCATCTTGGTCCAGGTCACAGGTACCTTAACTGTGGCAGACCCCTGAGACCTAAGGTGATATGATGAGGCGGCAGTTTTGGGCCAGCAAACTTGCCACCCCTGGAGGGGTACCTGTGTTGAGAACCTTACCAGTGAAGCAACCAAGGACAAAGTTAATGTACTTTGTAGGCGAGAGCCAGTGTACCTTATTGTAGAGCTCACAATGATGAGTGAGCCGGGCAGGGCCAATACGGCGACGCGACATATATTGTTATATGTTTGAATGATTGTGCAATGCATTGTTATTTGGTTTAGTGCTTGGTGTTTCTAAGATTGTTATGATGCAGTGTTATTTGGTTTAGTGCATGGTGTTTGAACGATTGTATGATGCAGTGTTATTTGGTATAGTGCTTGGTGTTTGAAAAATTGTATGATGCAGTGTCATTTTTTTGGTGTTTGGTGTTTGAACGATTGTATGATGCAGTGTGTATTTTGCTTGGTGCTTGGTGTTTGAACGATTCCATGATGCAGTGTTATTTGGTTTAGTGCTTCATGTTTGAATGATTGTATGATGCAGTGTTATTTGGTTTGGTGTTTGAACGATTGTATGATGCAGTGTTATTTGGTTTTGTGCTTGGTGTTTGAGACGATTTTATGATGCGGTGTTATTTGGATTGGTGTTCGGTGTTTGAACTGATTATATGATGCAGTAATATTTGGTTTGGTGCTTGGTGTTTGAATAATTGTGCAATGCAGTGTTATTTGGTTTGGTGCTTGGTGTTTGAATGATTGTATGATGCAATGTTATTTGGTTTAGTTCTTGGTGTTTGACAGATTGTATGATGCAGTGTTGCTTGGTTTGGTGCTTGGTGTTTGAATGATTCTATGCTGCAGTATTATTTGGTTTTGTGCTTGGTGATTGAACAATTGTATGATGCAGTGTTATTTGGTTTGGTGTTTGAACAGTTGTATGATGAAGTGTTATTTGGTTTGGTGCTTGGTGTTATTATTATTATTATTTTATTATTATTTAGCTTTTGTTAACCAGGTAAGTACACTAGACAAGCAATTTGCCTATTTTCAGGTACGACCTGGGAGAGAACAGAAATTACATACTTGCACACTCACACACTTGGGACAACATGGTACATGATTAAGAACAGGTCACACATCATGAGACTACAAGGTAAGATTACACATCACATAATTAGGAACAGGTTACACATCATGAGACTACAAGGTAAGATTACACATCCCATGATTAGGAACAGGTTACGTCAAGAGACTACAGGTAAGATTACACATCTTGCATCAAGTTTGGGGCAGTACAAATACTACATTTTAAGGGCCGAGCAGTTTTGTATGGGTGCAAGTGCTAAACATATGTCATGGGGTTTTGACATCCATGAGTTGATGCACTTTAAGATGGCTCCATAGGGAAGAGCTGCAGCTGCCCTGCAAGGGCAGCATGGACCTGGGTTGGGAAGGTATTCCAAGGTTTAGGGGCACATGCTGAAGTCCCTTTCACCCCATCTTGGTACTGGTCACAGGTACCTTAACTGTGGCAGACCCCTGAGACCTAAGGTGATATGACGAGGCAGCAGTTTTGGGCCAGCAAGTTTGCCACCCCTGGAGCGGTACCTGTGTTGAGGACCTTACCAGTGAAGCAACCAAGGACAAAGTTAATGTACTTTGTAGGTGAAGCCAGTGTACCTTGTTGTAGAGCTCACAGTGATGAGTGAGCCGGGGGCCAATAGGGCGAAGCGACAGATATTGTTATGTGTTTGAATGATTGTGCAATGCATTGTTATTTGGTTTGGTGCTTGGTGTTTCAAAGATTGTTATGATGCAGTGTTATTTGGTTTAGTGCATGGTGTTTGAACGATTGTATGATGCAGTGTTATTTGGTTTGGTGCTTGGTGTTTGAATGATTGTATGATGCAGTGTTATTTGGTATAGTGCTTGGTGTTTGAACAATTGTATGATGCAGTGTCATTTGGTTTGGTGTTTGGTGTTTGAACGATTGTATGATGCAGTGTTATTTGCTTTGGTGCTTGGTGTTTGAACGATTGTATGATGCAGTGTTATTGGTTTAGTGCTTGGTGTTTGAACGATTGTATGATGCAGTGTTATTTGGTTTGGTGTCTGTGTTTGAATGATTGTATGATGCAGTAATATTTGGTTTGGTGCTTGGTGTTTGAATAATTGTGAAATGCAGTGTTATTTGGTTTGGTGCTTGGTGTTTGAATGATTGTATGATGCAGTGTTATTTGGTTTAGTTCTTGGTGTTTGAATCGATTCTATGCTGCAGTATTATTTGGTTTTGTGCTTGGTGATTGAACAATTGTATGATGCAGTGTTATTTGGTTTGGTGTTTGAACAGTTGTATGATGAAGTGTTATTTGGTTTGGTGCTTGGAGTTTATTATTATTATTATTTTATTATTATTTAGCTTTTGTTAACCAGGTAAGTACACTAGACAAACAATTTGCCTATTTTCAGGTACGACCTGGGAGAGTACAGGAAATTACATACTTGTACCTTACACACTTGGGACAACATGGTACATAATTAAGAACAGGTCACATCATGAGACTACAAGGTAAGATTACACATCACATAATTAGGAACAGGTTACACATCATGAGACTACAAGGTAAGATTACACATCCCATGATTAGGAACAGGTTACACGTCAAGAGACTACAGGTAAGATTACACATCTTGCATCAAGTTTGGGGCAGTAGAGAAATACTACATTTTAAGGGTCGGCAGTATTGTATTGGTGCAAGTGCTAAACATATGTCATGGGGGTTTTTGACATCTGCAGGCCGATGCAATTTTAAGATGGCTCCATAGGGAAGAGCGCAGACTGCCCTGCAAGGGGGCAGCACGGACCTGGGTTGGGAAGGTATTCCAAAGTTTAGGGGCACATGCTGCGAAGTCCCTTTCACCCATCTTGGTCCTAGTCACAGGTACCTTAGAGTGGCAGACCCTTGAGACCTAAGGTGATATGGCGAGGTGGCAGTTTGGGCCAGCAAACACTGCCACCAGATACCTGTGTTGAGGACCTTACCAGTGAAGCAACCAAGGACAAAGTTAATGTACTTTGTAGAGCCAGCCAGTGTACCTTGTTGTAGAGCTCACAGTGATGAGTGAGTCAGGTGTCAATAGGGTGAAGCGGACAGATATTGTTATATGTTTGAATGATTGTGCAATGCATTGTTATTTGGTTTGGTGCTTGGTGTTTCAATGATTGTATAATGCAGTGTTATTTGGTTTAGTGCTTGGTGTTTGAATGATTGTATGATGCAGTGTTATTTGGTTTGGTGCTTGGTGTTTGAATGTTTGTATGATGCAGTTTTAATTGGTATAGTGCTTGGTGTTTGAAGGATTGTATGATGCAGTGTCATTTGGTTTGTGTTTGGTGTTTGAACGATTGTATGATGCAGTGTTATTTCACTTGGTGCTTGGTGTTTGAACGATTGTATGGTGCAGTGTTATTTGGTTTAGTGCTTCATGTTTGAACGATTGTATGATGCAATGTTATTTGGTTTGGTGTTTGAGCGATTGTATGATGCAGTGTTATTTGGTATTGTGCTTGGTGTTTGAACAATTGTATGATGCGGTGTTATTTGTTTTGGTGTTCGGTGTTTGAACGATTGTATGATGCAGTGTTATTTAGTTTGGTGCTTGAACGATTGCATGATGCAGTGTTATTTGGTTTAGTGCTTGGTGTTTGAACGACTGAATGATGCAGTGTTATTTGGTTAAGTGCTTGGTGTTTGAATGATTGTATGATGCCGTGTTTTTTGGTATAGTGCTTGGTGTTTGAAGGATTGTATGATGCAGTGTCATTTGGTTTGGTGTTTGGTGTTTGAACAATTTTATGATGCAGTGTTATTTCACTTGGTGCTTGGTGTTTGAACGATTGTATGGTGCAGTGTTATTTGGTTTAGTGCTTCATGTTTGAACGATTGTATGATGCAGTGTTATTTGGTTTGGTGTTTGAGCGATTGTATGATGCAGTGTTATTTGGTATTGTGCTTGGTGTTTGAACAATTGTATGATGCGGTGTTATTTGGTTTGGTGTTCGGTGTTTGAACGATTGTATGATGCAGTGTTATTTGGTTTAGTGCTTCATGTTTGAATGATTGCATGATGCAGTGTTATTTGGTATGGTGCTTGCTGTTTGGATGATTGTAAGATGCAGTGTTATTTGGTTTAGTGCATGGTGTTTGAACGATTGTATGATGCAGTGTTATTTGGTTTGGTGCTTGAACGATTGCATGATGCAGTGTTATTTGGTTTAGTGCTTGGTGTTTGAACGACTGAATGATGTAGTGTTATTTGGATTGGTGCTTGGTGTTTTAATGATTGTATGATGCAGTGTTATTTGGTTCAGTGCTTGGTGTATGAACAATTGTATGATGCAGTGTTATTTGGTTTGGTGCTTGGTGTTTGAACGATTGTATGATGCAGCGCTATATGGTTTGGTGCTTGGTGTTTGAACAATTGCATGATGCAGTGTTATTTGGTTTCGTAATTGGTGTTTGAATGATTGTGCAATGCAATGTTATTTGGTTTGGTGCTTGGTGTTTGAACAATTGTATGATGCGGTGTTATTTGGTTTGGTGCTTGGTGTTTGAACGATTGTATGATGCAGTGTTATTTGGTTTAGTGCTTGGTGTTTTGAATGATTTTATGATGCAGTGTAATTTGGTTTAGTTCTTGGTGTTTGAACGATTGTATGATGCAGTGTTGTTTGGTTTGGTGCTTGGTGTTTTAATGATTCTATGCTGCAGTATTATTTGGTTTTGTGCTTGGTGATTGAACAATTGTATGATGCAGTGTTATTTGGTTTGGTGTTTGAACAGTTGTATGATGAAGTGTTATTTGGTTTGGTGCTTGGGTTTTATTATTATTATTATTTTATTATTATTTAGCTTTTGTTAACCAGGTAAGTACACTAAACAAGCAATTTGCCTATTTTCAGGTACGACCTGGGAGAAGAACAGAAATTACATACTTGCACACTTACACACTTGGGACAACATGGTACATGATTAAGAACAGGTCACACATCATGACGACTACAAGGTAAGATTACACATCACATAATTAGGAACAGGTTACACATCATGAGACTACAAGGTAGATTACACATCCCATGATTAGGAACAGGTTACGTCAAGAGACTACAGGTAAAATTACACATCTTGCATCAAGTTTGGGGCAGTACAGAAATACTACATTTTAAGGGCCGGCAGTTTTGTATGGGTGCAAGTGCTAAACACATGTCATGGGGGGTTTTGACATCCGCAGGCCGATGCACTTTTAAGATGGCTCCATAGGGAAGAGCACAGGCTGCCCTGCAAGGGGGCAGCATGGACCTGGGTTGGGAAGGTATTCCAAGGTTTAGGGGCACATGCTGCAAAGTCCCTTTCACCCATCTTGGTCCAGGTCACAGGTACCTTAACTGTGGCAGACCCCTGAGACCTAAGGTGATATGACGAGGCGGCAGTTTTGGGCCAGCAAGCTTGCCACCCTGGAGGGTACCTGTGTTGAGGACCTTACCAGTGAAGCAACCAAGGACAAAGTTAATGTACTTTGTAGGCGAGAGCCAGTGTACCTTGTTGTGAGCTCACAGTGATGAGTGAGCCGGGGGCCAATAGGGCGACGAGATATTGTTATATGTTTGAATGATTGTGCAATGCATTGTTATTTGGTTTGGTGCTTGGTGTTTCAAAGATTGTTATGATGCAGTGTTATTTGGTTTAGTGCCTGGTGTTTGAACGATTGTATGATGCAGCGTTATTTGGTTTGGTGCTTAGTGTTTGAATGATTGTATGATGCAGTGTTATTTGGTATAGTGCTTGGTGTTTGAGCAATTGTATGATGCAGTGTCATTTGGTTTGGTGTTTGGTGTTTGAACGATTGTATGATGCAGTGTTATTTGGTTTGGTGTTTGAACGATTGTATGATGCAGTGTTATTTGGTTTTGTGCTTGGTGTTTGAACGATTGTATGATGCGATGTTATTTGCTTTGGTGTTCGGTGTTTGAACGATTGTATGATGCAGTAATATTTGGTTTGGTGCTTGGTGTTTGAATAATTGTGCAATGCAGTGTTATTTGGTTTGGTGCTTGGTGTTTGAATGATTGTATGATGAAATGTTATTTGGTTGTGTTCTTGGTGTTTGAACGGTTGTATGATGCAGTGTTGCTTGGTTTGGTGCTTGGTGTTTGAATGATTCTATGCTGCAGTATTATTTGGTTTTGTGCTTGGTGATTGAACAATTGTATGATGCAGTGTTATTTGGTTTGGTGTTTGAACAGTTGTATTATGAAGTGTTATTTGGTTTGGTGCTTGGTGTTTCATTATTATTATTATTTTATTATTATTTAGCTTTTGTTAACCAGGTAAGTACACTAGACAAGCAATTTGCCTATTTTCAGGTACGACCTGAGAGAGTACAGGAAATTACATACTTGTACACTTACACACTTGGGACAACATGGTACATAATTAAGAACAGGTCACACATCATGAGACTACAAGGTAAGATTACACATCACATAATTAGGAACAGGTTACACATCATGAGACTACAAGGTAAGATTACACATCCCATGATTAGGAACAGGTTACACGTCAAGAGACTACAGGTAAGATTACACATCTTGCATCAAGTTTGGGGCAGTACAGAAATACTACATTTTAAGGGCCGGCAGTATTGTATGGGTGCAAGTGCTAAACATATGTCATGGGGGTTTTTGACATCCGCAGGCTGATGCAATTTTAAGATGGCTCCATAGGGAAGAGCGCAGGCTGCCCTGCAAGGGGGCAGCATGGACCTGGGTTGGGAAGGTATTCCAAAGTTTAGGGCACATGCTGCAAAGTCCTTCACCCATCTTGGTCCGGTCACAGGTACCTTAAGGTGGCAGACCCCTGAGACCTAAGGTGATATGATGAGGGGCAGTTTGGGCCAGCAAGCTTGCCACCGGGTACCTGTGTTGAGGACCTTACCAGTGAAGCAACCAAGGACAAAGTTAATGTACTTTGTAGGCGAGCCAGTGTACCTTGTTGTAGAGCTCACAGTGATGAGTGAGCCGTGGGGGCCAATAGGGCGAAGCGACAGATATTGTTATATGTTTGAATGATTGTGCAATGCATTGTTATTTGGTTTGGAGCTCGGTGTTTCAAAGATTGTTATGATGCAGTGTTTTTTGGTTTAGTGCATGGTGTTTGAACGATTGTATGATGCAGTGTTATTTGGTTTGCTGCTTGGTGTTTGAATGATTGTATGATGCAGTGTTATTTGGTATAGTGCTTGGTGTTTGAACAATTGTATGATGCAGTGTCATTTGGTTTGGTGTTTGGTGTTTGAACGATTGTATGATGCAGTGTTATTTCGCTTGGTGCTTGGTGTTTGAGCGATTGCATGATGCAGTGTTATTTAGTTTAGTGCTTCATGTTTGAACGATTGTATGGTGCAGTGTTATTTGGTTTGGTGTTTGAACGATTGTATGATGCAGTGTTATTTGGTTTTGTGCTTGGTGTTTGAACGATTGTATGATGCGGTGTTATTTGGTTTGGTGTTCGGTGTTTGAACGATTGTATGATGCAGTAATATTTGGTTTGGTGCTTGGTGTTTGAATAATTGTGCAATGCAGTGTTATTTGGTTTGGTGCTTGGTGTTTGAATGATTGTATGATGCAGTGTTATTTGGTTTAGTTCTTGGTGTTTGAACGATTGTATGATGCAGTGTTGCTTGGTTTGGTGCTTGGTGTTTGAATGATTCTATGCTGCAGTATTATTTGGTTTTGTGCTTGGTGATTGAACAATTGTATGATGCAGTGTTATTTGGTTTGGTGTTTGAACAGTTGTATGATGAAGTGTTATTTGGTTTGGTGTGGTGTTTATTATTATTATTATTTTATTATTATTTAGCTTTTGTTAACCAGGTAAGTACACTAGACAAGCAATTTGCTATTTTCAAGTACGACCTGAGAGAGTACGGAAATTACATACTTGTACACTTACACACATGGACAACATGGTACATAATTAAGAACAGGTCACACATCATGAGACTACAAGGTAAGATTACACATCACATAATTAGGAACAGGTTACACATCATGAGACTACAAGGTAAGATTACACATCCCATGATTAGGAACAGGTTACACGTCAAGAGACTACAGGTAAGATTACACATCTTGCATCAAGTTTGGGCATACAGAAATACTACATTTTAAGGGCGGCAGTATTGTATGGGTGCAAGTGCTAAACATATGTCATGGGGTTTTGACATGCAGGCGATGCAATTTTAAGATGGCTCCATAGGAAGCGCGAGACTGCCCTGCAAAACAACACGGACCTGGGTTGGGAAGGTATTCCAAAGTTTAGGGGCACATGCTGCAAGTCCCTTTCACCCATCTTGGTCCTAGTCACAGGTACCTTAAGGTGGCAGACCCCTGAGACCTAAGGTGATATGTGAGGTGGCAGTTTGGGCCAGCAAGCTTGCCACCCTGGAGGGTACCTGTGTTGAGGACCTTACCAGTGAAGCAACCAAGGACAAAGTTAATGTACTTTGTAGAGCAAGATGTACCTTGTTGTAGAGCTCACAGTGATGAGTGAGCGGGGGGGCCAATAGGTGGAAGCGACAGATATTGTTATAAGTTTGAATGATTGTGCAATGCATTGTTATTTGGTTTGGTGCTTGGTGTTTCAATGATTGTATGATGCAGTGTTATTTGGTTTAGTGCATGGTGTTTGAACGATTGTATGATGCAGTGTTATTTGGTTTGGTGCTTGGTGTTTGAATGATTGTATGATGCAGTGTTATTTGGTTTAGTGCTTGGTGTTTGAAGGATTGTATGATGCAGTGTCATTTGGTTTGGTGTTTGGTGTTTGAAAGATTGTATGATGCAGTGTTATTTCACTTGGTGCATGGTGTTTGAACGATTGTATGGTGCAGTGTTATTTGGTTTAGTGCTTCATGTTTGAACGATTGTATGATGCAGTGTTATTTGGTTTGGTGTTTGAGCGATTGTATGATGCAGTGTTATTTGGCATTGTGCTTGGTGTTTGAACAATTGTATGATGCGGTGTTATTTGGTTTGTGTTCGGTGTTTGAACGATTGTATGATGCAGTGTTATTTAGTTTGGTGCTTGAACGATTGCATGATGCAGTGTTATTTGGTTTAGTGCTTGGTGTTTGAACGACTGAATGATGCAGTGTTATTTGGTAAAGTGCTTGGTGTTTGAATGATTGTATGATGCCGTGTTTTTTGGTATAGTGCTTGGTGTTTGAAGGATTGTATGATGCAGTGTCATTTGGTTTGGTGTTTGGTGTTTGAACGATTTTATGATGCAGTGTTATTTCACTTGGTGCTTGGTGTTTGAACGATTGTATGGTGCAGTGTTATTTGGTTTAGTGCTTCATGTTTGAACGATTGTATGATGTAATGTTATTTGGTTTGGTATTTGAGTGATTGTATGATGCAGTGTTATTTGGTATTGTCCTTGGTGTTTGAACAATTGTATGATGCGGTGTTATTTGGTTTGGTGTTCGGTGTTTGAACGATTGTATGATGCAGTGTTATTTGGTTTAGTGCTTCATGTTTGAATGATTGCATGATGCAGTGTTATTTGGTATAGTTCTTGCTGTTTGGATGATTGTAAGATGCAGTGTTATTTGGTTTAGTGCATGGTGTTTGAGTGATTGTATGATGCAGTGTTATTTGGTTTGGTGCTTGAACGATTGCATGATGCAGTGTTATTTGGTATGGTTCTTGCTGTTTGGATGATTGTAAGATGCAGTGTTATTTGGTTTAGTGCATGGTGTTTGAACGACTGAATGATGTAGTGTTATTTGGATTGGTGCTTGGTGTTTTAATGATTGTATGATGCAGTGTTATTTGGTTCAGTGCTTGGTGTATGAACAATTGTATGATGCAGTGTTATTTGGTTTGGTGCTTGGTGTTTGAACGATTGTATGATGCAGCGCTATATGGTTTGGTGCTTGGTGTTTGAACAATTGCATGATGCAGTGTTATTTGGTTTCGTAATTGGTGTTTGAATGATTGTGCAATGCAGTGTTATTTGGTTTGGTGCTTGGTGTTTGAACGATTGTATGATGCAGTGTTATTTGGTTTAGTGCTTGGTGTTTTGAATGATTGACTGATGCAGTAATATTTGGTTTGGTGCTTGGTGTTTGAATAATTGTGCAATGCAGTGTTATTTGGTTTGGTGCTTGGTGTTTGAATGATTTTACGATGCAGTGTTATTTGGTTTAGTTCTTGGTGTTTGAACGATTGTATGATGCAGTGTTGTTTGGTTTGGTGCTTGGTGTTTTAATGATTCTATGCTGCAGTATTATTTGGTTTTGTGCTTGGTGATTGAACAATTGTATGATGCAGTGTTATTTGGTTTGGTGTTTGAACAGTTGTATGATGAAGTGTTATTTGGTTTGGTGCTTGGAGTTTTATTATTATTATTATTTTATTATTATTTAGCTTTTGTTAACCAGGTAAGTACACTAGACAAGCAATTTGCCTATTTTCAGGTACGACCTGGGAGAGAACAGGAAATTACATACTTGCACACTTACACTTGGGACAACATGGTACATGATTAAGAACAGGTCACATCATGAGACTACAAGGTAAGATTACACATCACATAATTAGGAACAGGTTACACATCATGAGACTACAAGGTAAGATTACACATCCCATGATTAGGAACAGGTTACAGTCAAGAGACTACACGTAAGATTACACATCTTGCATCAAGTTTGGGCAATACAGAAATACTACATTTTAAGGGCGACAGTTTTGTATGGGTGCAAGTGCTAAACATATGTCATGGGGTTTTGACATCCGCAGGTTGATGCACTTTTAAGATGGCTCCATAGGAAAGAGCGCAGGCTGCCCTGCAAGGGGGCTGCATGGACCTGAGTTGGGAAGGTATTCCAAGGTTTAGGGGCACATGCTGCAAAGTCCCTTTCACCCATCTTGGTCCAGGTCACAGGTACCTTAACTGTGGCAGACCCCTGAGACCTAAGGTGATATGACGAGGTGGCAGTTTTGGGCCAGCAAGCTTGCCACCCCTGGAGGGGTACCTGTGTTGAGGACCTTACCAGTGAAGCAACCAAGGACAAAGTTAATGTACTTTGTAGGCGAGAGCCAGTGTACCTTGTTGTAGAGCTCACAGTGATGAGTGAGCCGGGGGGGCCAATAGGGCGAAGCGACAGATATTGTTATATGTTTGAATGATTGTGCAATGCATTGTTATTTGGTTTGGTGCTTGGTGTTTCAAAGATTGTTATGATGCAGTGTTATTTGGTTTAGTGCATGGTGTTTGAACGATTGTATGATGCAGTGTTATTAGGTTTGGTGCTTGGTGTTTGAATGATTGTATGATGCAGTGTTATTTGGTATAATGCTTGGTGTTTGAAAAATTGTATGATGCAGTGTCATTTGGTTTGGTGTTTGGTGTTTGAACGATTGTATGATGCAGTGTGTATTTTGCTTGGTGCTTGGTGTTTGAACGATTGCATGATGCAGTGTTATTTGGTTTAGTGCTTCATGTTTGAACGATTGTATGATGCAGTGTTATTTGGTTTGGTGTTTGAACGATTGTATGATTCAGTGTTATTTGGTTTTGTGCTTGGTGTTTGAACGATTGTATGATGCGGTGTTATTTGGTTTTTGTTCGGTGTTTGAAGCGATTGTATGATGCAGTAATATTTGGTTTGGTGCTTGGTGTTTGAATAATTGTGCAATGCAGTGT
This sequence comes from Neoceratodus forsteri, assembly GCA_016271365.2. Classification (NCBI taxonomy): domain Eukaryota; kingdom Metazoa; phylum Chordata; order Ceratodontiformes; family Ceratodontidae; genus Neoceratodus; species Neoceratodus forsteri. Next base: position 172,728,788 of record JADMNL010000028.1, on the reverse strand, counting down.
TATTTGGTTTGGTGCTTGGTGTTTTAATGATTGTATGATGAAATGTTATTTGGTTGTGTTCTTGGTGTTTGAACGGTTGTATGATGCACTGTTGCTTGGTTTGGTGCTTGGTGTTTGAATGATTCTATGCTGCAGTATTATTTGGTTTTGTGCTTGGTGATTGAACAATTGTATGATGCAGTGTTATTTGGTTTGGTGTTTGAACAGTTGTATGATGAAGTGTTATTTGGTTTGGTGCTTGGTGTTTCATTATTATTATTATTTTATTATTATTTAGCTTTTGTTAACCAGGTAAGTACACTAGACAAGCAATTTGCCTATTTTCAGTGCGACCTGGAGAGTACAGGAAATTACATACTTGTACACTTACACACTTGGGACAACATGGTACATAATTAAGAAGAGGTCACACATCATGAGACTACAAGGTAAGATTACACATCACATAATTAGGAACAGGTTACATCATGAGACTACAAGGTAAGATTACACATCCCATGATTAGGAACAGGTTACACGTCAAGAGACTACAGGTAAGATTACACATCTTGCATCAAGTTTGGGGCAGTACAGAAATACTACATTTTAAGGGCCGGCAGTATTGTCAGGGTGCAAGTGCTAAACATATGTCATGGGGGTTTTTGACATCCGCAGGCCGATGCAATTTTAAGATGGCTCCATAGGGAAGAGCGCAGACTGCCCTGCAAGGGGGCAGCACGGACCTGGGTTGGGAAGGTATTCCAAAGTTTAGGGGCACATGCTGCGAAGTCCCTTTCACCCATCTTGGTCCAGGTCACAGGTACCTTAAGAGTGGCAGACCCCTGAGACCTAAGGTGATATGATGAGGTGGCAGTTTTGGGCCAGCAAGCTTGCCACCCCCGGAGGGGTACCTGTGTTGCGGACCTTACCAGTGAAGCAACCAAGGACAAAGTTAATGTACTTTGTAGGCGAGAGCCAGTGTACCTTGTTGTAGAGCTCACAGTGATGAGTGAGCCGGGGTGGCCAATAGGGCGAAGTGACAGATATTGTTATATTTTTGAATGATTGTGCAATGCATTGTTATTTGGGTTGGTGCTTGGTGTTTCAAAGATTGTTATGATGCAGTGTTATTTGGTTTAGTGCATGGTGTTTGAACGATTGTATGATGCAGTGTTACTTGGTTTGGTGCTTGGTGTTTGAATGATTGTATGATGCAGTGTTATTTGGTATAGTGCTTGGTGTTTGAACAATTGTATGATGCAGTGTCATTTGGTTTGGTGTTTGGTGTTTGAACGATTGTATGATGCAGTGTTATTTCGCTTGGTGCTTGGTGTTTGAACGATTGCATGATGCAGTGTTATTTGGTTTAGTGCTTCATGTTTGAACGATTGTATGATGCAGTGTTATTTGGTTTGGTGTTTGAACGATTGTATGATGCAGTGTTATTTGGTTTTGTGCTTGGTGTTTGAACGATTTTATGATGCGGTGCTATTTGGATTGGTGTTCGGTGTTTGAACGATTATATGATGCAGTAATATTTGGTTTGGTGCTTGGTGTTTGAATAATTGTGCAATGCAGTGTTATTTGGTTTGGTGCTTGGTGTTTGAATGATTGTATGATGCAGTGTTATTTGGTTTAGTTCTTGGTGTTTGAACGATTGTATGATGCAGTGTTGCTTGGTTTGGTGCTTGGTGTTTGAATGATTCTATGCTGCAGTATTATTTGGATTTGTGCTTGGTGATTGAACAATTGTATGATGCAGTGTTATCTGTTCTGGTGTTTGTACAGTTGTATGATGAAGTGTTATTTGGTTTGGTGCTTGGTGTTTCATTATTATTATTATTTTATTATTATTTAGCTTTTGTTAACCAGGTAAGTACACTAGACAAGCAATTTGCCTATTTTCAGGTACGACCTGGAGAGAACAGGAAATTACATACTTGCACACTTACACACTTGGGACAACATGGTACATGATTAAGAACAGGTCACACATCATGAGACTACAAGGTAAGATTACACATCCCATGATTAGGAACAGGTTACACGTCAAGAGACTACAGGTAAGATTACACAACTTGCATCAAGTTTGGGGCAGTACAGAAATACTACATTTTAAGGGCCAGCAGTTTTGTATGGGTGCAAGTGCTAAACATATGTCATGGGGGTTTTTGACATCCGCAGGTTGATGCACTTTTAAGATGGCTCCATAGGAAAGAGTGCAGGCTGCCCTGCAAGGGGGCAGCATGGACCTGGGTTGGGAAGGTATTCCAAGGTTTTGGTGCACATGCTGCAAAGTCCCTTTCTCCCATCTTGGTCCTGGTCACAGGTACCTTAACTGTGGCAGACCCCTGAGACCTAAGGTGATATGACGAGGCAGCAGTTTTGGGCCAGCAAGTTTGCCACCCCCGGAGGGGTACCTGTGTTGAGGACCTTACCAGTGAAGCAACCAAGGACAAAGTTAATGTACTTTGTAGGTGAGAGCCAGTGTACCTTGTTGTAGAGCTCACAGTGATGAGTGAGCGGAGGCCAATAGAAGTGAGCGACAGATATTGTTTTGTGTTTGAATGATTGTGCAATGCATTGTTATTTGGTTTGGTGCTTGGTGTTTCAAAGATTGTTATGATGCAGTGTTATTTGGTTTAGTGCATGGTGTTTGAACGATTGTATGATGCAGTGTTATTTGGTTTGGTGCTTGGTGTTTGAATAATTGTGAAATGCAGTGTTATTTGGTTTGGTGCTTCGTGTTTGAGCGATTGAATATGCAGTGTTATGTCGCTTGTTGCTTGGTGTTTGAACGATTGCATGATGCGGTGTTATTTGGTTTAGTGCTTCAGTGTTTGAGCGATTGTATGATGCAGTGTTATTTGGTTTAGTGCTTCATGTTTGAACAATTGTATGATGCAGTGTTATTTGGTTTGGTGTTTGACGACTGTATGATGCAGTATTATTTGGTTTTGTGCTTGGTGTTTGAGCGATTGTATGATGCGGTGTTATTTGGTTTGGTGTACGGTGTTTGAACGATTGTATGATGCAGTAATATTTGGTTTGGTGCTTGGTGTTTGAATAATTGTGAAATGCAGTGTTATTTGGTATGGTGCATGGTGTTTGAATGATTGTATGATGCAGTGTTATTTGGTTAAGTTCTTGGTGTTTGAACGATTGTATGATGCAGTGTTGCTTGGTTTGGTGCTTGGTGTTTTAATGATTCTATGCTGCAGTATTATTTGGTTTTGTGCTTGGTGATTGATCAATTGTATGATGCAGTGTTATTTGGTTTGGTGTTTGAACAGTTGTAAGATGAAGTGTTATTTGGTTTGGTGCTTGGTGTTTATTATTATTATTATTTTATTATTATTTAGCTTTTGTTAACCAGGTAAGTACACTAGACAAGCAATTTGCCTATTTTCAGGTACGACCTGGAGAGTACGGAAATTACATACTTGTACACTTACACACTTGGGACAACATGGTACATAATTAAGAACAGGTCACACATCATGAGACTACAAGGTAAGATTACACATCACATAATTAGGAACAGGTTACACATCATGAGACTACAAGGTAAGATTACACATCCCATGATTAGGAACAGGTTACACGTCAAGAGACTACAGGTAAGATTACACATCTTGCATGAAGTTTGGGGCAGTACAGAAATACTACATTTTAAGGGTCGGCAGTATTGTATTGGTGCAAGTGCTAAACATATGTCATGGGGGTTTTTGACAACTGCTGGCCGATGCAATTTTAAGATGGCTCCATAGGGAAGCGCAGACTGCCCTGCAAAGACACCGGACCTGGGTTGGGAAGGTATTCCAAAGTTTAGGGGCACATGCTGCGAAGTCCCTTTCACCCATCTTGGTCCTAGTCACAGGTACCTTAAGAGTGGCAGACCCTTGAGACCTAAGGTGATATGACGAGGTGGCAGTTTTGGGCCAGCAAGCTTGCCACCCCCGGAGGGGTACCTGTGTTGAGGACCTTACCAGTGAAGCAACCAAGGACAAAGTTAATGTACTTTGTAGGCGAGAGCCAGTGTACCTTGTTGTAGAGCTCACAGTGATGAGTGAGCGGGGTGGCCAATAGGCGGCGACAGATATTGTTATATGTTTGAATGATTGTACAATGCATTCTTATTTGGTTTGGTGCTTGGTGTTTCAATGATTGTATAATGCAGTGTTATTTGGTTTAGTGCATGGTGTTTGAACGATTGTATGATGCAGTGTTATTTGGTTTGGTGCTTGGTGTTTGAATGTTTGTATGATGCAGTGTTAATTGGTTTAGTGCTTGGTGTTTGAAGGATTGTATGATGCATTGTCATTTGGTTTGTGTTTGGTGTTTGAGCGATTGTATGATGCAGTGTTATTTCACTTGGTGCATGGTGTTTGAACGATTGTATGGTGCAGTGTTATTTGGTTTAGTGCTTCATGTTTGAACGATTGTATGATGCAGTGTTATTTGGTTTGGTGTTTGAGCGATTGTATGATGCAGTGTTATTTGTCATTGTGCTTGGTGTTTGAACAATTGTATGATGCGGTGTTATTTGGTTTGGTGTTTGGTGTTTGAACGATTGTATGATGCAGTGTTATTTAGTTTGGTGCTTGAACGATTGCATGATGCAGTGTTATTTGGTTTAGTGCTTGGTGTTTGAACGACTGAATGATGCAGTGTTATTTGGTTAAGTGCTTGGTGTTTGAAGGATTGTATGATGCAGTGTCATTTGGTTTGGTGTTTGGTGTTTGAACGATTTTATGATGCAGTGTTATTTCACTTGGTGCTTGGTGTTTGAACGATTGTATGGTGCAGTGTTATTTGGTTTAGTGCTTCATGTTTGAACGATTGTATGATGCAGTGTTATTTGGTTTGGTGTTTGAGTGATAGTATGATGCAGTGTTATTTGGTATTGTGCTTGGTGTTTGAACAATTGTATGATGCGGTGTTATTTGGTTTGGTGTTCGGTGTTTGAACGATTGTATGATGCAGTGTTATTTAGTTTAGTGCTTCATGTTTGAATGATTGCATGATGCAGTGTTATTTGGTATGGTTCTTGCTGTTTGGATGATTGTAAGATGCAGTGTTATTTGGTTTAGTGCATGGTGTTTGAACGATTGTATGATGCAGTGTTATTTGGTTTGGTGCTTGAACATTTGCATGATGCAGTGTTATTTGGTTTAGTGCTAGGTGTTTGAACGACTGAATGATGTAGTGTTATTTGGATTGGTGCTTGGTGTTTTAATGATTGTATGATGCAGTGTTATTTGGTTCAGTGCTTGGTGTATGAACAATTGTATGATGCAGTGTTATTTGGTTTGGTGCTTGGTGTTTGAACGATTGTATGATGCAGTGCTATATGGTTTGGTGCTTGGTGTTTGAACAATTGCATGATGCAGTGTTATTTGGTTTCGTGATTGGTGTTTGAATGATTGTGCAAAGCAGTGTTAGTTGGTTTGGTGCTTGGTGTTTGAACAATTGTATAATGCGGTGTTATTTGGTTTGGTGCTTGGTGTTTGAACGATTGTGTGATGCAGTGTTATTTGGTTTAGTGCTTGGTGTTTTGAATGATTGACTGATGCAGTAATATTTGGTTTGGTACTTGGTGTTTGAATAATTGTGCAATGCAGTGTTATTTGGTTTGGTGCTTGGTGTTTGAATTATTTTCTGATGCAGTGTTATTTGGTTTAGTTCTTGGTGTTTGAACGATTGTATGATGCAGTGTTGTTTGGTTTGGTGCTTGGTGTTTTAATGATTCTATGCTGCAGTATTATTTGGTTTTGTGCTTGGTGATTGAACAATTGTATGATGCAGTGTTATTTGGTTTGGTGTTTGAACAGTTGTATGATGAAGTGTTATTTGGTTTGGTGCTTGGAGTTTTTTTATTATTATTATTTTATTATTATTTAGCTTTTGTTAACCAGGTAAGTACACTAGAAAAGCAATTTGCCTATTTTCAGGTACGACCTGGGAGAACAGGAAATTACATACTTGCACACTTACACTTGGGACAACATGGTACATGATTAAGAACAGGTCACACATCATGAGACTACAAGGTAAGATTACACATCACATAATTAGGAACAGGTTACACATCATGAGACTACAAGTAAGATTACACATCCCATGATTAGGAACAGGTTACATGTCAAGAGACTACACGTAAGATTACACATCTTGCATCAAGTTTGGGGCAGTACAGAAATACTACATTTAAGGGCCGGCAGTTTTGTATGGGTGCAAGTGCTAAACATATGTCATGGGGTTTTGACATCCATGAGCCAATGCACTTTTAAGATGGCTATATCGGAAGGCGCAGGCTGCCCTGCAAGGCTGCATGGACCTGGGTTGGGAAGGTATTCAAGGTTTAGGGGCACATGCTGCAAAGTCCCTTTCACCCATCTTGGTCCAGGTCACAGGTACCTTAACTGTGGCAGACCCCTGAGACCTAAGGTGATATGACGAGGTGGCAGTTTGGGCCAGCAAGCTTGCCACCCTGGAGGTACCTGTGTTGAGGACCTTACCAGTGAAGCAACCAAGGACAAAGTTAATGTACTTTGTGGCGAGCCAGTGTACCTTGTTGTAGAGCTCACAGTGATGAGTAGGCAGAGGGTGGCCAATAGGAGCGAAGCGACATATATTGTTATATGTTTGAATGATTGTGCAATGCATTGTTATTTGGTTTGGTGCTTGGTGTTTCAAAGATTGTTATGATGCAGTGTTATTTGGTTTAGTGCATGGTGTTTGAACGATTGTATGATGCAGTGTTATTAGGTTTGGTGCTTGTTGTTTGAATGATTGTATGATGCAGTGTTATTTGGTATAGTGCTTGGTGTTTGAAAAATTGTATGATGCAGTGTCATTTGGTTTGGTGTTTGGTGTTTGAACGATTGTATGATGCAGTGTGTATTTTGCTTGGTGCTTGGTGTTTGAACGATTGCATGATGCAGTGTTATTTGGTTTAGTGCTTCATGTTTGAACGATTGTATGATGCAGTGTTATTTGGTTTGGTGTTTGAACGATTGTATGATGCAGTGTTATTTGGTTTTGTGCTTGGTGTTTGAACGATTTTATGATGCGGTGTTATTTGGATTGGTGTTCGGTGTTTGAACGATTATATGATGCAGTAATATTTGGTTTGGTGCTTGGTGTTTGAATAATTGTGCAATGCAGTGTTATTTGGTTTGGTGCTTGGTGTTCAAATGATTGTATGATGCAGTGTTATTTGGTTTAGTTCTTGGTGTTTGAACGATTGTATGATGCAGTGTTGCTTGGTTTGGTGCTTGGTGTTTGAATGATTCTATGTTGCAGTATTATTTGGATTTGTGTTTGGTGATTGAACAATTGTATGATGCAGTGTTATTTGGTTTGGTGTTTGTACAGTTGTATGATGAAGTGTTATTTGGTTTGGTGCTTGCTGTTTCATTATTATTATTATTTTATTATTATTTAGCTTTTGTTAACCAGGTAAGTACACTAGAGAAGCAATTTGCCTATTTTCAGGTACGACCTGGGAGAGAACAGGAAATTACATACTTGCACACTTACACACTTGGGACAACATGGTACATGATTAAGAACAGGTCACACATCATGAGACTACAAGGTAAGATTACACATCACATAATTAGGAACGGGTTACACATCATGAGACTACAAGGTAAGATTACACATCCCATGATTAGGAACAGGTTACACGTCTAGACACTACAGGTAAGATTACACATCTTGCATCAAGTTTGGGGCAGTACAGAAATACTACATTTTAAGGGCCGGCAGTTTTGTATGGGTGCAAGTGCTAAACACATGTCATTGGGGTTTTTGACTTCCGCAGGTTGATGCACTTTTAAGATGGCTCCATAGGGAAGAGTGCAGGCTGCCCTGCAAGGAAGCATGGACCTGGGTTGGGAAGGTATTCCGAGGATTAGGGGCACATGCTGCAAAGTCCCTTTCACCCATCTTGGTACTGGTCACAGGTACCTTAACTGTGGCAGACCCCTGAGACCTAAGGTGATATGATGAGGCAGCAGTTTTGGGCCAGCAAGTTTGCCACCCCCGAAGGGGAACCTGTGTTGAGGACCATACCAGTGAAGCAACCAAGGACAAAGTTAATGTACTTTGCAGGTGAAAGCCAGTGTACCTTGTTGTAGAGCTCACAGTGATGAGTGAGCCGGGGAGGCCAATAGGGCGAAGCGACAGATATTGTTATATGTTTGAATGATTGTGCAATGCATTGTTATTTGGTTTGGTGCTTGGTGTTTCAAAGATTGTTATGATGCAGTGTTATTTGGTTTAGTGCATGGTGTTTGAACGATTGTATGATGCAGTGTTATTTGGTTTGGTGCTTAGTGTGTGAATGATTGTATGATGCAGTGTTATTTGGTATAGTGCTTGGTGTTTGAACAATTGTATGATGCAGTGTCATTTGGTTTGGTGTTTGGTGTTTGAACGATTGAATGATGCAGTGTTATTTCGCTTGTTGCTTGGTGTTTGAACGATTGCTTGATGCAGTGTTATTTGGTTTAGTGCTTCATGTTTGAACGATTGTATGATGCAGTGTTATTTGGTTTGGTGTTTGAACGATTGTATGATGCAGTGTTATTTGGTTTTGTGCTTGGTGTTTGAACGATTGTATGATGCGGTGTTATTTGGTTTGGTGTACGGTGTTTGAACGATTGTATGATGCAGTAATATTTGGTTTGGTGCTTGGTGTTTGAATAATTGTGAAATGCAGTGTTATTTGGTTTGGTGCTTGGTGTTTGAATGACTGTATGATGCAGTGTTATTTGGTTTAGTTCTTGGTGTTTGAACGATTGTATGATGCAGTGTTGCTTGGTTTGGTGCTTGGTGTCTGAATGATTCTATGCTGCAGTATTATTTGGTTTTGTGCTTGGTGATTGAACAATTGTATGATGCAGTGTTATTTGGTTTGGTGTTTGAACAGTTGTATGATGAAGTGTTATTTGGTTTGGTGCTTGGTGTTTATTATTATTATTATTTTATTTTATTTAGCTTTTGTTAACCAGGTAAGTACACTAGACAAGCAATTTGCCTATTTTCAGGTACGACCTGGGAGAGTACAGGAAATTACATACTTGTACACTTACACACTTGGGACAACATGGTACATAATTAAGAACAGGTCACACATCATGAGACTACAAGGTAAGATTACACATCACATAATTAGGAACAGGTTACCATCATGAGACTACAAGGTAAGATTACATCCCATGATTAGGAACAGGTTACCGTCAAGAGACTACAGGTAAGATTACACATCTTGCATCAAGTTTGGGGCAGTACAGAAATACTACATTTTAAGGGCGGCAGTATTGTATGGGTGCAAGTGCTAAACATATGTCATGGGGTTTTTGACATCCGCAGGCCGATGCAATTTTAAGATGGCTCCATAGGAAGGCGCAGACTGCCCTGCAAGAGCACCGGACCTGGGTTGGAAGGTATTCAAAGTTTAGGGGCACATGCTGCGAAGTCCTTTCTCCCATCTTGGTCCTAGTCACAGGTACCTTAAGAGTGGCAGACCCTTGAGACCTAAGGTGATATGGCGGGGTGGCAGTTTGGGCCAGCAAGCTTGCACCCAGGATACCTGTGTTGAGGACCTTACCAGTGAAGCAACCAAGTACAAGGTTAATGTACTTTGTAGGCGAGAGCCAGTGTACCTTGTTGTAGAGCTCACAGTGATGAGTGAGCCGGGGTGGCCAATAGGGCGAAGCCACAGATATTTTTATAAGTTTGAATGATTGTGCAATGCATTGTTATTTGGTTTGGTGCTTGGTGTTTCAATGATTGTATAATGCAGTGTTATTTGGTTTAGTGCATGGTGTTTGAAGGATTGTATGATGCAGTGTCATTTGGTTTGTGTTTGGTGTTTGAACGATTGTATGATGCAGTGTTATTTCACTTGGTGCTTGGTGTTTGAACGATTGTATGGTGCAGTGTTATTTGCTTTAGTGCTTCATGTTTGAACGATTGTATGATGCAGTGTTATTTGGTTTGGTGTTTGAGCGATTGTATGATGCAGTGTTATTTGGCATTGTGCTTGGTGTTTGAACAATTGTATGTTGTGGTGTTATTTGGTTTGGTGTTCGGTGTTTGAACGATTGTATGATGCAGTGTTATTTGGTTTAGTGCTTGGTGTTTGAACGACTGAATGATGCAGTGTTATTTGGTTAAGTGTTTGGTGTTTGAATGATTGTATGATGCCGTGTTTTTTGGTATAGTGCTTGGTGTTTGAAGGATTGTATGATGCAGTGTCATTTGGTTTGGTGTTTGGTGTTTGAACGATTTTATGATGCAGTGTTATTTCACTTGGTGCTTGGTGTGTGAACGATTGTATGGTGCAGTGTTATTTGGTTTAGTGCTTCATGTTTGAACGATTGTATGATGCAGTGTTATTTGGTTTGGTGTTTGATGTTTGAACGATTGTATGATGCAGTGTTATTTGGTTTAGTGCTTCATGTTTGAATGATTGCATGATGCAGTGTTATTTGGTATGGTGCTTGCTGTGTGGATGATTGTAAGATGCAGTGTTATTTGGTTTAGTGCATGGTGTTTGAACGATTGTATGATGCAGTGTTATTTCTTTGGTGCTTGAACGATTGCATGATGCAGTGTTATTTGGTTAGTGCTTGGTGTTTGAACGACTGAATGATGTAGTGTTATTTGGATTGGTGCTTGGTGTTTTAATGATTGTATGATGCAGTGTTATTTGGTTCAGTGCTTGGTGTATGAACAATTGTATGATGCCGTGTTATTTGGTTTGGTGCTTGGTGTTTGAGCGATTGTATGATGCAGCGCTATATGGTTTGGTGCTTGGTGTTTGAACAATTGCATGATGCAGTGTTATTGGTTTCGTAATTGGTGTTTGAATGATTGTAGCAATGCAATGTTATTTGGTTTGGTGCTTGGTGTTTGAACAATTGTATGATGCAGTTATTTGGTTTGGTGCTTGGTGTTTGAACGATTGTATGATGCAGTGTTATTTGGTTTAGTGCTTGGTGTTTTGAATGATTGACTGATGCAGTAATATTTGGTTTGGTGCTTGGTGTTTGAATAATTGTGCAATGCAGTGTTATTTGGTTTGGTGCTTGGTGTTTGAATGATTGTATGATGCAGTGTTATTTGGTTTAGTTCTTGGTGTTTGAACGTTTTGAACGATTGTATGATGCAGTGTTATCTGGTTTAGTGCTTGGTGTTTGAACGATTGTATGATGCAGTGTTATTTGGTTTAGTGCTTGGTGTTTGAATGATTGTATGATGCAGTGTTATTTGGTTTAGTGCTTGGTGTTTGAACGATTGTATGATGCAGTGTTATTTGGTTTGGTGCTTGGTGTTTGAACGATTGTATGATGCAGTGTTATTTGGTTTAGTGCTTGGTGTTTGAATGATTGTATGATGCAGTGTTATTTGGTTTGGTGCTTGGTGTTTGAACAATTGTATGATGCAGTGTTATTTTTGAGTGCTTGGTGTTTGAATGATTGTGCAATGCAGTGTTATTTGGTTTAGTGCTTGGTGTTTGAATAGATTGTATGATGCAGTGTTATTTGGTTTAGTGCTTGGTGTTTGAATGATTGTATGATGCAGTGTTATTTGGTTTGGTGCTTGGTGTTTGAATGAGTGTATGATGCAGTGTTATTTAGTTTGGTGCCTGGTGTTTCAACAATTGTATGATGCAGTGTTATTTGTTTTGGTGTTTGGTGTTTGAATGATTGTGCAATGCAGTGCTATTTGGTGTTGTACTTCATGCTTGATCGTTTGTATGATGCAGTGTTATTTGGTTTGGTGCTTGGTGTTTGAACGATTGTATGATGAAGTGTTATTTGGTTTCGTGCATGGTGTTTGAATGATTGTATGATGCAGTGTTATTTGGTTTAGTGCTTGGTGTTTGAACGATTGTATGATGCAGTGTTATTTGGTCTGGTGCTTGGTGTTTGAATGATTGTGCAATGCAGTGTTATTTGGTTTAGTGCTTGGTGTTTGAACAGTTGTATGATGCAGTGTTATTTGGTTTGCTGCTTGGTGTTTGAACAGATTGTATGATGCAGTGTTATTTGGTTTAGTGCTTGGTGTTTGAATAATTGTATGATGCAGTGTTATTTGATTTGGTGCTTGGTGTTTGAATGATTGTATGATGCAGTGTTATTTGGTTTGGTGCTTGGTGTTTGAACGATTGTATGATGCAGAGTATTATTTGGTTTAGTGCTTGTGTGTTTGAACGATTGTATGATGCAGTGTTATTTGGTTTGTGCTTGGTGTTTGAACGATTGTATGATGCAGTGTTATTGGTTTAGTGCTTGGTGTTTGAATGATTGTATGATGCAGTGTTATTTGGTTTAGTGCTTGGTGTTTGAACTGATTGTATGATGCAGTGTTATTTGGTTTAGTGCTTGGTGTTTGAACGATTGTATGATGCAGTGTTATTTGGTTTAGTGCTTGGTGTTTGAACGATTGTATGATGCAGTGTTATTTGGTTTGGTTGGTGTTTGAATGATTGTATGATGCAGTGTTATTTGGTTTGGTGCTTGGTGTTTGAATGATTGTGTGATGCAGTGTTATTTGGTTTAGTGCTTGGTGTTTGAATGATTGTGCATGCATTGTTATTTGGTTTGGTGCTTGGTGTTTGAATAATTGTATGATGCAGTGTTATTTGGTTTAGTGCTTGGTGTTTGAATGATTGTATGATGCAGTGTTATTGGTTTAGTGCTTGGTGTTTGAATGATTGTATGATGCAGTGTTATTTGGTTTAGTGCTTGGTGTTTGAATGATTGAATGATACAGTGTTATTTGGTTTGTTCTTGGTGTTTGATTGTGTGATGCAGTGTTATTTGGTTTGGTGCTTGGTGTTTGAATGATTGTACAATGCAGTGTTATTTGGTTTAGTGCTTGATGTTTGAACGATTGTATGATGCAGTGTTATTTGGTTTGGTGCTTGGTGTTTGAACGATTGTATGATGCAGTGTTATTTGGTTTAGTGCTTGGTGTTTGAATGATTGTATGATGCAGTGTTATTTGGTTTAGTGCTTGGTGTTTGAACGATTGTATGATGCAGTGTTATTTGGTTTGGTGCTTGGTGGTTGAACAATTGTATGATGCAGTGTTATTTGGTTTAGTGCTTGGTGTTTGAATGATTGTATGATGCAGTGTTATTTGGTTTAGTGCTTGGTGTTTGAACGATTGTATGATGCAGTGTTATTTGGTTTAGTGCTTGTGTTTGAACGATTGTATGATGCAGTATTATTTGGTTTGGTGCTTGGTGTTTGAACTGATTGTATGATGCAGTGTTATTTGGTTTGGTGCTTGGTGTTTGAATGATTGTGATGATGCAGTGTTATTTGGTTTGGTGCTTGGTGTTTGAATAATTGTATGATGCAGTGTTATTTGGTTTAGTGCTTGGTGTTTGAATGATTGTATGATGCAGTGTTATTTGGTTTAGTGCTTGGTGTTTGAATGATTGTATGATGCAGTGTTATTTGGTTTAGTTCTTGGTGTTTGAATGATTGTATGATGCAGTGTTATTTGATTTGGTTCTTGGTGTTTGATTGTGTGATGCAGTGTTATTTGGTTTGGTGTTTGGTGTTTGAATGATTGTATGATGCAGTGTTATTTGGTTTGGTGCTTGGTGTTTGAATGATTGTATGATGCAGTGTTATTTGGTTTGGTGCTTGGTGTTTGAATAGTTGTATGATGCAGTGTTATTTGGTTTCATGCTTGGTGTTTGAATGATTGTATGATGCAGTGTTATTTGGTTTGGTGCTTGGTGTTTGAACGATTGTATGATGCAGTGTTATTTGGTTTGGTGCTTGGTGTTTGAATGATTGTGCAATGCAGTGTTATTTGGTTTAGTGCTTGGTGTTTGAACGATTGTATGATGCAGTGTTATTTGGTTTGGTGCTTGGTGTTTGAACGATTGTATGATGCAGTGTTATTTGGTTTAGTGCTTGGTGTTTGAATGATTGTATGATGCAGTGTTATTTGGTTTAGTGCTTGGTGTTTGAATGATTGTATGATGCAGTGTTATTTGGTTTGGTGCTTGGTGTTTGAACGATTGTATGATGCAGTGTTATTTGGTTTAGTGCTTGGTGTTTGAACGATTGTATGATGCAGTGTTATTTGGTTTGATGCTTGGTGTTTGAATGATTGTATGATGCAGTGTTATTTGGTTTGTTGCTTGGTGTTTGAATGATTGTATGATGCAGTGTTATTTGGTTTGGTGCTTGGTGTTTGAATGATTGTATGATGCAGTGTTATTTGGTTTAGTGCTTGGTGTTTGAATGGATGTATGATGCAGTGTTATTTGGTTGGTGCTTGGTGTTTGAATGATTGTATGATGCAGTGTTATTTGGTTTGGTGCTTGGTGTTTGAATGATTGTGCAATGCAGTGTTATTTGGTTTAGTGCTTGGTGTTTGAATGATTGTATGATGCAGTGTTATTTGATTTGGTGCTTGGTGTTTGAACAATTGTATGATGCAGTGTTATTTGGTTTGGTGCATGGTGTTTGAACGATTGTATGATGCAGTGTTATTTGGTTTAGTGCTAGGTGTTTGAACGATTGTATGATGCAGTGTTATTTGGTTTGGTGCTTGGTGTTTGAACAATTGTATGATGCAGTGTTATTTGATTTGTTGCTTAGCGTTTGAATGATTGTATGATGCACTGTTATTTAGTTTGGTGCTTGGTGTTTGAACGATTGTATGATGCAGTGATATTTGGTTTAGTGTTTGATGTTTGAACGATTGTATGATGCAGTGTTATTTGGTTTGGTGCCTGTTTCTTGAACGTTTGTATGATGCGGTGTCATTTGGTTTAGAGCTTGGTGTTTGAACGATTGTAAGGTGCAGTGTTATTTGGTTTGGTGCTTGGTGTTTGAACTATTTTATGATGCAGTGTTATTTGGTTTAGTGCTTGGTGTTTGAATAATTGCAAGATGCAGTGTTATTTGGTTTGGTGCCTGGTGTTTTGAACGATTGTGTGATGTAGTGTTATTTGGTTTAGTGCTTGGTGTTTGAATGATTGTATGATGCAGTGTTATTTGGTTTGGTGCTTGGTGTTTGAATGATTGTGTGATGCAGTGTTATTTGGTTTAGTGCTTGGTGTTTGAATAATTGTATGATGCAGTGTTATTTGGTTAGTGCTTGGTGTTTGAACGATTGTATGATGCAGTGTTATTTGGTTTAGTGCCTTGTGTTTGAATGATTGTATGATGCAGTGTTATTTGGTTTAGTGCTTGGTGTTTGAACGATTGTATGATGCAGTGTTATTTGGTTTGTTCTTGGTGTTTCAACGATTGTATGATGCAGTGTTATTTGTTTTGGTGTTTGGTGTTTGAATGATTGTGCAATGCAGTGCTATTTGGTGTTGTACTTCATGCTTGATCATTTGTATGATGCAGTGTTATTTGGTTTGGTGCTTGGTGTTTGAATGATTGTATGATGCAGTGTTATTTGGTTTTGTGCATGGTGTTTGAATGATTGTATGATGCAGATGTTATTAGTTTGGTGCATGGTGTTTGAAATTGTATGATGCAGTGTTATTTGGTTTAGTGCTAGGTGTTTGAACGATTGTATGATGCAGTGTTATTTGGTTTGGTGCTTGGTGTTTGAACAATTGTATGATGCAGTGTTATTTGATTTGTTGCTTAGCTGTTTGAATGATTGTATGATGCAGTGTTATTTGGTTTGGTGCTTGGTGTTTGAACGATTTATGATGCAGTGATATTTGGTTTAGTGTTTGATGTTTGAACGATTGTATGATGTAGTGTTATTTGGTTGTGCCTGTTTCTGAACGTTTGTATGATGCGTGTCATTTGGTTTAGAGCTTGGTGTTTGAACGATTGTAGGTGCAGTGTTATTTGGTTTGGTGCTTGGTGTTTGAACTATTTTATGATGCAGTGTTATTTGGTTTAGTGCTTGGTGTTTGAATAATTGCAAGATGCAGTGTTATTTGGTTTGGTGCCTGGTGTTTTAACGATTGTATGATGCAGTGTTATTTGGTTTAGTGCTTGGTGTTTGAATGATTGTGTATGCAGTGTTATTTGGTTTGGTGCTTGGTGTTTGAATGATTGTGTGATGCAGTGTTATTTGGTTTAGTGCTTGGTGTTTGAATAATTGTATGATGCAGTGTTATTTGGCTTAGTGCTTGGTGTTTGAACGATTGTATGATGCAGTGTTATCTGGGTTAGTGCTTGGTGTTTGAACAATTGTATGATGCAGTGTTATTTGGTTTAGTGCTTGGTGTTTGAATGATTGAATGATACAGTGTTATTTGGTTTGTTCTTGGTGTTTGATTGTGTGATGCAGTGTTATTTGGTTTGGTGTTTGGTGTTTGAATGATTGTGCAATGCAGTGCTATTTGGTGTTGTACTTCATGCTTGATCGTTTGTATGATGCAGTGTTATTTGGTTTGGTGCTTGGTGTTTGAATGATTGTATGATGAAGTGTTATTTGGTTTCGTGCATGGTGTTTGAATGATTGTATGATGCAGTGTTATTTGGTTTAGTGCTTGGTGTTTGAACGATTGTATCATGCAGTGTTATTTGGTCTGGTGCTGGGTGTTTGAATGATTGTATAATGCAGTGTTATTTGGTTTAGTGCTTGGTGTTTGAACAGTTGTATGATGCAGTGTTATTTGGTTTGCTGCTTGGTGTTTGAACAGTTGTGTGATGCAGTGTTATTTGGTTTGGTGCTTGGTGTTTGAATAATTGTATGATGCAGTGTTATTTGATTTAGTGCTTGGTGTTTGAATGATTGTATGATGCAGTGTTATTTGGTTTGGTGCTTGGTGTTTGAACGATTGTATGATGCAGTACTATTTGGCTTAGTGCTTGGTGTTTCAACGATTGTATGATGCAGTGTTATTTGGTTTAGTGGTTGGTGTTTCATCGATTGTATGATGCAGTGT
Source organism: Neoceratodus forsteri (assembly GCA_016271365.2). NCBI lineage: Eukaryota > Metazoa > Chordata > Ceratodontiformes > Ceratodontidae > Neoceratodus > Neoceratodus forsteri. Next base: position 172,711,894 of record JADMNL010000028.1, on the reverse strand, counting down.
TAATTGGTTTAGTGGTTGGTGTTTGAATGATTGTATGATGCAGTGTTATTTGGTTTGGTGCTTGGTGTTTGAATGATTGTGAATGCAGTGTTATTTGGTTTAGTGCTTGGTGTTTGAATGATTGTGCACTGCATTGTTATTTGGTTTGGTGCTTGATGTTTGAATAATTGTATGATGCAGTGTTATTTGGTTTAGTGCTTGGTGTTTGAATGATTGTATGATGCAGTGTTATTTGGTTTAGTGCTTGGTGTTTGAACGATTGTATGATGCAGTGTTATTTGGTTTAGTGCTTGGTGTTTGAATGATTGAATGATACAGTGTTATTTGGTTTGGTTCTTGGTGTTTGATTGTGTGATGCAGTGTTATTTGGTTTGGTGCTTGGTGTTTGAACGATTGTATGATGCAGTGTTATTTGGTTTGGTGCTTGGTGTTTGACGATTTGTATGATGCAGTGTTATTTGGTTTGGTGCTTGGTGTTTGAACGATTGTATGATGAAGTGTTATTTGGTTTCGTGCTTGGTGTTTGAATGATTGTATGATGCAGTGTTATTTGGTTTAGTGCTTGGTGTTTGAATGATTGTATCATGCAGTGTTATTTGGTTTAGTGCTTGGTGTTTGAACATTGTATGATGCAGTGTTATTTGGTTTGATGCTTGGTGTTTGAATGATTGTATGATGCAGTGTTATTTGGTTTGGTGCTTGGTGTTTGAATGATTGTATGATGCAGTGTTATTTGGTTTGGTGTATGGTGTTTGAATGATTTATGATGCAGTGTTATTTGGTTTAGTTCTTGGTGTTTGAATGGATGTATGATGCAGTGTTATTTGGTTTGGTGCTTGGTGTTTGAATGATTGTATGATGCAGTGTTATTTGGTTTGGTGCTTGGTGTTTGAATGATTGTGCAATGCAATGTTATTTGGTTTACTGCTTGGTGTTTGAATGAATGCATGATGCAGTGTTATTTGATTTGTTGCTTGGTCTTTGAACAATTGTATGATGCAGTGTTATTTGGTTTGGTGCATGGTGTTTGAACGATTGTATGATGCAGTGTTATTTGGTTTAGTGCTAGGTGTTTGAACGATTGTATGATGCAGTGTTATTTGGTTTGGTGCTTGGTGTTAGAACAATTGTATGATGCAGTGTTATTTGATTTGGTGCTTGCTGTTTGAATGATTGTATGATGCACTGTTATTTAGTTTGGTGCTTGGTGTTTGAACGATTGTATGATGCAGTGATATTTGGTTTAGTGTTTGATGTTTGAACGATTGTATGATGCAGTGTTATTTGGTTTGGTGCCTGTTGCTTGAACGATTGTATGATGCAGTGTCATTTGGGTTAGTGTTTGGTGTTTGAACGATTGTAAGCTGCAGTGTTATTTGGTTTGGTGCTTGCTGTTTGAATAATTGTATGATGCAGTGTTATTTGATTTAGTGCTTGGTGTTTGAATAATTGCTAAGATGCAGTGTTATTTGGTTTGGTGCCTGGTGTTTTAACGATTGTGTGATGTAGTGTTATTTGGTTTAGTGCTTGGTGTTTGAATGATTGTGTGTTGCAGTGTTATTTGGTTTGGTGCTTGGTGTTTGAATGATTGTGTGATGCAGTGTTATTTGGTTTAGTGCTTGGTGTTTGAATAATTGTATGATGCAGTGTTATTTGCTTAGTGCTTGGTGTTTGAACGATTGTATGATGCAGTGTTATCTGGGTTAGTGCTTGGTGTTTGAAAGATTGTATGATGCAGTGTTATTTGGTTTAGTGCTTGGTGTTTGAATGATTGAATGATACAGTGTTATTTGGTTTGTTCTTGGTGTTTGATTGTGTGATGCAGTGTTATTTGGTTTGGTGTTTGGTGTTTGAATGATTGTGCAATGCAGTGCTATTCGGTGTTGTACTTCATGCTTGATCATTTGTATGATGCAGTGTTATTTGGTTTGGTGCTTGGTGTTTGAATGATTGTATGATGAAGTGTTATTTGGTTTTGTGCATGGTGTTTGAATGATTGTATGATGCAGTGTTATTTAGCTTGGTGCATGGTGTTTGAACGATTGTATGATGCAGTGTTATTTGGTTTAGTGCTAGGTGTTTGAACATTGTATGATGCAGTGTTATTTGGTTGGGTGCTTGGTGTTAGAACAATTGTATGATGCAGTGTTATTTGATTTGTTGCTTAGCGTTTGAATGATTGTATGATGCACTGTTATTTAGTTTGGTGCTTGGTGTTTGAACGATTGTATGATGCAGTGATATTTGGTTTAGTGTTTGATGTTTGAACGATTGTATGATGTAGTGTTATTTGGTTTGGTGCCTGTTTCTTGAACGTTTGTATGATGCGGTGTCATTTGGTTTAGAGCTTGGTGTTTGAACGATTGTAAGGTGCAGTGTTATTTGGTTTGGTGCTTGGTGTTTGAACTATTTTATGATGCAGTGTTATTTGGTTTAGTGCTTGGTGTTTGAATAATTGCAAGATGCAGTGTTATTTGGTTTGGTGCCTGGTGTTTTAACGATTGTATGATGTAGTGTTATTTGGTTTAGTGCTTGGTGTTTGAATGATTGTGTGTTGCAGTGTTATTTGGTTTGGTGCTTGGTGTTTGAATGATTGTGTGATGCAGTGTTATTTGGTTTAGTGCTTGGTGTTTGAATAATTGTATGATGCAGTGTTATTTGGCTTAGTGCTTGGTGTTTGAACGATTGTATGATGCACTGTTATCTGGGTTAGTGCTTCGTGTTTGAACGATTGTATGATGCAGTGTTATTTGGTTTAGTGCTTGGTGTTTGAATGATTGAATGATACAGTGTTATTTGGTTTGTTCTGGTGTTTAATTGTGTGATGCAGTGTTATTTGGTTTGGTGTTTGGTGTTTGAATGATTGTGCAATGCAGTGCTATTTGGTGTTATACTTCATGCTTGATCGTTTGTATGATGCAGTGTTATTTGGTTTGGTGCTTGGTGTTTGAATGATTGTATGATGAAGTGTTATTTGGTTTTGTGCATGGTGTTTGAATGATTGTATGATGCAGTGTTATTTGGTTTAGTGCTTGGTGTTTGAACTATTGTATCATGCAGTGTTATTTGGTCTGGTGCTGGGTGTCTGAATGATTGTGCAATGCAGTGTTATTTGGTTTAGTGCTTCGTGTTTGAACAGTTGTATGATGCAGTGTTATTTGGTTTGCTGCTTGGTGTTTGAACAGTTGTGTGATGCAGTGTTATTTGGTTTGGTGCTTGGTGTTTGAATAATTGTATGATGTAGTGTTATTTGATTTAGTGCTTGGTGTTTGAATGATTGTATGATGCAGTGTTATTTGGTTTGGTGCTTGGTGTTTGAACGATTGTATGATGCAGTGTATTTGGCTTTAGTGCTTGGTGTTTCAACGATTGTATGATGCAGTGTTATTTGGTTTGGTGCTTGGTGTTTGAACGATTGTATGATGCAGTGTTATTTGGTTTGGTGCTTGGTGTTTGAATGATTGTGCAATGCAGTGTTATTTGGTTTGGTGCATGGTGTTTGAATGATTGTATGATGCAGTGTCAGTTGGTTTAGTTCTTGGTGTTTGAATGGATGTATGATGCAGTGTTATTTGGTTTGGTGCTTGGTGTTTGAACGATTGTATGATGCAGTGTTATTTGGTTTGGTGCTTGGTGTTTGAACGATTGTATGATGCAGTGTTATTTGATTTGGTGCTTGGTGTTTGAACCATTGTATGATGCAATGTTATTTGGTTTGGTACTTGGTGCTTGAATGATTGTGCAATGCAGTGTTATTTGGTTTACTGCTTGGTGTTTGAATGAATGCATGATGCAGTGTTATTTGATTTGGTGCTTGGTCTTTGAACAATTGTATGATGCAGTGTTATTTGGTTTAGTGCTTGGTGTTTGAACAATTGTATGATGCAGTGTTATTTGGTTTAGTGCTAGGTTTTTAAACGATTTTATGATGCAGTGTTATTTGGTTGGGTGCTTGGTGTTTGAACGGTTGTATGATGCAGTGTTATTTGATTTGTTGCTTAGCATTTGAACGATTGTATGATGCAGTGTTATTTAGTTTGGTGCTTGGTGTTTGAACGATTGTATGATGCAGTGATATTTGGTTTAGTGTTTGATGTTTGAACGATTGTATGATGCAGTGTTATTTGGTTTGGTGCCTGTTTCTTGAACGTTTGTATGATGCAGTGTCATTTGGTTTAGAGCTTGGTGTTTGAACGATTGTAAGGTGCAGTGTTATTTGGTTTGGTGCTTGGTGTTTGAACTATTTTATAATGCAGTGTTATTTGGTTTAGTGCTTGGTGTTTGAATAATTGCAAGATGCAGTGTTATTTGGTTTGGTGCCTGGTGTTTTAACGATTGTATGAAGTTGTGTTATTTGGTTTAGTGCTTGGTGTTTGAATGATTGTGTGTTGCAGTGTTATTTGGCTTGGTGCTTGGTGTTTGAATGATTGTGTGATGCATTGTTATCTGGGTTAGTGCTTCGTGTTTGAACGATTGTATGATGCAGTGTTATTTGGTTTAGTCCTTGGTGTTTAAATGATTGAATGATACAGTGTTATTTGGTTTGTTCTTGGTGTTTGATTGTGTGATGCAGTGTTATTTGGTTTGGTGTTTGGTTTTTGAATGATTGTGCAATGCAGTGCTATTTGATGTTGTACTTCATGATTGATCGTTTGTATGATGCAGTGTTATTTGGTTTGGTGCTTGGTGTTTGAATGATTGTATGATGAAGTGTTATTTGGTTTTGTGCATGGTGTTTGGATGATTGTATGATGCAGTGTTATTTGGTTTAGTGCTTGGTGTTTGAACGATTGTATCATGCAGTGTTATTTGGTCTGGTGCTGGGTGTTTGAATGATTGTGCAATGCAGTGTTATTTGGTTTACTGCTTGGTGTTTGAACAGTTGTATGATGCAGTGTTATTTGGTTTGCTGCTTGGTGTTTGAACAGTTGTGTGATGCAGTGTTATTTGGTTTGGTGCTTGGTGTTTGAATAATTGTATGATGCAGTGTTATTTGATTTAGTGCTTGGTGTTTGAATGATTGTATGATGCAGTGTTATTTGGTTTGGTACTTTGTGTTTGAACGATTGTATGATGCAGTGGTATTTGGCTTAGTGCTTGGTGTTTCAACGATTGTATGATGCAGTGTTATTTGGTTTGGTGCTTGGTGTTTGAACGATTGTATGATGCAGTGTTATTTGGTTTAGTGCTTGGTGTTTGAATGATTGAATGATACAGTGTTATTTGGTTTCTTCTTGGTGTTTGATTGTGTGATGCAGTGTTATTTGGTTTGGTGTTTGGTGTTTGAATGATTGTACGATGCAGTGTTATTTGGTGTTGTACTTCATGTTTGATCATTTGTATGATGCAGTGTTATTTGGTTTGGTGCTTGGTGTTTGAATGAATTGTATGATGCAGTGTTATTTGGTTTTGTGCATGGTGTTTGAATGATTGTATGATGCAGTGTTATTTAGCTTGGTGCATGGTGTTTGAACGATTGTATGATGCAGTGTTATTTGGTTTAGTGCTAGGTGTTTGAACGATTGTATGATGCAGTGTTATTTGGTTGGGTGCTTGGTGTTAGAACAATTGTATGATGCAGTGTTATTTGATTTGTTGCTTAGCGTTTGAATGATTGTATGATGCACTGTTATTTAGTTTGGTGCTTGGTGTTTGAACGATTGTATGATGCAGTGATATTTGGTTTAGTGTTTGATGTTTGAACGATTGTATGATGTAGTGTTATTTGGTTTGGTGCCTGTTTCTTGAACGTTTGTATGATGCGGTGTCATTTGGTTTAGAGCTTGGTGTTTGAACGATTGTAAGGTGCAGTGTTATTTGGTTTGGTGCTTGGTGTTTGAACTATTTTATGATGCAGTGTTATTTGGTTTAGTGCTTGGTGTTTGAATAATTGCAAGATGCAGTGTTATTTGGTTTGGTGCCTGGTGTTTTAACGATTGTATGATGTAGTGTTATTTGGTTTAGTGCTTGGTGTTTGAATGATTGTGTGTTGCAGTGTTATTTGGTTTGGTGCTTGGTGTTTGAATGATTGTGATGCAGTGTTATTTGGTTTAGTGCTTGGTGTTTGAATAATTGTATGATGCAGTGTTATTTGGCTTTAGTGCTTGGTGTTTGAACGATTGTATGATGCAGTGTTATCTGGGTTAGTGCTTCGTGTTTGAAAGATTGTATGATGCAGTGTTATTTGGTTTAGTGCTTGGTGTTTGAATGATTGAATGATACAGTGTTATTTGGTTTGTTCTTGGTGTTTGATTGTGTGATGCAGTGTTATTTGGTTTGGTGTTTGGTGTTTGAATGATTGTGCAATGCAGTGCTATTTGGTGTTGTACTTCATGCTTGATCGTTTGTATGATGCAGTGTTATTTGGTTTGGTGCTTGGTGTTTGAACGATTGTATGATGAAGTGTTATTTGGTTTCGTGCATGGTGTTTGAATGATTGTATAATGCAGTGTTATTTGGTTTAGTGCTTGGTGTTTGAACGATTGTATCATGCAGTGTTATTTGGTCTGGTGCTTGGTGTTTGAATGATTGTGCAATGCAGTGTTATTTGGTTTAGTGCTTGGTGTTTGAACAGTTGTATGATGCAGTGTTATTTGGTTTGGTGCTTGGTGTTTGAACAGTTGTGTGATGCAGTGTTATTTGGTTTGGTGCTTGGTGTTTGAATAATTGTATGATGCAGTGTTATTTGGTTTGGTGCTTGGTGTTTGAACGATTGTATGATGCAGTGTTATTTGGTTTAGTGCTTGGTGTTTGAACGATTGTATGATGCAGTGTTATTTGGTTTAGTGCTTGGTGTTTGACGATTGTATGATGCAGTGTTAATTGGTTTAGTGGTTGGTGTTTGAACGATTGTATGATGCAGTACTATTTGGCTTAGTGCTTGGTGTTTCAACGATTGTATGATGCAGTGTTATTTGGTTTAGTGGTTGGTGTTTCATCGATTGAATGATGCAGTGTTAATTGGTTTAGTGGTTGGTGTTTGAATGATTGTATGAAGCAGTGTTATTTGGTTTGGTGCTTGATGTTTGAATGATTGTGCAATGCAGTGTTATTTGGTTTGGTGCATGGTGTTTGAATGATTGTGCACTGCATTGTTATTTGGTTTGGTGCTTGATGTTTGAATAATTGTATGATGCAGTGTTATTTGGTTTAGTGCTTGGTGTTTTAATGATTGTATGATGCAGTGTTATCTGGTTTAGTGCTTGGTGTTTGAATGATTGTTGATGCAGTGTTATTTGGTTTAGTGCTTGGTGTTTGAATGATTGAATGATACAGTGTTATTTGGTTTGGTTGCTTGGTGTTTGAACAATTGTGTGATGCAGTGTTATTTGGTTTGGTGTTTGGTGTTTGAATGATTGTGCAATGCAGTGCTATTTGGTGTTGTACTTCATGCTTGATCGTTTGTATGATGCAGTGTTATTTGGTTTGTTGGTGTTTGAACGATTGTATGATGAAGTGTTATTTGATTTCGTGTATGGTGTTTGAATGATTGTATGATGCAGTGTTATTTGGTTTAGCGCTTGGTGTTTGAACGATTATATCATGCAGTGTTATTAGGTCTGGTGCTGGGTCTTTGAACATTTGTATGATGCAGTGTTATTTGGTTTGATGCTTGGTGTTTGAATGATTGTATGATGCAGTGTTATTTGGTTTGTTGCTTGATGTTTGAATGATTGTGCTATGCAGTGTTATTTGGTTTGGTGTATGGTGTTTGAATGATTATATGATGCTGTGTCAGTTGGTTTAGTTCTTGGTGTTTGAATGGATGTATGATGCAGTGTTATTTGGTTGGGTGCTTGGTGTTTGAATGATTGGATGATGCACTGTTATTTGGTTTGGTGCTTGGTGTTTGAATGGTTGTGCAATGCAATGTTATTTGGTTTACTGCTTGGTGTTTGAATAAATGCATGATGCAGTGTTATTTGATTTGTTGCTTGGTCTTTGAACAATTGCATGATGCAGTGTTATTTAGTTTGGTGCATGGTGTTTGAACGATTGTATGATGCAGTGTTATTTGGTTTAGTGCTAGGTGTATGAACGATTGTATGATGCAGTGTTATTTGATTGGGTGCTTGGTGTTAGAACAATTGTATAATGCAGTGTTATTTGATTTGTTGCTTAGCGTTTGAATGATTGTATGATGCACTGTTATTTAGTTTGGTGCTTGGTGTTTGAACGATTGTATGATGCAGTGATATTTGGTTTAGTGCTTGATGTTTGAACGATTGTATGATATAGTGTTATTTGGTTTGGTGCCTGTTGCTTGAACGATTGTATGATGTAGTGTTATTTGGTTTTGTGCTTGGTGTTTTAATGATTGTGTGATGCAGTGTTATTTGCTTTGGTGCTTGGTGTTTGAATTATTGTGTGATGCAGTGTTATTTGGTTTAGTGCTTGGTGTTTGAATAATTGTATGATGCAGTGTTATTTGGCTTAGTGCTTGGTGTTTGAACGATTGTATGATGCAGTGTTATCTGGGTTAGTGCTTCATGTTTGAACGATTGTATGATGCAGTGTTATTTGGTTTAGTGCTTGGTGTTTGAATGATTGAATGATACAGTGTTATTTGGTTTGTTCTTGGTGTTTGATTGTGTGATGCAGTGTTATTTGGTTTGGTGTTTGGTTTTTGAATGATTGTGCAATGCAGTGCTATTTGTGTTGTACTTCATGCTTGATCGTTTGTATGATGCAGTGTTATTTGGTTGGTGCTTGGTGTTTGAATGATTGTATGATGAAGTGTTATTTGGTTTTGTGCATGGTGTTTGAATGATTGTATGATGCAGTGTTATTTGGTTTAGTGCTTGGTGTTTGAACTATTGTATCATGCAGTGTTATTTGGTCTGGTGCTGGGTGTTTGAATGATTGTGCAATGCAGTGTTATTTGGTTTAGTGCTTCGTGTTTGAACAGTTGTATGATGCAGTGTTATTTGGTTTGCTGCTTGGTGTTTGAACAGTTGTGTGATGCAGTGTTATTTGGTTTGGTGCTTGGTGTTTGAATAATTGTATGATGCAGTGTTATTTGATTTAGTGCTTGGTGTTTGAATGATTGTATGATGCAGTGTTATTTGGTTTGGTGCTTGGTGTTTGAACGATTGTATGATGCAGTAGTATTTGGCTTAGTGCTTGGTGTTTCAACGATTGTATGATGCAGTGTTATTTGGTTTGGTGCTTGGTGTTTGAACGATTGTATGATGCAGTGTTATTTGGTTTGGTGCTTGATGTTTGAATGATTGTGCAATGCAGTGTTATTTGGTTTGGTGCATGGTGTTTGAATGATTGTATGATGCAGTGTCAGTTGGTTTAGTTCTTGGTGTTTGAATGGATGTATGATGCAGTGTTATTTGGTTTGGTGCTTGGTGTTTGAACGATTGTATGATACTGTGTTATTTGGTTTAGTGCTTGGTGTTTGAACGATTGTATGATGCAGTGTTATTTGATTTGGTGCTTGGTGTTTGAACGATTGTATGATGCAATGTTATTTGGTTTGGTGCTTGGTGTTTGAATGATTGTGCAATGCAGTGTTATTTGGTTTACTGCTTGGTGTTTGAATGAATGCATGATGATGCAGTGTTATTTGATTTGGTGCTTGGTCTTTGAACAATTGTATGATGCAGTGTTATTTGGTTTAGTGCTTGGTGTTTGAACGATTGTATGATGCAGTGTTATTTGGTTTAGTGCTTGGTGTTTGAACGATTTTATGATGCAGTGTTATTTGGTTGGTGCTTGGTGTTTGAACGATTGTATGATGCAGTGTTATTTGGTTTGGTGCTTGGTTTTTGAACGATTGTATGATGCAGTGTTATTTGGTTTGGTGCTTGGTGTTTGAACGATTGTATGATGCAGTGTTATTTGGTTTGGTGCTTGGTGTTTGAACGATTGTATGATGCACTGTTATTTGGTTTGGTGCCTGTTGCTTGAACGATTGTATGATGCATTGTCATTTGGGTTAGTGTTTGGTGTTTGAACGATTGTAAGCTGCAGTGTTATTTGGTTTGGTGCTTGGTGTTTGAACGATTTTATGATGCAGTGTTATTTGGTTTAGTGCTTGGTGTTTGAATAATTGTAAGATGCAGTGTTATTTGGTTTGGTGCCTGGTGTTTGAATGATTGTATGATGCAGTGTTATTTGGTTTAGTGCTTGGTGTTTGAATGATTGTATGATGCAGTGTTATTTGGTTTGGTGCTTGGTGTTTGAATGATGTGTAATGCAGTGTTATTTGGGTTAGTGCTTGTGTTTGAACGATTGTATGATGCAGTGTTATTTGGTTTAGTCCTTGGTGTTTAAATGATTGAATGATACAGTGTTATTTGGTTTGTTCTTGGTGTTTGATTGTGTGATGCAGTGTTATTTGGTTTGGTGTTTGGTTTTTGAATGATTGTGCAATGCAGTGCTATTTGATGTTATACTTCATGATTGATCGTTTGTATGATGCAGTGTTATTTGGTTTGGTGCTTGGTGTTTGAATGATTGTATGATGAAGTGTTATTTGGTTTGTGCATGGTGTTTGGATGATTGTATGATGCAGTGTTATTTGGTTTAGTGCTTGGTGTTTGAACGATTGTATCATGCAGTGTTATTTGGTCTGGTGCTGGGTGTTTGAATGATTGTGCAATGCAGTGTTATTTGGTTTAGTGCTTGGTGTTTGAACAGTTGTATGATGCAGTGTTATTTGGTTTGCTGCTTGGTGTTTGAACAGTTGTGTGATGCAGTGTTATTTGGTTTGGTGCTTGGTGTTTGAATAATTGTATGATGCAGTGTTATTTGATTTAGTGCTTGGTGTTTGAATGATTGTATGATGCAGTGTTATTTGGTTTGGTGCTTGGTGTTTGAACGATTGTATGATGCAGTGTTATTTGGTTTAGTGCTTGGTGTTTGAACGATTGTATGATGCAGTGTTATTTGGTTTGGTGCTTGGTGTTTGAACGATTGTATGATGCAGTGTTATTTGGTTTGGTGCTTGGTGTTTGAATGATTGTGCAATGCAGTGTTATTTGGTTTGGTGCATGGTGTTTGAATGATTGTATGATGCAGTGTCAGTTGGTTTAGTTCTTGGTGTTTGAATGGATGTATGATGCAGTGTTATTTGGTTTGGTGCTTGGTGTTTGAACGATTGTATGATGCAGTGTTATTTGGTTTGGTGCTTGGTGTTTGAACGATTGTATGATGCAGTGTTATTTGATTTGGTGCTTGGTGTTTGAACGATTGTATGATGCAATGTTATTTGGTTTGGTGCTTGGTGTTTGAATGATTGTGCAATGCAGTGTTATTTGGTTTAGTGCTTGGTGTTTGAATGATGCATGATGCAGTGTTATTTGATTTGGTGCTTGGTCTTTGAACAATTGTATGATGCAGTGTTATTTGGTTTAGTGCTTGGTGTTTGAATGATTGTATGATGCAGTGTTATTTGGTTTAGTGCTTGGTGTTTGAACGATTGTATGATGCAGTGTTATTTGGTTTGGTGCTTGGTGTTTGAACGATTGTATGATGCAGTGTTATTTGGTTTGGTGCTTGGTGTTTGAACGATTGTTATGATGCAGTGTTATTTGGTTTAGTGCTTGGTGTTTGAACGATTGTAAGGTGCAGTGTTATTTGGTTTGGTGCTTGGTGTTTGAACGATTGTATGATGCAGTGTTATTTGGTTTAGTGCTTGGTGTTTGAATGATTGTAAGATGCAGTGTTATTTGGTTTGGTGCTGGTGTTTGAATGATTGTATGATGCAGTGTTATTTGGTTTAGTGCTTGGTGTTTGAATGATTGTGTGATGCAGTGTTATTTGGTTTGGTGCTTGGTGTTTGAATGATTGTATGATGCAGTGTTATTTGGTTTAGTGCTTGGTGTTTGAATGAATGTATGATGCAGTGTTATTTGGTTTGGTGCTTGGTGTTTGAACGATTGTATGATGCAGTGTTATTTGGTTTAGTGCTTGGTGTTTGAATGATTGTATGATGCAGTGTTATTTGGTTTAGTGCTTGGTGTGTGAATGATTGTATGATGCAGTGTTATTTGGTTTAGTGCTTGGTGTTTGAATGATTGTATGATGCAGTGTTATTTGGTTTGGTGCTTGGTGTTTGAATGATTGTGCGATGCAGTGTTATTTGGTTTGGTGCTTGGTGTTTGAATGATTGTACAATGCAGTGTTATTTGGTTTGGTGCTTGGTGTTTGAATAATTGTATGATGCAGTGTTATTTGGTTTAGTGCTTGGTGTTTGAATGATTGTATGATGCAGTGTTATTTGGTTTAGTGCTTGGTGTTTGAATGATTGAATGATGCAGTGTTATTTGGTTTGGTTCTGTGTTTGATTGTATGATGCAGTGTTATTTGGTTTGGTGTTTGGTGTTTGAATGATTGTGCAATGCAGTGCTATTTGGTGTTGTACTTCATGCTTGATCGTTTGTATGATGCAGTGTTATTTGGTTTGGTGCTTGGTGTTTGAACGATTGTATGATGAAGTGTTATTTGGTTTCGTGTATGGTGTTTGAATGATTGTATGATGCAGTGTTATTTGGTTTAGTGCTTGGTGTTTGAACGATTGTATCGATGCAGTGTTATTTGGTTTGGTGCTTGGTGTTTGAATGATTGTGCAATGCAGTGTTATTTGGTTTGTGCTTGGTGTTTGAACAGATTGTATGATGCAGTGTTATTTGGTTTGGTGCTTGGTGTTTGAACAGATTGTATGATGCAGTGTTATTTGGTTTGGTGCTTGGTGTTTGAATGATTGTATGATGCAGTGTTATTTGGTTAGTGCTTGGTGTTTGAACGATTGTATGATGCAGTGTTATTTGGTTTGGTGCTTGGTGTTTGAATGATTGTATTGCAGTGTTATTTGGTTTGGTGCTTGGTGTTTGAATGATTGTATGATGCAGTGTTATTTGGTTTAGTGCTTGGTGTTTGAATGATGTATGATGCAGTGTTATTTGGTTTGGTGCTTGGTGTTTGAACGATTGTATGATGCAGTGTTATTTGGTTTGGTGCTTGGTGTTTGAACGATTGTATGATGCAGTGTTATTTGGTTTGGTGCTTGGTGTTTGAACGATTGTATAATGCAGTGTTATTTGGTTTGGTGCTTGGTGTTTGAACGATTGTATGATGCAGTGTTATTTGGTTTAGTGCTTGGTGTTTGAACGATTGTATGATGCAGTGTTATTTGGTTTGGTGCTTGGTGTTTGAATGATTGTGCAATGCAGTGTTATTTGGTTTAGTGCTTGGTGTTTGAACGATTGTATGATGCAGTGTTATTTGGTTTGTGCTTGGTGTTTGAACAGTTGTGTGATGCAGTGTTTTTTGGTTTAGTGTTTGTGTTTGAATTTGTATATGCAGTGTATTTGTTAGTGCTTGGTGTTTGAACGATTGTATGATGCAGTGTTATTTGGTTTGGTGCTTGGTGTTTGAACGATTGTATGATGCAGTGTTATTTGGTTTGGTGCTTGGTGTTTGAATGATTGTGCAATGCAGTGTTATTTGGTTTGTGCTTGGTGTTTGAATGATTGTATGATGCATGTATTTGGTTTAGTGCTTGGTGTTTGAATCGATTGTATGATGCAGTGTTATTTGGTTTAGTGCTTGGTGTTTGAACGATTATATGATGCAGTGTTATTTGGTTTGGTGCTTGGTGTTTGAAGATTGTATGATGCAGTGTTATTTGAGTTTGTTGCTTGGTGTTTGAACGATTGTATGATGCAGTGTTATTTGTTTAGTGCTTGGTGTTTGAACGATTGTATGATGCAGTGTTATTTGGTTTAGTGCTTGGTGTTTGAACGATTGTATGATGCAGTGTTATTTGGTTTGGTGCTTGGTGTTTGAACGATTGTATGATGCAGTGTTATTTGGTTTAGTGCTTGGTGTTTGAATGATTGTATGATGCAGTGTTATTTGGTTTGGTGCTTGGTGTTTGAATGATTGTATGATGCAGTGTTATTTGGTTTGGTGCTTGGTGTTTGAATGATTGTATGATGCAGTGTTATTTGGTTTAGTGCTTGGTGTTTGAACGATTGTATGATGCAGTGTTATTTGATTTGGTGCTTGGTGTTTGAATGATTGTGCAATGCAGTGTTATTTGGTTTACTGCTTGGTGTTTGAATGAATGCATGATGCAGTGTTATTTGGTTTAGTGCTTGGTGTTTGAACGATTGTATGATGCAGTGTTATTTGGTTTGGTGCGTGCTGTTTGAACGATTGTATGATGCAGTGTTATTTGGTTTAGTGCTTGGTGTTTGAATGATTGTATGATGCAGTGTTATTTGGTTTAGTGCTTGGTGTTTGAACGATTGTATGATGCAGTGTTATTTGGTTTAGTGCTTGGTGTTTGAATGATTGTATGATGCAGTGTTATTTGGTTTGCTTGGTGTTTGAATGATTGTATGATGCAGTGTTATTTGGTTTGGTGCTTGGTGTTTGAACGATTGTATGATGCAGTGTTATTTGGTTTGGTGCTTGGTGTTTCAATGATTGTATGATGCAGTATTATTTGGTTTGGTGCTTGGTGTTTGAACAGTTGTATGATGCATTGTTATTTGGTTTGGTGCTTGGTGTTTGAATGATTGTGCACTGCATTGTTATTTGGTTTGGTGCTTGATGTTTGAATAATTGTATGATGCAGTGTTATTTGGTTTAGTGCTTGGTGTTTGAATGATTGTATGATGCAGTGTTATCTGGTTTAGTGCTTGGTGTTTGAATGATTGAATGATACAGTGTTATTTGGTTTGGTTCTTTTTTGATTGTGTTGCATTGTTATTTGGTTTGGTGTTTGGTGTTTGAATGATTGTGCATTGCAGTGCTATTTGGTGTTGTACTTCATGCTTGATCGTTTGTATGATGCAGTGTTATTTGGTTTGGTGCTTGGTGTTTGAACGATTGTATGATGAAGTGTTATTTGGTTTCATGCATGGTGTTTGAATGATTGTATAATGCAGTGTTATTTGGTTTAGTGCTTGGTGTTTGAACGATTGTATGATGCAGTGTTATTTGGTTTGGTGTCTAGTGTTTGAACGATTGTATGATGCAGTGTTATTTGGTTTGGTGCTTGTGTTTGAATGATTGTATGATGCAGTGTTATTTGGTTTGGTGCTTGGTGTTTGAACAGATTGTATGATGCATGTTATTTGGTTTGGTGCTTGGTGTTTGAATGATTGTGATGCAGTGTTATTTGGTTTGGTGCTTGGTGTTTGAATAATTGTATGATGCAGTGTTATTTGGTTTAGTGCTTGGTGTTTGAAGTTGTATGAGCAGTGTTATTGGTTTGTGCTTGGTGTTTGAATGAATTTTGATGCAGTGTTATTTGGTTTAGTTCTTGGTGTTTGAATGATTGAATGATACAGTGTTATTTGATTTGGTTCTTGGTGTTTGATTGTGTGATGCAGTGTTATTTGGTTTGGTGTTTGGTGTTTGAATGATTGTACAATGCAGTGCTATTTGGTGTTGTACTTCATGCTTGATTGTTTGTATGATGCAGTGTTATTTGGTTTGGTGCTTGGTGTTTGAATGATTGTATGATGAAGTGTTATTTGGTTTCGTGCATGGTGTTCGAATGATTGTGTGATGCAGTGTTATTTGGTTTAGTGCTTGGTGTTTGAACAATTGTATCATGCAGTGTTATTAGGTCTGGTGCTGGGTGTTTGAATGATTGTGCAATGCAGTGTTATTTGGTTTAGTGCTTGGTGTTTGAACAGTTGTATGATGCAGTGTTATTTGGTTTGCTGCTTGGTGTTTGAACAGTTGTGTGATGCAGTGTTATTTGGTTTGGTGCTTGGTGTTTGAATAATTGTATGATGCAGTGTTATTTGATTTAGTGCTTGGTGTTTGAATGATTGTATGATGCAGTGTTATTTGGTTTGGTGCTTGGTGTTTGAACGATTGTATGATGCAGTGCTATTTGGCTTAGTGCTTGGTGTTTCAACGATTGTATGATGCAGTGTTATTTGGTTTGGTGCTTGGTGTTTGAATGATTGTATGATGCAGTGTTATTTGGTTTGGTGCTTGGTGTTTGAATGATTGTGCAATGCAGTGTTATTTGGTTTGGTGCATGGTGTTTGAATGATTGTATGATGCAGTGTCAGTTGGTTTAGTTCTTGGTGTTTGAATGGATGTATGATGCAGTGTTATTTGGTTTGGTGCTTGGTGTTTGAACGATTGTATGATGCAGTGTTATTTGGTTTGGTGCTTGGTGTTTGAATGATTGTGCAATGCAGTGTTATTTGGTTTACTGCTTGGTGTTTGAATGAATGCATTATGCAGTGTTATTTGATTTGTGCTTGGTGTTTGAACAATGTATGATGCAGTGTTATTTGGTTTAGTGCTTGGTGTTTGAATGATTGTATGATGCAGTGTTATTTGGTTTAGTGCTTGGTGTTTGAACGATTGTATGATGCAGTGTTATTTGGTTTGGTGCTTGGTGTTTGAACAATTGTATGATGCAGTGTTATTTGGTTTGGTGTTTGAACAATTGTATGATGCAGTGTTATTTAGTTTGGTGCTTGGTGTTTGAACGATTGTATGATGCAGTGATATTTGGTTTAGTGCTTGATGTTTGAACGATTGTATGATGCAGTGTTATTTGGTTTGGTGCCTGTTGCTTGAACGATTGTATGATGCAGTGTCATTTGGTTTAGTGCTTGGTGTTTGAACGATTGAGTGCAGTGTTATTTGGTTTAGTGCTTCATGTTTGAATGATTGTATGATGCAGTGTTATTTGGTTTAGTGCTTGCTGTTTGAATGATTGTAAGATGCAGTGTTATTTGGTTTGGTGCCTGGTGTTTGAACGATTGTATGATGTAGTGTTATTTGGTTTAGTGCTTGGTGTTTTAATGATTGTGTGATGCAGTGTTATTTGCTTTGGTGCTTGGTGTTTGAATGATTGTATGATGCAGTGTTATTTGGTTTAGTGCTTGGTGTTTGAATAATTGTATGATGCAGTGTTATTTGGTTTAGTGCTTGGTGTTTGAACGATTGTATGATGCAGTGTTATTTGGTTTGTGCTTCGGTGTTTGAAAGATTGTATGATGCAGTGTTATTTGGTTTAGTGCTTGGTGTTTGAATGATTGAATGATACAGTGTTATTTGGTTTGTTCTGGTGTTTCAACGATTGTGTGATGCAGTGTTATTTGGTTTGGTGTTTGGTGTTTGAATGATTGTGCAATGCAGTGCTATTCGGTGTTGTACTTCATGCTTGATCATTTGTATGATGCAGTGTTATTTGGTTTGGTGCTTGGTGTTTGAATGATTGTATGATGAAGTGTTATTTGGTTTTGTGCATGGTGTTTGAATGATTGTATGATGCAGTGTTATTTAGCTTGGTGCATGGTGTTTGAACGATTGTATGATGCAGTGTTATTTGGTTTAGTGCTAGGTGTTTGAACGATTGTATGATGCAGTGTTATTTGGTTGGTGCTTGTGTTAGAACAATTGTATGATGCAGTGTTATTTGATTTGTTGCTAGCGCTTGAATGATTGTATGATGCACTGTTATTTAGTTTGGTGCTTGGTGTTTGAACGATTGTATGATGCAGTGATATTTGGTTTAGTGTTTGATGTTTGAACGATTGTATGATGCAGTGTTATTTGGTTTGGTGCCTGTTTCTTGAGCGTTTGTATGATCGGTGTCATTTGGTTTAGAGCTTGGTGTTTGAACGATTGTGAGATGCAGTGTTATTTGGTTTGGTGCTTGGTGTTTGAATTATTTTATGATGCAGTGTTATTTGGTTTAGTGCTTGGTGTTTGAATAATTACAAGATGCAGTGTTATTTGGTTTGGTGCCTGGTGTTTTAACGATTGTATGATGTAGTGTTATTTGGTTTAGTGCTTGGTGTTTTAATGATTGTGTGATGCAGTGTTATTTGGTTTGGTGCTTGGTGTTTGAATTATTGTGTGATGCAGTGTTATTTGGTTTAGTGCTTGGTGTTTGAATAATTGTATGATGCAGTGTTATTTGGCTTAGTGCTTGGTGTTTGAACGATTGTATGATGCACTGTTATCTGGGTTAGTGCTTCGTGTTTGAACGATTGTATGATGCACTGTTATTTGGTTTAGTGCTTGGTGTTTGAATGATTGAATGATACAGTGTTATTTGGTTTGTTCTTGGTGTTTGATTGTGTGATGCAGTGTTATTTGGTTTGGTGTTTGGTTTTTGAATGATTGTGCAATGCAGTGCTATTTGGTGTTGTACTTCATGCTTGATCGTTTGTATGATGCAGTGTTATTTGGTTTGGTGCTTGGTGTTTGAATGATTGTATGATGAAGTGTTATTTGGTTTTGTGCATGGTGTTTGAATGATTGTATGATGCAGTGTTATTTGGTTTAGTGCTTGGTGTTTGAACTATTGTATCATGCAGTGTTATTTGGTCTGGTGCTGGGTGTTTGAATGATTGTGCAATGCAGTGTTATTTGGTTTAGTGCTTGGTGTTTGAACAGTTGTATGATGCAGTGTTATTTGGTTTGCTGCTTGGTGTTTGAACAGTTGTATGATGCAGTGTTATTTGGTTTGGTGCTTGGTGTTTGAATAATTGTATGATGCAGTGTTATTTGATTTAGTGCTTGGTGTTTGAATGATTGTATGATGCAGTGTTATTTGGTTTGGTGCTTGGTGTTTGAACGATTGTATGATGCAGTACTATTTGGCTTAGTGCTTGGTGTTTCAACGATTGTATGATGCAGTGTTATTTGGTTTGGTGCTTGGTGTTTGAACGATTGTATGATGCAGTGTTATTTGGTTTAGTGCTTGGTGTTTGAACGATTGTATGATGCAGTGTTATTTGGTTTGGTGCTTGGTGTTTGAACGATTGTATGATGCAGTGTTATTTGGTTTAGTGCTTGGTGTTTGAACGATTGTATGATGCAGTGTTATTTGGTTTAGTGCTTGGTGTTTGAATGATTGTATGATGCAGTGTTATTTGGTTTGGTGCTTGGTGTTTGAATGATTGTATAATGCAGTGTTATTTGGTTTGGTGCTTGGTGTTTGAATGATTGTGCACTGCATTGTTATTTGGTTTGGTGCTTGATGTTTGAATAATTGTATGATGCAGTGTTATTTGGTTTAGTGCTTGGTGTTTGAATGATTGTATGATGCAGTGTTATCTGGTTTAGTGCTTGGTGTTTGAATGATTGTTGATGCAGTGTTATTTGGTTTAGTGCTTGGTGTTTGAATGATTGAATGATACAGTGTTATTTGGTTTGGTTCTTGGTGTTTGATTGTGTGATGCAGTGTTATTTGGTTTGGTGTTTGGTGTTTGAATGATTGTGCAATGCAGTGCTATTTGGTGTTGTACTTCATGCTTGATCGTTTGTATGATGCAGTGTTATTTGGTTTGTTTCTTGGTGTTTGAACGATTGTATGATGAAGTGTTATTTGATTTCGTGTATGGTGTTTGAATGATTGTATGATGCAGTGTTATTTGGTTTAGTGCTTGGTGTTTGAACGATTGTATGATGCAGTGTTATTAGGTCTTAGTGCTTGGTGTTTGAACAATTGTATGATGCAGTGTTATTTGGTTTGATGCTTGGTGTTTGAATGATTGTATGATGCAGTGTTATTTGGTTTGTTGCTTGGTGTTTGAATGATTGTGCTGATGCAGTGTTATTTGGTTTGGTGTATGGTGTTTGAATGATTATATGATGCTGTGTCAGTTGGTTTAGTTCTTGGTGTTTGAATGGATGTATGATGCAGTGTTATTTGGTTTGGTGCTTGGTGTTTGAATGATTGGATGATGCAGTGTTATTTGGTTTGGTGCTTGGTGTTTGAATGATTGTGCAATGCAGTGTTATTTGGTTTACTGCTTGGTGTTTGAATGAATGCATGATGCAGTGTTATTTGATTTGGTGCTTGGTCTTTGAACAATTGTATGATGCAGTGTTATTTAGTTTGGTGCATGGTGTTTGAACGATTGTATGATGCTGTGTTATTTGGTTTAGTGCTAGGTGTTTGAATGATTGTATGATGCAGTGTTATTTGGTTGGGTGCTTGGTGTTAGAACAATTGTATGATGCAGTGTTATTTGATTTGTTGCTTAGCGTTTGAATGATTGTATGATGCACTGTTATTTAGTTTGGTGCTTGGTGTTTGAACGATTGTATGATGCAGTGATATTTGGTTTAGTGTTTGATGTTTGAACGATTGTATGATGCAGTGTTATTTGGTTTGGTGCCTGTTTCTTGAACGTTTGTATGATGCGGTGTCATTTGGTTTAGAGCTTGGTGTTTGAACGATTGTAAGGTGCAGTGTTATTTGGTTTGGTGCTTGGTGTTTGAACAATTTTATGATGCAGTGTTATTTGGTTTAGTGCTTGTGTTTGAATAATTGCAAGATGCAGTGTTATTTGGTTTGGTGCCTGGTGTTTTAACGATTGTATGATGTAGTGTTATTTGGTTTAGTGCTTGGTGTTTGAATGATTGTGTGATGCAGTGTTATTTGGTTTGGTGCTTGGTGTTTGAATGATTGTGTGATGCAGTGTTATTTGGTTTAGTGCTTGGTGTTTGAATAATTGTATGATGCAGTGTTATTTGGCTTAGTGCTTGGTGTTTGAACGATTGTATGATGCAGTGTTATCTGGGTTAGTGCTTCGTGTTTGAAAGATTGTATGATGCAGTGTTATTTGGTTTAGTGCTTGGTGTTTGAATGATTGAATGATACAGTGTTATTTGGTTTGTTCTTGGTGTTTGATTGTGTGATGCAGTGTTATTTGGTTTGGTGTTTGGTGTTTGAATGATTGTGCAATGCAGTGCTATTCGGTGTTGTACTTCATGCCTTGATCGTTTGTATGATGCAGTGTTATTTGGTTTGGTGCTTGGTGTTTGAATGATTGTATGATGAAGTGTTATTTGGTTTTGTGCATGGTGTTTGAATGATTGTATGATGCAGTGTTATTTAGCTTGGTGCATGGTGTTTGAACGATTGTATGATGCAGTGTTATTTGGTTTAGTGCTAGGTGTTTGAACGATTGTATGATGCAGTGTTATTTGGTTGGGTGCTTGGTGTTAGAACAATTGTATGATGCAGTGTTATTTGATTTGTTGCTTAGCGTTTGAATGATTGTATGATGCAGTGTTATTTAGTTTGGTGCTTGGTGTTTGAACGATTGTATGATGCAGTGATATTTGGTTTAGTGCTTGATGTTTGAACGATTGTATGATGCAGTGTTATTTGGTTTGGTGCCTGTTGCTTGAACGATTGTATGATGTAGTGTCATTTGGTTTAGTGCTTGGTGTTTGAACGATTGTAAGATGCAGTGTTATTTGGTTTGGTGCTTGGTGTTTGAACTATTTTATGATGCAGTGTTATTTGGTTTAGTGCTTGGTGTTTGAATAATTGCAAGATGCAGTGTTATTTGGTTTGGTGCCTGGTGTTTTAACGATTGTATGATGTAGTGTTATTTGGTTTAGTGCTTGGTGTTTGAATGATTGTGTGATGCAGTGTTATTTGGTTTGGTGCTTGGTGTTTGAATGATTGTGTGATGCAGTGTTATTTGGTTTAGTGCTTGGTGTTTGAATAATTGTATGATGCAGTGTTATTTGGCTTAGTGCTTGGTGTTTGAACGATTGTATGATGCAGTGTTATCTGGGTTAGTGCTTCGTGTTTGAACGATTGTATGATGCAGTGTTATTTGGTTTAGTGCTTGGTGTTTGAATGATTGAATGATACAGTGTTATTTGGTTTGTTCTTGGTGTTTGATTGTGTGATGCAGTGTTATTTGGTTTGGTGTTTGGTGTTTGAATGATTGTGCAATGCAGTGCTATTTGGTGTTGTACTTCATGCTTGATACGTTGTATGATGCAGTGTTATTTGGTTTGGTGCTTGGTGTTTGAACGATTGTATGATGAAGTGTTATTTGGTTTGGTGCATGGTGTTTGAATGATTGTATGATGCAGTGTTATTTGGTTTAGTGCTTGGTGTTTGAACGATTGTATGATGCAGTGTTATTTGGTTTGGTGCTGGGTGTTTGAATGATTGTGCAATGTAGTGTTATTTGGTTTACTGCTTGGTGTTTGAACAGTTGTATGATGCAGTGTTATTTGGTTTGCTGCTTGGTGTTTGAACAGATTGTATGATGCAGTGTTATTTGGTTTGGTGCTTGGTGTTTGAATAATTGTATGATGCAGTGTTATTTGATTTAGTGCTTGGTGTTTGAATGATTGTATGATGCAGTGTTATTTGGTTTGGTGCTTGGTGTTTGAACGATTGTATGATGCAGTAGTATTTGGTTTAGTGCTTGGTGTTTCAATGATTGTATGATGCAGTGTTATTTGGTTTGGTGCTTGGTGTTTGAACGATTGTATTATGCAGTGTTATTTGGTTTGGTGCTTGGTGTTTGAATGATTGTGCAATGCAGTGTTATTTGGTTTAGTGCTTGGTGTTTGAATGATTGTATGATGCAGTGTTATTTGATTTGGTGCTTGGTCTTTGAACAATTGTATGATGCAGTGTTATTTGGTTTAGTTTGGTTTATGTGCTTTGGTGTTTGAACGATTGTATGATGCAGTGTTATTTGGTTTGGTGCTTGGTGTTTGAACAGTTGTATGATGCAGTGTTATTTGATTTGTTGCTTGGTTTGAACGATTGTATGATGCAGTGTTATTTGTTTGGTGCTTGGTGTTTGAACGATTGTATGATGCAGTGATATTTGGTTTAGTGCTTGGTGTTTGAACGATTGTATGATGCAGTGTTATTTGGTTTGGTGCTTGGTGTTTGAACGATTGTATGATGCAGTGTCATTTGGTTTAGAGCTTGGTGTTTGAACGATTGTAAGGATGCAGTGTTATTTGGTTTGGTGCTTGGTGTTTGAACTATTTTATAG
Organism: Neoceratodus forsteri; assembly: GCA_016271365.2. Lineage (NCBI taxonomy): Eukaryota > Metazoa > Chordata > Ceratodontiformes > Ceratodontidae > Neoceratodus > Neoceratodus forsteri. Next base: position 172,689,116 of record JADMNL010000028.1, on the reverse strand, counting down.
ATGCAGTGTTATTTGGTTTAGTGCTTGGTGTTTGAATAATTGCAAGATGCAGTGTTATTTGGTTTGGTGCCTGGTGTTTGAATGATTGTATGAATGCAGTGTTATTTGGTTTAGTGCTTGGTGTTTGAATGATTGTATGATGCAGTGTTATTTGGTTTGGTGCTTGGTGTTTGAATGATTGTGTGATGCAGTGTTATTTGGTTTAGTGCTTGGTGTTTGAACGATTGTATGATGCAGTGTTATTTGGTTTAGTGCTTGGTGTTTGAACGATTGTATGATGCAGTGTTATTTGGTTTGGTGCTTGGTGTTTGAATTGTGTGATGCAGTGTTATTTGGTTTGGTTTGGTGTTTGAATGATTGTGCAATGCAGTGCTATTTGATTTAGTACTTGGTGTTTGAACGATTGTATGATGCAGTGTTATTTGGTTTGGTGCTTGGTGTTTGAATGATTGTATGATGAAGTGTTATTTGGTTTCGTGCTTGGTGTTTGAATGATTGTATGATGCAGTGTTATTTGGTTTAGTGCTTGGTGTTTGAACGATTGTATCATGCAGTGTTATTTGGTCTGGTGCTTGGTGTTTGAATGATTGTGCAATGCAGTGTTATTTGGTTTAGTGCTTGGTGTTTGAACAGTTGTATGATGCAGTGTTATTTGGTTTGGTGCTTGGTGTTTGAACAGTTGTGTGATGCAGTGTTATTTGGTTTGGTGCTTGGTGTTTGAATAATTGTATGATGCAGTGTTATTTGATTTAGTGCTTGGTGTTTGAATGATTGTATGATGCAGTGTTATTTGGTTTGGTACTTTGTGTTTGAACGATTGTATGATGCAGTAGTATTTGGCTTAGTGCTTGGTGTTTCAACGATTGTATGATGCAGTGTTATTTGGTTTGGTGCTTGGTGTTTGAACGATTGTATGATGCAGTGTTATTTGGTTTGGTGCTTGATGTTTGAATGATTGTGCAATGCAGTGTTATTTGGTTTGGTGCATGGTGTTTGAATGATTGTATGATGCAGTGTCAGTTGGTTTAGTTCTTGGTGTTTGAATGGATGTATGATGCAGTGTTATTTGGTTTGGTGCTTGGTGTTTGAACGATTGTATGATACTGTGTTATTTGGTTTGGTGCTTGGTGTTTGAACGATCGTATGATGCAGTGTTATTTGATTTGGTGCTTGGTGTTTGAACCATTGTATGATGCAATGTTATTTGGTTTGGTACTTGGTGCTTGAATGATTGTGCAATGCAGTGTTATTTGGTTTACTGCTTGGTGTTTGAATGAATGCATGATGCAGTGTTATTTGATTTGGTACTTGGTCTTTTAACAATTGTATGATGCAGTGTTATTTGGTTTGGTGCTTGGTGTTTGAACGATTGTATGATGCAGTGTTATTTGATTTGTTGCTTAGCATTTGAACGATTGTTTGATGCAGTGTCATTTGGTTTAGTGCTTGGTGTTTGAACGATTGTAAGGTGCTGTGTTATTTGGTTTGGTGCTTGGTGTTTGAACAATTTTATGATGCAGTGTTATTTGGTTTAGTGCTTGGTGTTTGAATGATTGCAAGATGCAGTGTTATTTGGTTTGGTGCCTGGTGTTTTAATGATTGTATGATGTAGTGTTATTTGGTTTAGTGCTTGGTGTTTGAATGATTGTGTGATGCAGTGTTATTTGGTTTGGTGCTTGGTGTTTGAATGATTGTATGATGCAGTGTTATTTGGTTTAGTGCTTGGTGTTTGAATGATTGTATGATGCAGTGTTATTTGGTTTGGTGCTTGGTGTTTGAACGATTGTATAATGCAGTGTTATTTGGTTTAATGCTTGGTGTTTGAATGATTGTATGATGCAGTGTTATTTGGTTTAGTGCTTGGTGTGTGAATGATTGTATGATGCAGTGTCATTTGGTTTGGTGCTTGGTGTTTGAATGATTGTGCAATGCAGTGTTATTTAGTTTAGTGCTTGGTGTTTCAGATTGGTCAATGCAGTGTTATTTGGTTTGGTTCTTGGTTTTTGAATGATTCTGCAATGCAGTGTTATTTGGTGTAGTACTTGGTGTTTGAACAATTGTATGATGCAGTGTTGGTTGATTTGGTGCTTGGTGTTTGAATGATTGCATGATGTGGTGATATTTGGTTTAGTGCTTGGTGTGTGAATGATTGTATGATGCAGTGTTGGTTGATTTGGTGCTTGGTCTTTGAATGATTGTATGATGTAGTGATATTTGATTTAGTGCTTGGTGTGTGAATGATTGTATGATGCAGTGTTATTTGGTTTGGTGCTTGGTGTTTGAACGATTGTATGATGTAGTGTTATTTGGTTTGGTGCTTGGTGTTTAAACAATTGTATGATGCAGTGTTATTTGGTTTGGTGCTTGGTGTTTGAATGATCATGCAATGTCTGTTATTTGGTTTGGTGCTTGGTGTTTGAATGATTGTATGATGCAGTGTTATTTGGTTTGGTGGTTGGTGTTTGAACGATTGTATGATGCGGTGTTATTTGGTTTGGTGCTTTGTGTTTGAGGGATTGTATGATGCAGTGTTATTTGGTTTGGTGCTTGGTGTTTGAACGATTGTATGATGCAGTGTTATTTGGTTTGGTGGTTGGTTTTTGAGCAATTGTATGATGCAGTGTTATTTGGTTTGGTGGTTGGTGTTTGAACGATTGTATGATGCGGTGTTATTTGGTTTGGTGCTTTGTGTTTGAGGGATTGTATGATGCAGTGTTATTTGGTTTGGTGCTTGGTGTTTGAACGATTGTATGATGCAGTGTTATTTGGTTTGGTGGTTGGTTTTTGAGCAATTGTATGATGCAGTGTTATTTGGTTTGGTGCTTGGTGTTTGAATGGTTGTGCAAATAGCATTATTTGGTTTGGTGCTTGGTGTTTTACGATCGTGTGATGCAACGTTGTTGTGTCCATAACTTCGACTCCCACTCTGCAGGTGCTGGTGGGAACAGTTTTCTTGCTGCCAATGCTGCATCTTATGATTGTTCGTTCCCCGAAAGAATGCAGATTCCCCAAGGCTCTAAGGACTTCAATTTACTCAAGCTTCCCATTTCTTAACTTTTGTGGTGCTAAGGTTCAACCATCAGCGATGCTTTAATGTAAATTATTTGCAAGTAATCTTCATTTAGAATGCTGAACTGGTTGAAATAAATAATTTACATGTCATGTTAGAGTCTCACCTACATTACAATAAATCTGTCTGTCTTTTTTTGTCAGTAAAATTGTTACTGTTTTATAATAGAAGTATAGTATGAATACATAAATATAATCATTGAATAAAAGTGTATCTAAAGAATGAAATTTAGTTATATAACGTATACCTGAACATAGGTAAGATACAATTGGGTATTATATCCAATCATTATAGTACCTTCATCTTCTTTACAGGGACACTGTCAACCTTTTTTGTATCATATCATTTTTAGGTAAAACCCTACATTTTATGAGTGCTCCCTTCCTCTAAAACCCATTGATGTTAAGGGAATTAAATATATGGGACCAAGCTACCCTGTCAAAAGCCTTCTCAGCATCAAGCGAGACAAGGCCACAGGGCAACAACTGGGTATTAGCTGCCTGCTTTACATGGAATAATGTCCTTGTGTGCCCACTGCATATCTCCCTTTCATGAAACCCATCTGATGTTTGGATATTAAAAGATGAGCTACTGTCTCCAATCTACTAGCAAGCACTTTGGCCAGAAGTTTAACATCTGAGTTTATCAAAGAGATAGACCTATAGCTTCCACAGTCCAAGGGGTCTTTACCTTGCTTCTGTATTAAAAGTTATTAAACCCTTAGTCATTTCTTGTGATAGCCTGCCATCCTCCAATGCTTGATTAAAGACCTCCACCAAAACAGGGGCTATTTTTTTGTCAAAGGTACTATAAAAGTTAGCCGAGAAGCCACCTGGGTCTGGTGCTTTATTTTTTTTAAGTTGTTTGATGGCAGTTAAAATTTCTTCTCGTGTTATTAGAGCCCCAAAAACCTTCAAGTGAGTCTGGCAGAGTGGGGATATTAATACCGTTGCAATTTTTTTCTAAGCTGATAGATGTAGCACCCTCCTCTTCATAATAGAGTCTTTGATAAAAATTGTGGAATTCTTTGTTCATTTTGAGATGGCCTGCCATTATGTTCCCAGTAGTTTTGTTTCTAACAGTCATGATATTAGTGGCATTACTGTTTTGAGATATTCTTATACCTAGGATTTTGGAAGCCATAGGTCCAGAGTCCACATAATTTAGTTTAGCCTTCCTGATAGTGAAAATCGCCTCACTGCTAATAGCTTCATTATACTCTAATTTAGTTTAGACCATGACCTCCATAGCTCAGTAGAATTGGAACTCACTAATGCTTTCTCTAGTTCATTAATTTTTGCTAGGGTTTCTTGTTTATGAAGATTTTTTTCTTGATAGTAGAAGCTTCCCTTACAAATATGCCCCTCAAACAACACTTGAGACAGTCCCAGGTACTATTCCAAGAAGTATCACTTGGGTTATTGAAAGAGAGAAATTCTTCAATATTGGCATTAATTTTATTGCAAACTTCTGTTTTCTCTAGTAGGAAATTGTTGAATTTCCATCTTTGTATTCTGTGGGGATTATCAGTGGTGTAGAAATGAAAAGACACAAGGGAATGTTCAGATATTACCTGTGCTTCAATAGTGATGCTAAGTATTCTAGGTATAAAAGCTCTAGGTGTATAAATCTGATCTAATCTGGAACCTGAGTTGTTACATTGGGACCAGAAGGTGTACTCTTTCCCAGCTGGGTGAAGGGTCTGCCAGGCATCCACCAGGCTTAAGTTATCTACCAGATCTTTTAAATCTTTATCAACTCTGGATCTGTGTGGTTGAAAGGTGGATCTATCTAGAACGGGATCTAATGTGCTATTCATGTCACCAGCAATTATGATGGTGCTATCTAACAGACTACCTATTTTTGTAAATATGAGATTGAAGACTTCATTTGATGGGGAGTTAGGGCCATAAATATTTATAAATGCGAAGTATTCTTCTCCCAATCTACATTTACAATAGTGCAATGGCCCAAGGAATCTTCAATGATTGTACTAGGAAGAACATTTAAACCCCTCTTAAACAATATTAACATACCTGCTTTTTTTTTTGAGTTATCTCCTGCCTCTAATATTGGACCTACCCAGTCTCTTTGCATTAAGGAATAGTGTTCCTTCCTGAGATGTGTTTCCTGTAAGAAAGCTACAGATGTATCTAGCCTGTTTAAGTGTCCCAGCACCGAGTGTCTTTTAATTTTGTGGTTCAGACCTCTGACTTTCCACGTGACCAATTTTAATTTATCATTTACTGCCATGTTGATTTTCATAAAAGCAAATATATATATATATATATATATATATACACACACACACACACACACACACACACAAAATGTAATAATTCCACAGTCAGGTAGATATGTTGCAGCCAGAACCCCCACAGGTCTCATTCCTTTAGTTAGAGTAGAAAAGGAGAGAGAGTGAGTGAGTGTAAATGAGATAGAAGCAATAATGTAAACCAAGAGAGTAAAATTGAAACATATAACAAACTTTGGGAAACTGTAAAAACATTCACAAATATTCTGTAAATGATTATTATACCACACCTGTTTAAGGAACATCAGAATAGATGACATTAGAACTAAGTGCACTAGAGCACCCAACCAGCACATTCCTAGATGGTATTGTTCAAGTACTGACCCCACTTCCTTTTTCATACACCTCTACAGCCTTTAAAGAACATTACTATTATCTCAAAAAAATATTTTTTTTGAAAATTAAAAAAAAATCTCCTCAATTTATATTTTAGTCTGCATACAAGAGTTACCAATGCAGCAAATGTAATCTTCCCCTGAAAAAAAGAAAATTCATCAATATTAATTTACTCTGCTTGTTTTTCCACACTTACCAATTTTCAGCCGAGATTAGAAATGCATAGTTAAACAGGCAATAATAATTGCAATAATGTGGGTATTCAGTAAATTTGTGCATATATCAATCAAAGTTATAACTACACAGGTAAACCTTTAGTTGAAACATTGTTGTGCTAACTCTTCTCCATTATAGATTTTGTAAGAGGGAGATATTATGAGAGAGAGAGGTGTTACACTGACTGTACAATGATATGACAAATACTTTCCCACTTCCTCCAAGCTAGACATCAGCATTTGTTATAAGAGCCAGGCCTACCCTCTGATCCAGAATTCCAGGGAGGGCTATAGAATGAAACCACGCTGCACCTATGCTTGAAAGACAAAGAGCATCTAAGAGCACAAAAAAGGGAAAATAGAATATTGCACCCTTCAGTCCAGTATAGTGAGACATGAAACTCCCACTCCGCATGTATCTTGTTCATTTAATAAAAAAAAAAAAATAGAAAGCAGTCAGGAGTAGATTTTCCAAGTCATACAAATAAGGTGTCTTTTTTGAGAGTTAAACTAAAATAACCCTAAATCGTCGAATTTTTAGTAGGTCTGTAAATGTAGAGGCACCACCCACTATCACGACCCACCATGATAGTCCCACAATGCAGCAGTAATTACCCAGCAATCTCACCCAAAGCAAAGTGTAAGGAGCAAAGTTCACACAACTCCCCATGTGATCTTGTCTCAGCACAGAGCGAGCATCTCCAAAAGAGCCATGCAGAGCAATGGAACCCCGCCAAAAAGGCAGATGGAACCTTAAGGTAATTTTTGGCAACAACCATTTCAAGGAAAAAAAAGATGACCGATTATCAAAAGTCAAGTAAACATTAGAGGAGCTATGAGAACAAACCCACACAAGCCAACCAGGAAACAACAACAGAGGAATCAACTCTCTCTCCCCCCCCACCCCTGGGAGGCTGCGTAATCACCTCTAGTGGCTTTAAATACCAGTGTTTAAAAAAAAGACACATAAGCCCTTATTGTAAGATTATCTCATTAGTTATGTGTAATTGCGAATGCCTGCCCGATCAGCAAAGCCACCAGCCAAATGAGAATAGTGGTCATCCCCAGAACAAACGAAAGTTAATAATCTGATATTCATATCTGCCCAAGACTGTAAGCATTGTAAGTGATCAGGCATTTTAAACTTTAAGTAAGCCTTGTAAAGCATTCATACAGCCAAGCAGGCACCAATGAGAATGTAGGCTATAGTTACCAAAGTATCCTGCAACCCCGGACAGAGCAGTACCAATATCAGAAGGTCATATTTTGTGGCAAAAGCCTAAGAAAATGTTCCCCCAGACATAAAGACCAACCACCACTCATAATCGGCAAAAGCACTGCACCCGTAGGCATCGCAAATCACTTAAAACTGTAGATTTGATTTTATTTAAACAGCAACCTCATCAGATATGGGTCAAGTTTCAAGAGAACCTCTCTCTGAATAATGATCTCTAGGCTAGTGTCATGGGGAAAGTCACAGGCTTGCTGTACTTCAGTCTACATTGAGAAAATAGTTTTTCCCCCCTTTGTGACGGTCTGTTCCCCCAATATTATTCCTTCCTATGAATCCTAAAGGGGAGTAAGTCTAACCGTAGTGGTGCCTCTCCATATATAATAAATTATCAGTGTCACCACTATGCTCTGAAGGTGTTTTCTTTTACATGAGAATCTCTGCTTAAGTTATGCACTTCGAACCAAGCCACAAAAAAATGTAAAAAGGCACATAGTGAAACACAGGTATAGCAAGCATTTTAGAACCAGGTCTAGCTCTGAAAGTCAAAGGTTTTAAACAAGGCAGAGAAGTCAACCTTTAGTCCAGTTTTAGCAGCTGCAAATCCGTTGTATTCCTTAATACTATCAAGAGACCAGAATTTCAATAGAGTTGGGAAGAATAAATTGTATTTCAGTCCTGCCTCTCTAAGGCATTTCTTCACAGGAAAGAAGGCTTCACACTTCTGTATGGTCGCACGGGCAAGATCATTGAACACATTAGTTTTACAGCCTTCACAAATGATGTTGTTTTCATCGCTAAGTTCTCTCTGTGCATGAACTTTCTGTTGAAAATTTAATAACTTCAGAACAAAAGATCTTGGTCTCTCTCCCGTGCTTGGCTTAGGCTTCAGTGATCTATGAGCTCTGTCTAGGACATAAATCTTAGTGTCAGCAGGGGGACCAGCTATTTTGGTGAGGAGGTTGTTAGCAAAGGAAAGTGGATCTGCTCCTTCTATGCCCTCTTTAAGTCCAAAAATCCTAAGATTATTCCTCCCATTTCTGTTCTCAAGGTCTTCAATTTTGGATTCTAACTTGCTTATCCTACAGTTATCCATAACCCTGTCTGTTGATCTTTATTCACTGAATCTTCCAGGCTACTGATTCTCGTTTCAGCATCAGTTATTCATATGGTGTGACAGAGTAGTTCCTGTTTAACATCCCTTAGGTCAGTAAGCATATCCAAAATTTTTAGACTCAGCCTCGAGATCTCAGACATTATGAGATGAAAATGATCTATGGTTAAGGTAGTAGCAGCAGCAGAGGCAGATTTCTTTGGGACATGTTCAATTTAGTTATCAGAACTACTATCAGAATCAGGTAAAAGGCATTGCATTGCAGTGGCTTCATCCCTCATAACCACTAAGTTGTCACCTGATTCAATTTTCTGTGTGGTAATTTTGAGTTTTGAACAAATTTTTTGTTCTGAATAAAAATAGAAATATGCTGGACAAACACCTCAGGTTGAATGAAAGAATGTCATCCAAGTTAGATGCAGGTTTATATTAGAAAATGGCTTACAGTGTGTTGTTTGCTGTTACTAATCAGATGCTTGAGACGGGCACTGTATGGCACTGTGCGGCTGTCAGATGCGCCTCTCTGTGTGTGCTGGACTATTGACCGCAGTGGTGTTGGAAATAATTTAAACTGAAAAATAACAAGTCTCTTAGCAAGAAAAATCCCACCCAAATCTTGGCTGGATGGTATAACTGATGTTCCGGTAGTTGTCAGTAACTTTTCCTTTAAAAAAGGGCTGTAGAAATTACTGTAAAAAATCCCGGTATACATTCAAAGGAGAAAGGCCGTTATGGAGCTCGGAGCAGGATGTCTACACCGAATGCTGCCATCAGATCGAATCTCTATCTATCTATCTATCTATCTATCTATCTATCTATCTATCTACCTACCTACCTTCACTATCTGTCTGTCTATCTGCCTACCTGCTTGTCTGTCTGTCTGTCTGTCTGTCTATCTATCCATCATACAGATACAATGTAGGGCTAAGTATAGCAGACAAAAGAACTGAGACCGATGCTAGGGGAATCCTATTCTTCGATAATGAAACAGAAACTGTAGAATATCTGCTGAGTTCAGTTCAAGTTTATTACAGATGATCAAAAAAGCATTAGCATCAGTACATAGATTACAATTGTCATTAATGGAAAGATTACAATTTACAATGCTCAATAGTAGAAATCGACAAATCATTATTTCACTTTGTTCACACCATTAGATTTCATTATGTTTTCCTGCTGAGTTACATTACACACACATCTGTGACAAGGCATAAGTCACAGTGATTGAATGATGTTGAATTTAGTTGTTTAGAATCAATTGGGGAAGGTGTTGTTTCCATTTAAAATAAATAATCAGTTAGTCACTGTTTTCCCCTATTGATTTGTACAGCAATACTGACAGCAGACTGTGAGCAGGTTTTACAGTTTACTATTGACAGTTATGAAATGAAAAGGAAGCAGGAGCTGTGAGGTATGACACTTGTATAAAAATAAAGCCTTCATCTGGCTGAAAGGTTAAAAATGCTAATAGAACTGGTTTCATTTTACAGTTTGCATACCCAGAAAAGCTCAGCTGTAATGCAAAATCTCATTTCCAGTGGGGTCCTGCTTGTACCCAATTTAACAACTGGGTGCACTTAGTGAGTCACTTGACCTCCCAGTGGCAGGGAGGAAGTCAACTGACTCATACAAGATCATGCAGTGTGTAAGTAGCTCTGGTGGGAACTGAACCTGAGATTTCCTGCTTCGTAAATCTCTACTCTAGCCACTAGGCCACACTGCCTCCCAGTTTACACCATGCCTTTCATACACCAGGCTACCACAACACTCACAGAGTGCAATGCTGGTATGCCCTAGCAATGGAATAGCCTGTATATGCTTAACAATGTCCCAGAAACAGCAGTGGACTACTTTAGCATAACTTGTTTCATTCACATGGAATGTTGCCCTGGACACAAGGGTAAAATCACCTACTCTTTCTGCAGTGTCATAGATTATTTAACTTTACAGTTTGATTACCCAGGATAGCCCAGTTGAGATGCAATATCTCATTTGCAGTGGAATCCTGCTTCTACCCATTTTCTCAGCTGGGTGGACTGGAGCACTGGGAAGTTAACTACCTGGCTTCTGGTCACACAGTGAATGTTGTTCTCTAGGGGGTTAGAACTTCTGCTCTCCAGGTTCCTAAGCTGGTGCCTTACCCATTGGACCACACTGCCTCCTAGGCTCCCACCTCATCTGCAGTACTAATTGGGCAGACATGCCTCAGCTGAAAATGTTATCCAAAAAATGGCACCTTCAGCACTGTTGCATCCCCTCATCATGCTGTACTGTGTTGTCAGCAACATGTGTGAGCCCAAATTCTTAGGCTAGAACAAGAACCCATGAGCCTCTTGCCCAGATATGAGACAGCTACTATTGGGTCATACCAGAACATTATATTTTATACCCAGTTAGAACTAAACCAACTGGTGTCACTAGGTTTCAGGACTGGTCAGTTATTACAAAACATGAGTGTCAGACAGGGGACCTGCGGCATCAACATGGGGCGCTTAACAGGAAACAGCAAGATTATTTCAGTGTGAACAAAAGAAGCAGCCCTGTAGGGAACTCAAGCAGGCTACTGTACACATATGTCCTCATTTCCAGTTATAATATACACATACATCCTCATTTCCAGTTATATTAAACAGAGTTAAAGCAAGGTCTTAGTGCACTAACCAATTAGCGTCTTCTAATATGGTGAGATGAACAACATTTTTCCAGTCAGCAAGTTCACAATCTGTGAAATCAAGCTTGAAAAAAATTCTACCCTAGGACTCTCTTCTGACTAGGATTTATTTTCCTCCGTGATCTGTGGTAACTACTTGTATTTGTTTTTCAGATGGGAAATGCTTATGATCCGTCCCTGTTTATTTCATCGATATCTGAGCAGGTAGATGTTACATTTGGAGTACTGTATTCACTATTTGGTAAGAACATTTATATCTCACCTGATCTGTTTTGAAAGATAGATTTGTTTTGCTCTTTATTCTGCAGTTCAAAATGTATTGTATTCTGGCTTTGTTTTCCGTGGGACAGAGAAAGCATGGTATATACCTGCAAGGGAAACTGCAGTCAGCCCCTAAGTCATTTATTCCTGTACAAGTCGTTTTGTAATACCTCTTCCATCTTGTTACTGTTCCATCTTTACTGGCCCTTTACTAAACTCTGTGGGGGAAGGGGTTCTAGGTTATACAGCAGCAGTAAGGACCATTTTAGAACTGTATGATATAGTTTATGTCCTTCTAATATATAGATATTCATAATAATACTATTGGAAAGTATACTAAAAATTTCCCGTAATGCCATCATTGGAATCCATCAATAGTATTCTGAAATATCATAATACTATCAAGGGAGCTCTAGCAATAGTATTATGGGACAGCACACTCGGCTTGCACGGAAAGTGAATGCGAAACACAGTCCTGCCTAAAGTCAGCCGTGAGCTGTCGAACAGACACTCTCTCCTCACTTCTCAAAACCAATACTATAAATATAAAACTTACATCCATATATTACAAAAAATAACAGATAGGGGACTGTGATTTCTCTGCTACAATACCGTCTCGAGATTCTGGGGATATGCTGGAACCTCTCAAAGTTCACATGTCCCCAGAACCTCTTGATGGTATTATATAGAGAATGATGGATGGGTAGGTGGCTATAACAAGGATTTTATACCTCCCCCGAGGTGTGGGATGCCACATAAACTCTGAGAGCAAAGCTCAAGGGGTTTATTAAGGCATCCCACACCGAGGGTATGTGTAAAATCTGAGTTTTGACCACCTTCCCTTCCTTTATTTTATATAATTGCTGGGGATCATTTATTCACCACAGCAATTATATAAAATAAAGAGATAGCCATATGGAGCCGCAGACCAGTCGGGGTTCAGCGTGGTCCGTAGTACCTGGTGAAAGAAACATATTATTTTTTTTTTTTTTTTTACACAGCCAAGCCTTTTTATTTTTTTAGCTCAGATACTTTTTTTGTTTGTTTGTTTTAAAGAATTTACTGCCATCTCCAAGTGGTGGTGAACTGTCCATGGATCACAGCTGAGGAGTGGGGCCGCCACAGAGAAGCAGAAGAGCATGACTGGCGCAGCGTGCTGACTCTCCATAAACCCAGTACCGCAGTTATAACCTGCTGGTTAATCGGAGATTATGATCGGGTTTTCCTATGGAAAAACAAGCACCAGTTATTATAACCCCATAATACACAGTCCTCCATGTATTATTCTTCTTGTTATTCTCCAATATTGCTGCCACAGTGCATTCATGTTCTGCAATAGGACTGTGGGGCTGAAATGCACATCAAACACAGTTCAGAAATGGTGACATCTCTCAGTATATGAATCAGAAATAAATTAATAAAAACATTATACAAAAAAAAAAAAAAGAAACACCCCTTGAATTAAAGACTCATTCAGCAAAGACAGAACTGGAACCAGTATCTAACCACAGCTTTGTCCGCAGGGAACAAATGACCTACAGTTCCAGAGTAATTCTTCTTTAAAGGATGACTGATGCTTCAGGGGAAACCTTCAGAACACAAGACACAGCTCAGCTTCCGGCACATTACATTTATTTTCTGAAGTCGTCTATCACTCGTGTGTTAGTATTAGGCAAAGTTATGGGAAAACAAGATCTCTGCACTTAACACTTCGGCTGCTGTTACTGTTTTGTCAACATGACAGAAGAGTTTATAAGCCAGGTGCTTGAGATATCGGAGTCTGGTGCCCTGGCTATGGTTATCATGTCACGAGCACAGAATTACCACTACTGTTGTAGATGTGCAGCAGAAGCAGATGGGAGAAGAATCCCATGTTCATGTAAACATGCTTCACAATAATGAATATATGAAATCTGAGATAAGCTTTTTGAAATATTATGCTTTTCAATCCCCCCTGTGATATTAACTACTGAAGAATTTGGAAGTATACATTAGAAAAAATGTACCCCCCCCAAAGAAAGACTTTTATATTGCTAACTTGGTAATTTAATGTCAGAATTATTGCTTGAAGAATAACCATAAAATATTATAGGTATAAAAATAAATAATTTATTTTTCAGAGTCAGGAGCACAGTTATAAAATGCCAGTTTTGTAACAGACTGGCTGTACAGAACCAGTGCTTTTACACTGATAACAATGGTAGATCAGTGATGAAAAGCTTCAAACTTCATATATAATTAATTTTAAGAAAGCATAAATAATTCTGTTTATTGTGAATCTGCTGTACTAGAATCTGATTTGCATTCTGATGACAGCGTAAATGTACCAGCTAGAGGCCTGCAGGTTGCCTGCCACTGTAACTTATTCCACATGAACTGTCCCTCCCCCACCAATGGATTACTGAGCAGACAAAACAGCAGAGGATGTGCCCTCAGAAATGGGGTGGGTATTTTTGTATATTGAAAACAATTTTACCTACCTCCACCCACAGACTTAGATACTCATAACTGGATGTATTTACACATGCACACACACACGTACAAACATGTATCAGTGGGCACAAGCAAAAGGCTGGGGGAATTATGACTGAAATGACCATAGGGAATGGGCATATGGGTTTGGCAAGTTGTTTCTTAATAGGGTTAAAATTACTGGTGTAAACGTGCAAAATGTTCCAGTTTTTCAAGGAACATAATCCTGCCACTTTACATGTCCTTGATCAGGGCAGGGGAAGTAATCTTGCCACTCGACATGGCCCTGGTCAGGGTAGGGGAAGTAATCCTTTCACTTTAGAGGGCCCTGGTCAGGGGAAATAATCTTGCCACTTTACAACACTGTGGTCAACGTAGGGGAAGTAATCCTGTCACTTTACAAAGCCTTGGTCAGGTCAGTGAAAGTAATCTCACCACTTTTCAAGGCCCTGGTTAGTGGACATAATCATTCCATTTTACGAGGCCCTGGCCAGGTGAAGTAATCCTGCCACTCTACAAGGCCCTGGTCAGAGGAAGTAATCCTGCCAGTTTAGAAGGTCCTGGTCTGGGCAGGGGAAGTAATCCTGCCACTTTACAACATCCTGTTCAGGGCAGGGGAAGCAATCTTGTCACGTTACAAGGCCCTGTTCAGGGCAGGGGAAGTAATCTTGTTACTTTACAAGGCACTTGTTAGGAGAAGTAATCCTGCCACTTTACGGGCCTGGGCAGGGGAAATAATGCTGCCACTTTACAGGCCTGGGTAGCAGAAGTAACGCTGCCACTTTATATGGCCTTGGTCAGGGCAGGGAAAGTAATCTTGCCACTTCATAGGGCACTAGTCAGGGAAAGTAATCCTGCCACTTTACAAGGCCCCAACCAGATGAAGAAATCTTGCCACATTACAAGGCCCTGGTTAGACGACGTAATCCCAGCACTTTGCAAGGCCCTGGTCAGTGCAGTGAGAAAATAATCCTGCCACTTTACAAGGCCTTGGTCAGGGCAGGGGAAGTAATCTTGCCACTTTACAAGGCCATAGTCAGGGCAGGAGGAGTAATCCTTCCACTCTACAAGGCCCTGGTCAGGCAGGGGAAGAAATCCTGCCACTTTACAATGCCTTAGTCAGGGCAGGGGAAATAATCCTGTCACTTTACAAGTCCCTCTTTAGGGGAAGTAATCCTGCCACTTTACAGGCCTGGGCAGGGGAAGTAATCCTGCCAGTTTACAGGCCTGGGCAGGGGAAGTAATCCTGCCACTTTACAATCCTGGGCAGCAGAAGTAATGCTGCCACTTTACATGGCCTTGGTCAGGGCAGGGGAAGTAATCTTGCCACTTTATAGGGCACTGGTCAGGGAAAGTAATCCTGCCACTTTACAAGACCCCAACCAGAGGAAGAAATCCTACCACATTACAAGGCCCTGGTTAGAGGACGTAATCCCAGCACTTTACAAGGCCCTGGTCAGCACAGGGAAAATAATCCGGCCACTTTACAAGGCCTTCGTTAGGGCAGGGGAAGTAATCTTGCCACTTTACAAGGCCTTAGTCAGGGCAGGAGAGTAATCCCACCACTCTACAATGCCCTGGTCAGGCAGGGGAAGAAATCCTGCCCCTTTACAAGGCCTTACTCAGGGCAGGGGAAATAATGTTGTCACTTTTCAGGGCCCTGTTCAGGGGAAGTAATCCTGCTACTATACAAGCCTGGGCAGGGGAAGTAATCCTGCCACTTTACAAGGCACTGGTCAGGGGAAGTAATCCTACCACTTTACAGGGCTGGGCAGCAGAAGTAATGCTGCCAATTTACATGGCCTTGGTCAGGGCAGGGGAAGTAGTCTTGACACTTTATAAGGCACTGGTCAGGGAAAGTAATCCTGCCACTTTACAAGGCCCCAACCAGATGAAGAAATCCTGCCACATTACAAGGCCCTGGTTAGGGGACATAACCCCAGCACTTTACAAGGTCCTGGTCAGCGTAGGGAAAATAATCCTGCCACTTTACAAGGCTTTGGTCAGGGCAGGGAAGTGATCTTGCCACTTGACAAGGCCTTAGTCAGGGCAGGGGAGTAATCCTGCCACTCTACAAGACCCTGGTCAGGCAGGGGAAGAAATCCTGCCACTTTACAAGGCCTTAGTCAGGGCAGGGGAAATAATCCTGTCACTTTACAAGGCCCTGTTCAGGGGAGGTAATCCTGTCACTGTACAGGCCTGGGCAGGGGAAGTAATGCTGCCACTGTACAGGCTTGGGCAGGGGAAGTAATCCTGCCACTTTACAGGCCTGGGCAGGGGAAAAAATCCTGCCACTTTACAGGCCTGGGCAGGGGAAGTAATCCTGCCACTTTACAGGCCTGGGCAGCAGAAGTAATGCTGCCACTTTACATGGCCTTGGTCAGGGCAGGGGAAGTAATTTTTCCACTTTACAGGGCACTGGTCAGAGGAAGTAATGCTGCCACTTTACAAGGCCCTGACCAGAGGAAGAAATCCTGCCACATTACAAGGCCCTGGTTAGAGGAAGTAATCCCAGCACTTTTACAAGGCCCTGGCCAACACAGGGAAAATAATCATGCCACTTTACAAGGCCCTGGTCAGGGCAGGGGAAGTAATCCTTCAATTTTACAAGTGTAACCCCTAGGTGGCGCTATCCCAAGGGCTACTACACCTGTCTGCTTGGCTAGTAGCAGGTTAAGGGGCCTGAACTTGGAAACAGGTGCCTCCACCCAGAGGTCAGGGTTGGTAGTGGTCAAGCTAACTTAGGCACGGTCTTCCGGGACACTGTAACCCCCCTATTTCCTTTCTAGTGGCCAGAACAAAACACTATAATCACTTTCACAATACCCCTGATACACCACACAAGTACCCACACTGTTTGCACTTACCATTAAGGCTTTCCCTGCCTGGAGAAAACTTGGCGTCCACATCAAGTCTGTACCATCATGCATCAGTTAACATAAACTTATTACTTTACTATACATATTCACTACACTTCATGATACTATATCCGTTCTGACAACACATTGTGCATATTTCACACAGGTAAATTGAACTTCACTATACTGAATCAGGTAATAAGTTCTTGTACCTTAAACAATGCAAGAGGGGGCCCTTCCCTATCAGCTAACTTGTGGCTAGAGGGGCACGGGCACCATGGTGAGAGGGAAAGACAAGTAACCTAGAATTGGCTGTCAACTTCAATTTGGGCAGTGATCTTGGTGAGACATAAACACCTTTGTGCACCACATTGAAACGCAAATCCACTTCCTCCTGGGAGAATCGTAACTGAGGCGTACTACTGGCTAGACAGCTCAGCCAGTCTTTCTGAGTGGGACAACTACAGTCTCTGTACCCTCAGCACTGGTCTGAGGAATCTCGTCACTTGTGAGGGGTGCCTCTGCCTGGATGAGAACGTCCAAACTTGGAGCACTGTCAGCTCCTTGCTCTGTAGGCTCTATTTCTACAACACTTGATTCATTTTGTGAAGGCTCAGGCACAATCAAGCTTTGAGGCACTGAAGGGGGGTTGTCAGCACTCTAATGGTGTTCTTCAAGTTCTGGTATGTCATCAGAAAGACTCATTCCATCAGCCCCTCCCTCAGGCAAATCATACAGTTCCACAATACACAGAAACTCAGCATCTTCAGACGTGATACTTTGCACTTCACTTTCAGGGATTATTGGCTCCAAGGACAAAGCTGGGGCGTTAGGCAGTCCAGAAGACCCAGCTTCATCCTCACAATTAATTATGGGGTAACCTTAAAACAGCTGATTCAGTTCATAAGAGGGATAATAGGCATAGTCGCACTCACTTTCGTCAGAAGTGGACTGACAGTCACTATCATTCTGGGCCTGCTGTGGAGGAAACCTTAAATCTGTGGCCACTGGGGTAGGTTGACTCTGTCTCTTTCTTGCAGCAGCATGAAACACTGGCCCAGGGGGTTCAGTTTCTGTGGGTTCAGCCTCAATCGTGACTTGGCCAATAGGTGGCAAGTGGTTACGGTGCATGGTCTTGACAGCTTTGGAGTTGTTTTCTGGGCACACCTTGTGCACAGGTAAATCATCCAACTTTCCAACTACTACATGGGGAAGATGGTGCCACCGATCAGCAATTTTGTGTTTACCATGCAGTCTCAAATTGCGTAACAACACATGGTCTCCAGGTTGAAGCTCTTGAGCCTTTACTTTTTTATCATGCCTCTCTTTGTTGGCTCGATTTCTCTTGGTGGCCATTGTCTGGGCCAGTTCATAGGCATGGTTCAATTGAACTTTCAGTTTTTGCACATACTGCAGGTAGTTTTTGGCTCGGACCCCATCTGGAGAGACCCCAAAACAGACATCAACTGGCAGCCGGGCCTCTCTCCCGAACATGAGGCAGTAGGGGGAGAACCCAGAAGCATCATTTTTCATGCAATTGTATGCGTGTACCAAGGTGCTAATCTGCTGGATCCATTTATGCTTGTCTTTTGGGTGGAGTGTGCCCAGCATGTCTAGAAGGGTGCGGTTAAAATGTTCTGGTTGAGGGTCTCCCTCCGGGTGATAGGGGTGGTTCTTGACTTCTGCACCCCCATAGAGAAAGCATTTCTTTGATTAGTCAACTCTTAAAGTCTCTGCCCTGGTCAGAGTGGATCCGCTGGGGGGCACCATAGTGGATGAAGAAATTTTCCACTAGAACCTTGGCCACGGTAGATGCCTTTTGATCTTTGGTGGGATAAGCTTGTACATACCGTATGAAATGATCCGTAACCACTAACACATTGCCAATGTTCCACTGATCAGATTCTAAACACAAGAAGTCTATGCAGACTAGTTCCATGGGGGCACTGGTAATAATATTAACAAGGGGGGCAGCCCTCTGAGGCAGGGCTTTTCTTTGCAGGCAACTACAAGTCTTTACATGATGCTCAACATCGTCCCCATTTTGGGCCAGTAGAAGCGAGATCGTACCAGGTCAAGGGTTCTGTCAATACCGAGGTGCTCCATGTGATCGTGGAGAGACCTCAGTACCAAATCTTTAAAGGCTGTGGGCAGGACCGAATGTTGCTTGTCTACTTTGCCACTACGATCTACTGTCTCTCTATACAACAACTGATTGAGCAACTTCAGTCTGGGGCCTTCTTTAAACAATAAAGCAGTTCACAAGTCAGTGGAACGTAACTTAGACACATTTTTCCCCACATGCGGGGCATCAAGTGCTGGCTGAATCATAGGATCTTGGGATTGAGCCCACTGATTGCTGTCATTGTCAATTTGAGGTAGTGCGCTAATGTCTACATCAGAGAAGTGGCAATAAGCAACTGGGTCGTAAGTGTCAGAAGGGCCCAAGCAATCTACTAAACAGTCCACTGTCTCCGCAGACATCTGTTCATCTCTATCAAACTTTTGGCACAATGCTCGAATGTCAGGTTCAGACAGCCTGACCCAATCACTCTTGGAAGTGGGCCTTCGTGATAGGGCGTCAGCATCAATATGGTTCAGGCCCAGTCTGTATTCAACAGCATAATCTTAGGTTGATAATGCAGAAAGCCACCGGTGCCCAGTGGTGTCTAATTTAGCTGAAGTCTATACATAGGTCAACGGGTTATTGTCAGTCTTCACCAATATCTTTGCCCCATAGAGGTATTCATGAAACTAGTCAATGATGGCCCATTTTAGTGCAAGGATCTCCAACTTATGCACAAAGTAATTTCGTTCAGATAATGTCAAGCTCCTACTGGCAAAAGCTACTGGTCTCAGGCCATCATCATGATCTTGATACAGCACCGCTCCTAGACCCTGTAGACTAGCATCCGTATGCAGCACAGAGGGTTTGGTGGGGTCAGCATAGGAGAGGATGGGGGTGAGCTGGTATATGATCTCATGGAAGGCTGCTTCACAGTCGGGTGCCCAGCGGGGCCCGAAGAGTTCGCCTGGGTGGAAGTATATTTTTTCTGGTTCTTTAACGGTCCCTTTTTTGTATTTACGATTGGTAGGTCTGGGAAATCCCCCAAGATCATAAGGTTCGGTTGGCTGATCTGTCTGTCAGTCACAACAAAAAGGCGCCAAAAGCCCCAAACTACAATTCCTACAGATTTTGACTCCAGACAGCTCCTGTAGTCCGGCTTCATTTTAGGTCCCACCAGAACTGATTGGTCCAATTCGCAGTCCCGGGCCAAATGGTGGGGATAAACAAGACAGTCCTTGCTGCAAAGAAAGCTGGTTAGACAAACTACTTTATTATTATCACTCTAAATGATTTTCAGCAAATAGTTGCATCTTTCAACAGAGCTCCCTCTCAGATTACTTATGACTGCATCCACACAGCTCTTAAAGAGACAGTGCACAGAGGCTTTACAGGCACTCTCTGGCAATCACATTTAAACTTCTAAAATGCAGGACACCAGCCTGGCAGTGAGCATTTAGGCAAGCTCAAGGAAGACTTTTCGGGAACCCCCATTTGTAGGGGGGGTTAAAAAAGGC
Organism: Neoceratodus forsteri; assembly: GCA_016271365.2. Lineage (NCBI taxonomy): Eukaryota > Metazoa > Chordata > Ceratodontiformes > Ceratodontidae > Neoceratodus > Neoceratodus forsteri. The sequence goes on along the minus strand of JADMNL010000028.1, from coordinate 172,668,992 downwards.
CCTGGTCAGGGCAGGAGAAGTAATCCTTCTACTTTACAAGGCCCTGGTCAGGGCTGGAGAAGTAAGCCTGCCACTTCACAAGGTGCTGGTCAGACCAGAGGAAGTAATTCTGCCACTTTACAAGGCCCTGATCAGGACAGAGGATGTAATCCTTCCACTTTACAAAACCCTGGTCAGGGAAAGGGAAGTAATACTGCCACTTTACAAAGTAATAGTCAGGGCAGGAGAAGTAATCCTGCCACCTTACAATGCCCTGGTCAGGGCAGGGGAAGTGATCCTGCCACTTTATAAGGCCTTGGTCAGGGCTGGGGACTGATCCTGCCACTTTACAAGGCCCTGGTCAGGGAGGGAAAGTAATCCTGCCACTTTACAAGGCCCTGCTTAGGTTAGGGGAAGTAGTCCAGTCACTTTTCAACAGCCCTGGTCAGGTTAGGGGAAGTAACGCAGCCACTTTACAAGGCCCTGGTTAGGGCAGCGGAAGTAAACCTGCCACTGTACAAGGCTCTTGTCAGGAGAAGTAATCCTGCCCCTTTACAAGGCCCTAGTCAGGGCAGTGAAAGTAATCCTGCCCCTTTACAAGGCCCTGGTCAGAGCAATGGAAGTAATCCAGCCACTTTACAAGGCCATGGTTAGGGCAGTGGAAGTAAACCTGCCACTATACAAGGCTCTTGTTAGGGAAAGTAATCCTGCCACTTTCAGAGGGTGGGGAACCTTTGCAACAGCCCGCCATCAGAAAAGGTCGACATGAAGGCAATACAAGCTTTCAGGGTGAACCAGTACCAATGTCTGCTGACTAAGGGAATCACTGTGTGCCCTGGGTGTTGAGTGGGTAAGGGACCCCTCAAAGTAATATGTTTACAGAGATTACTTGTTAATACAAAAACATAGAAAGTAATGGCAGCAAAATACTTGAACTCCATCTAGTCTGCCCTTGAGTTGCTATGTGTAGAACCGTCCGTACCTGCCTGTGAAGTAGGAGGTGGACATGATGGACCTACAGTCCTTTCCAACCTTAAATTACTATGCTACTATGAGTTTAATAATAGGCCAGTAATGACTGCAGAATAACAGAACATGAACCAGTACATAGAAAAGACAGCTTTTACTGGACTAAAATGGCTTGCAAATTCAACATAGTTCTACTTTAAATGGAAGAAAATGTTCATCTTAAAGCAGAAATGATGTTATTTAATATGTGGATGCACAACATAGGGGAGATTTAGGAGAGAAATAGATTGCTAAATTGTTTTGAAGTTGCTCATTGTATTAAAGAGTAAATTTTGTCATTTTTTATTAAGTAAATTAAGGTCTCTAACTCTGGGTAAGATGTTTGTTTCCTAGTCTGCTCTGTCTGATGGGTTTACCAATAGTCAGGGGCTTTTGTGCTGTCTGGGAGAGGCAGACTGAGCAGGAGCTTATTCTCAGGTATGACCTGGGGGGATTCCGGGGAGGGGGAGACACGCTAAATAAAGTGACAAATGTAATAAGCGGGTGCAAACTATAACACTGACAAAAAAAATTACAAAAGGTGACAAGTCATACAAAATGTAATATTAAGATGAGGGGTGCAGGGGTAGCGAGAGATACATTATAATTCTATAACTAACCATAGTTATAAGTCTGGCTTGGAAGCCACTTCTCTATTAAGAGTGATAGTGACTGTTCATATCTCTGATGGTTCCACTGTTTTGGGATTCAGTTAGAGTACTGGAAGGTTGTTTTATCACTGCAGCAATACGGTGGCTGTAAACTGAAGACCCAGGTTTCAGCCCCATACCCTCCACTTATTCACTGTGTGACCCTGAGTAAGTCACTTAATCTCCCTGTGTTTGACCCCTCTGTAATACATCTCTTATCTCCAGGCTGTACTCTTTAAATCTCCCTGTGTACTGGAAATGGCAGTCACATGTTCTCCCCCTTCCTCTCCTGGATTGTGAAGTGATTTGGGATACAGCTTATATAAAAGGCACTACATAAAACCAAAGTCCTTTTTTTATTTATGCCCTGTAATAGTTACTTTTCTTTGTTGTATTTAGCTGCTATATTTCTTCTCTCCCAATAGCACCTATAAACCTGCCCCCACTCAATGTGCCTCTCTAGGTCGACTTTTAAATAAATAAATACTTTCTTTTGTTTTCCTTATTTAGCTAATTATTTTCTTAGAGATATTAAATCTCAAACTATCAGGATCAAGAACTCAGTCAGGTGGGGGCTTAATTTCCTTTAATTTAAAGGGCCTAGAAGATAAGTCTCTTTTTTTTCTGCTAATAATTACATTCTTCATTATGCCTTTGCCAAGTGAAATATCCCGAGTGCTTTCTTATGTGGATTTAAAACCGGAAGTCTCTTTTATATTGATAATGCAGTTTCTCAAGAAAAGAAACCCCTGCAGAATGTATCTTGAAATCGCCTCTAATTATGTAAAACACACAGTAAATACTATGGCAAAGAATTTGCCTTAAGCATGCTTAATTGTACATTTTTTACTTTTAAAAGAGAACTGTACACAATACACAGTCCATTCCTGTTACAAGCTGTCCTCATTTTTTTTCTGAACAGTAAAATATTTTGTACTTTGTTATTGTCCCTCTAGTGTAATAGCTGCATATTAAAATGCTTTTTTTACATTATAATAACTTGGAACCATTTTTCTCCCATAGGGAAACCCTTTGCCATTATAACCAGCTGGCTATAATGGCGAGCACGCACTGGGTCTGCCTTGCTCCCTGCATGCCCACACTGCTTCCCTTTTACACACACTGTGCTTCTGCCTGACTGTACTGTTGAACTAGTGCTACCAGAACCACCGGCCATACTGTTTTCTATAATTGCTGAGTAGTGTTTTCAAAGTGAGAAAGCACTACTCAGCAATCATATAAAAGAAAACATGGGGAGGCATGAACAAGGATGTAAAACAGATAACAAGAGCATTCCTTTTGAAACTTAATGTCCTTAATGTTGATATTTTGTATGATGAAACTGTAAAGGCCTATGGCTGATCAATAGACATGATATGATGATGATGATGATGATGATGATTTTGTAGAAAACCATAAAATCTGTTTAAATGATAGAACCAATGGAGACTCAGACATCACCCTGTCAATCAGTCTCCTGAACAGCTAATATAATAGGAAGTGTAAATTAATTAATTCATTTGTTTATTTGAACATTGGTGACCAGGAAAAGCACACTGAGCTGAGGTTTGTTTCCAGGTGCAGCCCAGAGAAGGGGAACAGAGGATATAAAATACGTAGCACAGTCACAGCTCACAGTTACAAAAAAGTGTAATCAGAGAACACAGTTTATACAGGAGTAAGTACTGAATGAGCAATTAAGGCAAAAAGCAACAATTGAGCATTTCAGCCACACCTACTCCTGGATAGGGGGTATGTGCTTGGGGAACTAGTAGGGAGAGGGAAAACAGGAGGGGGGGAGGAGTCTCAGTTGGTACATGATAGAGCCAGGGGAGGCAGTGAAGGGGAGGGATGAGGGGGCAATGGTTCCAGAGTAAAGGAAGATGATAGAAGAAGGATGACTGCTCAGCAGAGGAGCAGGGATGTGGAATGGCAAAGGTGTGAGTATCCCTGGTGCAGATGGAGCAGGAGAGGATGAGTGAGAAGAATGATGAAAGGTAGGAGGAAAGGGACCCAAACTAGTATTTAAATATGAAGAAGGCATAGAGAATAACTAGCTTACACCGATTATGTTTTCACTTTAGTGTTTTCTAGTTTTGTTTTTTTTTAACTTTTCACTATTATTGGTTTAGTAAATGTTACAGATACTACAGTACTTATTTCACTGAATCCTTTAAAATGTATCTGACTCTCCCCTGCTAACCACACAGTTGTTGTCTGTGATATCACCATCTGTTGTCATGGTGAGCACTATGATGTCATAAACAAAGGCAGTGTGAGGTTAACTGGGGAGAGGCAAATGCATTTTATACAGACTTTCTGAATCAACTACCAAGATATGCTGTAAACCTTAGAAAGCAACATTAGGAATGAAAGCAAAGTATTCTCTAGTAAATTGTAACAGCTGAAACATCTTATTTGTGAAAGTACATGCTGAAGTGCAGAGTTGCTGTTTTAAAATCACAGCAAACTACAATTAACTACAGTATTCTTTTTTGCAGGTATATTATCAATTTTTGGAAACACTATTCTGTTATTTGTGACGTATCGCAGAAGGTCCCTTCTCAAGCCAGCAGAGTTCTTCATTGTCAACCTTGCTATCAGTGACCTTGGAATGACTTTAACTTTATTTCCACTGGCTATTCCATCATTATTTGCACACAGGTAATAGACTCTCCTGAATGTACACCAAGCAATCATTTAAAGTTGAATGTATCTGTTGGCCTCCGTTCTTTTTTTGTATTTATCATATTGTCTAAGCAGCAGCATCTAAGTGTGCTGTCCAAGTGCGAGTCATCCCATAGTCAGCTTGGAGGGTAACCGACTCCCACATTCACTGCAACAGATCACAATAAAATGCCAATTCTCTGCCTCCAATTACTTGTGATCTGCTGCTTCCTGTCTTTAGTATGACCTCATGCTGCTGATGACTGAACTGTTACCTTCCCTTGACGGACAGCCCTCTTGCCCAATTGCAGTGCTGGCAGTGCTGCATGTGGAGGGCCTAGGTCAATATTAAGGGACTTGGGACCCTGACTCTGCAGCATCTATCTGTATCAATCAAGTGCAAGTCAGCCCAGAGTCTAGCTGGAACAGCAGGATCCAGGGCCAGTACCCCTGCTGGATTTTTTGTGCTACTGATTCTTTTATATAAGTCAGCAACAGCTTTGATTAAAACTCTGTTTTGCAGTCACAGTGTGATAATTTGGAATGATTTCAGCCTGCAACCGGTATTACTGCAACACTGCACCTCAGTGCATCTCCTTTTGTGTCTTTTCCCTTGTGTTCCTACAGTAGACACCCACCTCTTGGTTTTGAGTACACGAGGTTCCAATGTTTCTTTTCATTCCTCCAAGGCCAGTACCTGTGCTCATTTTAAATTGTTTTGTTTGTTTGTTTTGTTACCATCAAAGTAACCTCTGACCATTTTTAAGACTGAGTTTTAAACCCTAGTTTATTGGTACTTTCAAGCTTTTGATTTGTTGGCCAAACTAGTTTTTAACTCTGAGAGGCTATATATAAGTGTTTAATAGTATAGCTGTTTAAGAGGTTTATTTAGGAGGCTGGAAATTAACATTATTAGGATTTGTTTTTTGTTTTTTAGTAACCGGGTAAGGTCCACTAGGCACAAATGTCTGTTTTCAGGGGTGACCTGGAAGCAACAGGGAGCTTACGTGACTTGCTGAGAGTCACATAGTAGGCAAGTGGAGGTTGTGGGAATCATACCCAGATCTGCTGGATGTACCAAACTCATTCACAGCTCATTAGTTTAACTTCTAGGCTATACTGCCAGCCCAAATTTGCAATAATGAATTTGCAATAATGAAGATGGTAACATCTGTGAAGATGCTTTTTTTCCCCATCTAGCTTTTTCTGTCCCTGACCGGTAACATGTCTTCTGGTATATACGCTGTTCACAGGGATACACCCTGACCAGGCTGAACCTGGCCATCATTTAGATGGCTACAGGCAAACCCAGCCATCATTTAGATGGCTACAGGCAAAGCCAGCCATCATTTAGATGGCTATGGGAAAACCCAGACATCATTTAGATGGCTACGGGCAAACCCAGCCATCATTTAGATGGCTACAGGCAAACCCGGCCATCATTTAGAAGACTATAGGCAAACCCGGCCATCATTTAGAAAGCTATAGGCAAACCTGGCCATCATTTAGAAGGCTACAGGCAAACCTGGCCTTTATTTATATGGCTATGGGCAAACCCATTCATCATTTAGAAGGCTATAGGCAAACCTGGCCATCATTTAGAAGGCTACAGGCAAACCTGGCCTTCATTTAGATGGCTACGTGCAAACCCAATTATCATTTAGATGGCTATGGGCAAACCCAGCCATCATTTAGAAGGCTACAGGCAAAGCCGCCCATCATTTAGATGACTAAGGGCAAACCCAGCCATCCTTTAGATGGCCATGGGCAAACCTGGTCATCTTTTAGGTGGCTACTGGATTTTTCTCCCTCTGTTTATTCTCCTACCTCCTTCCCCAGTGGGACAATACCTCTAGCAGCCTTGCACAGCCACAGCCCACCTGCAATAGGAGAAAACTTCCTGGCCCATGTGCAGGGGTCGCTGTGGTGGTGTAACCTGCTGTTAAATCTCCCTGGCCAGGAGTCACTGCCAAGCAGCAGCTGTCTCGGCCTTGGCCTGTCTCCTGACATGACTTCCCAGGCTGACTTCCAAACCCAGGTTATCAGTACAGCATTGCTAGGCCATTGGGGCAGCCTGTGGAGAGTCATCTAAGTGCAATAAGAATTATTATCAAAGCAGTCAATGTAACTGACCAAGACGTAAAACAAGAACTGAAAAGGTAGCAAAATATAATTTCCATTTTTGGGTTGGAAAGGGGCATACTCAGAAGAATTCAAAACAAGAGTAATGATTTCACAAACAAGTAGAATAATTATACAAAGGTGAAGACATTTAAAGGGGACAGGAATTGGTTACTTATGTGCAGCTGTTTGAAATGTCTCTATTTTCATAGATTATATTCGTACCTCTAAAGGATCCCTCTTTAACTGTATCTGAATAAAAGCTGAAGCTGTCAGTTATGTTTTGTATTGTTTTCTTTGTATGGACAACATTCTGTGCAGTTTCATTCATAGAACTAAGAATTTGGAGTTTTGACTATGTCACTTCATGGTTCAGAAATGTGAGCATGAACTTATCAGTACAGTGCCCAAGGTTCTGATACCATTAAGTGACATAGTCAAAACTCCAAAATTCTTGGTTCCATGAAAGGAACTGCATGGAATGTTGTCCATACTAAGAAAATATAGAGAATACTGGATGGACAACTATGCAGAACCAGTGTGTCTGCCACACAGGGATTCTGATTCCCTCTGACCTCAAGAGTGAAGCTCGAGAGGTCCATGGGAATCAGAACCCCGAGATGGCAAAACACACTGGTTCTGCATAGAGTTGTTCATCCTGTAATTTTTATAGTGTATAGTACTGTGTGAAAAATGTGTTTTGTGAGTTCTTTTGCTTTCAAAATGAAACTGACTCGTGCGTTCTCTTGAGGTTCTAAAGTGCTGTTCTACCACAGTAGAGTAGAATCAGATTCCATGACCTTGGAACTGTGGTAGAACAGCATTTTGAAAGGGATGGAATTCTATACAGAACAACACTCCACTATACACTATAATACAAAACACAACTGACAGTTTCATTTTTTCTTCAGGCATCATTAAATAGGAATACTTTAGAGGTATGAATATAATTAATGAAAATAGAGACATTTCAAACAACTGCACATAAGTAATTTCTGTCCCCTTTAATGCAGAACACACATTAAATGAAAACATTTTAATACCACTAGTCTTATTCCTGAGTGGGATATAGAAACTAACCCTGGTCTAAATTTTCCACAAGCAATTTTGAAATTTTCATGACAATGCTAGGGCATAGTTAACAAAAAAACAGAAACATAGATTATGTCGGCAGATAAGGCCCGCTGGGCCCACCTAATCCACCCATTTTTCCCTGCCTGCAGTATCACCACAGATCCTGCTTGATCTCCGGCCCATTCACCCACCCCCTCTTCCCTTTCCCTAAGATTTCCTTATGCCTATCCCATGCATTCTTGAACCCCACCACTCTTTTTGCCCACTCACCTACACTGAAAGACTGTTCCAGGAATCCATCACTCTTTCTGTGAAGAAGTACTTCCTCACATCTCTCCTGAATCTACCCCCCCAGCTTTACAGCATCTCCCCTTGTTCTTGAGCTCCTTTTTTCCGAAAAATACTTTCCTCCTGTACCTAAGTTATTTAGCCCTGTGAGGTATGAAAGTCTGTATCATATCCCCCACCCCCCCCACTCCTTTCTTCCAGAGTGTACATATTTAGGTCCTTAAGTCTCTCCTCATAAGGTTTCTGATACAGACCGCCAGGTCTCTTTCCTGCTTTGTTGTTGTCAGTACCACTCCACCCATGTTGTGCTCTGCCCCTGGGTTTCTGTGCCCGAAGTTTATTACTTTGCCCTTGTTCACTGAAACCCAGCTGTCACACCATGACCCTCTCTCGAGTTTTCTCAGGTCTCTGCTGAAATCGGATTCTCTAAAAACTTGTGTGTACAGTAAGAAGACTGACACAATGGGTCTGAGACCTGGCTAACACAAAACATTGGAGATCGAGAGGTACAAATGAATCATTTACGGACACGATAGGAATAAAAGAGGGGGAGTGGTTTTGCTGTACAGTGGTCTCTCATGCATTAACATTAGGAGTGGAGTGCTCCACTACACAGACAGGAGGAGGGCATATAAAGCTATTGGAGGTAATGAGTTAAGAGATGTTTGAAAATTCCATTGTGTATATTCTTGAGTTGGCCTTGTTTATTATTAGACTTTAACTGTATTTCTAAATATATACATTTTTTATAGATGATTTATAATAATTTGAAATGACACCATAGCAAAAACATACTTTCTTCATAAGTCCCACTCACCCTCTTCCCTCTGCCTCAAATAGAATACAGAAAACAGACTTGTATATTTCCAAAAATGGGGGAAAAAATGGATATCTAAAATTATACACGTAATAGTGGTGGGAACAAAGCTATCAACTCTTGCCATGATATGTCTGTAATATCCTTGAATACACAGTTGTATCATAAGTTCTCAAATAAAAAAGTGTCCTTTAGAATGTGCCGCCATTTTTGTTCAACTGGTTCAGGGAGATTTTGGTTATTCCAACATTCCAAAATAATTATTTTGGTTGACATAGATCCAAGATTTATCATTATAATTTTATTCTTAGATAGGTTCAACATACTCATCTTGTTTAAAATTAATATTAGTGGGGTACATGGAATAGATATATTTAAAATATGAGATAATAATCTTGTAGTAACCAGTCTTTAATCTGTGGACAAGCCGAAAAATTATGAGCTACGTCAAACACACTATCACATCCATGCCAGCAAAGGTAGTCTACAAACAGGTACAAGATTACTTAAAGAGATATAACATCATTGCTCCTGAACAGCACAGCTTCAGGAAACAGCATGGTACTGATACTGCCCTTGTTAGCCTGACCACTAACATCTTAAACGCAGTGGATAAAGGTCTACTAGTAGGTGGGGTCCTTATAGACCTCACCAAAGCTTTTGACTTAGTAAACCATCAACTACTAATGGAAAAATTAACATCCCTAGGACTAGACAACCACTCAATAAAATGGTTATCAGGCTATCTGTATGATAGATCACAAATTGTTAAATGGCATGAGGCTCTCTCCGACCGGCAACCCATTCGTGAGGGAGTCCCACAAGGCTCAGTCCTCGGACCACTTTTATTTTCATTGTTTATAAATGATCCACTGCTACACACTGGAGAATCTAAGGTGAACCTTTTTGTAGATGATGCAGTAGTTTACAGTACTGTCCCAGATGCAACACAACTAAATAAGCAGATAGGAAATGAGCTCATGTTGCCAGAAAAATGGCTCCTTACCAGTAAGCTAGTTCTCAATAGTAAGAAAACAAAGGCAATGGTATTTGGGCCTAGAATACTACACTTTGACTGTACTGCAACTCTTGAACTATGTCTTGCAAATAGTACAAAAATAGAGGTGGTGAACTCCATCAAGTACCTAGGGATCAATCTTGACCAGGATGGTACTTACAAAACCCATCTTAGCCACCTAACTAAAACTATTAATCAAATGATGGGCCTCCTTTACCAATTAAGCCCTTTGCTTACCCCTGAATCTCATAGAAAGATTGCCCAAGATACTCTGCTTCCTACACTGCTCCATGGAGCCCCAGTGCCAGCCTCTGTCAAGGGAACCAAACTCCAGGCACTGAAGACTTTATATCACAGAATAGCGAGATTTGCCAACTCAACTAGACTGCTTGACAATCACTCTACAGTGTTACAATCCCTGAACCGGCCAACTCTTGAGGGCAGGCTGGCCTACCCCACCCTATGCCTTGCCTACAAGCTAAAGCAGGACAATGTCCCCCAACCCAGCCTAAAAAATCTTTTGCTACCAAACAAAACAAAAGAACATTAAGAACATCAGAACTCCACCTACTACAGGTGCCCAGGGTGAGAACCTCTATTGGAGATAGATCATTCTCCTTCTTCACCCCTACCCAGTGGAATGGGCTCCCAAGTAGCATCCACACATTGGCCTCCTTGAGAGTTTTCAAGAACGAGTTCAGATCTCATCTACTGAAAACCAACCAATGTCGCTGCTACAAGTAAAGATGGTTAAACTTATTACACTAGGCCTCAATGAGCACCTGACTCTCCATGAATTATAGCTTCAATATTGCTCTGTAAACTGTGTCTCGTGTCTTGTTAAGAAAAAATGTGGACTAACAATGTCGTACACCTCCGTATGAAGTATTTATTGCTGCTACCTGACTGTATAATGGATGTGTTACTGCATTATGTTTCTCTGTAATTAGCCCTGGGTTGCCCCTGAAAAAGGGACCACCTGGTCTCAGTGGGACTACCCAGTTACCAAAATTAAATAAATAAATAACTAGAATATTATGATCTATTTTATACAATACTGTTGGAGTTTTATAGGCCCTAATAATAATTTTACATTGTATAGATTTGTTCTTAGCTGAAACAAAGTTCCTACTGGACATTATACAAATATTTTCCCATTAATCATGTGTTAACCTAACCCCCAAATTGGTCTTCCATCTATTAATAATAATTTTTCTGTCATCTCTATGATTTTTCATAAATACCTTAAAGCCTTTGGAAAGAAACTTCCTAGTGGGTGAACCAATTAACATCAATTATTTCTTTTTCTGTGAACCAAAATTGGAACATTTTATACCAATCTCTTTTATAAACAATTCAAAGCTATCATACATATAAACCAAAAATTTATTTATTTTGTCATCTCCTACTTGTTCCATATAATCTTTATATGACAAAAAGGAACCATCTATCAGTAAATCAACCCAACTTTAATCCCTATCCCACGCAATATATTCATAACCTTCGAGAAAGAAGTTATGGACCTGTAACAGTTGGCCTCCAAATTGGAATGGTACCATGGCATACTTTCCCCTTCCGAACACTTTTGAATCTGCTTAAAATGAATAAAGAAATCATTAAACAATTGCAATTTCAATATATCTTTCCAATTATTTGAAAAAAAAATGGCTTAAATTAGCTATCCCATAATCCCTATCTAGAATTGTTTGTAATATTTAATGGTCAATTTGGGGATAAAATGTCCATTCTGAACTATTTGCAAATATCTGACTCAAATAACATGAAAACAAAACTGGGCAACCAAAACTTCCCTCATTTCTTAATGCAGTTATATGGCTCCATGATATACAGGGTTTGCCTCCTCGCCATAGAAACTTGACAAAGATTTGTTTCAGATCAGAAAACCATTTTAAACATGGACCACCAAACACTGCTTGGATCACAAATACTAAATACGGTAAAGCCATCATTTTAAAAACCTCTATGCTAACCCAGAGAGAGATAGTGAAAGGTTTAGCCAATTCTTATTTGTGTTTTATTTTTCTCTTTAGCTATACCATAATTTAATCCAATATTTGTATCAATATGATTAGTCAAAACTACACCAAATATTTAATTTGGTCTACTTTTAAAAAATGTAGAATCTTTCCAAAATCACCATCATTTTCCCTTTTTAAAATCTACATAATATGCAACTTACTTTGATTTAATTGATAATCAGCCACAAGTGAAAAATCATTTAAGTCCTACAACAAAGCAGTTCTAGAACCATTCAAGTCTTTAAATAAGATTAACATATTATCTTCAAAGACACTAAGTTTAATTTCCTCATTTACAACTTGGATTCCATGAATTTCTGGATTGGCTCCAATTATCTGCAACAAACACTCTAAATATGAAATAAAAATTATAGGGGAAAGAGGGCAACCCCTGGATCATGCCTGAAAATAGGCAGAATTTGTCTAGTGCACTGACCCAGTCAACAAAAAATAAATAAATAAATAAATAAAATAAACCCTGCCGCACTCCATTCAACATGTCATTTTATTAGCAAGAAAAGCATTCAATATAAATGTAAGTATAATCTTATATAAGCGAACAATTATCTTCAGAAGGAAAACTGGAAGTCAACACTCAATCAAAGCTTTAAGCATGAAATTCTGATTAACCAAATCAAAAGCTTTGCTTGTATCTAGCGCAACAGCAAAGTACTTGTATGGTACATTTTGTATATATTTGATAATGGATTGAACCTTTTTAACAGTACTAGAAACAGTCATTCCAGGAACAAAATCATTTTGATCATGGTGGATGGAGAGGGGGAGAGAAACCAGAAGTCTGTTAGCTATCATTTCATCTATTATTTTGTAGTTAGAGTTTAACAAGGCTACGGTTTATAGCTTTCAAGCATATCTTTAGCTTTACCTTCCTTAAACAGGAGAACCACCTTTGCTTCCCTCGCAGATTCCAGAAAACCTTCCTCTCCATCCACCATGTCCTGCATAATTTAAATAACCATGGTCATCTTTGAAAACTTGAGAGAATTAATTAGTTAATCTGTCAATTCCAGGACTCTAAGTTTTCAGTAGGGAATCAATAACTTCTATAATTCCTGTAGAGAGAAAGGGTTGCTGGCGAATTGCATTTTATGCATATTTGCTCTTGCAAAAAATCAAAAATCTGCCTGACATCATTTTCACTTTGGCATTAGTATATATTGTTATAACAGTTCAAAAGAATTTGGACCATTTCCTCTTTCCTCTATAGAGAGAGAAATTAATCTATTATCATTTTTGAAGGCCGGAATCATATTCTGCTCCATTTGTTGTTGTTGGGTTTTTTTTATATATATTGTTGTGGTTTTTAATTTGCCAATAATTTATCTGATTTATCTTTCTGGAGATATTGTACCTTTTAACTATATATATATATATATATATATATATATATATATAGTTAAAAGGTACACTATATATATATATATATATATATTTGTTTTTTTCTTGCATTTACAATCCAAGATTCATTCATTCATCATAATATATATTCTAATCTTGGAGAATCAAATTATCCAATTCTTTAAGTTAGTAATGATTTTGTCTAATTTCTCATGCCCCTTCTTTATTTAACCAAGACTGATATGTTATAATGTCTGCTCTAAGGACTACTTTAAGGGGATCCCAAAAGGATACAATTGGACCTTGTGCAGAATAATAAAAACAAGAATTCAGCTATAGCTATAATCTTAAATTTTCTGTACAAAATTTGTTTTTCTTAGTAGTTCATTTTATATGACCATATTTAGGATTTGTTACATTCATTTGTAGGCCAAACATTGGATTCCACACTGGCATGATCAGATAAAATTATAGATTTAATGGAAGGTTTGTCCCACATTGGGGTTAATGATTTGGACATAAATATATAGTTAATTCTAGAAAAGTCCCCCCACCCTTTTTGTCATGATGAACATATTCTCTGAAGACAGTTTTTTTAAATTATCCATAAATCAATCAAATCATGAGAATCTAAAAATGTTTTCAAAATCCTGGATATTCTCTTATTATTATTATTAGTAGTAGTAGTAGTATTAGTGGGTTGGGATGTTTTGTCCAATGTTGGATTAAGTACGGCATTATAGTCTCCCATTAGAATTATTTCATCTGCTTGAATTTTAATAAGACCCTCCATTACCCAGGTGCTCAGGATGGTGTTACTCAACATCTTCATCAGCAAAAATTGCAGATGGGGCAAAAGGCAAAATATGCTTGTTTGCAGATGACACAAAGGTCTGTGGGACTGGATACAGAAGAGGGGAGACATGACATCAGAGAGGACCTGGCTAAACTAGAAAGGTGGTCAGATGTTTGTCAGCTGGGATTCATCACCAGAAAGTGTAAGGTAATGCACCTGGGGTCGAAGAAACCAGAGGCTACACATTGGCCGGGATATGAAAAATTTACCAAATCAGAAGAGGAGAAAAGCTTGGATGTGATCCTGACATGTGACCTGAAGCACTCAGCACACTTCAAGAAAGCAGTGACCACAGCAAATCAGATGCTGGGTTGCATAGCCAGAGGTACAATCAGTAGGAGGGTGGAGGTCATTCTGCCACTGTACATGTCACTGCTTCGGCCACATCTTAAGTACAGTGTGCAGTACTGGAGCCCTTATCTAAAGAAAGACATCAACTTACTGGAGATGGTACAGTGGAAGATATCTCCCTGAAGACTTTAGACAGCTTCAGGAGAGACAAGAATAGGGTAAAAGGAAAGATTGCATGGAGAGGAGGGAGGGGGGCATTGATGGGGAGGGAGACGTGGATACGGGGAAGGGGTGGATCACTCGGTGGTTCATTTGTGCTTCTGATTTACACTCTGGTCTTAAGTGCCATTTGAGAACCGTATAATGTCATTTTTGTCCCTTGCTCAGCTCTTCAGTAGCTGGCACAATTCATCCTTGTAGTATGGAACTCTGTGGTTGAGAGGGATATAAACTACATCATACAATTCTAAAATGGCATGTAATACCAGAGTGTAAATCAGAAATACTCACTGATGTTACTGATAGTTGTGTTTAGATGGAACAATATAACAGAATTGGAACCAGGGCTTGAAAACAGCCTCTACTGAGAAAAAGGCTTGCAGGTTCAGAGCAGTTCTCCTTTAAGCTCCTATAAAGGTAACACAATAAGTGATAAAGTGACAAGCATCATAATTGTGTGCAGCCTTAATTAATGACATGTTTATTAGTTCATTTGATTAATAGATCATAAACAGTGACAGCTTTTGCAGTAAAAATCAATATACATGTTTATATTATTTATCTTATAAATGTTACCTTTTCTTTCAGGTGGTTGTTCGGTTACATATCCTGCTTATGGTATGCATTCTGTGGAGTTCTTTTTGGTCTTTGCAGCCTTACCAATCTAACAATGTTAAGTTCCGTATGCTGCATGAAAGTTTGCTTTCCAGCATATGGTAAGTAACTTCTATTATGGTACTTGGTAGTGGTGTGTAAATATAAGAATTCTATAGTCATCGAATATATGACAAATCCAGCCCAAGTATTTGGGTATTTGTGTGTTCGGTGTTAAGCCTATCACTTCATCTATTTTCATTGCTATCAAGTACTATATGAATGCAATATTTTGTTGTCTATGTGTTGTTTGTTATACTGTTTCCTATACTACCTTTAACTCTTGACAGTAACAAGGAAATTGGAAAAAAAATGTGTTTTGTAGATGTGCTACAAAATACTGTTTTAGCCCTCCACCTAACCTGCTTATACAAAAATAAAATAAAATAAAAAAAAAAACACCCATGTTGAACTCCACAGGATAGCTACATGCTTGGGGTCATACCAAAATGCACCATCACTGGCTGCCAGTATTGTGAATTTGGCACAAGGTAGAAAATACGTACACGTTAATTAACAATATCCTCTCACCTTCCCCAGCCCTCTAACCCCATCTCCCACTCTCCTATCACCCATGCCCCTCAAAGAATATACTAACCCCATCCCACACCATCATAGCACCCCTCTTCCTCCTACTCCCTCTCTCACTCCCAGACCTGAAGAGTGATGCTAAAATAAACCCTTCCTCTTCCCCTCTTATCACCCCTCACCAACCTTCCTACCCCAAAAGAAAAAAACAATTAAGGAAACCTTTTCCCCAACCCACTGAGGACCCTCTTCTAGGATGTACTAGTACCCAACCCACAGCAATCAGCACACACTCCTCAAATCATCTTGGACAGCCACCGTATAGATGAAAGACAGACTATATGCACTGATATACACCGCCATGCTTGTTGTTTCATTTATTCATGCGTTCGTTCATTCTTTCATTCGTTCATTCATTCAGTCATACAGCAGTCGGATGTCTGCCAAATGAACCTGTAAATCTATACTAGATTCTAAGATGCTTTATGTATCTGTGAAATCATATTTGTTTTGTAGCAGAAAGTGTAACCATAAAATCAATTATAGATGGTGGGAGCATAATATGATGCTCCCCAACCAATCACAGTGCTTCCTTCAGTTGCGCGTGAGGTACTGTTACTGCCGTAAGAGTACCTCATGCATGCACACTGTAAAGCTTCTGATAACTGCCATACAAATGGATCCCCAAAAAGGTACTGTTTTTTAAAAAAGATGCCATGGTCTATAATCAATTTATAGGGGCACTAGGAGGGCTTCTTACGCATATAAGAGTGTCACCTCTTTTGTTCTTAGGGTACTAGAACTGCTCACCTTCAGTTCATAGTCCTCTGGTCCTAAGAACAAGTGAGGCGACACTCTTATATCCATAAGAGGCCCTCCTAGCACCCCTATAAACTTATATATCAGACCACAGCCTTCCAGAACTTCTCTGGAATTCCATTGCTGTTCAATACGCAGAATTTACCTAATTTTCAGTGGACAGTCACAAAATCATTGAGTGCAGTGTAACTGGTGGTCTGATTTTATTAGACCATTTTTAACGCACTCAGCTACTATACAGTTCCCTTCTTTTTCAATCTCACTTTTCATACCTTAAAGCAACAGTGCAATGAAAAATGTTTTTCCAAAAAAGCTAGTTTCAGCTACAGTTATTAATAATATTGGCATACTGGTCAAATTTACTTTTCTATATGTCTCCTATGCTGTGTATCATAAGTTCCTTTTCCCTTTCTTAATCTTAACTCTTGCCAGGTCTACAGCACCATTTCTAAGCCAAACGTGGCACCATCTTTTTTTTTTTTTTGGAAAAAATAACTAGATTAAAATATTTATAAAATACCCAGATTTTGGTAGAACTAGAAAATGTTACCACCAAACAAAATTGTAAGATGTCTAGGGCTAGATTCAAAAAACTCACAAAACACAGCACCGAATTTTGTGTTGCACTTTGCATTTGCACAGGTGTCCAAAATTGCTATTCACAGTTGGATAGCACACCACACTATCCGACTGTGAACAGGGCTAGATTGAGGCATCAGTAACCCCAGTACCACTAGCGCTACCCCACTAGTGCCGCCCTGACATGCAGCCAGGAGTATGGTCCCACAGTGAATAGTGCAGGTGCATTATTCCCAGTTTACAAAGCCAGCCATATAAATGAGCCCATTGGGCATGCGAGGCGCTAGGTGTCCATTTGTATGCCCATTATGGGCCTATTTACATAGGCTTTGCTGTAGATTAGCGTGCCTCCCCAGCCCCTGCCCCAGAGGCAGCCCTGTGTTCCTGGTGACTTGAGACTCCCCCCCTTCCCGTGATCACCAGCCAGAGTATAAAAGCAATATGTTTCCCTGGCATCCAGTGGTCCCCCCCCACCGTGTATGGAATAAGCTTGTCCCTGGTGGCTAGTGGTCTTTCCCCCCACCTTTCGCCATCCCAATCACAGATATGAATTAATTTCTCACTTCCCTGGTGGCTAGTGGTCCCTACCCCTCTGATCGCCAACCCAATCACAGATATGAATAAAGTTATTTCTTCCCTGGTGGCTAGTGGTCCCCCCCCCATAATTGCTAATTGCCAGCCCAAAGCGTCGAGTATATATTCCCTGGTGCTAGTAGTACCCCACCCCCCATGATTGCCGGGTCGCCAGCCCAACATCCCACAACATATTCCTAAAGTGCTAAGTACATATTCTCTGATGCTAGTGGTCCTCCCCCCTGCCAATCACCAGGCCGATACTAACAGACCACCTTCCCTGGTGCTAGTGGCCCCCCCGCTGATCGCCATCCCGATCAAAGATACAAAGTTATTTACACATTCCCTGGTGGCTAGTGGTCCCTCCTCCCACTAATTGCCATCCAGATCAAAAATGTAAAGATATTTATACATTCCCTGGTGGCTAGTGGTCCCTTCCCCCACCCAATCCTCAACCCCAGTATGACAAGCCCCGCCCAAGTACCACAGCCCCAGCCATGTTCCCATACAGGGATTGTCACCCCCTCCCCCCAGTCCATCCCTCGTTGGTGGAGGTTCCACCCATTCAAGGCACCATCGGCAGTGCGCCCGGTCATTAGGGCAGCACGTTTCCATGTCACCATTCCTTCTTTTTGCATGAGGCTGTGCCCCCTGTGCCCCCTACCCCCTTCTAAATATTCTAACTCCAGGGGGGTGGAACTCGGAAAGAGGCAGCAAATTCTGTTATTTGGTGACTTAAAGATGGGCACACTGCTGCCAGTGCCCTGATGACCAGAAGGGGTGGGGGACAGTGGCCCCCCTCCCCAATCTGCTCGTAAATCCATATGTATCACCCTGGTAGTGGACCCCCCCTTCCTAATCCTTATCTGGCAAACACCTATTCCAGCTCTTTTAATCAATGAGCATGTACTGTATAAGGTATGCGCCCAGTGACAGCTCAGTCGGTGGCCGGCCATGGTGGAGAGAGGAGGGCATGGCCAGTCACTGTTTTGGGTTCAGGATGGGGGGGGCAGGGAGGTGGGGCACTACCTGCCCAGGTGGGGGGGTCCACTGGACATCAGGGAATGGGGTCTATGGAATGGTTGTATGCTGGATCAGGGTTGCAGAGGTACTATCAATGGTGTTGTGGCCTTGCAGAGGCACTCTTGATGGTGTTGTGGCCTTATGGAGTACTCCTTATGGCCTTGTGGAGGTACTCATGATGGCAACGTAGCCTTGTGGAGATACCCTTGGTGGTACTATGGCTTTGAAGAGCTACTCTTGATGGCGCCACAGCCTAGCGGAGGTACTCTTGGTGATGTGGGTGACCATATTCTACTGATCATCCCCATTCCCAGGATGCTGCTTGGTAGCAATCATGCAGGAGGCGGGTGAGGACCCATAAACAGGAAGCGGAATGGCACTGGGCTTACTGGATGATGGACCCTCTCACACTCCCTCCCAAGCCACCAGGCCCACAAAGCACGATGGCCTACTACCCTTAACATCAGCAGGCTGACTGAAGAATTCTCTCCTGGTGGCTGCAGGAGGTCCCCCCAACAGGGATGAATCAGAATCTCCTTCTGGGGACTGGTGGAAGGACCAGCAGTACAGGATGAGTCGGGCAGCCAGCAGGGGGTGTGCCTTGTGGGGTGCACAAAGGAGTGGGTGCCCCGGCCATAGGAACAAAACAAAATGTATACTGGGAAGTAAAACATGACTACTGATTCTGATGGAAGCGTATCACATTGCATCACTTTCTTGGTTGGTAAAGGCCCAATGTGCAAAGACAGCCTAGAGCCATGCCAAAAGTGGGCATTTAGGTACATAACCTGTGCACCTGCAGATACCTGTAAACTTGCCAGCATTTACGACCCATGGCCTCCCTGATCTGCATGCAGAGAGGTGTGTAGAGGAGTCAGGGGGATGTGAGGGAAAAGAGCAGAGCCAAACACCGGGCATCCAACTGGATATCTGTGTCCATGCCAGAGTAGATCCCTTGCTCTGCATGGAGCAGTGTGGAGCAAGGGATTATGGGATATAGCTGTTATTCAAGGACTGCATTTCTTAAAAGGAACATCAATATCAACCAAAGATCAAATATCTACAGGACAGGGGCTCTAGTCCTCTATGCAGCTCAGAGAGTTGGAGTAAGGTTCGGGGGGACAACTGGGCCCCCTGAAATCCCCTGACAGCCAGTTGGAGGGGTTGTGTAAGCACTACTGCATGGTCCCCCCTCATATGTCATGTGCCCCTCTGCTGGCCCTCTGTATCCCAGAGATGAGCACTTGACTCATGCAGAAGTGCATCCCTACCCATCCCCGACCAGGCTGACTACACTGAAGTTCAGGTGGAGCCGGATCAGGTGCAGAGGTGGTGTAACCCACTATGTGGTTCCCACGGATTGGCTGGCTTGTGCAGAGGGGGCACTTGTGGAGGGCAGTTCTTTTTTTGTGGATCGTTCCTTCAGTAAACTAACATGGCAAGGAATGTTTAGTATCTTTTATTTACTTGTCATTTATGACCAGGAAAAGTCCACTGAGCTGGGACATCTCATTTCCAGGTGCATTCAGCAGAGCAGGTTATGTGGACCTGTTTTACTGTTGGGGGGAACATTGGCTAGGACACCGGGGAAATCCCCAGCTCTTACTATCAGTGCTATGGAATCTTTAACTCCACCTGGACGGCCAGCAGAGAAGGCAGACAGCACCTTGTTTCAATTTCTCATCAGAAGAAAAGCACCTTAACACTGCAGCACTACCTTCTTCCTTGTACAGCTCCACTGTGTCTGTACTGGGTGTTAACCCAAGTTCCTGGTGTGGGACTAGAACCCATGACCTTCTGATCTTCTGTCCCCAGAAGTGTGCAACCTTCTGAGCCAGTTTCAATGCTAATATAAGGTTTTCCATGTTAAAGGGATATAGTAAGAATCCCCAAATACATGTTTTCCCATAGTATGTCATTGCCAGCCATGCTTGAGATGTTGAAGCTGCAATTCCTTTAGTAAAAAAAATCTATCATAGCCATTTTTTTATGTTTTATCAGTACTTTTTTTCTGCCTGCCCCCAATTTTTTGTGTGGCCACACCCCAAGAATGATGTCATGCAACAGATGTTTTATATACGACAACAAGGAATCCTGGGTAAATTATAACAGTGATTTAAATGTTCATTACTCAGAGGTGCAGCCCCTTATTTTGGTAGTGGCCACTGCAGTACAGCACCTAATAAGTAGACGTATTCATTTATGTATTTTTAAAGGTTTCACCTGGAAAGACATACTGAGCAGACAAGTTAGTTTCCAGATTCACCCTGGAGGAGAGGAGAAAGGGGCACAAAGTAGATACATATGTAGCATGACACTGTGGGTACAACACATAGCTAATTTTTCTGTCTCCCAACTCCTATTTTGCTAAAATACCAAGACTGACCAACAGAGGTCTCTATTCAAAACCAGCTGGTGGTTACTTCTAATAAAGAGAATACAATTGTATTTGTTGTATTTAGGTGTGTTAGTAATTACTTTTTACTTTAATGATAAAATATCTGTTAGTGCAGTGCCACAAGTGGATTTTCACCTTTGTGTCTCACACTGCTAGTAAAAAAGAATTCAGCAGACTTCTGGTATTGCCACGTCAGAAACTGCCAGCTACTTAATTTGATTCTTTTCTCACTAGCAATTGGTGACATACAAATAAGATTTTGGAAAAGTAAGTAAAGAAACAAATAAAAGAAAACTGAATGACTGCAGAGGCATCTAAAAGCACAAAATCTTCATTCTCCCTTATTAAGCATTAGCTCTTTAGAAGCTTTGTTTACCTGGCATGATGTCAGAGTTGGAGGCTGCGCCACAGAGGAAAAAAAGGGGCTTGTTATGCAAATGAAGCAGAACACGGACATAAAAGCATTTTTTTCATGGGAAACAGCACTTTTGGCCAGTTTGAATGTTAGGAGATTAAATCACAACTCTTATAGGTTACTACTGAATGAGGCCATAATCCTCGGTGATGTAAACCTCAACTGGCTGGGTCCTTGTAATACTGCCCTCATGTCACTAGTTCACAATTTTAACCTTTACCAGCTCATAACCGAGAACACTAGGACGGTAACACCAACTCAAACTGGTACACTTATTGACTGGATTCTCACCAATCGACCTGAACATGTGACTAAGGCCAGTGTCCTGGCAGATGCCATAACTGACCACTCTCCCATTTTCTGCCAATGGTCCTTATGTCCCCCACCATCTCCTCCGCCCCGCCTTGTCATCTTTACCAACTTTGCAAGCATGGACATAGACGCCTTCCTCCATGATGTCTCCACCATAGAGTGGTCTGAAATCCACCATGCTAAAAAAGTTGATGATGCCCTACGAGTTTTCCTGATAAATTTCAGTGAAGTCCAGAATAGGCATGCACCAAAAGTGAAAAGAAGAGTCAGAGGAAATCAAACCAGATGGCTCCAAAAAGACCTGCTCTTACAGCTATGGCATAGGGACAAACTCTGGAAGCACTATAAAAACACTGGCCTACCTAGAGATCACACATTATACAAACAACACAGAAATTCCTGCAAAAAGCAGATAAGACAAGCAAAAAGTAGGTACTGCCAGAACCTACTATCTAGCTCAGCCCACGACCCTCGGAAATTTTGGGCACACATAAAGACCTTCCTAGGCACCCCACAATCAATAACCCCCTCTGAGATGATTCTCAACGGTGCCAATGCAATGACTCCTACACTATAGCGAATGCCTTCAACAGAATGTTCTCTGATCTCTCACCCTACCCCACCACCTTTCCACAAGCACCAACCACATCTCAGCCCTCTGACTATAGCAAGCAAGTTGGCCCCTCGGCCTCACCAACTGAGACTCCGATAATTCGGTCTTTCTACTTTAAAGCCATAACCATCTCTCAAGTTCTAAAATTACTAAGAACTATCTCTGACAACACCAGCCCTGGATCTGATTCTCTCAAACCCCGCCTTTTGAAGATTGCTGCACATCTCATTGACGAACCATTGGCCAAAATCTTCACACTATCCCTTTCCAGTGGTACCGTCCCTGATCTCTGGAAGACTGCCAGAATAACTCCCATATTCAAAAAAGGGGACAGAAATGAGATCTCAAATTATAGGCCGATAGCTATTCTGTCAGTCCTAAGCAAAATACTGGAAAAGCTAGTCGCCACCCAAACCCTCGACTACATAGAAACCACAAACCTGCTCTGTGACGCACAACATGGTTTTAGGAAAACCCATAGCACTTCTATAGCCCTTGCTAAACTCACATCAGATACTCTCTCCAACATGGATAATGGTCGGCTAACAGGTGCTGTTTTCATTGATCTTACCAAGGCCTTTGATCTTGTGGATCACTCCTTACTCCTGTCCACCCTACAATCCATAGGTTTCTCCACTCCTGTTGTAAACTGGTACAGGAGCTATCTAACTGACAGGACCCAAGCTGTGAAATTCAATTCCACAACATCAGACAGCACCACAATCAATATTGGAGTGCCCTAAGGTTCAATTCTAGGCCCTCTTCTTTTTTCCCTCTTCATAAACAACATACCAAGCAATGTCTCATCCTGCTCCTCTCTTCTCTATGCTGATGATTTGGTCATCTATGCCAGCTCACATAACATAGACTACCTAAATTCATCTCTGACCACGGCCTACAACAGTATTCAAAACTGGCTAAGCATACATCGACTTGTCCTTAACTCACACAAAACCAAAGCCATGCTCCTGGGCACCACCCAAAAACTTAGATCCTGCACCTTCCCCTTGAAAGTACTCGACCTGGATGGGAACTCACTAGAGGATGTCACCTCTTTTCGGTATCTTGGAATTATGCTTGACCAATCTCTGGACCTTAACCTACACATTCAATCAACCTGCAAAACAGTAAATTGTAAGCTGGGAGCAACCTACAGAACTAGCTATTTGTTAATGCCATCAGCTAAGCTAGCCATTGCCAGGGGGATCCTTCTCCCAACCCTAACTTACTGTGCTCCTATCCTGACTACTGCCCATAAATCAGCTGTACAGAAATGGGACGTCACCTATAATAATGTCTGTCATTATGCATCTAAGGCCCCTCGGCTTAAGCATCGTTGTCAGCTGTATAGTGACCTAGGCTGGCTCTCCCCCTCTGCTACCAGACTATCCCATCTCGGCTGTCTATGTGACTCCATTATTAGGCTGGAAACCCCAGCATCACTGGCTGAGTTACTATGTCCTGTCACCTCAAACCATGGTCTGAGGTCAATAGACAAATCACTAATAAGAGAACCCCGGTGTTACACCACCAAAGGCACCAGGGCCTTCGGGTATGCTGCCCTCCAGATGTGGAACATGCTGCCACTGGACCTTAGGCAATCTTCATCTCACTACCACTATAAATGTGGGCTACGACATTACTTAGCTACTACTGAACAGTGTACCTGTTTTGACCCTACCTGACCATGCCCATGAAACCCTGCCCCACACCTATCTCCTCCCTACAAACCAGTTTCTCCTGCTACCACACCCCTTCCTCACCTCCCCTTCCCTTCCTCAAGCATCTCCCTAAACTCACCTACTTACTTATTGCCTTCTCTCTCCTGCTTGTTTGTACTTTATGTCTACCTGTAGAACGTGGAATAACCCTGCTTCTGAAACTGCAACTACTCTGTTTGTTATATACTGTGCTGAACAATGCTGTTTTTCTGTACTGACCAGTGCTGTCTTACTTCTATCCGTGCCTTCACTGCTATCTTAGCCACATTGCCTCATGTCATGTGCCACAGAAAGGAGGCAGAGGACACCAAAGGGAAAGGAAGCAGCTCCTGGTGGGGGACTCAATTATTAGGGGTATAGAACTGGGGGGAGATGAGAAAAATGAAGTAAGGTGCCTGCCTGGTGCCATGGCTTGGAGGGACAGGAAGCGCATCCTCAGGATCACGAGAACAGCTGCAAGGGATTCCGAGCTGGACGTAATTGTCCACCTAGGGACAAATGACTTGGCTCATCATGAGATTAGAGCAGTGCAGGAGGACATTGCAGAGTTGGGGAGGGACCTGAACAAAATACACTACAGTTTCCTTCTGGAGGTGCTGCCTGTCAAAGCATGGGGGGCGAGGGTAATTGGCACCATGCAGTTTAATGAATGGTTGAAAAAAGAGTGGAGCACAGGGGTTTGGCTTCATTAGGGGACTGGGGTTCCACCTGGAGGGACACCAGCCTATACTGGCAGGATGGTCTGCATCTGTCCAGGAAGGGAACAAGTCTTTTGAGCAATCGGGTTTAAATGCTTCATTGACAAGCTTTTAAACTAGTCAAAGGGAGGCACTGACAAGCAGCAGGAAAATCTCAGCCTCTCCTACAAAACAGGGTACTAAATGAGAAAAAGACAGAGGTAGAACGGTCAGTGGGGATGCTGCACTGGAAGGTAAAGCCATCAAAAATGGAGAGCAATGAGTACTAATGCCCGTAGTCTGGGTAACAAGCCTTGAATGTGGCCTTGATGGAGGAAGAACATCTGGATATCGTGGCAGTCACAGAAACATGGTACACAAAACCATGACTGGGACATAAACATACCAGGATACACTGTGTACAGGAGGGACAGGAGGGTAAAAGAGGAGGAGGAGTTCTTTACATAGGGAAGGAATAAAAGCAACAGAACAAAAGGTACACAGGGAGGAGAAGAAGCACTGTGGGTAAATTTGGAGACAGGCAATGGCACCACAATACGCGAGGGTTGATATACAGACCCCTCTCAGGGGAGGAAATGGACAGGAAATGATAGAAAGTATACTTAGAATGGCAGAAAAGGGGAGATATTGCTGATGGGTGATCTGAATATGCCAGATGTTAACTGGAGTGCAGTTGCAGCTGCCACTGAAGAGTGCAGTTATTCTAGATGCCCTACAGGGGCATGCCTTGACAACTAGTACTGGAGCCCACTCGAGAGGGAGCAATATTAGACTTGATTCTCTCAAATGGAGATGGTGAGAGGATTACAGATGTAGAAGTGGGTAGCCATCTGGGAACTAGCTGACCATCGAACAGTATGGTTCACAATAAACACAGCAATAGAATCAAGCCATACAAAGACAAAAGTACTGGACTTTAGGAGGGCTGACTTTGCCAAAATGGGTGAGTGCCTAAGAAGGGCAGCACTAGCAAATGGGCAGGAAGGAGGGGTGAAGAACAATGGGGAATAATAAACTGCCATCACAGAGGTAACGAGCCTTTGTGAAGCAAATAAACAAACAAGACGATGTAAGAAACCACTATGGTTCTCAAAGGAAGTGGCAGTGAAGGTTCAAGAGAAAAGAAAGCATTCAGGAAGTACAAGGAATCGCAGAAGGAGCAGGACAGAGAACTGTATCAGTTAAAGCAAAAGGAGGCTGAGAAGGCAGTCAGAACAGCAAAGGCCCAAACTGAGGAAAAGATAGCCAACTCAGTTAAGAAGGGGCTAAAACCTTTATAGGTACATCAGGGAGCGAAGGAAGACCAAGGGAGGGATAGTGAGGCTTAATAAAGGGGAGGGAGGGTGGGCAGAGGGAGACTGTGAAAGGCAGAGATACTAAACAAATATTTTTGCTCAGTATTTACAAAGGAAGAGGGAGGTACATAAAACAAACAGTAGTAACACTCTGGATACAGAAGTTGATACCGCCCATTTACAGAACAAAAGGTTCTGAAAGAACTCTTAAAACTGAAGGTGGACAAAGCAATGGGGCCTGATGGGATTCATCCCAGAATTCTAAAGAACTAAGGGTAGAACTAGTGACACCACTGACTACCCTTTTAACAAATCATGGGAGGATGGGTGGTACCCGAGGACTGGAGGAGGGCAGATGTGATTCCCTTCACAAAAGTGGGAGCAAGGCAGAAGCAGGAAACTATAAACCTGTTAGTTTAACCTCAGTGATAGGGAAAATGATGGAATCACTTCTAAAGGAAAGAATTGTCGAGTATCTAGAGGCCAGAGGGGCACAGGACCCTAGGCAGCATGGATTCACAGCGGAAGGTCATGCCAGACGAATCTGATAGATTTCTTTGACTGGGTGACCAAAGTAGTAGATCAGGGAGGGGCTGTGGACATGGCCTACCTAGACTTTAGCAAGGCATTTGACACAGTCCCACACAAAAGATTAATATGCAAGTTAGCTAGCCTGGGAGTGGGTCCCAAGATGACAGCCTGGGTAAAGAATTGGCTGGAGAATAGGACACAGAGAGTAATAGTAAATGGAGTCCACTCTGAAGAAAGGGGGGTTACTAGTGGGGTACTGCAGGGTTCAGTATTAGGACCGGTCCTCTTCAATGTCTTTATAAGCGACATTGCAGAGGGACTGGAAGGAAAAATATGTCTCTTTGCAGATGACACTAAGATCTGCAACAGAGTTGATACACAGGGTGGGGTGGAAAGGATGAGAAGGGACTTGGCAAGGTTAGAGGAATGGTCAAATGTATGGCAGCTTAGATTCAATGCTAAGAAGTGCAAGGTAATGCACCTGGGAAACAAAACCCAGGGAAGAGTACACAATGGGGGTGAGATACTAACAACAACAAAATGGAAAGGGACCTGGGGTAGTCATATCAGATGACCTAAAGACGGGCAAGCAATGTGAGAGGGCAGCAAGGAGGGCTGGGGGATACTGGGATGCATAGGGAGGCATCACCAGTAGAAAAAGGAAGTTATTATCCCTCTGTACAGACAGCTGGTGAGACCCCATCTGGAGTATTGTGTGCAGTTCTGGAGACCCAATCTCCGCAAAGACATAGACAGGATGGAAGCTGTCCAGAGGAGGGCAACTAAAATGGTGCAGGGTCTGCACGGAAGACATATGAAGAGAGACTTAAGGAGCTTAATATGTATAGCCTCGAGGAAAGAAGGGAGAGGGGGGACATGATAGAAATGTTCAAGTACCTCAAGGGAATCAACAAAGTCCAAGAGGGTAGCATCTTTCAAAAAAAGAGGTGTGCAAGAACAAGAGGCACAATTTGAAGATAGAGGGCGGCTCAGAGGTAATTTAAGGAAGTATTTTTTACAGAGAGGGTTGTGGATGCATGGAACGGCCTTCGAAGGAGGTTGTGGAGTCAAAATCAGTGGTGGAATTCAAGCATGCATGGGATAGTCATAAGGCAGTTCTGGGGGGTTGGGGTAGGAAGAAGTAGGCTGCTGGTTAACTAGGATCTGCAGCTTATCCAGTAGGTAGGGAAATGGGCAGACTGGGTGGGCCAAGCGGTCCTTATCTGCTGTCAAATTCTATGTTTCTATGTACCTGGCTTTACTGTCTAAACACTTTATTGCCTTACAAACTGTATTGTCTATGTAAACACCCACAGTACGTATTGTCTTGTACTCTCCCGGGTTGTGCCTGAAAATAGTCACCAGCTGACTAGTGCACTTACCCGGTTAACAAAAACTAAATAAATAATGGTACATTTTGGTAGATCCCTTTAACATAATAAACAGAACTACCCTTTCCATACAGTGACCCTCCTGTCTTGAGAATAGATGGAACAACTCTATGTATGTACCCCAAGAAAATAAATTAGAACTGAGAGGTAGCTTAAGGTGACTTTGCTCTTTTAATAACTTTTCTCATTTTTGCTTGACAAGCTTTACTTTGCCTTCCCAATCAAGTCACTTATAAGAGGATTTTCCACAGCCCAAATCAAAGCATGCCTCAAACAAGATGAGTACTTCTGCTGTACAAGACATTGCAGCTGCAGTCATATTTTTTCTATAAGAGAACCAGCACAGCTTTACTGAAAACTGACAATTAGTGACAGATTGTGTTTTGAAGAGGAGAAGACATTTTAAGGCTGTTTTTCATAACCATTTGAAGTTTACTTTTCATTTACTTAACAGTCCACAAAAAAACAGCAATCATACATGACAGCGCTTGTCTCCTCGTGGGATAGCACCGCAGTTCGCATTGTGAGGCACAAGGCATAGCCAGGTGTTTTCAACTACCCATGTTACACCAAATGATAAAACATTCTGGAGTTTAATATTACTAATATCTAGGGCATGTAACTAATGAAAATTAATCCCCTAATACCCTAAATAATAAGATTATTTGGTATAAGAACCAAAGGGCCCGGAGTTTTTTCTAATTTGGGGAGACAAAAACATATTAAAACAATTACAAGCCAGCCTGTCGGCATGGTGCTAGCACTACCGCCTGTGACGCTGGTGACCCGGGTTTGGTAGCAAGCCTGGATCATCAGAGGGCTGGCCAGGGGGAGAAGGATTGAAAACCCGCTGGGCTGCTCTCCTTCTCCGAGAGGGGTAAGCAGCTCTCCTTGCCACAATACTGCCACCACCTGGGTGACCACGGGTGGTACTGGTGCAGTAGAGGAGGCTGATAGCAAGGGAGGAGCCGTGTTAGCTGAGGACCAGAGCAGAGGTGCGTCTCAATGCACCTCTGACTCACTGGTCCTCCCTAGTATGCTGATGTCGCAAGGGGCGGGGAGAACAAGGAAAACTACCCTCATGTCCGCACCAGGAGATGGACCTCGTGTCAATGACTAGAGGGACCAAGGGACATGGTTCTGGTTGCCCACTCTCCCTGAAGTATTGGGGGAGTCACTGGGGACTCCTCTGCCCCACCTGGGGGGGTCATCCAGAGATCATGTACTTGAGAGCAGGGCACTTATAGGAGCCAGTCCTCTCGGTCCTGCCAGCATAGCTGCAAGACGCATTGAGGACCCTGATGATGGGTGCAGATGTGAGAGAAAAGGGGAGTATAAAGACTAACTAAAAAAAAAAAAAAAAAAAGCAATTACAGATTCCTTCCAGGTCCCATGACCACCAGCTCTCCCACTGCAGTCTTCTCCCACCCTCCATCCCTTCTTACACCTTTCTGAAAAAAATATGCTAAGCTCCTGGCACTGTACTTGGAGCCAACAGTGTCTTCTAATAAATCCCCCCCCATTCCCTCTGACAGCAAAGTGCATTTTATAATAAGTTGATCCTGATCCCAGTCCCCTAAACATGATTTGGCAGGTCCATGGTAGCCATAAATCCAGGGAAGTCAGTTACCACCCTCTCCCTAACTCACAGCATGCTTCCCCAATAACTTAATACAGTCATATTGCTGTATTAGAGCATGGTGCATGTGACCGGGGGGGGAGTAGTAGTCTGTGTCACTGATGACATTAGGTAGACTCAGAACTAGAACTGGATTTCTGAATAGTTGAGTCTACCTGCAACAGGCTAGCTCAGTTGTTAGTTGGCCCCTCTCTCTCCCCCCTCCCATACAATGTGACACTATTTGTTTAGTTGAGTACCATGCTGGGTCATTTTTGCAGGACTTGCAATCATAGCTGACAGATACAGAGATCAATTAGCTTCAGTTTCCTTCTTCTGTCTGTGCTAATGCTGTGTAGGCTGCTAGAACCCACAGAGGGACACTCTGCTACTCAGACAGTGTCCAACTGTAGAAATAAGGAAGACAAATAACTGAGATAGCTTAGTACAGTGGAATTTGGCTACCCACCATTTTCCCAGTTAACCACAATGATCCCAGAGCGGGGAGAAATTTTAGAGGGGCTCTTGTCCCAAAAAGGTGGGGAATGGGGAAGGAGCTATCAAAGATGATTGCCAGAGAAAAGTGTGGGAGATTCGCAGGAGGACAGATGTCACTCTTGCACAATGGGTTGGGGGCCTTGTGCAAGTTTTTGCCCAATAAAGACAAGTTGGCTTAGTTCATACAGTGTATAGCTGCAAACCAGGAGGCCAAGACTTGAATCCTACTCTCTGTGGCTACATGAACTGGTCACTAAGCCTCTCTGTGTGACCCTGAACTGGTCATTAAGCCTCTGTGTGTGACCCTGAACTGGTCAAGAAACCTCTTTGGCTCTTACTTTTTGAAAAAGGGTCATGTAGGTTCAAAAACTTAAGGATTTTCTATAAATCTTTGTTGGTCCAATAAAAGGTATCAATTCACCAAGTCACAAAACCTCTCTGTGTGACCCTAAACTGGTAATAAAACTTCCCTGTGTAACCCTGAACTGGTCACAAAACCTCTCTGTATGAAATTGAACTAGTCACAAAACCTCTCTGTGTGACCCTAAACTGGCCACAGAACCTCTCTGTGTGACTATGAACTGGTCACTAAACCTCTCTGTGCAACCCTGAACTGGTCACAAAACCTCTCTGTGTGACCCTGAACTGGTCTCTAAACCTCTCTGTGTGACCCTGAACTGGTCACAGAACCTCTCTGTGTGACTCTGAACTAGTCACAGAATTTCTCTGTGTGACCATAAACTGGTCACTAAACCTCTTTGTGTAACCATGAACTGGTCACAAAACCTCTCTGTGTGTGACCCTGAACTGGTCACAAAACCTGTGTGTGTGTGTGACTCTGAACTGGTCACAAAACCTCTCTATGTGACCCTGTGGGCCCAAAATTTCCGAGGGTCGTGGGCTGAGCTAAATAGTAGGTTCTGGCAGTACCTACTTTTTGCTTGTCTTATCTGCTTTTTGCAGGAATTTCTGTGTTGTTTGTATAATGTGTGATCTCTAGGTAGGCCAGTGTTTTTATAGTGCTTCCAGAGTTTGTCCCTATGCCATAGCTGTAGGAGCAGGTCTTTTTGGAGCCATCTGGTTTGATTTCCTCTGACTCTTCTTTTCACTTTTGGTGCATGCCTATTCTGGACTTCACTGAAATTTATCAGGAAAACTTGTAGGGCATCATCAACTTTTTTAGCATGGTGGATTTCAGACCACTTTATGGTGGAGACATCATGGAGGAAGGCGTCTATGTCCATGCTTGCAAAGTTGGTAAAGGTGACAAGGCGGGGTGGAGGAGATGGTGGGGGACATAAGGACCATTGGCAGAAAATGGGAGAGTGGTCAGTTATGGCATCTGCCAGGACACCGGCCTTAGTCACATGTTCAGGTCGATTGGTGAGAATCCAGTCAATAAGTGTACCAGTTTGAGTTGGTGTTACCGTCCTAGTGTTCTCGGTTATGAGCTGGTAAAGGTTAAAATTGTGAACTAGTGACATGAGGGCACTATTACAAGGACCCAGCCAGTTGAGGTTTACATCACCGAGGATTATGGCCTCATTCAGTAGTAACCTATAAGAGTGATTTAATCTCCTAACATTCAAACTGGCCAAAAATGCTGGTCACAAAATCTCTGTGTGTGACCCTGAACTGGTGACTAAGCCTCTCTGTGTGACCCTGAACTGGTCACATAACCTCTCTCTCTCTGTGACCCTAAAACTGGTCATTAAACCTCTCTGTATGACCCTGAACTGGTTATTAAACCTCTCTGTGTGAACCTGAACTAGTCACAAAACCTCTCTGTGTGACACTGAACTGGTCACAGAACCTCTCTCTGTGACCCTGAACTGGTCACAAAACCTCTCTGCGTGACTCTGAGCTGGTCACAAAACCTCTCTATGTGACCCTGAACTGGTCATTAAACCTCTCTGTGTGACCCTGAACTGGTCACAGAACCTCTCTGTGTGACCCTGAACTGGTCAGTAAGCCTCTCTGTGTGACCCTGAACTGGTCACATAACCTCTCTCTCTCTGTGACCCTAAAACTGGTTATTAAACCTCTCTGTATGACCCTGAACTGGTTATTAAACCTCTCTGTGTGAACCTGAACTGGTCACAAAACCTCTGTGTGGCACTGAACTGGTCACAGAACCTATCTGTGTGACCCTGAACTGGTCACAAAACCTCTCTGCGTGACTCTGAGCTGGTCACAAAACCTCTCTGTGTGACCCTGAACTGGTTATTAAACCTCTCTGTGTGAACCTGAACTGGTCACAAAACCTCTGTGTGGCACTGAACTGGTCACAGAACCTCTCTGTGTGACCCTGAACTGGTCACAGAACCTCTCTGTGTGACCCTGAACTGGTCACTAAGCCTGTGTGACCCTGAACTGGTCACATAACCTCTCTCTCTGTGACCCTAAAACTGGTTATTAAACCTCTCTGTATGACCCTGAACTGGTTATTAAACCTCTCTGTGTGAACCTGAACTGGTCACAAAACCTCTGTGTGGCACTGAACTGGTCACAGAACCTCTCTGTGTGACCCTGAACTGGTCACAAAACCTCTCTGCGTGACTCTGAGCTGGTCACAAAACCTCTCTGTGTGACCCTGAACTGGTCATTAAACTTCTCTGTGTGACCCTGAACTGGTCACAGAACCTCTCTGTGTGACCCTGAACTGGTCACAAAACCTCTTTGTGTAACCATGAACTGGTCACAAAACCTCTGTGTGTGTGTGACCCTGAACTGGTCACAAAACCTCTGTGTGTGACCCTGAACTGGTCACAAAACCTCTCTGTGTGACCCTGAACTGGTCACAAAATCTCTCTGTGTGACCCTGAACTGGTCACTAAGCCTGTCTGTGTGACCCTGAACTAGTCACAGAACCTCTCTGTGTGACCCTGAACTGGTCACATAACCTCTCTCTCTCTCTCTCTCTCTCTGTGACCCTAAAACTGGTCATTAAACCTCTATGTATAACCCTGTACTAGTCACTAAACCACCCTGTGTGTGACCCTAAACTGGTCATTAAACCTCTTAGTGTGACCCTGAGCTGGTCACAAAACCTCTCTGTGTGACCCTGAACTGGTCACAAAACCTCTTTGTGTAACCATGAACTGGTCACAAAACCTCTGTGTGTGTGACCCTGAACTGGTCACAAAACCTCTGTGTGTGACCCTGAACTGGTCACAAAACCTCTCTGTGTGACCCTGGACTGGTCACAAAACTCTCTGTGTGACCCTGAACTGGTCACTAAGCCTCTCTGTGTGACCCTGAACTGGTCACAAAACCTCTCTGTGTGACCCTGAACTGGTCACAAAATCTCTCTGTGTGACCCTGAACTGGTCACTAAGCCTCTCTGTGTGACCCTGAACTAGTCACAGAACCTCTCTGTGTGACCCTGAACTGGTCACATAACCTCTCTCTCTCTCTCTCTCTCTCTCTCTCTGTGTGACCCTAAAACTGGTCATTAAACCTCTATGTATAACCCTGTACTAGTCACTAAACCGCCCTGTGTGTGACCCTAAACTGGTCATTAAACCTCTTAGTGTGACCCTGAGCTGGTCACAAAACCTCTCTGTGTGACCCTGAACTGGTCACAAAACCTCTGTGTGACCCTGAACTGGTCACAAAACCTCTCTGTGTGACCCTAAACTGGTCATTAAACCTCTCTGTATAACCCTGAACTGGTCATTAAACCTCTATGTATAACCCTGTACTAGTCACTAAACCTCTCTGTGTGACCCTGAACTGATCATTAAACCTCCACGTATAACCCTGTACTAGTCACTAAACCTCTCTGTGTGACCGTGAACTGGTCACAAAACCTCTCTGTGTGTGATCCTGAACTGGTCACAAAACCTCCGTGTGTGTAACCCTGAACTGGTCACAAAACTTCCGTGTGTGTGACCCTGAACTGGTCATTAAACCTCTCTGTATGACCCTGAACTGGTCATTAAACCTCTATGTATAACCCTGTACTAGTCACTAAACCTCCCTGTGTGTGACCCTGAATTGGTCATTAAACCTCTCAGTGTGACCCTGAACTGGTCATTAAACCTCTATGTATAATCCTGTAATAGTCACTAA
Organism: Neoceratodus forsteri; assembly: GCA_016271365.2. Taxonomy (NCBI): domain Eukaryota; kingdom Metazoa; phylum Chordata; order Ceratodontiformes; family Ceratodontidae; genus Neoceratodus; species Neoceratodus forsteri. Next base: position 172,634,866 of record JADMNL010000028.1, on the reverse strand, counting down.
ATCCCTCTGTGTGACCGTGAACTGGTCACAAAACCTCTCTGTGTGACCCTGAACTGGTCACAAAACCTTTCTGTGTGACCCTGAACTGATCATGAAACCTCTATGTATAACCCTGTACTAGTCATTAAACATCTCTGTGTGACCCTGAACTGGTCACAAAACCTCTCAGTGTGACCCTGAACTGATCATTAAACCTCTATGTATAACCCTGTACTAGTCACTAAACCTGCCTGTGTGACCCTGAGCGGATCACAAAACCTCTGTGTGTGACCCTGAACTGGTCACAAAACCTGTGTGTGTGACCCTGAACTGGTCTCAAAACCTCTCTGTGTGACCCTAAACTGGCCACAAAACCTCTCTGTGTGACCCTGAACTGATCATTAAACCTCCGTGTGTAACCTTGTACTAGTCACTAAGCCTCTCTGTGTGGCCTTGAACTGGTCACGACACATCTCTATATGAAAAGCAGCAATGCATATTATGGTAAAAATGCCCTACCTCTGCCTTTTCATTCTATTTTCAATTTCTTTTTTCTCCTGTGTTGTAAGATAGACTTTTCCACTCCATTTTGAGTCTACTTTATTAAAACCCCTGTAACCCTTACTTGGGTGGTTACTTTAACATGCTGGGTGCATACAGCATCCAAGGTTAAAGCCTCTGCAGGATTTCCTGCTGTCAATCACTGGCAGTCCAGCCCCCATGGCAGATCTATTGACCAAATTGCACACTTCAGGGGAGGAGCCTGAGGCAAGAAGGGTGGCAAATGTGATCCCCCTTAGAGAGGGGTTAGGAACAACTTGGGTAACTCTAGGCCTGTGAGTTTGATGTGGATGGTGGGAATGGTGCTGGATAAATCAAAGAGAAGACAGTGAGCTTCCTGGAAGACAAGGGGTTCATGAACAATAATCAGCAGGAGGTTAACTGTATGGAAGGGTTTTGATGAGGGGATTAACAACATGAATAGAGATGGGGAGGAACTTGAACAGTGGTCTGGAATATGGCAGTTAAAGTTAAACGCCAAAACCATCAAGGTAATGCATAAAGTCTGCATCCAGCCTTCAGAAATATTACCTATTATCAAGTGTGTACCACCAGCGAATGCCTGTAACACTGGTTGCTTTTTTAATCTAAGCGTTATGTACTGTACTGTTTTGTTTACTGTAATGTATTGCTCTCTTGATGAGGTGCCTTTGTAAATGAGTCTATGGCTCAAAAGGTCTGTAAACCGATGATCTAATAAATAAATAAAATAAATAAATCCTGTGATTTGTTATACAAATGTAAGAAATGGGTAAGTTATGTCATTCAGTAATAACCATGGCTATATATGTATATATTTAATACTGCATTATCATTTTTGTTTTTTAGGTAATAAATTTTCTTCTGCACGTGCTCGAGCCTTACTGATGTGTGTTTGGGCATATGCTTCCATTTTCGCCATAGCTCCTTTGGCAGAGTGGGGGCATTATGGACCCGAGCCCTATGGAACAGCATGCTGTATAAACTGGCAAGCACCAAATGCAGAGCCCAAGGCAATGTCTTACATCATTGCACTCTTTGTGTTTTGCTACACATTGCCCTGCGCCATCATTTTGACATCCTATTGCCTCATCTTTCTAACCGTGAAAGGATCAAGGAGAGCAGTACAGCAGCATGTCTCTCCACAGATCACAGCCAACGATGTGCACCGCTTGATTGTAAAGGTAAGTCCATCGCTAGCTCCTGTAGTTTACCTTTAAAAAAATCATTTGCTCAGGATTTCTATGTTCTGGTAAAAGGCCACAGGGTAAAATAAAATAAAACATTGAGCAAAGTGAAAGAAATTACATTTGTCCCTCTGGATTTTCGGAATCATTTCTGGGTCTCATGGCCACTAATACTTTTATTCTGGCCAGATAGGTAACAAAGTGCCATGGAAGCAGGTGGAGCTATCTCAATTTCAAGGCAAGTTATTGCCCAAAGGCATATAGCAGGTAGACAAAAGCAATACACAGATAAGCACGATGGGGCAGCTGCAAGATGAGGGGCTAGCTGCATAATCGAGCAGACTCGATAGACCATAAGGCCTGTTTCTGCTGGCATTTTCGTATGTTCATATGTTCGTAAGACATGAGAGGGAGGACTTAGGAGCATTGTGAGGTATAAGGAATTACTATCATACCACAACAGAGCACTCCCTGAAGCACCTGATACCAATTATAAATGAGGTCAAAATTTAACAATAAATAAAGGAAAAGTTTCAGGTAAAAAAAATAGTTTTTGTAGTAATTTTAAAACCTATTCTTACACCACAGATAAAATATGGGACTGAGAAGCAGTATGGCACATAGAAACATAGACTTTGATGGCAGCTAAGGACTGCTTGGCCCACCTTGTCTGTCCATCTCCCTACCTACTGGATAAGCTGCAGATCCTAGTTAACCAACAGCCTATTTCTTCCTACCCCTCACAAAAATTGCCTTATGTCTGTCTCATGCTTTCTTGAATTTTCCCACAGTTTTAGACCCCACAACCTCCTCAGGAAGGCGGTTCCATGCATCCACCACCCTCTCTGCGAAAAAATACGTCCTTAAATTACCTCTGAGCCGACCCCCCTCTGTCTTCAAATTTTGTTGTCTTGTTCTTGCACATCTCTTTTTCTGAAAGATGCTACCCTCTTGGATTTTGTTGATTCCACTAAGGTACTTAAAAGTTTCTATCATGTCTCCCTTCTCCCTCCTTTCCTCAGGGGTATACATATTAAGCTCCTTTAGTCTCTCCTCATATGGCTTCTCTTGCAGACTCTGTACCATTTTAGTTGCCCTCCTCTGGACTGCCTCCATCCTGTCTATGTCCTTGCGGAGATGGGGTCTCCAGAACTGGATGCAGTACTCCAGATGGGGTCTCACCAACTGTCTGTACAGAGGGATAACAGCTTCCTGTTTTCTGCTGATGATGCCTCTCCCTATACATCCCAGTATCCCCCCAGCCCTCCCTACTGCCTTCTCACATTGCTTGCCAACCTTAAGGTCATCTGATATGATTACCCCCGGTCCCTTTCCATTTTTTTTGTTGTTACTACCTCCCCCCCCATTGCATACTCTTCCCCTGGGTTTTTGTTTCCCATGTGCATTATTCTGTACTTCTTTGCATTGAATCCAAGCTGCCATACTTCTGACCATTCCTCCAACCTTGCCAAGTCCCTTCTCATCCTTTCCACACCTCCTTGTGTATCAACCCTGTTGCAGATCTTTGTGTCATCTGCAAAGAGGCATACTTTTCCTTCCAGTCTATCTGCAATGTCACTTATGAAGACATTAAAAAGGACTAGACCCAGTACTGAATGCTGTGGTACCCCACTAGTAATCCCCCTTTCTTCAGAGTGGACTCCGTCTGCTATTACCTTCTGTGTCCTGTTGTCCAGCTAATGTTTTATCCAGGCTACCACCCTGGGCCCCCCTCCCAGGCTGGCTAATTTGTTAATTAATCTTTTGTGTGGGACTGTGTCAAATGCCTTGCTAAAGTCTAGGTAGGCAATGTCCACAGCCCCTCTCTGGTCTACTACTTTGGTCACTCAGTCAAAGAAATTGATTAGATTCATCTGACATGGCCGTCCCGCTGTGAATCCATGCTGCCTTGGGTCCTGTGCCCCACTAGCCACTAGGTACTCAACAATTCTTTCTTTCAGAAGTGATTCCATCATTTTCCCTACCACAGAGGTCAAACTGACAGGTCAACTCTCTGTCTTGCTCCACAGCTCTGTCTTGCTCCCACTTTTGTGAAGGGGAATCACATCCACCTTCCTCCAGTCCTCAGGTACCACACCATCCTCTCATGATTTGTTAAAAAGGGTAGTCAGTGGTGTCACTAGTTCGCCCCTTAATTCTTCTAGAATTCTGGAGGTGAATCCCATCAGGCCCCATTGCATTGTCCACCTTCAGTTTTAGAAGTTCTTTCAGAACCCTTTCTTCTGTGAAAGGACTGAGATTGACCCCCCCCCATCCAGAGTGCTTCTGTTAATTGGATTAGGTACCTCCCCACCTCCTCATTTGTGAATACTGAGCAAGTATTCATACAGTATCCCTGATTTTTCACTGTCCCTCTCTGCCCACCCACTGTCCATTTTATTCAGCCTCACTATCCCTCCCTTTGTCTTTCTACGTGCCCTAATGTACTTATAAAAGGTTTTGTCCCCCTTCTTAACCAAATTCGCTATCTTTTTCTCAGTTTGGGCCTATGCTATTCTGACTGCCTTTCCTGCTTCCTTCTACCTTAACTGGTACAGTTCTCTGTTCAGCTCCTTCTGTGTTTCTTTATACTTCCTAAATGCCATCTTCTTCTCCCTAACCTTCCCCACCACCTCTTTTAAGAACCATAGTGGCTTTTTTTTTGTTTTGATTTGTTTATTTGCTTCACACAAAGGCTTGTTGCCTCTGATAGCAGTTTTTTTTATACTTGCTTTATTGTATCTCACACTTTCCAAGCACATCCCATTATACATACATTTTATACAGTTATTACATGCTTAGGTAGGATGACAAGCTGAAAATCCATAAATGAGTAATATTCCATCATTTCTTTCTCAGTACTATAATATTTAAAAGAGATGGGTATATCTTTCTTTTTCACTAGTAACCATTAACAATAACTAATTACCAGGTTATTACTTAACATAACTCTCAATCATCCTCACAGTCTCACAAAAGTGACCAGTTTTTATGGGAACCCCCCCCCCCATAAGATCAATTTTCTTCTCCGTCCCAAACCACTGTTCCTCTCTTGCTCCCTCCAGGATTGTTCCATTACCTCTGTCTATTCTTTTAGGATCATGATTTTCAGTCTCATATCTCTATTAGGTCTGCCATTCTTTCTTTCCCTCATATAGCAGCATTCTTGTCCATCTATTCTGGTATTCCAGGTTTAGTTGCCTGAGAGAAAAGGTGATTTTCTCCATATCCATTATATTTTCTATTAATTTGGCCCATTCCCTCAAATCCGGACTGCCTCTCTCTCTCCACCTCTTGGTAATAGATTTCAAAGCTGCAATTACAAGTATTAACCACAGGTACCTTGCCTCTCTCAATTTTATTTCTTGTGGAACAATACCCAAAACCATATGTTCAGGTCCCAGAGGTGTCTGGACCTCAAAGATTCTAGAAATGTGTCTTCTGACTCCCCCCAGAAGGAGACAATCTCCGGGCAAGCCGCTGGTGGCAGTTTTGATGTTTCCCCATTGTTGCTCTACCCCTCCTTCTTGCCTGTTTGCTAGTGCTTTTCTAAGGCACTCTCCCAATTTGCCAAAGTCAGCCCTCCTGAAGTCCAGTACCCTCACTTTGTATGACTTGACTCTGCAGCTGAGTTTATCATGAACCACACTGTTTGGTGGTCACTTGTTCCTAGATGGCTACCCACTTCTAGATCTGAGATCCTCTCACTGTCTCCATTTGAGAGCACAAGGTCTAAGACTGCTCCCTCCCAAGTGGGTTCCAACAGTAGCCGTCTGAGGAATGCCCCCTGTAGGGCATCGAGAATGGCCCTGCACTTTGCTGCAGCAAAGGTGTTCCAGTTAACATCTGGCATATTCAGGTCCTCCATCAACAGTATCTACCCTTTCTGTGCCATCCTAAGGATGCCTTCTATCATATCCTTGTCCATTCCCTCCCCCTGAGATGAGGGTCTGTATACAACCCCCTTTGCAGATTGTGGTGCCATTTCCAGTCTCTAAGGTGACCCACAGTGCCTCCTCTCCTCCCTGTTTTCTCTTTTGTGCCATTGCTTTTATCCCTTCACTTACATAGAGAGCTACTCCTCCCACTCTTCTACCCTCCCTGTCCCTCCTGTAGGCTGTGTACCCTGGTATGTTAACATCCCAGTCATGTACCACATTTCTGTGACTGCCACGATATCCAGGCATCCCTCTTCCATCAAGGCCACCAGTTCAGGGAGCTTGTTGCCCAGACTACAGGCACTGGTACTCATTACCCCCATTTCTTGATGGCCTTACCCTTTTTTGCCCCATCTCTGTCCTTATTGCCTTTGTCATTTTCTCCATTTACCCTGCCCATCTTCCTATCGACATCTCTATCTTGGTGTTTCCCTCACTAACTACCTTGATTTTTGGGGGGGCTAGGAATTCCCTTCTCCTTTCCAGTGCCTCCCCCCTTGGCTAGTTTAAATGCTTGCCAATGAAGCATTTAAACCTATCACCTAGGACCTGGTTCCCCTCTTGGACAGATGCAGACCATCATGCCAAAATAGGCCTGCATCACTCCAGGTGGAAGCCCAGTCCTCAGTGAAGCCAAACCCCTGAGCTCTGCACCAGTTTTTCAACCACCGATTGAATCCCATGGTGTGGAGTACCCTAGCCTCATCCATGCCATAGACAGACAGCACCTCTGAGAAGGTTACCATGTGTGCTTCTTGTTTAAGGCCCTTCCTCAACTCCACAAATTATTTCTGCACTGCTCTGATGCCTTTCCCAGCCAGGTAATTTGTCCCTATGTGGACAATAACATCTAGCTCCCTCCCCCATGCAGCTGCTCCTGCAATCCTGAGGATTTGCTCCCTGTTCCTCCAAGCCATGGTGCCAGGCAGGCACCTTACCTCTCTCTCCCCTTCCTTCCCCAGTTCTACCCTCCTAACATTGGAGTCCCCCACCAGGAGTTGTTTCCTTCCCCGTGGGCTCTCATGCCACCCTCCTGTGGGTCTCCTTTGTGGAGGTTCCCAGCATCTTCATTGGTTTCCTCTGCGGGTGCCTCCGTAGAGGAACCACACTTTGCCAGAATGGCATATAAATTGTGGAGAGGTACAACTGCAGTGTCAGTGGCTCAGTAGGTAGCACACTTGCCTCTGAGGCTGGGAGATCAGAGGGCTGTGGGTTCAGTTTCCACATCTGGCACTAGGGTTAATATCCCAATACTGACACTGTAGTGCAGCATAAGAGGGGTGCTGCACTTCTGAGGTGCCGTCTTTCAGATGAGACCTTAAACTGAGGTCCCATCTGCCTGGATTGATGGTAGTTCAGGCAGATGCTAAAAATCCCATGCACTTATCGAAAAGAGTAGGGGAAATTTTTATTGACTAAGAAACTATAAACCAAAATCACATTGACAAAAATAAATACAAAAGACTCATGTAACAGGAAAATCAGAATCAGTCACCCATGGTAAGCATTTCCATAAAGCAAACAATGATCCAGATGACAAACTTTGTAGTTCAGAAAAATAAACATCTTTTAAATCCTGTTCAATACTTTGGACCACCAGTAGGTGGGACATATCTTTTTGATGCAAGATGAAAAGACAGCGAGCAGTCCATAAATGCCATTCAATGATCGTAAACAGTAAGTTTAGAGTGTCAATATTCCACTTTTTCCAGGATGCTGGAAACCTACCATACAATAGCATCTCATAAGTAACAGAAGTAAATAAAGGTTCCTTCCATCTGTTCGCTAAAAATAACCAAAAACCAGTGATATAGGAACAAAGAAAAAACAGGTGTTGTATTGTTTCATCCTGATTTACACATGAAGGTCTGGAACACAATCTTTCATTCAGCTGTTTATGTTTATGATTTGCCTTAATATTGATCCGTTTATGACAACTAAGCCAATGTAGATCCTACATCTTCTGAGGGATGCGAGGATTCCTTAACAGTGTGTATAAAGCAGGTAAGGAAGTAGGGGGACATTTGGGAAAAATTACAAGGTCTGCACAAGTGGTATCTATCAAAAATTATAAATGGCTTTCCTATTTTGAGTCATAATCATATAGCTAGTAATCTTCCATTGTTTTAAATGGCAAAAGGTATCGCTAAGATAAGAAGGGATAGAAGATACATGTTTAACCTGTCTCAGAGTGTTAAGATCCCAAAGATGAAACCAGGGTTGACAGGATTGAAAAAAATTAAATTCCCATCCCACATCATAATTAACTAAAAGTGGTTTAAGATTAGTCACAAAAAATAAACTATTATAAAAAATTAATGGGTGTATCATATTAAGACCACCGTCCTTTAAAGGTAAGCAGGTAATAGAACACTTAATGGGATTCAGGCGGCTGCCCCCATAAGGCCTGAAAAAATATACTCAGAAGTTTGGTTTCCAAAACATGGGGAGGGGGAAAAACATAAGCCAAAAACAAAAAAATCGGGAGCAAGTAAGACTTTATCAAGTAAACCCTCTTTTATTTACTGAGTTTCCAGGTATTCCAAAGAGAAACTTTGGCCTGCGCTAGGTCCAGTTTGGGAGTCCAGTTGAGAATGTCTAAAGGACCTGAGTCAAACAGAATGCCCAAAAATCTTAATAGTGGTGTCACAAAGTGCAGTACTGGAAACTATTACATCATTCAACTGCTGAGATCCAAGCCATTGACCGACACATTTCTTCAAGTTCAGGGATGCTCCTGAAACAAGACCAAAGGACTTACAGAGATGAAGAGATGCGTCTGCCCGAAGGAACATCAGCTACTATTAAACTCATGTCATCAACATAGGCTAAAACAGAAAGTGGTAAGGAACAAGTAGGCCTAACGTTGTGTGCCGTATTAATGGTGCGAAGTAAGGGATCCAAAAAAAAGATATACAAAAGGGGACTGAGTGGGCACCCTTGTCTAACACCTCTCTTTAAAGGTGTCAAAGGACCCTTCCAGCCATTAACAAGAGGGACAGAAGTGGCTGTAGAATATAATAAGCATAACCAGGAGAGAGTAGTCACAGGAACCCTATAATGTCTCAAAACCTGCCATAAAAAGTCATGACTCACCGAATCAAAGGCCTGCTAACCTATTTGAATTGCCATGTTCCACCAATTCCTGGAACATTACTAGATTGAGCTTCTGAAATAACAAGAGGGGCCAGCTTTGCTAGACGGAGCGCAATAATTTTAGTTAAAATTTTAAAGTCCGTATTCAATAGGCTAAGAGGCCTCTAATTAGTCAGTAATTTTCTGCCTCCTTTCTTATGGATATAGAAGGTACTACCCATATTAAATTCTAATGGCAAAGTATCAGCTTTTAAAAGGAAGTTATAAACTGCGGCCAATTCCACACTCAACTCAATATTAAGCAATTTCTAAAGCTCATTCGGGAGGCCATCCAAGCCTGGAGATACTCCAGATTGCAGAGTTGTGATGATCTCAACTACTTCTCGTGCCTGAATATCACAAGCAAGCATATCAGATACTGATTGTTGCACATCAGGAACAGAAATGGGACTAAGAAAGGTCAATATATCATGTAGACATATAGGGAATGGACTGAATACGTTTTGAGTATACTCGGCCACATAATTTTGGATAAGCCTAGAATCAGTAATTGTATGACAAGCTTCAGTCACAATAGTATCAATGGTTCTCCCCATAATCTGTTTAGAAAAATGTGCAAACAGGCAGATCACATCATAGGCACTTTTTACACTAAAACATTGACATTGTTGCATTGAAGCATATTTTTTGGAGTGACATTCCATTAAAGATTTTTTCAGGGTACTAATTTGGGAAGAAAAATCCTGGCCAGTGGTATCTAAAAGGTGAGGAGTTTTGCAGCTGATGTCTTTTTATGGTATGTAAATAACAATCTTCATGATGGGTTTTGCTAAAGTTTCAGTAATTTACGTCAAATCCCTCTTGTATCTAACCACCACCACCAAGGATCATCGTAAAGAAAAAACACCATTTTTCTGTTTTGAAAAAAAGATTTAAGAAGTATTAACAACAGAGAATTCTCCAATAAGGAAACATTACATTTCCAAGTGCCAGGACCAAAAGTAGCAACATTCTTAGGACCAAGGAAAATGGGAAGCAAATCATGATCTGAAAATTCAGCCACCTGTACTTCAGCAGCGGAAGTCTGTAAAAAGGAGGACACAAAAAAAAAATCTATCCGGGTAGCTAAAGAGCCTTTATGAAAGGTAGGGGTATGTGTCTGGGTGAGAGAAAGATAAGCATCCTTCAGTTTTGTAGAAAATAAAAGATTTTTAAGAAAAGTGGTATCACAAAATAATTTTGTAGTTTTTGAGACCGAGGACAACCTCGGTTAGTTGACAACCCACAATTGAAATCACCACCAAAAATGATGTGCATAGAGGTGTAAAGATAGGGTCGAACCACTTTCAAGGGTTCAATCCTAAGCAACTTGGTTTGTGGGGCATAAATATTAATAATCCAAAAAGAGATAGAAAGGAACCTAAAGTCTATCAATAATACTCTGCCAGGGCATAAATCTAGAATCTTAATAATAGAGACATTAGGAAGATGAAACAAAATACCCACCCCAGAACATGCCTCCTGTCCAAATGACCAATATGAGGGGCCTAAATGCCAGGATTTTGGGGCCCTAGAAACTTCAGGCAAAGAATGGAATCTAACATCTTGTAGAAGTATGAGACCGGTAGTAAGGCAAGACAAAAACGAAAAAACTGAATCCCTCTTATGTTGTTTTTTTATACTGTTAACATTAACAGTATGTATTGCAAAAGAAGTAGACATATGCACAGCAATCACCTCTGTCTACCCTTCCTCGGGGTACATTCTTTATGTTTTGTCTTGCCTTGGCTTTCCTTTTTTGGGACCCCACATTGTCAATAGGGACTTCAGTATCTGTAGTAAGTTCAGGGTGAGAGGACTGAACAGAAGAAGAGTCAGACTCTGTGTTTTCAGAAGCATGTCGCAGCAATTCATATTTATTCATTAAAGGGAAAGTCTCTACCCTCTAAGCCTTAGAGGAAGGTGAACCAAACTTTCTTGAACCCCTTGTAATTTTAGAAGGTGTAGTAAAAGGGTCAGAAGGGGAAGGTTCCATTGTTTCTAATGGACCCGGGGGGGTCCATAGAAGAGCCACCTGAAGTAGGACAGCTAGGAAGAACTGGGGAAGAAGGAGGGTGGGGTGGGGTGGTAGAGAAAATGTAACAGATTGTGGGACAGGCTCAGTCAAATCCTCCCCAGCAGTTACTACAGTGGCAGTGGGAACAACACTATGTGATTCAGCTAAAGTAGTAGGAGGGGGAAGGGGGGGCAACTGTAGAAGTAAAAGAAGAGGGACCCTTAATGTTAGAGCATTGGGCCACATAATAATAAGCCGCTGCTCCTCTCCATCAGCTAAAGTAGGAGAATTATGGGCAGCCCAGGAACATTGTTGAAAAGTATGTCCCAGGTCTTCACATAAAACACAGAGAGGTTCTTCAGTACACTGTGAGCCTGCATGACCAAGACCACCACAAACAGTACATTTAATAGTGTCACAAATGCTGCTGAAATGAGAGGTGGAACCACATTTATAACAGGCTTTAGGTTGTCCAGAATAGAACAAAACTCCCTATCCACCCCTGACAGAAAACTATTGGGTGAGGTGTTGATACCAGTATCAGTAGTTCGAGACATAACCTAACCTTCCACCCTCCCATCCACAAATTTTCTGAATCAAAATAGCTTCAGGGTCAGAGAGCACTGTACATCTTTGTTTCAGCCAAACTGTAATATCATTCAAACTAACACCTTCATTTCTAAACAAAATAGTGACAGTCTTTTGTGCAAGTTTCGTTAAAGGAATTGCACTGAAAAATGACCATAAAGGGGTATTTTTCAACAGATGAAATTGGGACCAAAATTTCGCTAAACCTTTTAAGGTTTTAAAACTTATATCAAAATGGGACTCATTAGAAACATGTATTAATGCGTGGATATCATAAGCAGCAAATTTCATGGAGTCTTTAGGCAAAGTGCATCCAACAAAAACCCTATCAAGCATTTCAGGTAAACCCCCAAAATACTGTAATCTGACAGCATTGTTTCTCTTAGCTTGTTGAGTGGGAACAGAAAAACAAGATGCATACATTTTAGTAGATGTAGAAGCAACAGAAGTCAGTCGTTCAGTCCGTTGAGGTGGTGGACCCGGGCCCTGGGGTGGTAAACTCCGGTGAAGAGGGTCGGAGTCCGAAAATGGATCTGCAGGAGAAGTGGAAACCAGTAAATTGAGAATTGGATTCTGTGTTAAGGGCAAAGCAGGCATAAGCGTGAAGTCCAACTAGTCTTGCACAGGAGAAACAGCTGGGCCGTCTGCAGGGGTGATCCGAACGGGGGAAGGACCGGAGTGCCAGGTACCGACAACTGGATCCCTCTCCCACCCTGCCACAACAAGAGCAGAATCAACTGACCAGTCTCCCTGAGGAACAACCTGCAGGGGACAAGTCAGACACAGAGATTCATGGAAGAAGATCAGGGGAAACAGCAAGGTTTTCAGGAGAAGTTTCAGCAGCAGAAGCAGAAGAAATCATCGAACAGACCCCATTGGAATGCGGAAATGACAAGGCTGTCTTTCGGGCATCTGACGCAGCAGTCTGCAACAGTGAGTCAGAATCAGTAGGCAGCTGCAAAGCTGAGTTCTTAAGTGCTAAAAGCTCCTGTTTCTTTGTAAGATAGCGTGTCTCCTCAAGTGATAGCAAAGCGTCCACATCTGTAGGTCGTAAACATTCAGTATTATATAGAGACTCTTTAGCAGATGCCAGCTGTTGCAGTATAGGAACAGACTGGGAAGAAACAATTGTTTGCTTACTTTGATCCATCAAGGTTTCTGAGGAAGGAAATGAACTGGGAGATGCATGCAACTTAGATCCATTAGAAAAAGCTTGAGGAAGAATCGATGAGGTCTCTGGCAATCCAGAGACGGGAGGAGACCAACCCCCCTGACTCCAACACCTCCATGTCCTCCACAGCAAGTCCAGAGGCAGCCATCTTGGTCCCTCAGGAAAATGGGTCCCCCCTGCTCACAGGAAGCAGAATAGGTGAATTTCCCGGTGTCCTGGCCAAATTTCCCTCATTCACTAAAAATACCACATAACAGTTTAATCTGGTTCAATTTCAGTTGCTTACCATCTGTATCCCCCCTTCCCCCAGTTGCCCCTGAAGATGGGACTTCTAGGCCTAGTGGGCTTACTGGGTCAACAAAATTCAACAAACTGGGGGATGCGCCTCTGTTCCACCACCCTCACCCTCCCTGAGCCCACTGTGGTCCAACCACTCCTCTTTCTTTGCAACCTCTGAGGCAACGCAGTTAAGAGCACTGAGCTGCAAATCTGGAAAACAGGGTTTGAATCCCACATCCTACACTCGCACATTGTGTGATGATGAGCAAGTCTCTTAACTTCCCTGGGCTCCCAGGATGCACCTGGAAACATACCTTGGGTTAGTGTGCCTTTTCTGGCGCAAAAATTGTAACATAAATAAAAATAGCCCCGCTGACATTCTATAACTGGAATTCACCCAGAACGTATGATGCCATGGAACACAAGAATTCAACATTCTGCTCAATTCCCCTGACAGAGGGTTCACACTCCCCCCCCCCCCAGCAACACACACAGACATGTAACAGAAGGTATCATTTGGAGCCAGGGCCTATCAGGCTGATAAGAATAGGATAGGAGGAGGATTTTTCATGGTTATTAGAGAAATAGCAGAAATTAAAACTGTAAACAGTGTTTCATTTCTTTAACTGCAGGTAGCATAAAACAAATGCCATTCTACTTTCTCAAAATAAGAGTTTATTTTGTGTACGTTTATTTGTGATTTACTATTTGAAACCAAAGTATTCCAGTCCAGGCAAGGGTTTCAGAAAGATTCTGGTCACATGGCATTCTTCATACAAACTCAAAATACACTTACCATGGAAGAAAATGTGATAAAAAGCACTTTGTAAATCTTAAACTCAGTGCTCCATCGAGGCAACTCCAAAAGCTGAGATGTAAATTGTCCCTGTGTCTAAGATCCAGATACTTTCTTTTAGATATTTAACTGCCCACACAGGGCCTCTTAGACTCCTCCCAGCTCATAAGTCTTCCAGGTGGCTCCTAGGTGGGTACAAAAACAAGGTGCTGTGTCAGCATGGGTCTGAAAACAAAATGAAAGGTAATATTAAATGCATGCTGAAAACAGAAAATAGCCAACATTTTGACCATGGAAGGAATTATCTTAAAGATAATAAGAATAACTTTTTGCTATTTTCTCTTTTAGAAATTTCCTGAAGAAGACCTATGGTCGAAACTTTGATTTTTAACTCGAGGTTCTATTTTCAGCATGCATTTCACATTACCCTTTCTCTAGGTTGGGGATCAATAAATAAAGGAACAGGCCTTGCTGGTTTGAAATGACAAGAGTATATTCTTTACAAGATATGAAACGATTAAGCCACGAGAAAGCATGGGTCTACTGTGAAATTAATCCATGGTTGGGGGGGTTGGACCACGAGGCTGAAGGCTGAGTGGGTCCAACCAACCAACCATGGATTAATTCCACTGTAGACCCATCCTTTCCAGTGGCTTAATCTGATTGTAACATGGCAATGAGTATATGACTAATAGTCTTTAAATAAATGAGTACAATTATGCCCGATTTACTTTCAGAATACTGTATGTTGACCTGTTAAACATGATGTACATATACTTGAAAATGATTGGAACACACCTACTGGAAATATCGTGGCTGCTATTTCACTTTTGTTAAAATAACTTTCATTACAAGCTTTAAGCTTTCTAACATCAAAACATATTTTACAACTTTTCAAAAACTTGCAATTCACTTTCTATTCTAGGTGCTTTGATTTTCCTCTCTGTGTATTAGAAAATATGGGCTGCACTGCATGATGGGAGCGTGCTATGGTACATTTCAGTTTTCTTCCTGCAGTTCCTTTGCAGACCAATAGGTGGCTGTGAAACAATCCTAGTAGCACAAGCACCATTTCTCCAAATGTACTGAATTAAGCCAATCTGAAAAACACTTTATTGAACAACTACTATTTTGCAGAATATTATTTTCGCTTTTTTTCCCTCTAAACTATCTAACTCAGCAGGAGATAGAACAACATAACGTTTACTGCTTTCACTTTTCAAATACTTGTTTTGACTACTATTGTTAGTCTATTTCTTTGGTGGGTATTACATCACAAACCATGATCTACTATGGTATTAGACCATGGTTTCTACTGTACCACATGGTGAGTTTGCACCTATCTGAGTGCTTCATTTCATTTTTTTTTTTATGCCATGTTACAATGTCCTATATAGAACACATTGTTGAACTGCAATATCGAGCATACAATGTTTGTTCATGGTACTTTACAACAGGTACACAGTGCGGTGACTGTTCAGCCAGTGGGCACAGTATTCCTAACGCATGGTTTAGACACAAAAGCATATATGCCTGAAAACTAACTAACTAACTAACTAACGTTGTAACATGGCATAAAAAAAACAAAAAAATGAAATGAAGCACTCAGATAGGTGCAAACACACCATGTGGTATAGTAGAAACTATGGTCTAATACCATAGTAGATCATGATTTGTGATGTAATACCTTGGCAATCCACTACAGGTGAGAAGCAGTATACAAGTGAAAGCAATATACAAATAGTTTGCAGTGTATAGTTGTCCTAGCTTATATTTACTAAGATTTTTCCTGGCACAGGCTTTTTGAAATTTTCAAGATTGTTCTATGTTGTAACTGTGACAGAAGTTCATGAGTTTCTAAAGATTGTACATTTAAACTCCACATATACTGTTAATTATGCTACAACAATATTTCTGTACAAGTGAACAGTTACATACTGTTACCATCCCTTCTGATCTACTGCTTTCTAAGCAACTGTGGGTGCAATGCATTGTGGATGACTGAATAACATTATCTGTCCTAGCCTTTTCTTGGTGAATACACAGTGGTAAAGATGAGCATGCAGCTTCTATAACCGAAAGCAAAAATAACAGACACTGAGATAAACAAAGCAAAATTAAAGAGAGAGGATACTTCTATGGATGAAAAGAAAAATAAATTGAGAGAAACAAAAAGAAATCAAAGAAACAGACTAACAATAGTAGTCAAAACAAGTATTTGAAAGGTGAAAGCAGTAAACGTTATGTTGTTCTATCTCCTGCTGCGTTAGATAGTTTAGAGGGAAAAAAAAGCAAAAATAATATTCTGCAAAATAGTAGTTGTTCAATAAAGTGTTTTTCAGATTGGCTTAATTCAGTACATTTGGAGAAATGGTGCTTGTGCTACTAGGACTGTTTCACAGCCACCTATTGGTCTGCAAAGGAACTGCAGGAAGAAAACTGAAATGTACCATAGCACACTCCCATCATGCAGTGCAGCCCATATCTTCTAATACACAGAGAGGAAAATCAAAGCACCTAGAATAGAAAGTGAATTGCAAGTTTTTGAAAAGTTGTAAAATATGTTTTGATGTTAGAAAGCTTAAAGCTTGTAATGAAAGTTATTTTAACAAAAGTGAAATAGCAGCCACGATATTTCCAGTAGGTGTGTTCCAATCATTTTCAAGTATATGTACATCATGTTTAACAGGTCAACATACAATGTTCTGAAAGTAAATCAGTGTAATTGTACTCATTTATTCAAAGACTATTAGTCATACATTCATTGCCATGTTACAAGCGGATTAAGCCACTCAAAAGGACAGGTCTACAGTGGAATTAATCCATGGTTGGTTGGTTGGACCCACTCGTGGTCCAACCCCCCCAACCATGGATTAATTCCCCAGTAGACGCATGCATTCTTGTGGCTTAATCCTTACTTGGAAATGAATGCCCATTTTTAAGTTTTACGTATCGTTTGTCTAACTTTGATGTCTTCCTATTTAAGTATTGCGTATCTTAATTGTCAGATATAACTGAAAAGGGACATGATTTGGCCACCTCAACTCCTGGTAAAACAAATAAAATAAAATTGCTTTAATTGTATGACTAAAAATAACCAGATAAAAATAATCTAGATCCAAGTTATGGGTGAGTTATTCTGGAAAGGGTTCAGCATGAGGTTGATTCAGTACACACCTCCACTAGTCACAGCCTTCCCGTGATGAAAACAGGATCAC
The DNA here is from genome assembly GCA_016271365.2 of Neoceratodus forsteri. Classification (NCBI taxonomy): domain Eukaryota; kingdom Metazoa; phylum Chordata; order Ceratodontiformes; family Ceratodontidae; genus Neoceratodus; species Neoceratodus forsteri. Next base: position 172,618,018 of record JADMNL010000028.1, on the reverse strand, counting down.
ATTTGCAGTTTGGGTAAACAACCACTGTGGAATACACTGAAGCAATAATAAAAGCAAAAAAAAAAAAATGCTAAGAAAATGCTCTTTTACTGCATTTCTACTATAAGATAGCAGGAACTCCTTGAAAGCACATCTGCTCGTGCTGGCTGCTGGCCACACCTCTCCTAAAAAGTAAACACAAATATTAAGTAAGTGCAAACCCAAGAGAACTGGAATTTTATGATGTTTTAGTGCTAAAGCCTGCAGCAGTTATACTGTATTAGTTTGTGCTGTTGCTGTCCTCTGCAGTCCTTATGTTCTTGTTTTATGCTGGCCATGAAACTTTTCAAGGTATAGTAAGTGCCCTGGTATTTTCTGCAGTTTAAAGTGCACCTAAGCTAGAAAAAAATGCTTTTAGGCAATACAGGGACTTCACAAGACATCTAACAGAACTGAATGAGAGTGTAAATTCTTCTGGCTTGTACAGGTACACATCGACTCCCATGATGCCATGCATGAGTGGTGTTATGACCTTTGCAGTGGAGACAAACAGGTTTTCACACCAGGGCAAACCACAGTGAAGCAACATAATTTATATTTAAATTAGGATGAAATCAGGGGAATGCAAGAGAGGGAATCATTGTTCATGCCTACAAATGACACAGCTATACAGAAAATAGGTTGCGGTGACTTTCCTTTTATTAAAGTATATTTTAGGTAGGTAATGTTAGGTAGATGAATTAGAATGAGTGTGTGTAATTTTATGTGTATGATCTAGTTGGTAAAATAGCATTTAGATAAGTAAATGTGTTAACATGAATTGCCATTACTTGTTAATTGTTATATTTGTTCTAAGTGTCATATGGCTTGTATTTTATTATATCCCCTAATAAAAAAATGTATTGATAAAAAGACACAAATGTGTGTTCCACCCAGGTCAGTGGCCAACCAGTTGTACCTCAAGTCCTGCACCCTATTTTTGAGGCGTCCCGAGTTTTCATGCCAATTTCCATGATTTGCGGCAATTTGCATTTCCATTTGATTTATTTGGATCCATGAGATTAATGACTCTGAGATTAACGAGTTTGTGTGGGAATATGAGGTTTCTTTGAACTTGTTTTTAAGCTCTCACCACCATTGTGGCTGATCTGTGCTTCATCGCAATGTTCAGACTTGTTCAGATAAAGACCTTGGGCTAGAGTTTTAAAGCCAGGGAGTAGATCCCACTCTGCAGCCGATGCTATAGGATGAAATCTCTGCACCTGCGGAGAGTCGTATTTTTAGCCAGTGCAGCTGCAGAGGACGTTAACATTTTGATGCGGCTTCCGTAAATCATGGAGACAGTTGTAAACCGGCTTCACCTTTGAAAATACTGCAGCTGTGGGAGAAATGCAGCTCTGCAAGTGGAGACCCACTTGTGCCAGTTTTTTCCCACAGCTCCGGGGATTCCAGAGGCTTTGAAAATGCAGCCCCTTGCTCAGACAATGCCTAATGCAGATCCCCTATTTATAGCTGTGAACATACAGTGTTAGTCCAATTGGGTATGTCATTCTGTTACCCAACCATGTCTGAATTAGACTGTCTCCTGTTTCAACCTCAATGTGCCGTTTATATCCCACAGACTACTAGGCTCATTGATATAAGAAGCTATTTTGCAGTTATTAAAGTCATACAAGGATAGGCTGAAAATTAAACAGCAGTCACCCTGTAGCCGCCAAAAGTGGTTATGTATTCCTTAACCTAACTGTATATCTCTAAGTCCAGATACAATTAAGTTAAGGCAAATGCCAAGGAAAATAGTCAGCCAATCACCAGATTGTCAATGTGTAGCTTTAAAAAATGTAAGAATGGGCCAGCTCCATTGTGCCGAGTGATGGGGTTTCGCTCAGCATACTGGCAACCTGGTGACCTGAGTTCGCACTCCGAGCCCAGATGTCAGGAGCAGAGTCCTTTGGATGCTTCCCTCCTGCGGGGGCAGGTCTGAAACCACTGTTTGCAGATCCTGGTGGTAGCTAGTGTCTGGCATTCATGGCAGTGTGCACCCTCAATTTAGTGCTGAATGCCCCGGACCCCAAGATGCCACCATGGTCAGACTAGTACATGGATGGTGGGTGGGTCGGGAAGAAAACCAGAAAACTAGTCACTCAGCTGACTGGATGATGGCAGCTGGTCCCCGCTCACCACAGAACCCAGAGGTGTCCATGCTGACCCCTGCTGTGCCCAGGATACACAGAATGCCTATGAGTGACTCTCCTCTCCCAGTTACCCTCCATGGGGGAGGGGCCCCACGAAGGAAAGGATACATCAGGTTGCCTGGGTGGCAGCACTCAAAGGGGCAGTGAATAGCATAGGGACATGGCAGTGGTAGGCTTAGGTGGCCCAAAGGAGTGGCTGGCCGAAAACTCAGGGGAGCATAAATAAATAAGACAAAAAAAAAATTTAAGAACAAAACCAAGTGCTGTGTCAGTGCATGTGGGCAAAAAAAAATGGTACCATTAAATGAACACTGAAAATAGAAAATAGAATTAAAATCAACATTTTGACCATGGAATTATTCATAAAGATAAAATTAAGCAAATTCAGCAAAGCAAATTTGCTTAATTTTCCCTTTACAGATAATTCCTTAAAAAATTAAGGTTGAAATGTTGATTCTATTGTTTAGTTTTTAAACATAATTAATATTACTCTTTTGTTTTCTTTAAAAACACACAATGAATACCAGTATTGAACTTGTGCCTCATTGTTTTGAGATTGGGTTTGCTCATAAGTATTTTTTTTCTGACTTTGACGTTTCAGAGATTTTCTGATTTTTGGTTGATCACTTCAGCTTCCAGATTTCTTGATGTCCTACTAATGGTGTCCAAAAGAGTGATTTGCCGATTACTGTAAAATATCCACAGCTGAAAATGCTGATTATGTTGTTGTTCTTTCTGTTGCAGCTGAGTGTCGCAGTGTGTATGGGATTTTTAGCTGCATGGACTCCATACGCTGTAGTAGCAATGTGGGCAGCTTTTGGAGATGCCAGCAAAGTCCCAGCATTGGCATTTGCCCTGTCTGCAGTATGTGCCAAATCATCGACTTTATACAATCCAATCATCTACCTGGTCTTCAAACCGAACTTCAAAAAATTTGTGATAAAAGACTTTGTAAAGCTTCAGAAGGCGTGCACAAGGCCATGCTGCACCGGCGGATCCGAGATCACACTGAAGGCCATCAAAAACAAAGACATTATCAATTCTATAAAGCTTTCCAACGGGTACACAGACAGCCTAGGCGCATGCAAAAACTGCACTGATACCTTCGAATGTTTCAGCAACTACCCAAAATGCTGCCCGTTAGCTGAGAACTGTGAAGGCACATCAAAAACAAATACTTCTATGTCAAACGAGGACAGTAGGTGCCAGCCAGGTATTGAAAGGACTATTCTAGTGTTTCTTGCCAGAAAGAAAAACTCAGGAGTGGAGACGACAGAGGTTGTGGTAGAAACTGTGCCTTTTGATATTGAAAAAGAACTTATATAAATTAACTATTCATTAACATCATTAGACACCTGACCTATTCAGTGATACTGGTAAAAATGTGCCATATGTACTCAAGACAAAGGCTGCCTCAGTTGATTTGATACAGTACCATTTCTCAGATCTGATGACTCCACCAGTATAAATAATACAAATAATATCCAGGCATGGTATATGCAGAATTTCTTGCAACATTTCATATTTCATATTTTGAACTATCTTGAATAAAAATGATTAAATTATTAAGATTAACAAAAAAAGAACCCACCGCTAGGTTGAACGTCCATGGCTTGTGGCATCTGTGAGTTAATATATAATATGTGCGTCTGTAATGTTTGAGTCTGTTATATCATAAAGAGTATTTTCATAATATTCGTCGCTTTGCTCTTTCAAATGTTTTGTACAGAGTGACTGCAGGCTGTAACTACAAAAGAGATTACTCCCGACTCAGACTCCCCTTTTCCTCAATTTTTTCATCTCCCACCCTAATCCTCTAGGCTGTCATTGCCGAGCCTTGACCTCTGGCTGGGAGGGTGGGAGAGTGGACACCTTTGCATCTGATGCTAAGACAGCTCTGTGATTGATTGACAGGAGGAACATGAATGCCAAGCAATGGACATCCTCCATCCCCAGACAGATAGTCCCGATCTTACATGCCCGACCCCTGCTGATCCAAGGGTTGGACACCAACATCCACATATGAAACAGGGTCTTCCATGTTTCCCACAGTGCACTGCTGTATGTTAATACCGCTGCTGAGCCCACTCTTACGGTTCTAAGTGTAGTCTCATGTGCATTCTTAGGGTATGAGAACCACAGACCAAAGGGGAACAGTTCTGATACCCTAAGAATGTAAGTGAGGCCACCCTTACAACTGTAAGAGTGATCTTGGCAGCAGTATTAATATATTATCAGTCAAGTTTGAACTTTTCCGTCAATTTTACAAAACAAAGGCAAAGCTACTGCAAGCACTACTGTGCCAAGCTACAGTGCTTACCTTCCATAGCACCAGCTCCGCTCATGCTACATTCCTTAACAGTGCTCTCTGCTCAGCCATTTCTTATCACACGTTTGCATCCATTAAAAAAAATAACATTTTCCACAACACAAACTGATATGCCTCCAAGTAGTGCTGAGGCCACAAGTACTGCTGGGGGTGGGGGGAGAACAACTAGGGTCTTGCTAGGGGGTGATGACAGACAGCAAGCAGGGTCTCAAAACTATCAGCACCCTCTGCTGGTAATTATAACAGCAGAGGGACTACTTTACAATAAATCTCTCAATTAAAATTATTTTCTATATATTTTTTTAGTTCATTAAACTTTTTTTTTCCCTCATAAAATTCTCAATATATAACACATTTTCTGAGTGCAATAATATCCTTCAGAGTGGGCGGTATTGGTCTATGCCATACTTTCCAGGGGTTATAAGGCCCTCCACCTGTGGTGTCAGGCCTCATTATGTCCCTGGGTGGTCCGGTATAGCCCAGTACCACCCAGCCTGTTACACACAGATACACAGAAGGTGATGGCAGATAAGGACCGTATGGCCCACCTAGTCTACGCCTTTTCCCTACCTAATGCATTATTGCAGACCCTAGTTGATCTGCGACTTACCCTCTCTTCCCGATTGCTAGAGTACTCTTATGTCTATCCCATGCATTCTTAAAGATAATTCCCCTACTGTTTTTGCCCCCACCATCTCTGCAGGGAGTTATTATTTGGTATTATTGCTTACTCACTCAGTCAACACAAGGTACCAGACTGGCACCTTTTCCCCAAACAAAAGAAAAGGAAATAGTAATTTTTGAAAGATCTTTAAACCAAAACTACCTGTTTTAAAATGGTCACAGTTTCTTCATTCTGGGAAACTACTGTTTGGTAAGTACCATGTTTTTTCATTATGAACCTGTACCTTCTTCAGCAAGTCCTTTCAGAAAACAGTTCCTTGCTACTTAGCTATACGCCTCACCCGTATGTGAAGGGGGTTTGATCATTTTAAAATGGTAGGGAGCCCCTACACTGTTGCTGCAAAATGAGCACATACAATTGGTTGGGCAATTTCCTGACTTCTTGGTTCTGGACCCAAAATACCATATAAGCAGTTAATTTCCCACTGCAATAGTGGTCAGGGAATAAAATGTATGACAGGGCAGAACATTTATATAGCTCCACCTCCAAATTAGGTAGATACATGTCTTGTCAGGCCAAAGTCAAGAAAGCATGAGGGAAAGTGCAATACTTAATTTTATTGGAGAAAAGTCAGAACTAGTTTGAAGGTGTGAGGGCAAATTATTATATCATTTTTGTTCTGTAAATCCTGGACTTTTATCACAGACAGCTCCTTTTGTAAACTAGACAAGCAGCTGCACAGTCACACAGATAGATGTGGCTCGCAATGGCATCTGCAGCCACGCCATTTGAAATGTGGCCCCTCACCCCTTCAACTCATCTTACTTACCATGGGCAGTCATTTCTTTTTATCTTTATGTTTCATGGTCTAAATTAGACTTTCTAGCAAAACGTTACTGCTTGGCTAGATTGTTTTGGCTGATGTTACTGATTACCACGGCTGCATTGAGAAGCATGAGTGTTTTTCAATGTATAAGGTAGTACAGATGCTAGTCTTTTCATTACAATTGAAGAGAATTCTATAGCAGTGATTTTAGACTGATATTTAAACTGATAAAAGCATACCAACAATGTTCTGTTCTAATGGGATTAAAATGAGTGTCTACGCTAAACTGTAGCTACCGTGCAAGGCTATTGTATGTGGGTTTACATTAAGAGGCCACAAGGCAACTGTAGATGCATTCTAAATCATTTTCTTTATAAATGTGCATGTGATATCTAAGATATCATATTAATTCAGAATGTCTCTCAGAATCTTAAAGGGACACTGGGCATCATAGTTTGAAGGCCCATGAAAAGCTCTTGCAAATGGCTCATCACAGAATCCACCTGACTCAGTCCCCACGCATCATACCATACCCTCCTGAGCTGGGTTCTTCCCAGGTTTGATCCCCCCCCCCATCACTCCCCAGGAGACTCTACTCACCTCACCCTTTCCTCACTCAACCGTTCCAAATCTAGTCCAGATGACTTGGACCCTAAACTTCTGTATCTGTTGGCTCCTGCCATTGCATCCTCCCCTTACTCACCTCCTAAATATCTTCTTCACCCTTTGCACTGTACCTCGGTCTTGGAAGATTGCCAAGATTCTCTCCCTCCACAAAGGGGGTGATCCATCCTTTCCTGGCAACTTCTGCCCTATCTGCCTCCTCCCTTCTCTTGCAAAACTGTAGGAGAAACTAGTCTATTAATTGCTTGCAGACTTCCTCCATGCCTCCAAATTCCTCTCCCTCTTCCAGTCTGGCTTTCAGAAGGATCATTCCACCATCTCCTCCCTACTTAGGGTCACTGACTCCATCCTCTCAGTGATGGATCAGGGGAACATCACAGCGGTCATTTTCATTGATCTGGCCAAAGCCTTTGATTCGCTGACCCACTCACTCCTGCTGCATTGTTGCTCAGACAATTTCTGATCCAGTTTACCACCTTGGTACTCATTCCAGGCTGCCTAACTTGGTTACAAGCCTCCTGTGTGGGACGATGTCTAAGGCCTTGCTGAAATCTAGGTAGGCCACATCCACTGTCGCTCTCTGATCTGCTTCCCTGGTCACCCAGTCAAAGAAATCAATCAGATTTGCTTGACAAGACCGTCCCACTGTAAATACGTGCTGCCTTTGATCCCATGCTCTACTGGATTCTAGATACATCACTGTCCACAGTGACGCCATTACTTTCCCCACCACAAATGTCAGACTGACTGACTGACCTATAATTGCCAGCCTCCTCCCTGCTCCCACTTTTTTGGAGAGGGACTACATTTGCCCTCCTCCAGGCCTCTGGAACCACCTCTGTTGCTAGTGATTTGTTGAATAGGGCTGTTAGTGGTGCTGCCAGCACCTCTCAAGTTCTTTTAATATTCTGGAATGTATCCTGTCTGGGCCATAGCTAAAGATTGACCAATAATCTTGTGTATTCACAACAGCTTAATCTGGTTCAAAGTCAGTTGGCATTCATCTGTATTCCCCCTCCCCCGGGTCGTGCCTGAAAATAGGCAGGATTTGTCTAGTGCACTTACCTGGTCAACAAAAACTAAATAAAACTAAATAAAATAAAAAATAAATAAATAAGCTGAGCTCTGCTGGCCTGTTAGCCCTCGCTGTCGACTGGTTCCACTCCTACCACTTGGGCAGTTAACAGTTGGTATAGTTAGGGGTCACCATCTCCCTACCCCTCACTGTCCAGGCCGGGTTCCCACAGGGCTCCATTCTGGGTCCAATCCTTTTCTCCATCTTCCTAAACAACATCCCCTCTGCCTGTGCTAACTCGTATATTCACATGTATACAGATAATTCTCTGTATCTCTGGTCCCTCAACTGCATCTCTGGAAGTCTCACTTCAGCAAGACTCTTACAGTGTTCTGCGCTCGTTCCAGTCCAACCAACTTCAGGTCAACACACACACACACAAAAAAAATGGGTCTATGACCTTTGGCACCAGCCAGAAGCTGATCCGGCTTACCCCCCTCCACATCTTCTCCTCGCTGGGAGGCACACCGCTTGAAGTAGTCCCAATTTTTAAGTACCTCAATGTGTGGTTAGATAGCAGTCTTGACTTCTCTACCTGCACTGATTCCATCCATGTCAAACACCTTCCCAAACTCGGTGCCCTGTACCGCAGTAAGCACTGCCTTTCTCCCCAGATCCACTGGGAGTTGATCACCAAAATGGTTCTCCCAGTTTTTGACTGTGTGGATGTGGTTTATGGCACCACCTCCTCCCCCTTCCTTGCCAGACTAGGCACCCAGTGCAATGCATTCTACCATTTTACTACTAGCTCACCCTCTTGTACTCACCACTGCTCCCTTTACTCCTCCCTATCCATCCTTCCTTCCTTCCTCTCCCCTCACATTACCAGTCCCACTGTATTTCCCTCATCTGTAAATACTGGTTTGGGTCACTCCTTTCATAACTATCTCATCTCCCCTCCCCATCCCCTCCTACTCCCTGAGCTGAAGTGACCCCATGCACATCCTTCCTTCCCCACCAACGCTCCTCAGCTGGGAAATCTGCTTTCTTGTACTGCCTTCCCTCCCTCTGGAACCAGCTGCTCACCTCCATCCATCTCTCTCCCTCTCTTCCCTCCATTAGATGCCAGCAAAAACTCCTCCCCCCTTCCCCTGCCCCCTGCTCCTGCCAACCTTCTTCCTGATTTCTTCCTTACCTTTGTCTGGCTTTTGACCACTCCTTACCTCTCCCTCCTCCACTCTAATCTCATAGTTCTGGCAACCTGGTTGAAGTTTATCAACCTGTTTTGACTCCTACTTTCAGCACCAGCTCAGCCTCCCTCTGCTCTGTCACTATGCACTTTTTGAGTTTGCATAATCTGCACAGTTGTTTTGTCTGCTGATTTATTTGTCCTCTGCATGTACTGTTTTGCCATTTTTTCTGCGACTCAGCTTGTGCTCTTTATGTCATCCTCACTGTAACCAGATCACCTGGCTGTCTGCATTCTGTCTGTAATTGTGCTTCTCCTTTCCCCCCAGTTGCACCTGGAAACAAGCCTTAGCTCAGTGTGCCTCTCCAGATTACGACTTTTAAATAAATAAATAAATAAAACAAGGTATTGGGACCATCTGTCACTGGATGCACTTCAGAGATATATATGAATGAGTCTATTCAATGTTAATACTACATTGCAGTCATTTGTAAAACACTGTGATGTCATCGAGGAACAAGCTGTGCCTAACTACATTGAATCAAGAACAGCATGTTCCTCGATGACATCACAGTGTTCTACAAATGGCTTCAATGCAGTATTAATATTGAACACACTCATTTGTGTATATCTCTGGAGTACTTGGAGGCAGTATAGTGTAGTGGTTCAGGGCAATGAGCTGCAAATCTGGAGACCTGGGTTTGAATCCCCTAGCCCCCACTTGCATACTGTGTGATTTTAAGCAAGTCTCTTAACTTGCTTGTGCTCCCAGCTTGCACCTGGAAATAAGCTTCAGCTTAGTGTGCCTTTCCTGGTTAAATAATTTCCCCTTTCCCTTACTTCCAGCTACAGGTGAGTCAAATACCTCATTTGAAAGAGCTTTTCATAAGCTTTCAAACTCTGATGGCCACTGTACATGAAGGCTTCCCTTTAATTTCTGATTTACTCAATGATTTGTTCTGTCACTATATCTACATGTAAATGAATAAACCCCCAAAACAGGCAATTTTCCCACAAAACAGAATTCTACTTAATACAATTTATCCTTGAACAGGTACATGTTGATATGCCTTTAAGTATTGTAAACTGTCCTGTCTTCCCCTCCTGCCTTTGATCGGTCCATGTTTTATGGGTACAGTTGCACTGCACTCACATTTTTATGTCATCTGTCCTATAGCCTTAGAAGCACCCCCTTCACGCTGGGTGTATCATGTTTAAATGATATATAGGACCTTATTCCACTACAAAGTATTAGTAGACTCTTGTTTTAAATGAAGGTAGTCCGTGTCATTAGTGTCATTAGTGTATAAGAATTGTATACTGTCACGTTCCGTACATGGCACTGAAACTTGTTCTGGTAGTAAATGGTATAAAATCAGAAGAGAGGGGCGTGACCTGCAGGGTTCCACAAGGATAGGTGCTGGGTCAAGTTCTATTCAATGACTTCATAAGCAACATTAAAGAGGGACTGGAGGGGGAATGTATGCCTGTTCTCAGATGACAACAAGATCTGTAATAGAGACTTGAGGAATGGTCAAGGGTTTGGCAGTTGGGTTTCAGTGCTAAGAAGTGCAAGATAATGAACCTGGGACAAAGAAACCCAAGAGAGGAATACAGGATGGGGGGGCAGGTTCTAGCCACCACAAGTCAGGAGAGAGACCTGGGGGTTATCATATCTGATGACCTGAAATCAGCCAAACAATGCGGAAAAGCAGTGGGCAAGGCAACCAGAATGCTGGAGAGCATAGGAAGGGGCATAACCAGTAGGAGGTGGAGTGACGTGGTGATGCCACTGTATAGATCACTGGTGAGGCCTCATCTGGAATACTGTGTCCAATTCTGGAGACTGCATCTCAGGAAGGACATAGACAGAATGGAAGCAGTCCGGAGAAGAGCAACAAAAATGATACATGGACTGCACCACAAGCCTTATGAGGAAAGACTCAAGGAACTAAACATCTATTCACTGGAAGAGAGAAGGGGGAGAGGGGATATACTAACATGCTAACATGCTAGATGCCAGCAGAGTAGGCCTTATACTCTATCGAGTCTGCTCATGCTTTAGAACCCTGGGTGGGTACTGAAGCCATCCCCCTGTCTCCTTTCCTTCATCCCATTCCCCCCGTGCCAGTGAACCTCAGTTTCATCCCCTGCCTATACCTGTCCCACCCTTTCTTGAAACCTTGCACCACAGAAGCCAGTACCAGCTCCTTGGGCAGCACATTCCATGGTTCCACCACTCTCTCAGTGAAACAACTCCTCCTCCTTTCCCCCCTCATCCTTCTACCCTCGAGCTTCCAAATATGCCCTCTGGTGATTCCACCCCCCCCTTCAGCCTAAAGATCCCATCTTGATTTACCCTATTTATTCCCTTGAGGTACTTGAAGATCTCAATCATGTCCCCTATATCACTCCTCTCCTCCAGCGAGAACAGGCCTAGCTCCTCTAGTCTCTCCTCATACGTCAACTCCCTCAGTCCCTGGATCATTTTGGTTGCTCTCCTCGGAACCCTTTCCAGGAGCTGGATGTCCCTCTTTAAGTGTGGCCTCCAGTACTGCACACAGTACTCATGGTGTGGTCTAACCAGGCCATTGTACAGTGGCAGAATTACTTCCCTGCTCCTAGAGGCAATCTCCTTTGTGCTGCAGCCCAGCATCCTTTTTCTCCCCTGTCATGTTCTTCAACTCATCCCCTCCCAGGGTGTACACATGTTTGGGGTTACCCCGGCCAAGGTGTAACACCTTGCACATGGAGGAGTTAAAATTTAATTTCCAGGTGCAGGCCCACCTATCCCGGGTATCCAGGTCCCCTTGCAGGGCCAATCTCCCCTCCTCCCCCTCCACCACTGCACCCAGCTTAGAGTCGTCTGCAAAGAGACTCATTTCACACTTGATATCTTCCCTGATATCAGAGATGTAGGCATTAAACAGGAGCAGCCCCAGCACCGAGCCCTGCAGCACTCCACTAATGACCCCCCTTGGAGACAAGACCTCTACACCGACTAATACCCTCTGAGTGTGCCCAGCAAGCCAATTCCCGGTCCATCTGACCATCAATAGTCCTTCCCCCATCCCCCTCAGTTTCTCCAGTAGGCCAATGTGAGGGACCAAGTAAAATGCCTTGCTGAAGTCCAAGAACAGCACATCCACTGTCCTCCCCCTATCGAGTTCCAATGTTATCCATTCATAGAACTCCACAAGGTTAGTTTGGCATTATCTACCTGGCACAAACCCATGCTGACGACTATCCAGGTATCCCATCTCCTCCAAGATCCCCCCTCAATCATTCCTTATGTATACTCTCCATCATGTTCCCCACCACCGACGTCAAACTGCCAGGTCTATAGTTTCCCAGCACCTCCCTCAACCTCCCTTTTTGGATGGGCACCACATGTGCCAACCTCCAATCCCTAGGCACCCATCTGGTCTCCAGTGATATGTCAAAGAGATCCACCAGTGGTGCAGCCAGAACATCTGCCAACTCCCACAGAACTCTGGGATGTATGCCATCTGGCCCCAGAGATTTGTCCTTTTAAAGGGATTTAAGGGCTTCCCCACACCTGGTCAATGGGGATAGTGTCATCGGTCCCTCCCCCCCTTTTAGCAGATCCATCCTGATGCGATACCCCTGAGATAGTTCTCCCAACCTCTTGTTCTTTATCAGGTGCCCCAGTACTCCTGACAGCAGCTCCATTTAACTCCTTAGGCTTCTGCTTTGTAAGTTTCCCAGCCCCCCTAGTGAACACTGAGGCAAAGTAATCATTTAAACCTCCTCCTGCTCCCTAGCACCTTCCACCCACCCCTCATTTGTCCTCAATCTTCTGAGCTGGCCCATGATCTTTCTCCTCTCCCCAATATACCTAAAGAACCCCTTTTCCCTACCCCATATCCCCTGGGTAAGCCGCTGCTCTTTTCTGACCTTTGCCCCCCTCCTGTATATGATGTGATATAGACTTTCAAATACCTTAGAGGAATAAACAGGGTTAAGGAGGGGAGCATATTTCAGAGACAAAAGTGCACAAGGACAAGGGGACATAACATGAGGCTGGAGGGAGGGAGGCTTAGGGGAATGCTAGGAAGTATTTTTTCACAGAGAGGATGGTGGATCCGTGGAACAGCATACAAGCAGAGGTGGCGGAAGCGAAAACAGTACAAGGATTCAAAAGTGCAAGGGATAAGCATAAAGGCACCCTGCTGTATAGCAGAGTGGGGGAAAGGCAGTCCAGATAAGAGTAGGGATTGCCAAACCAAGTAGGGAAATGGGCAGACTAGGTGGGCTGTATGGTCCTTATCTGCCAACAGAGTCTATGTTTCTATGCTTTATATGTTATTTGTTTTTAATCTTTAATTGTTTTTTGCTTTTTTTTTGTATTGTTCCAGTCTTCTCAGGTTTTAGCCTTAATATATTTTCATCTTGTGTTCAAGGGGTAATTGGGTTAATTGATTCATGTATTGTAATATCCTGCCAGATAATATTAATGTATTTTATATTTGTCACTTGTTAAATAAAAATTAATAAAACTGTTTACCTAAATAAACTGAATATACTTTGGAGTACACCATGCCCCTTTTGGAAATACAGTATCTCCCCCTGTTTGCTGGTTGTGCATTTACATCTGGTCTGGACTTCCTGGACTTTACTCTGTTTAATATATCATTCTGTACTGGATCAGTGTGTCCATGTCTTGCTGATAACAATTACTCTCTACTGTGCCACAGATACAAGACATTCCATACCAAATGTGCAGAGCTCATCGAGTATTTAAAAATGTTACAATTTGTTTCTCCACTTATAATTTGACATGGATAAAATGGAATCCATCCCAAATAGATATGGGACAATCTGCCACTCCAACAGCAGTCTGGGGAGTTCCAAGATCTTAATTTCCATATTTGCTCAAGACACAAGTGCAGTGTGCAAGCCAAATGAAGTGTAATCACAAAACTAGATCAGACATAATGACCCCATGCTGCTGGAGATGAAGAGCTACTTGGGAATTGACTGTTCAAGCATACCTCTCAACCTCCTGCCTCAAAAATTAGGGACAAGGTTTACAAAAATCAGGGACAAAGAACCAAAACCAGGGACACATCTTCATAATTAGAGATATCCATCCAGAAAGCTGGTAGAATAAGGGTCTTAGTGTAAAATGCATTTCTAAGGAAGGACAAGTCTGTAACTTTAATGTTTGACATTATTTTGTGCTTACAACCCACACTGTCTGGTCACAGAAACACAATTTTTAGGAGGAACAAAGTAACATTTTGAGACAAAATCAGGGACAGTTGAGAGGTATGTGTTCGAGTCTGGCAGTCTGCTTAATTTTTTAGGTCACACATGACTAATCACATGACATACAAACCAGGCGCAGTTTCCTCAGTATCCTGCAGGACTCAGTTTGGGTTACAGGTACACTTAGCTGTTGATTATAAGCTAAATGGTTGGGATAAAAGATCAATGAAGGGTAACAACATGAAAATTACGTACTTACCATGATGGCTGATCTTCCAGAAACTCTTCATCATACATTCATTCATATTCAAGCTGGAGGCACTAGGACTCCATGGAAGCAGTCTTTTGCAGCTTAGGAGGGGACTGACGCTGGTGCTGGTGCTGCCACAAGGCCAACATGCTGACACTGTGCATGTGAATCAGCCAGCAGCCGACGCCAGTTCCCTCCTTTCCTCTATCCTGTTTGCTAGTAGAAAGAGGCAAGTGGGAGAGAAAAAAAAGACAGGGCTATAGACTCCTAGCCCGATTCCATGTCAGCGGTTTGACAGAAAACTTGTCGATTGCTAGTACAGTGACGGCTGTTATGCTGACCATCGGCAGACATCCATCACAGAAAAGAGTCTTTTTTTGTGGGGGGCTTCGACCCCCAAACCCCCCCATATATATTATAATCAACTCCGAGTAGGAGTTGATTCGGGGAGGGGGTGCAAGTCCACAAGAAAGCATTACCATGGTCCCACAGGTGCATTACAGTGACATCGTTGATTTTCGCTGTAATGTACCTTCACTGTAAAGTTTTGCTGCAGCGACGGTATATGCTCCTAGCCCAAAGGGATAGGAAAAGGATATATGATGTCAAAATATTAACAAAATAAAACCTACTTTAAAGGAAGTAAAGGTTGGGCCTAGAAAGTAACACAAGGGTAGCAGTTATTAGCACCAGAGACTATTATCAGCTACTTGGACAAGAGGGTAAAGATGTGAGAGAGGGGAAGCAGCCCTGGCATATAGCTCTGGCTTGTACATAGAGGCCCAGAAGAACATCTATGCAAATGAGATGGCAGCATGCCAACTTAGCCAACAGAAGGTTTGTACTCCCAAGAGGACAAAACATTTAGTAAGGTAAAAACCCCAAGGCTCCCAGAGGAGCAAGACAGCAAATGTGATTGGACAGAGTCCAGGAGTATGAAACACTATATTCTTGCTACTCCAAAGGAATATGAAAGGAGAAGGAAAAAGCATGAGGGAACTCCAACCATCTGGGGAGTAAAGCACATAAAAAGATACTCCAACAACAGAGGAGTGTGACACAGAAAATTCTAAATGCACCTGCCTCTCCCTATAACACAGGAAACCAGAAAAGCTGCTCCTTGCCTTAAGTGCCAAGCACGTGACACATGGCATAAGTCTGGGAAGCGTGGGAAAGGTAAGCCAAAGTTCCTGCAGCAAAGGCAGGGATGTTCCCAGAGATATCTCTAGGAGGGAGACTGAGGGACTAATATGGCAGATGGGGAGGAAAAAAGCTGACAAAAGATTTTTTTTTTAATATATGTTTTTTTGGGTTGAGAAGTGGGCATGGGGACCCTGGACCCATTTTAAGTTTTTCTTGGAAAACAGACTGTTCCATTACTGGAAAAAGGAGGAGAGAAAAAACTCCCAAGAGAGTCTGGCAAGAAGTATGCCCTTGTGCTAAGACACAACATGGTGAGCTGCATAGAGGTCCTGGCTCTTACATGAGCTGGGGATGGTGGTTGGGCATGTGAATGAATGGTGAAGATATTCTGGAAGATCAACAGTTATGGCAAGTACATAATTTACATAACTTCCGGAAATCAACCCTCACCATTCATTCACACTGATGGGCCAGAGTACCAGACTTTCCCAAAAAGGAAGGATCTGGCTCACCTTAAGGGAAGATATCCCTCGGCCCTCTGTGTGGGGGAGAACCACGCGAGGGCAGGGACTTCTTACAGGTCTGGTGGAACCCGAAACTGGTCAGGGGCAGGCAGAGGCTCCCATGGCCTGGGAGCAGCAGGCCACCACAACAATTAAAGCCTGACCCTACAGGAAAAGAAATTAGTCCCCTTGAAATACGAGATGAGCACCTTACATCAGGACAGAGGTGCCACCCGGAAAAAGTGAAGCCATGCCATCCACCCAATGCAGACTGCTGTTCCTATCAACCTAGAAGCTACCCCATTGGTGTCAAACAACACCCTTAATTGGTGTCTCGCCAGCTCCAGACCCTGGGCAGAAAGGCAGATGGCTTGCCAGCTTGACTCATGGTCACACATTAAAGCTACAACCTGACCTAGCTTTGACCATAGGTGCTTGTTATAAGTTGGCTGATGAGCATGGTGTGCACCAGTGCACATGATGGTGCATGCTGTGGTGAAAATCCTCCTCTCCCAGGCATCTACCTTTGCAGAGTCAGCCTTGGGAGGATGGTCATGCACAGGGTGTTTAGTCCCAGTGGGAGTCTGCAGTGCCAAAATCCCTGAAGTGGGGTGAGGAACAGCTCCTGCAGACCCCACGGGAGTGCAATACCTGTGCTGGGCATTCTTTGTGCTGGAGAAGGGGGAAAAAAATGGAACCAGATATTCCGGGATGCCTCCTCAAAGGCCCAAGGCCAAGGAGGGATGACAAAAGAGTCATTACTGAAATCCCCCAGTAATCTCAGTGACAGCGTAGCAGGATTGTGACCTATAAAATACCTCATGTTCAGTTCCTGCAGCATCTCCATGAGGAACAGCTGGTACGAAGAATGCTCAGCATCCATGGATATGTGAAGGGAAAATTCTCTTCCTTAGAGGAAGAAGTAGGAGAGAAGGAGCTGGACTTGAAGAATGGGAGCATGTGCCGGTGCTTGCAGTAAATAGAGGGTTGAAAGTACAGCGCTGGTGCTTCACCCATTTATTTAATAATTTAAGTTGCTCATTTTTAATTTTTATTCAGGCAAAAGTAGCTATTGGCAGTCGGAACACCAGAGCTATCGGCAGATATTAAAATGATTGTCGGACCGAGTCTAATCTCTATGTTATCTCTCTCAGCTCATTTTCAGGATACCCACCTATGCTTCATCATGCCGGCCGTTACTTCCAAGACTCCAGATACCGACCAACCTTCAGCTAATGGTAACTCTATGTCAGAAAACTCTAATGCTTGTAGAAGTGACATCCTACAAATTAAATCCATGCTTGAAGTCCTCCAAATAGATGCTATTGACATTAAAGCCACTACAGCAGCTCTCTATAAGCATAATGAGGAATTGTCAGCCAGACTAGATGCCAACTCTAACAGGTTAGGAGATCTTGCCAGCACCGTAGACTATCTGGAGCACATTACTCAAAAACAGGACAGCCAAATAGCTTACCTTCTAAATAAAGTTGACGATCTGGAAAATAGGGGAGGCTGAAATAACTTAAGAACACTGGGCGTCCCCGAGGGAGTTGAAGGGGGAAATATGATTAACTTTCTGCAGCATTTGTTACCAGACTTGTTGGGTCAATAATGGCAATGGCCACTCGAAATTGAGCAAGCACATAGGTCACTGGGTCCTAAGTCAATTAAAGCAAAACCTAGACCTATAGTGGCGTACCTGCTTAGATATACAGTCGAGAAACAGATTTTATGACTAGCAAGAGAGAAAAGGGCTCTTATCTGGAGGGGGGGGGAATATCTATTTTTCAGGACTTTTTGTCAGAGGTTGTGGGGAAAAGAAAAATGTTCTATGAGGTAAAACAACATTTACAGCAAAGAGGTCTATCCTATCATTTTAAGTACCCTGCCACATTGGTTATTCAGAAGGGCCAAGGGGATTTTGTAAAATGTGAAAATGTGCAGGATGCTTGGAAAGTAATACATGATAACAACCATTTTCATAACACTGGCAGCAGAGGCTCTCAACATAACTGCCACGCTGCTTCTGGAATTAGTTGGAGGTTGTTTGGGCCACTAGGGAGGTACTTTCCCCGACACCTCTTTGGCTAAGAGTACTTATGTTACTATTATAGTCTACTTTATGGCTAGTTGAAATGACTAGACCCGTAATAAAGTTGTAAAACACTGAGTTCTAAGTGGAGTCTGAATAGAGTTTCTTTAAATAATCCCATTTTTAAAGTACCATTTAGGTACACTTTTAGAGGTTAAGCAAGCTGCCTCATGATTTTCCTTAACAGGAAGTGGAATGTATGAAAAGAAAGCGATTAAAAAGTTTAATTAAGCATGCAGCTCATGGGCTTTAATCACAGAGCATGAACATGAGTATCAAACGCTGAAAATAATTGTTATACGGGGTTTCCCCCTTTGATGTTTCTTATGGATGTCAGTCTGCTCTTTTATTTGCATGTATTAAGAGGGGTGGCGCCCTCGTGTGGAAGTTTTGTGCATCCTTATGTATTGCATCAGGAAAAGTGACTGTTTACTATGAAACTAATAAACATAAAGTTTAAAAAAAAATGTATTACTGGAAATCTGTGGATACTGAAGGGATAAACCAGTTTCTTTCCTCCATTAAAACTCCCAAACTAATTAAAGAAAAAGAAGAAGGCAGTATAGTGCAGTGGACTAAGGCTCTGAGCTGCAAATCTGGAGACATGGGTTTGAATCCCACAGCCCCCACTTGCATTCTGTGTGACCCTGAGCAAGTCAGTTAACTTCCTTGTGCTCCCAGGTCACACCTGTAAACAAGCTTCAGCTTAGTGTGTCTCTCCTGGTTAAAACAAACAAACAGTCAAGAACAACTTAACAAGGACTTGTCCTTAGAAGAGATTTCCCTAGCTATAGAATCACTGTCTAGCAACAAGGCCCCTGTGCTAAATGGGCTCCCTGGGGAATTTTTTTTTTTTGTGCTACTACTTTCTTCCCCCGGCCCTAGTCGGCCTCTCATCAGGCCACTGTCCCTAGCCTCTGTTCCCTTCAGGCCCTTGCCTTTGTAGCCCCTATGGCTTACCCCCCCCCATGGTGGGGCAACAGGGAGCCCCCTACTCACCCGCCCATCCAGGATACGGCTCAGGGTGTTACCTCTGGAAATGGAGCACCAGGGGACAGCCATCAAGCCACCACGACCAGCCACCAGTGTCTTTTTCCATTTTTCTCCCCTGCGGGAGCTGGCGTTCTTTGACGCCGGTGACAGGCACATGCACTCATCTGCATGCACCCCCGCCAGGCATCAGCCATGCTCCTGCCCCATGTAGTGTTGGCAGCACTGCTCCGAGCCCCAGCCTCCACCAGGGGTCTGACACATACCGACCGCAGAGCACCACCCCTCCCTGGAGATGGACAGCAGTCCACTGGATGTTCAATCCAACTCCTTCCCTGCTGATCCCCAGCAACCTGTGCTTGTTCCTGAACATGGGTCACCAGCATGGCACGAAGTGCGGCAACCAGCACCTCAGCTCTCAGTGTCATTGGGCCAGCTCTCCCTGGGAAATTTTATTAACTATTAAATCCTAAGTTATCTACACATCTGCTTACTATGTTGTAAGAATCTTGGGACCATAACTCCCTTCCACCAACACTCACACAGGCCCTAGTTACTCTTATACACATGAAAAATAAGGACCCTCTATGCTGTGACAGTTATCATCTCATCTCCTTAATGAATTCCGATTATAAAATTCTTGCAAAAGTCCTAATGCTCCATATCCAAAAACTGATTTGTGAACTGATTGGTAAGGAACAGGTAGGTTTCATTCTTGGCAGATCTGGGGCAGACTGTTCATAGATTGCTAAATGTATCATGGCACTCCAGTAAGACCACAGAATCTTATCTAGAATTTTCCCTAGACCTGTTCAAAGCTTTTGATTCCCTGACCTGGGACTACATGTTCCTAGCCCTGCAGCACTTTGGCTGTGGAATCAATTTTAACACATGGGTCTCCCTGTTATATAAAGGCTCCTCTGCTCAAATATTAACAAATGGTCTTATATCTCAATTCATTCCCCTGGCTTGTGGCACCAGACAAGGCTGTCCATTATCTCCATATCTGTTTATTCTGGCCATTAAACCTTTAATTAGGGCTATAGACGAGCACCCTGATATCTTTGGTATCAAAATCAGCACACATGTACACGAAACATTTGCGTTTGCAGATGACCTGCTATTAACTTTAGCCAGACTGGTTCAATCTTATGTGGCCCTCAAAAATCTACTACTTGAATCTGGCTCTTTTTCAGGCCTCCAAGTTAACTGGGATAAATCCCAGGCCCTTTGCCCTAACCCCTCACCCTCTATCTTACAGAACCATCACGAAAGCTTTGCAAACAATTGGGTCAAAAATCACGTAACTTATTTGGGTCTGCAAATCTCCACAAATCTTGAAACTTTAGTTGAAATAAACTATCTACCTCTAGTTTGCACCATTGAGCAAGATCTAATTCGCTGGGGTGGCTTAATGTATCCCTCTGGGGCAAGGTGAACTCAGTCAAGATGATTATTGCCCCTAAGATATTTTACCTGTTTCAAAATATTCCAATTCTGCTGCCTGAAAAATGGTTTGCCAAGTTGAGTTTGCTAATAAGAACTTTCCTTTGGGGAACAAAACCACCACAGTTAAGCCTGAACAAACTATGTGCTCCACATGAGCTCAGCGGTTTAGCCCTTCCTCACTGGGAATGGTACCAATGGGCCTTTATATTTAAACAATCTGCAGGTCATTTACAACTAAACCCCAAAGATGCACCCCACTCCCCTCTATGGTTGCTATTAGAATCTGCTTTGTTAAAACCTAACCGTCTTTCTGATTACATACAAACATATGAAATTTGCCAGCAGATAAAGGCCTAGAGGTCTATCAAGTCTGCTCAAATGTGCAGGTAGCACCCCTTATTCTGCAGCTACCCCTTCCTTCCACCCTTCCCCTTCATTAATCCTCCCCCTTGTCCTGTCCCATCCTAGTTTGAAGCAGTCCACTGTTCTACTGCATACCACTTCAGCAGGTAACGCATTCCACCCAGCCACCACCTCTCTGTAAAAGTGTCTCCTCATCTCCTCCTGAACCTTCCTCGCCCAGTCTCATATCATGGCCCTGGTGGCCCTCCCTTCCTTACTTTGAACAGCCCTCTGTACCCATCTTGTTTATTCCTTTCATGTATTTAAAGGTTTCAATCATGTCACCCGTCTCTCCTCTCCTCCAGTGAGTACATGTTCAACTCCTTCAACCTCCTCTCGTATGATAAGTCCCCCAGCCCCTTGATCATCTTTGTCGCTCTGTGCTGCACCCCCTCCAGTAACTTAATGTCCCTCTTCAGATACGGATGCCAGTACTGCACGCAGTACTCCAGGTGTGGTCTAACTAATGACCTATACAGTGGCAGAATCACCTCCTCCCTCCTCGAGGATATACCCCTTACAATACAACCCAGCATTTTGTTGGCCTTTGCAGCTGCCTTCCTACATTGTGCGAGTTGTTCATTGACCCTGTAATGAGCACACCCAGATCCTTCTCCTCCTCTGTCTGGGCTAGCTGCACTCCCCCTAGCTGGTAACTCCTCCTTGGGTTCTTCATCCCAAAATGCAGCACCTTGCACTTTTTGGCATTAAAGCCCAGTTTCCAGGTGTCTGACCAGGTTTCAAGCTTTGCCAGATCATCCTGCAACCCCTGCCATCCCCCTAGGTCATCCACCACCGCGCCTACCTTGGTATCATCAGCAAACAGACTGATCTTGCTCTTGATGTCCCATGATATGTCTGCAATGAATATCCCAAACAACACTGGTCCCAACACCGAGCCCTGTGGAACACTGCTCGTCACTGCTATATCTACTTACTCACCCCCATAAACTTGAAAAGCAATCCCTGCTTAAGTAACACTTTCAGGGTGCTAAGGAAAGTGAATAAAGCCATCAGTCTTGCCTCTCAACCCCTTAAGATAATGCCCCTCTGGGATAATCCATTTTTGTCTAAACATGAGGTTCCCCTGTCTAACAAAGTATGGGCCCAAGCAGGCATCAAACATGTTAATTAAATTTTTCATAAGGACTCGGGCCTATTAATGTCTTTCCAGGAAATTAAGGAAAAATACATGCTTCCATGGTTCCACTTTCATTACTATTTGCAATTACGTCACCTAATCACCAATCATCTTTCTCAGGTTGATCTTTCTCTTCCTAACTGTAAGGAATGGGACCAACTTGTAAGGATATGCATCCTCAAAAGGGAAGCCAGCCTGATATATATAAATCACTTGCCTTTTCTCTTACCTCTACATCTCTCACTTCTTCTGCTAAACAGAAATGGGAAGTGGAACTGGGAATTGAAACAGGGGATCAAGACTGAAGTTTAGTCTGGGATCATGATTACCATGGGAACAAAGATATCCAAGGTAAGCTTATTCAATTCAAAATTCTGCACCGTTATATATGTCCCCTGCTAAGCTTTATGAAATGGGTATTTCTCCTAACTCGCATTCTTGGAAGTGTAAGTCAGCTGATACCAGTATATTGCACATGCTGTGGAACTGCCCTAAATTGAAAGAGTTCTGGGTGGCGGTAGCTAGTATATGTGAATCTTGTCTTTCCAGTACTGTGCCTCTTTCCCCAAAGATATACATCTTAGGAATCTCCCCACCTACCCCAAGGCTTACGTACCAACAGATGCTATGGCTCTCTGTGGCCTCCGTTTGTGCTAAACATTTAATATTACAGTACTAGAAACACCCCAGAGTTCCCACACTGCCTGAATGGCTGAATATGATGAGCTATAGTGCCAACAACGAGAGAATATCGTATCTGCTCTCCGACAGACTAGACCAATTTTTGTTTATATGGGGACCCTTTTTGTGGAGGATAAGCCCCACCAGGAACTGATCTAGTTGGGCAGGTTTAGTACAATATAAATGGCAACTAGCAAAATAAATCAATACATGTTTCCTGTGACCAGCAAGTTGATGATATGAAATTATTTGTTAATTTGCTAGATTGTTAGTATATGACATCTTGTCCATATGTCTTTTAGTCATCATGAGTCATGAATTAATTACTTTTTGTAAGACCTTAATTAGTATCAAATGTATACTGTTCCATTATGCTATTTTCCATATCCTATGTACACTGTTTTACTTCTTCCTTTTGGAAAAGAGTAAATAAACAAATAACAATTATTATGGCAAAAAAAAGACAACGGAGGTGGTGGGGCAATGGGCTTGAACTGGGCCCAGTCAGATCGAAGGTGATATTGGTTGAGGACACCAGCCATTCTTCCATACTGATGCCAGGTCCTGGGTGCAAGAGCACCCATAATTCCCTGCAGTTCAAGGAGGTGCGGCAGAGGTCCAGGACTGATGTAGAAGTCAGAGGCTTCAGGCTCTCTGCCAGGGCTGCGAGAGTGCTCAGGGGACCTCTCCTTGGAACAGGACCTGGCAAACTCGCCCGAGTGGAGTCGACCAATCTCAGAGGCTCAACAGAGACATTGCCCTTGGGGAAGATCTTCAGGTGAGGAAAGCAGAGCTGTACACACCCCAACGGGTGGCCCAGATCCTCAACAGTGACAACTTCAGCCAGTTCTGGGGAGAAAATGACCACTGGGCCACCACTTGAACCCCAGCCAGTGCTGTCTCCAGCACCAGTCACAGGGTCAGCAGCAGGCCCAATGACAGGTCCCATCCCCTCACCAAGGCTGGCTGTGCACCCATGAACCAAGCCCTTCTCCAGAGCCAGTCACCCCATGGAACTGCCCCTGTACTTGGCACCATGAATGGCACCAGAACCAGAGTCAGCACTGTGGACAGCACTGGATCCAGAGCCAGCACTGTGGATGGTGCTGAGGCTGGAACTGGTACCGTGGGTAGCACCAGAGCCAATCTCTGCATGGTCCATGACCCCAGGTCTAGGGAAAAACTAGGGCAACATTGTCACCAGAAGTGGACTCTGAACCAGGCCTAGGGTCAGTGCCATCATTGTATTCCCATCCACTAGTCCAAGGCCAGTGTCCTCCTCCTCCCTCAGGCCACAGGGCCCTCAGGGGAGGAGATAACCAATACCTCAGTCACAGGGTCAGTGTCACCTCCAGAACCAACCCCTCTTCCTGCACCTGGTCAGTGCCAGAAAGGGACCTGGGTCTCATGGCCAGCACCAGTACTGGGTGCAGTACCAGGAGCTGGGGTGATGTCAGACTAATCACTAAGGTGCCCACTGATGTAGACTGAGCATATAGCTTTGGCATCACTACCGAGGGGTGCTCAGCTGACTCCCCCTGGACCTCTGACATCTCAGTGGGGTGAGCACAGGGAGGATCCTGGTCTTTCTCAGTACCAGAAATACTGGGAAGGGCTAGGGGAAAGGCTGTGAGACCTAACCTTGCCATTGAGATTGCAATGCCTGCCTCTAAAAGTGGGGGGCAAATAACCCCACTTTAGCATGAGGAATTTGAGGGCTTGTTTGTCCATGGAAAAGTAGGTGTCCCACTGGTCCACTCATGGTCAGAGTTGAGGCAGGCATGGCACTTTGAATGCCAGTCTGATGCTGTGAGGGGGCTCCCACAGGAGCACCAATGCGTGGGAGGAGGGCAGCCTTTCTTCGTCTTTTGCTCCTTCAAACTTGGTATCTTGATGGTCCAAAATAAGAAAATGAAAAAAGGAAAGAAATTAAATGTCAAACTAAAAAAAACAAACAAACAACAGAACTGCAAAAATATATGGTACCGGAAAACAGTGACGGAAGGCTTCCTGCATTGAAAAGAGGCGGTTAGCAGTGGCGAACTGAGGAAAAACACTGTGACGCAGTTTTGAATTCAGAGCTGCTCCAATGGTGTGCACTGTTTGGTGGAAAAAACAGAACTGAGAAAAGGAGGGGGCTTGCGTTGGTTACTGGCTGGCTTCAATGCACGTCAGCACAGTGGCCTCATAGGTGGTGTCAACACCAATGTCAGCTCTCTCCCAAGCTTCCTAAAGAGGACATTTGGGGTTTAGTGCTATAAAAAGCTTACAGATTTAAGTTTTTATCTAACATTGAACTATTGGATTTACTCCTTACTATGTACAATAATTCCTCAGAAGTTCCTCTAACATGCAGAGTTACACAGTTTTCCTGCAATACTCTGCAGTATGTCACTGGCAGAAACTCTGATAAAAGCTTTGCATCCTGGCTGACTCCACTGTATCATGCAGACAACAATACACTGCACTACAGTGCAATGTCAATGTCCGAGGTAAACTCAGTACTCCAATCTGATTTTAATACAATCTCTTCCTGGTTCGTCAACAACCACCTGATCCTTAGTGCAACCAAAACTAAGTCTATGGTGCATGGATTCCAGAACTTGCTAGCTTGATTAGGTGATTGACTTGTAATCATAACATCAGATGGCAATGCTACTGAGCAAGCCAACGTTCTCAAATATCCAGGAATATGGCTTGATGTATCATATTCATACAGAAGGCACAGCAATCACATCTTAACAACAGTGGGGCCAAAGCTCCGCTTTCTCCACATGTCTCAATGCTGTCTCTGTGCTCACATGAGGAAACAGGTAGTCTCCCACTTCCTGCTCCCTTCCATCAGCTATGGAGATATCATATATTGCTGTGCAAACAAAACCACTGTACTGGCCCTTGTTCATTTGTACAAAAAATTGTGCAGGCTAGAGGTTCATTTTCTCACGTGGATGGTCTACACACCATTGTCTGCTGTATGATCAGCTTAATTATTCATCCCTCAAGTTGTACCGCTGTGCACAAGGGAAAGCCCCTGAGTATCTCCTAGCTCACCTCAAAAAGTCAAGCAGTGCTTATTCACTCCATTCTGCAGCAGCACTTACCTTCTCAATTCCCAGGATTAAATGTGGATTTGATAGAAAGGCTGTTGCATTTCCAACACCAGTTACATGGAACAAACTCCCTCGCCAGCTGAGGAATGCTTGTAACTCCCCAAGTCCAGTCTTTTCTGTCTATGTAGAGCCAAGTTATTTGTTTTGGTCCAGTATCCTTCTCTGCCTGTCCATGATCATGTCACATAACTTTTTTTTTCTATTTATTCCTCCTTTTCCTTACTCTGTAGTTTAGGGAGATACTGTCTCCTTTGATCTTATTTTGGAGATTGTAATAAGACTTTATTTTCTTTGTTTTTTATTTAAAATCTGCTACGGCTGATACCTTCCTACCCCATCAGCCCCAACTGCTCTGTCCCTGACATGCTCTTGACAATGCTCCTTGGAACAGCCCTTACAGTACTATTTTGCATCTGCTAACTACTACACACTATTGTATCTTTGACAAGGCTCCTTTGGTTGTCAATGGACTACAGGACCCAAGGCAGCATGGTTTCACCAAGGCAGCATGGTTTTACCAGGGGGAGGTCATGTCAGACCAACCTCGTTGAATGTTTTGACTGGGTGACTAGGGAGGTGGATCAGGGGAGGGCAGTGGACATGGCCTATCTGGACTTCAGCAAGGCCTTTAACACTGTGCCACATAGAATACTATTACACAAACTGGGGAATATCGGTGTGGGCAGGACAGCAGTGGGGTGGGTAGGTAACTGGCTGGGCGGCAGGACACAGAGGGTGGTGATAAATGGCTGTCACTCCACAGAGGGAAAAGTGACCAGTGGGGTACCACAGGGATCAATACTGGGACTGGTTCTATTCAACATCTTCATCAGTGACATTGTGCAGGACCTAGAAGGCAGAATTTCACTGCTCCCCGATGGCACAAAGCTCTGTAACAGAGTAGACACACTAGAGGGTGCAGACAGAATGAGACGGGACCTGCAGAAACTTGAAGAATGGTCAGGGGTTTGGCAGTTGAAATTCAATGCAAAGAAGGGCAAGATAATGCATATGGGGCACAAAATCCCTGGCACAATATATCAGTTGGGGGGTGAGGATATGGCATGCACCAAGCAGGAAAGGGATCTTGGGGTTATCATCTCTGATGACCTCAAGGTAAGGAAACAGTGTGAAAAGGCAGCAGGAAAAGCAAATAGGATGCTGGGATACATAGGCAGAGGCATCACCAGCAGGAAAAGGAAGGTCATAATTCCACTATACAAGACACTAGTGAGGCCCTACCTGGAGTACAGTGTACAGTTCTGGAGACCTTACCTACGTAAGGACATAGACAGGGTAGAGAAGGTTCAGAGAAGGGCAACAAAGATGGTACATGGATTGCATCACAAGTCCTATGAGGACAGGTTGAAGGAATTGAATATGTACTCCCTGGAGGAGAGGAGGGAGAGAGGGGACATGATAGAGACATACAAGTATCTTACAGGGAGGAACAGGGTGCAGGAATACATTATTTTTAAGCGAAAAAGATTTTCCAGGACTAGAGGGCATGGGATGAAGTTGGAGGGAGGATGATTCAGAGAAACGTGAGGAAGAATTTCTTCACAGAACGGGTGGTGAACAAGTGGAACACCCTGCCAGAGAAAGTGGTGGGGGCTGAAACAATCACAGGATTTAAGAATGCATGGGATAGACATAAAGGAATTCTGGAGGTCAGGGGTAGGGGGCAACAGACTTCTAGGAAAACATAAACTTAACTTACAAGCTCAAATGGGCAGACTGGGTGGGCCATAGGCCCTTATCTGCTGACACTGTCTATGTATCTATGTGTGCTGCCTAAGATTATGTCGTGATTGTTATATAATTTTTTGAATTCTTTGTTTACTCTGCAATCTGCCTATGATGTGGAACCTTTGTAAATGAGCACTAGTTATGCTTAAAGGTGTAACTCTGAATGTACAAATAAATAAATAAAAATCTGGTAAGACCTTGGGCCAAAAAACAGTTTTCAAGGGCAACCAGAACATCTACCAATTATACAAACAATAGATGAAGAACATAAAAACAAACAATATAACTATACAGTTACACAAAAAAAAAATCTATCCAAGCAAATAGTTACACTGAGAATTAGCAAAGCGATTATGTTTTAGTGCATGTCTAAAACTAGTTACAGAATTAATACTGGATAGGAACATCAGTAATGTAGTAAAAAACATGGTAATTTGTAAAACATGTTTTTTTTTTACCAGTGGGAGTCCTTGTTCTAGGAACAGATAATTGAAAATGCAGGGATGACTAGGTAGAGGCAGTACTAAAATGTTTTTTTTTTAAATAGAATGAAATAGGAACACAGTCCGTGGTCACCTTTTTTTTGCAAGGGTACATATTTGTAGTAAATACCACTGATCTAACAGAAGCCATCCCAATTACTTGTATAATTCACAATGATGAGTATGGTACGGCAACTGTGTTGCAGATCTTGTTGCCTGATTTAGAAGAGTCCTCACCTTGCCCAGCAACCCCTCACAAGTTGAATAATACAACAAAATGCCATGGGCAGTTACCAGGAGAAGAAAACTCTGGGTCAAAAGTATCCTTGTTGAAGGTGTAAATAGTACATTTAGTTTGTGTGGTGAGCCCAATCTTTGATGAAGTATTTTTACCATTAAATGTATATGTTGTTCATAGGAGATGGAGCTGTCCAGAGTGAGATCAAGATATTTAAATTCCCTTACTTGATTCGTTTCCACTCTCTTTAAAGTAATTAGAGAAAGAACTGGGTCAGTGGGCAACTTCTTTCATTGATTATGGAATACCATTGATTTGGGGTATTTTTCGTATTCAAGACCAGTTTATTGAGGGAAAACAAGTAGCAAACATATGAGCTCGCACCAGGATGGGGTGCCCTGGTTATCTAAACAACATGTGTACCAAAAAAAACCCAGGCATCTCACCACCACAAAGAAAGCTGAACACCGTATATATACAAAAAAAAAGGCTTTACTTTATTGTGAAAACATGCCTAATGCATTTCTGGTCTTCTTTGGACAAAGGGTCTGGGAAGACCAGAAAAACGCAAGGTGTTTTCACAATAAAGTCTTTTTTATATACGTGTCTCGGCTTTTTTGTGGTAGTGTGATGCCTGTTTTTTTTTGTACACATATTTATTTAGGGAAACAATTTTTGTAAGTTGACAAAGTCAGATATCAATTGTTTCCGTAATCGAAACCTAGGACCACCCCTAAGGATCACTGCATCATCAGCACACAGGAACATCTTAGTGTCACTGCAAATGGAAAGTAATGTCTTCAAAAACAAATTAGAAAAAGGGGGGGACCCAGGATTGATCCTTGAGGAACACCCAATGAAACAGGCAACAGGGATGAAAAGTGACCTTTAATTTTTGTGTTCATTCATAAAGGTAATTCTAACAATTCTTTTTGGTAGTCCTGGCAGCTTTACCACTTTCCCTTTTGGTGCTCCTAAACAGATAGAAAAAAGAAAGGTCTACTTACCCTGAGGAAGTGGTGTAAAAACACTAGTGGACTGTAACAGTGGTATTAACATAAGAATAAAAAAGTTTGAAACTAGAAATAATTTTTCAGTTATTATGAGTGTGGAGAGTGAGTGAGTCTGCCCTATGCATGTCCTCTGAGTTTGCATTATCTCTCAGGACAGACTCCTCCCTTAAGATTGGTTACACTTTAAGTGTCAGTTATCTACACTGTAGTTACAATGTAACTACACTGTAACTGCATTGCAACTAACATATATGTAACTACAGTGTAATTTTCCAGTTGCATGTAATTAATGATTAGTTACATTGAAACAGACACATACAAATGTGTAACACTGTGATTTTTCATTCTACAGGCAGCAGTCTCCTAGTTCATCCTTTGATACATTTCTAGGAGTGGCTTGCAAGGTGGACAGTGTCAGTATGTTAAAATAAAAACAATTAAATTCTATATTTAATTAAAATACAGTTAAACTTCCCAAAATGGAAGTTTGACCTGCAGGTTATAATATACATCACCCAGTTCTGGATTGCCACAACAGCCAGTCAGCCCAGTTGCTACAGTAGAGCTACAGTACGGAGCTGTTTCCTGTCCATCACTGGAAGGGCAGGATTGAATGCTTTGGTGCCAAAGACAGTTAAGGGTGTATACAGTATGTCTTTTTTCAATGTGTAGTTCTTATTCTACAGGATTTGGGAATCTAGTTTATTTACTGGCCCTTTTTGCCATCAGGAATGGGATGTTTGAGCTTGAAGCTTGTTTGGACTACTGAGACAGAGTCAGCTGACTTCCAGTACAGGAATAAAATGGATTCTTATAACCCTCAGAGGTAGTTAGATGTTGTAAATTAAAGGGGAAGATGCTGCTGCCTTGCTTTTCTGTTGTAAGGTAACTTTTCTGGTCAGAGTGAGTTCTAATGTCTCTGATGGTATACTGTGCTAAGCCAGATTTTTAGAGAACAAAGCACACCAGTCTCACTAAGGCAAGTTAAAATTCTTCCACATGTGATCACCGTGCGCTCACCATCATCCACATAATGTAAGCAAGTTATCTGGTAGAACTAGACTGGACTGTGTAAATAAGCAAGTCCAGAGCTGGTAGGTTTTGTAAAAGGGAGAACAAGGGCTGACCGTATCAGATGCATTCTAACCAAATGTGATCATCCAATAAAAAAACAAGTGCCCCCAACTGCTATGTCCTTAGACATGCATAAAGTGTTCTAGCTACTCCTCGGCATGCCATTTCATTATTAAAACACTTGAGGCATTCAGTTTTGATAAATATGTTATTAAGTGGGTTGAAGTTACATACAAACCCCCCTCTGCCAGTATAATTGCTAATGATGTCTTACCAAATCCTATTACACTTTGAGGAGGAATCAGACAGGATGTCACCTTTCTCTGTATCTTTTTGTTCTGGTAATGGAACCACTAAGTAGGATGATAAACAATAACCCAGTTATGCAAGGAATAAAGGTAGGGCAAGTGATAAACAAAACATTTACATATGCAGATTATCTTTTGCTCATGCTAAGTAGACCTCTAGACTAAGTAAATAGAATTAAAGAGGTTTTACATCATTACTGAAATTTATCAGGGGTCAGAATCAACTGGAACAAAGCACAGGTTCTAACCCTTTACTGCCCTAAAGTACTGGACAATACACTAAAGAGCTGTTTGAACCCAGACTTGATCTCAAAAGAAATTATCTATCTAGGGATTTCAATCACCAACACTCCAGATCAATAGATGGAGTAAAATATGACTCCACTCCAGAAAGACGTTGAGGCAGACTTGAACAGATGGGGAAAAATGTTATCATCTTGGGGAAAGATAAACTCTATTAAAATGACCCCCCCAAATCTCCATCTTGTACCACAACATACCAACAACACTATTTAGAAAGTTATTTAACAACACAAATGTTCCCTTTAACTGACTAAGCTATGTTAGCGCCTTTTCCTGTTTATTTTGCTGTACATTGTTACCAATTCTGTACTATTACTGCTATACACTCTTCCCACGTATCCCCTTTTCCCACCTCTGGAAACTAGCAATTTTGGCTCAGCGGTCATTTCTAGGTAAAACTCTTTCAAGAAATAAAATAAATAGTACTAGTGAAATATATTTTACCTGACAAACAAGAGTTGCTAAAAGTAAATTGGTCTGTATAGATACTTTTTAACAGAGATAGCGTCAAACACTCTGCATGCAAGAACTCGTTCCTTAAATACTGTTCGTTAAAACTGTGCTACAGATTCTTTTCTGACTGATCCCAGATAATAAATGAAAAAAATGCCATGAAAAGACATGGAGTGTTGCAACTGACATTGATAGCTGCTAGCTAATGCATTTTAACACTAGCTTTTTGCATTTTTAATTAGTATGAATTCCATGGACACCAGTAACAGTTCTGAGCTCTGAAAGGTACTTCTTTAAATGAACCCACAATGCCAAACTAAATCTGATGGATATGTCAGGAGTACTTACAAATGTTTAATGGAAATGAACCATAATAAAATAGCTTCTGGGGAGCATGGAGAAGCTGTGTGCTGAATGGCTGCCACCTGATAAACACACCCGTTATAAACTCACCCCAATCATAAACTCATCCCGGTTAATTATAAACTCACTCCAATCATAAACTCCCCCAGTCATAAACACACCCCAATCATAAACTCCACCTAGTCATAAACACACCCCAATCATAAACTCCCCCAGTCATAAACACACCCCAATCATAAACACCCCAGTCATAAACTCACCCCAGTCATAAACTCACCCCAGTCACAAACACATCCCAGCCATAAACTCACTCCAGTCATAAACACACCCTAGTCATAAACTAACCCCACTCATAAACACACCCCAGTCATAAACTCACTCCAGTCATAAAAACACCCAAATCATAAACGCACCCCAATCATAAACTCATCCTAGACATAAACTCACCCCAGTGATAAACACGCCCAAAACATAAACACACCCAATCATAAACACACCCCAGTCATAAACTCACTGAATTCTTAAAAACATCCCAGTCATAAACACAACCAATCATAAACACATTTGTCATAAACTCACCCCCACGCATAAGCACAAACATACCCCAATCATAATAATAAAAATCTTCTTTCTGACTTTTGTCATCCTACCTGTAATTGCTTGTGACCCTTCCTCTTTTTCTCCATGCTCTAGTCTTGTGCTCTTTTTACTATTCTGCTATTTCCTGTATCTATTAGAGTGTGTGTTGTTTTCTAGATGCCTTCGTTTACTATTCTACCTTTAGAAAATGGCAAGAATCAATTCTAAAAGCTGATTGGCTCAGACAGGCTCCAAGCAGGGCATTTATTTTTCTTTTTTTTTGAAATTCCAAATTTTATTGAATTTAAAACATAAAAAGAAAAAGCATTCACATTAAATATTGAAAACGTAAGCAATTTACAAGCTCTAGCCCAATACCCAAATTCCAATTAGAGTGTGTCATGTACCTATGCTTTGAAGAAATATCAAACCCATACCCCCCTCCATCCTGGTACCCCAGAACCCCCCTCATACATCCCTGCTCCCCCCCCCAGGATGTGCCTTATTAGAAAATCTATACAGAGGTAAACTAAGAGCTAATCAATATACAGTAGCCCACATCAAGGGGAAACTTAACACAAATCAGGCAATCAGAGGTGTTCCATGTGAGACATTAATGCAAATAAAGAGCATACAATTTGCCCCAAGTCCTGCTAAAGGATGTCAAACAGTTCCGGGTACTTGCTATTAATTTCTCAGTCTTAAAATAGAGACATTTCTTTGATCCATTCTTCATATGATATAACTAATTGGTCCATCCAATGCCTAAGAACCAGTCTTTTCACTGTTATCGAAATTAAAGCCATATGGAATCTGCGTTCCAGAACCTGAATATTAGTGAACTGTCCTAGAATACAAATTTCTATAGTAAACAAATTGCTTAGTCCCAGAAGAGGGTCCAGCTTGGATTGAATTAAAGACCATAAAGGAGCCACTTTGTCACAGTGCCAAAGAATGCATACCAGGTTACCTTCAGCAGTACCGCACCTTGTACAGGTGTTCAAAGCCAATCTACCTAATCTGGCCAGTTTGACCGGTGTATAATATAAATGATTTAAAATGTGGTATTGAGTAAGCCTATGTCTATCTTGGATGAGGTATTTATGCATGTCTCCCCAAATCTGACCCCAAATCACGGGAGAGTCTGGCAGAAGGGTGTCCCAGATCTTAGAGCCTTTGAGGGGGTTCAGGTACTTGGCCTCCAGTAAGTAAGAGTATATCTTAGATATACTATGGGGGTTATTCGCATACTCCCGTATCTGTTCCAGAATGGGCCTGGCTTGGGATGGAATAAATAATAGGCCAAAAAAGGAAACCATGAGGTGTCTCAGTTAGAAGACCCTGAGTATGAGTTTCCAAGGTATATTAAACTTAGTCATAATCTCTATCGAGGAAAGAAGGGATTCCTGGGAAAAGAGACTTTCCACACAGCAGTCTTGTAACTGAGGGAGCCAATCTTAAGGGATTGGGGAGCCGCCAATCCTGATGTTGGGGTTTAAAGTAAGAGGCTGAGCCATATCATTTTTAACTGAGATATTAAGGAAGTTCCAGCACTGAGTCAGCACCTTAATAGAAACCCCATGACACTACTTTGTAACTGGAGGGGCAGAGCGGAAGAGGCATAATAGAAAACTCTGAATGACTGAAATTTATACTTATCTAGCATCCTCCTTTCCAGCTGCAACCATACAGGAAAATAACCATCAGATCCTGCATCATACCACCTCCCCATCTTGGACAAATGGCTCGCCCAGTAATATAGCATAAAATTAGGGAGACAGAGCCCCCCTTTTTCTTTAGGTAAGTTAAGTTTGGAGAAGGCTCACCTGGGATGTTTGCCCCGTCAAATAAATTTATTGATGGCAGAATGAAGCTTCTGAAAATAGGTTGTGGGAAGATTAATATTCAATAAATGTAGTGGGTAAAAAACCCGAGGCAACACATTCATTTTAATAATACTTATACGACCCCACAGTGATAAGGGAAGGGCGGACCATCTCTGGAAATCCTGTTGTATCCTTGAGACTAGATCATCCAAGTTAAGTTTCCTGAAGACCTCAGGGTCTTTAGTAAGGTGTATACCTAGGTATTTGAATGAAGAGGAGGACCATTTCATACCAAACTGAGTGAAGTTAATACGAGGTGTGCTATCATTTAGCGGGAAAATAACTGATTTGGATAAATTGAGCTTGTAGTAGGCCACCTTGCCAAATCGAGCAATAATTTGTAGAATGGATTCTAGGGAACATACCGGGTTAGCTAAATGTAAAAGAATGTCATCTGCGTAGGCCGGAAGGGTCAAAATTTGTTGATGTACTGGGCAACCTGTTACCTGGGGGGAGCTTTTAATACTGAGCAAAAGGGGTTCTAAATATAGATTGAACAAGAAAGGGAAGAGAGGACACCCCTGTCTAGTGCCCATAAATATAGGAAAACGGGAGGAAAAGACCCCATTACAGTAAATTCTGGCCGTAGGAGACTTATAAACCATCTGAATCCACTGGATAAACATGTCCGGAAACCCCATTCTCTTAAGGGTAGCCCAGAGGAAGTCCCAGTGAACTCTGTCAAAGGCTTTCTCTGTGTCTAATGAAACTAAGACCATGGGAGCTTGGGATTCTTGAGCAGACTCAAAAATGTGTGACAGGGTATGTAGATAATTACGTGAGGATCTGCTCTTGTACAATCCCCACTTGTTCAGGGCTCAAAAGGCTAGCATAAATCTGCTTAATTCTAAAAGATAGGATTTTAGTTAGAATTTTCATATCGCAATTTAGTAATGAGATTGGGCGGTAACTGGCTGGTTTATTTTGGGGTTTGTCCGGTTTTAAGATCAAGACACTGGTGGCTTCCAACAGAGAGTGGTCAAGAAGGTCATTAGTAAACATATACTCAAACAACTTCAGAAGAAAAGGGGCAATCTCCTTACAAAAAACTTTGTAAAAATTAGAAAGAAAGCCATCAGGACCTGGGGATTTATCTGGAGCTAGTCCCCGGATCGCGTCTTCCACCTCCGCCAGTGTAATAGGAGAAGCCAAGAACTCACGCTGATGGGCCTGTAAGGATGGGAGTTGAAGACCATCTAAAAATTGTTCAATTAGGGCAAGGGAAGGCCGAGAAGGCCCTATACTATAAAGGTCTCGGTAGAATGATTCAAAAATTTGAGAAATATCCCGAGGAGAAGTCTTAAGTGACCCATCCAGAGAGGACAAAGCAAGGATCCATCTCAAGCCCTCTACCTCACGCAAACGGAGGGCTAGCATCCTGCCTGGTTTGTCCTCTTGGTCAAAGTAGCGGGCCTTAGTCTTGAGGATAGCATACTCCACCTTCTCTCTTAACAGGTCTGAATATTCATTCCTAAGTTTCATTAGGGTTTCTAAGTCCGTCTGGGTGGATATCAAGGATAGGGTATTTTCGGCATGTCTGATCTGGCTTAAGAGCGCTAGAATTCTAGCCTCTCTCTGTTTTTCCCTCCTAGACGCTAACTTAATAAATTCTCCCCTAATGAAACACTTAAAGGAGGACCAAATCAGGTCTTCTCAATTGATTGAACCTGAATTGATCACCATAAAAGACAAAATCAATGACTTAATATGAGAAACTGTACGCTCCTCCTTCAAGAGTTGTGTGTTTAGTTTCCAGGAGGAATCCCTTTGGACCTGTGAGTCTGGGGAAATCAAGATCCGTGCCACCAAATGATCGGATATTACAACTGGCTCAATTCCCATCTGTAAAATATCAGACATGAGGGTATTGCTGACCAAAATAAAATTGATTCTGGACCATGACCGATGGACTTGGGAGTAAAGGGAAAAAAGTTAACTGGAGGGGTTAAACAGACGCCATGGGTCGCATAGCCCCAACAGGTTCATGAAATCCCTCAGAGCAAGCTGTGAAGGGGAAAGTGGTTTTAGAGGTCTATAAGATCTATCTAAATCTTGAGACGGAGCAATATTCCAGTCCCCTCCGAGTATTATCGGGGAGGGCAGGAAGCCACTCAATTTGTCAGCTAGTCCCATAAGAAAATCCGAATCTACTCCCACAGGACCATAGATAGCACCCAATACCACTTTAATATTATTAAGGGTGCCCGTAACTATAACAAATCTGCCTGCTTGGTTGGCTAGGCACTCTTCTGCCAGAAATGGGACATGTCTTTTCATCAATATGGCCACCCCTCTATTCGCCGATGATCCTTCGGAAGCAAAAATCTGAGAATATCCCTGCTGGCATAACCCACTGATTTCCAAAGTCATTAAGTGAGCTTCCTGCAACAGTAGGATATCGATATTCAAAAGGGCAGAGTTTTTGAGAACCTGGTATCTCTTAGGGATTTCTCTGGCACCTCTGACATTCCACATGGCAATTTTAAACGACACTATTGCCATTTAATTTGTGCTTGAAAAAAACATTTATGAACATCAGTAAAGGAGAAAACCATCCCAAAAGGCACATCCTCCTCCCCCTTCAAATACTTAAGGAAAGCATATCTAACTCCTCCCTCCCCCTTCCATCAATACTTGTACCAACTAACTCACGTAAAATGACTTCAAATTTACAGTAACTTCTCCCAACTGAGCTACGTGAAGGAGAAACATCAATGTCTCAAGACCCCCCCCCAATCCCTTCCAACTATGTACAAACGTAATCCCAATCGGGACCTGAAACGTAAAAGATTCCTTAGTTTTTGAATAGGAAAACCGAAACCCATAGGCGCCCTTCCAATTGGAGGCAACTCCTGTGTGTAAGCAACAATGCCAGTACCCTGAGAGCCTCTCCGGGCCTAACAGTAGCATCAGAGTGCTTCTATTAATAGGCCCCCCCAAGAAGGTGACCTCCCCCCCACGATCTAGTGCGCGATGCTGACCCTCCAGAGCAAGCTCCATCCCGGAGCTCCTATTCCCCCAACCCCTTAGGTATAATAACATAACCCTACTATTCCATCGAGAGATCAGGTAACCAGAAGCGAGACAATGGAAATCCTAATATTAAATGAAAACCTTTTACTCTCAGCTATGACCGAACAGGAGAAGATTGTGAAATAACTGCATAAATCTACCAGAGAACAAGAGGGATTAATGCGGAGGCCTCCAGCCTGAGTTGCCATATTCAGCCCGGATTAGACTTGTAGGGGGGGAGCCTCCAAAACTCCTCTTCTATGCAGTGCCTTCCCAGATATCCCGGGACGCTCTCCGCTCATAAAGGAACAGGGGATACAACCGGAGGGGAAAAATCGGGTGGACCAGAATGTCCAGTTAATTTAACGGCCTCTGGAAACATC
Organism: Neoceratodus forsteri; assembly: GCA_016271365.2. NCBI lineage: Eukaryota > Metazoa > Chordata > Ceratodontiformes > Ceratodontidae > Neoceratodus > Neoceratodus forsteri. The sequence continues at coordinate 172,580,397 of JADMNL010000028.1, read as the reverse complement.
AACCATGACAAAGGTTCCTCCCCCCCTTCCCCGAAAGCACAGCTCGCGCTTCGCTAGACAGGCCCAGGGCTCAGCAGGGCCGCCCCCACCTGTCCATTCCCCCACCAACGAAAATCCCCGGGAAACCGAAAAAGAGGAACCGTACCATTAACCAGGTAAAAATTAAAACCTCTCCACCAGAAATAACACTTATCAACCTAATAATGCAGTAGCTGGTCAGCCCAATTTAAACAAATTGGGCAGCTTAAGCTTGAGGTCCTTAGAAGCTTGATCCGGAGCATCGTAGGTGTGCCAGGTCCCATCAATGGATACCAGTAGCCTGGCTGGGTAGTTCATTTTAAATCGGATGCCAGCGGTGATCAGCTTGCTGACCAGCGGATGAAAAGCTGCTCACTTTTGCCTTGTTTCATAGGGGAGGTCTTGGGTGATACGAATTTTGGAACCACTCCACAAAATTGCTTGCAGATCCCTTGCCTTGGTCAAAACATGTTGCTTTTCCAAAAAGCTCAGAAATTTGACAATAATGGGTCTTGGAGGCATGCCAGATGCAGGTCTTGGTCGGAGGGAGCGATGAGCTCGCTCTATATGGTATTGGGGGTTTAGGGGAGACGGGCCAACCTCCTTGGTCAGGAACTTTTGGAGGAAGAGGATCATGTCGGCTCCTTCTTTGGCCTCAGGGAGGCCCAATATCAGTAAGTTGATCCTCCGACTTCTCCCCTCTAAATCTTCCGTTTTTAGCTGAAGCTTTGCAATTTGCTGCCTCATCTGAGTGATCTCCGGATCCGCTTTCTCCTTCCACCTCTCTAGTGAGGAGGTTCTTGCCTCCGAGTCCCCCATTCGGGCCATTAGCATGCTGAGATCCCCTCATAATGACTTTAGCTCAGACGAGATATCTTCCAGCGCCTCTTTAAAAGGAAGTAGCTCTTGGAGAAAGCGGTCCTCGGTGAGAGGAATCAGGGGAACATTGGACGAGGTTGCTTTAGAAGTGGTCCCCAAACTTTGGCTCTTAGTTTTTTTCGTAGATTTTTCAGGAGTTGACGGAGGGGTATGTTTTATGCCGACTGGCTTCATCTCTGCTTCCATCGCCGGTACGTGCCAATAAAGATGCTCGATTAATCTCAAACAACCACTCCGTGGATGCAGTTACTATAATTAAGCATACAATAACACCCCTGCTCGTTTTTAATCAAGTAGGAAGGAAAAAACAGTATAAAAAGGGGTTGTGTATGGGAGCTCCACCGGAGTGCTGCTCCTAGCTGCCCTGCACCACGTGACCGTCGGCATTTATTTTTCAATAGATGCCCAGTTAAAAATAAGAGCCAGTCCAAGTGCCACTTCACCAAGTAGCATTCTCCTGGGGTGCCCAGCCTGTTTTGTAATTGGCTGAAAGCAACCCATAAAATTTAAAATGCCTGCCATGTTTTTTCTTTCATTTAGCGAGAGCTACAGGTCTCGGTCCACTCCCCAAAAAAAAACACTTCAGTGCTGGCTGCCTGCCTGCCTCAATAAAAGAAAAGAAAAGAAAACACAATCATTTTACGGTCGGGAGAGTAAATAAATACATTTTCTTTACTATGGCATAACTCTCCCGACCTCCGTCTCACTGCCCCCGTGCTGGATAAAAAGCAATAAGCAGTTGTAGCTTCTCATTTTCTCTTTCTACCGCGGTGGACAAAATGAAATGATAGCCGTTGCGCTACTATGGCTTTTCCCAACTCAGCTTGATGCAGAAACCAACAAAACAATATTAATTTTCTTTATTAATCACAACCCAGTACCTTAAAATCTTCTTTTAATGCAGTCTTCTGTCTACACTTTAACAGCATGCGCAATCGTCAGTGCATTTCCTTATGTGATGGTTGGGGCACAGCTCGCTGATCTCAGTGATGTATAAAACAAAAAAACACACAGTTTCCTCCCCAAATAACTAAAAGACTCTTCTTGTTACCTCTGACCTCTACTCACCATGGCAACATAAAGGACACTGGGACCCAGACTACTGCTTTCAAAACAATAGATACAGTGCCCTCTAGTGTCAGTAATACCAATATACAGACAACATAAAAAAAATTCTAATGCAGGCGGAGGAACTATTTCATAACAAAAGCTACTTTAAAATAATGTTTCCTTAACTTTTTCTTTTTAAACTTGTGTTTTTTACAGTGGCCATTTTCTAAGCGCAATAATACCCTCCAGGGTGGGCATTATTGGGAAATACCGGACCTTCCTGGGGCTCTCTGGCCCTCCGCCTGTGGCTCGGGCCTCATTATGCCCCTGGGCGGTCCAGTATTTCCTAATAATGCCCACCATGTTGGGTATTGTTGCTTACATAATATTTATGATTCTACTTGTAAAACTATACTATTGTATTTTACCTTGTTATTGTTTTTATTATTAGCTATCTCCTACTCCCCACTCCCCCAGGACACATTTGGAAATGAGCTGTTTTAAGCTCAGTGTGTACTTCCTGGTTAAACTTTTAAATAAATAATAAAATAAACTCACCACAATCACAAACACACGCCAATCATAAACTTACCCCATAAACACAACCAATAATGAACACAACCAGTTATAAACTCACCCCAATCAAAAACACAAACACATCTGAATTGTAAACACACCCCAATCATAAGCACAAATATACCCTAATCATAAACACACCCCAATTATAAACTCACCCCAAATGTACACACACCCCAAACTACACTACAGTTGTCAACAAGGGCAATGTCATGTTTATTTACTGTGTGACAAAGATTAACATACTTTTATTTCATACACAGTTCTATGTTTTAACGTAATTGTTCTCTGTAAAGCACTGCACATTGAGGCTTTGTAGGAAAGCTGCCAGACAAACAAGGGCTGTGCAATAACATTTTCCTCCAAATATTGACATTTACTATGGAACTCTACATGGGAGGGGTACCACTGCAATGCAAGAAGCAGTGAGATAATTACTACAGGGATCGGGTGGGGGTACCACTAGGCTACCATGGTTTGTGACTTATTTAGAACAAGGAACAGACCAGGAGTGGGGTACCACTGGACTGCATGGAAGAGTGACATATTTACACTGGGGATCAGGGCAGGAGGGGGATACCACTAGACTACTAGGGACATTGACATAGTTACTACAGGGATTAAGGAGGGAGGGAGCAACACTGGCCTGTTAGGGATATATACTTTATGGGAATGGGGATTGTGTGAGGGAAATCACAACAGCTGCATCTCTGGACAATGCCACCATATATTACACAAGGGGCATGCTGCACAACGCCTCCACACATTACACAAAGGGCATGCTGCACAATGCCTCCACACATTACACAAGGGGCATGCTGCACAATGCCTCCACACATTACACAAAGGGCATGCTGCACAATGCCTCCACACATTCCATGAGGGGCATGTTGCACAATGCCTCCACACATTACACAAGGGGCATGCTGCACAACGCCTCCACACATTACATTTGGGGCATGCTGCACAATGCCTCCACACATTACATGAGGGGCATGTTGCACAGTGCCTCCACACATTACACAAGGGGCATGCTGCACAATGCCTCCACACATTGCACGAAGGGCATGCTGCACAATGCCTCAACACATTACACAATGAGCATGCTGCACAACGCCTCCACACATTACACAAGGGGCATGCTGCATAATGCCTCCACACATTACATGAGGGGCATGCTGCACAAAGCCTCCCCACATTGCACGAGGGGCATGCTGCACAAAACCTCCATACATTACATGAGGTGCATGCTGCACAATGCCTCCACACATTACACAAGGGGCATGCTGCACAATGTCTCCACACATTACATGAAGGGCAAGCTGCACAATACCTCCACACATTACATGAGGGGCATGCCGCACAATGCCTCCACACATTACACAAGGGGCATGCAGCACAATGCCTCCACACATTACATGAGGGGCATGCTGCACAATGCCTCCCCACATTACACGAGGGGTATGCTGCACAACACCTCCACACATTACATTTGGGGCATGCTGCACAACGTCTCCACACATTACATGAGGTGCATGCTGCACAATGTCTTCACACATGCACAACGCCTCCACACATTACACAAGGGGCATGCTGCATAATGCCTCCACACATTACATGAAGGGCATGCTGCACCATGCCTCCACAGATTACATGAGGGGCATGCTGCATAACGCCTCCACACATTACACGAGGGGCATGCTGCACAATGCCTCCACAGATTACATGAAGGGGCATGCTGCACAATACCTCCACACATTACACAAGGGCATGCTGCATAATGCCTCACACATTACACGAGGGGCATGCTGCACAATGCCTCCACACATTACACGAGGGGCATGCTGCACAATGCCTCCACAGATTACGTGAGGATCATGCTGCACAACACCTCCACACATTACATTTGGGGCATGCTGCACAATGCCTCCACACATTACATGAAGGGCATGCTGCACAATACCTCCACACATTACACAAGGGGCATGCTGCATAATGCCTCCACACATTACACGAGGGGCATGCTACACAACGCCTCCACACATTACACGAGGGGCATGCTGCACAATGCCTCCACAGATTACGTGAGGATCATGCTGCACAACACCTCCACACATTACATTTGGGGCATGCTGCACAATGCCTCCACACATTACATGAAGGGCATGCTGCACAATACCTCCACACATTACACGAGGGCATGCTGCTACAACGCCTCCACATTACACAAGGGCATGTACAACGCCCCACATTACATGGGGCATGCTGCATGATGCCTCCACACATTACGTGAGGATCATGCTGCACAACACCTCCACACATTACACGAGGGGCATGCTGCACAATGCCTCCACACATTACACGAGGGGCATGCTGCAGAACACCTCCATACATTACATGAGGGGCATGCTGCACGATGCCTCCACACATTACACGAGGGGCATGCTGCACAACGCCTCCGCACATTACACAAGGGACATGCTGTACAATGCCTCCACACATGCACAACACCTCCACAGGTGTCAGCATGGCTCAGTTGGTAGCACATCCGCCTCTGGACCAGAAAGTCGTGGGTTCTTGTCCCACACCGGGATTGGACTTGCACCTAAAAATCGCTGACATCCGAGTGCAGTATTGGGGGTGCTGTACTGCTGGGGTGTGCCGTCCTTCGGATGAGACACTAAACCGAGGTCCCTTCTGCCATCCTGGTGTTGTCCAGGTGGAAGTAAAAGAACCCAGGGCACTCTTCGCAAAAGAGCAGGGAACATTCCCGGTGTCCCGGCCAACATTCCCCTTCCCATAAATCGGTTCATGCAATTATTCAGGCTGTGTGTGGGTGATGATGTGCGACATGGCCGCCACCACACATTCAGTCACTTCACTACCAGTCTAGCATTGCTTGTAAAGCGCTTTGGGATACTGTGTATGAAAAGCGCTATATAAATGCTGATTCTTCTTCTTCACATTACACGAGAGGCATGCTGCACAATCCCTCAACACATTACATGAGGGGCATATTGCACAATGGCTCCACACATTACACAAAGGGCATGCTGCACAATGCCTCCACACATTGTACAAGGGGCATGCTGCACATCGCCTCCACACGTTACATGGGGAGGGGGTGCTGCACTCCTGAGCTGCCATCTTCAGGCTGAGATGTTAAACAGAGGTCCTGGCTGCATGTTCTGGTAGTTGTTCAGGGGTGGACATTAAAGATGCCACAGTTCTTCTTGAAAAGAATAGGAGAATTTCCAAGGTGTTCTGATTAAATTTTCCCCACTCACTAAAAATACTACCAACAGCTTAATCTAGTTCAATGTCAGTTGGTTTCCAACTGTATTCCCCCCTCCACTGGGACGAGGCTAAAAATAGGCAGGATTGCCTAATGTTCCTTTCCTGGTCATCAAAAAACAAGGCCCAGAGGCCCACTGCTGTGCAAAGCTGCTAGTGTCCACATTATGTCATATTGGCCTTTGAATAGGGAACCCAGGAGCAAAGGTGCTTTCCCATTTGAGATGCACTATCTCCCTTTGCTCATTGGTGTCTGTTGCCAGCAGGTGCTTTAGTGTATATTAATACTGCCAACAAGACCACTCTTATAGTTGTAAAAGAGGCCTCAGGCACATTCTTAGGGTGTAAGAGCTGCAAACCAAAGGTGAGTGGTTCTGATACCATAAGAATGTAAATAAGACATAGAAACATAGAAACATAGGATTTGATGGCAGATAAGGACCGCTTGGCCCACCCAGTCTGCCCATTTCCCTACCAACTGGATAAGCTGCAGATCCTAGTTAACCAGCAGCCTACTTCTTCTTACCCCCACCCCCCAGAATTGCCTTATGACTGTCCCATGCATGCTTGAATTCCACCACTGATTTTGACTCCACAACCTCCTCCGGAAGGCCGTTCCATGCATCCACAACCTCTCTGTGAAAAATACTTCCTTAAATTACCTCTGAGCCGCCTCTATCTTCTAAATTGTGCCTCTTGTTCTTGCACACCCTTTTTGAAAGATGCTACCGCTTGGACTTTGTTGATTCCTTGAGGTACTTGAAAGTTTCTATCATGTCCCCCCTCTCCCTCCTTTCCTCGAGGCTATACATATTAAGCTCCTTAAGTCTCTCTTCATATGTCTTCCGGTGCAGACCCTGCACCACTTTAGTTGCCCTCCTCTGGACAGCTTCCATCCTGTCTATGTCTTTGCGGAGATTGGGTCTCCAGAACTGCACACAGTACTCCAGATGGGGTCTCACCAGCTGTCTGTACAGAGGGAAAATAACTTCCTGTTTTCTACTGGTGATGCCTCTCCCTATGCATCCTAGTATCCCCCAGACCTCCTTGCTGCCCTCTCACATTGCTTGCCCACCTTTAGGTCATCTGATATGACTACCCCCGGGTCCCTTTCCATTTTTGTTGTTGTTAGTATCTCACGCCCCATTGTGTACTCTTCCCTGGGTTTTGTTTCCCAGGTGCATTACCTTGCACTTCTTAGCATTGAATCTAAGCTGCCATACATTTGACCATTCCTCTAACCTTGCCAAGTCCCTTCTCATCCTTTCCACCCCACCCTGTGCATCAACTCTGTTGCAGATCTTACTGTCATCTGCAAAGAGACATACTTTTCTTCCAGTCCTTCCGAATGTCACTTATAAAGACGCTGAAGAGGACCGTCCTAATACTGAACCTGCGGTACCCACTAGTAACCCTCCTTTCTTCTGAGTGGACTCCATTTACTATTACTCTGTGTCCTATTCTCCAGCCAATTCTTTACCCAGGCTGTCATCTTGGGACCCACTCCCAGGCTGGCCAACTTGTATATTAATCTTTGTGTGGGACTAGGCCAAATGCCTTGCTAAAGTCTAGGTAGGCCATGTCCACAGCCCCTCCCTGATCTACTACTTTGGTCACACAGTCAAAGAAATCTATCAGATTTGTCTGGCATGACCTTCCCACTGTGAATCCATGCTGCCTAGGGTCCTGTGCCCTCTGGCCTCTAGATACTCGACAATTCTTTCCTTCAGAAGTGATTCCATCATTTTCCTATCACTGAGGTTAAACTAACAGGTCTGTAGTTTCCTGCTTCTGCCTTGCTCCCACTTTTGTGAAGGGAATCACATCTGCCCTCCTCCAGTCCTCGGGTACCATCCCATCCTCCATGATTTGTTAAAAGGGTAGTCAGTGGTGTCACTAGTTCTACCTTAGCTCTTTTAGAATTCTGGGATGAATCCCATCAGGCCCCATTGCTTGTCCACCTTCAGTTTTAAGAGTTCTTTCAGAACCCTTTCTTCTGTAAATGGGCTGGTATCAACTTCTGTATCCAGAGTGTTACTACTGTTTGTTTTATGTACCTCCTCTTCATTTGTAAATACTGAGCAAAAATATTTGTTTAGTATCTCTGCCTTTCACAGTCTCCCTCTGCCACCTCCCTCCCCTTTATTAAGCCTCACTATCCCTTCCTTGGTCTTCCTTCGCTCCCTGATGTACCTATAAAAGGTTTTATCCCCCTTCTTAACTGAGTTGGCTATCTTTTCCTCGGTTTGGGCCTTTGCTGTTCTTCCCAGCCTCCTTTTGCTTTAACTGATACAGTTCTCTGTCCTGCTCCTTCTGCGATTCCTTGTACTTCCTGAATGCTTTCTTTTTCTCTTGAACCTTCACTGCCACTTCCTTTGAGAACCATAGTGGTTTCTTACATCGTCTTGTTTTGTTTATTTGCTTCACACAAAGACTCGTTACCTCTGTGATGGCAGTTTTTATTATTCCCCATTGTTCTTCCACCCCTCCTTCCTGCCCATTTGCTAGTGCATTCCTTAGGCACTCACCCATTTTGGCAAAGTCAGCCCTCCTAAAGTCCAGTACTTTTGTCTTTGTATGGCTTGACTCTATTGCTGTGTTTATTGTGAACCATACTGTTCGATGGTGGCTAGTTCCCAGATGGCTACCCACTTCTACATCTGTGATCCTCTCTCCATCTCCATTTGAGAGAATCAAGTCTAATATTGCTCCCTCTCGAGTGGGCTCCAGTACTAGTTGTCTAAGGCATGCCCCCTGTAGGGCATCTAGAATAACTGCACTCTTCGAAGTGGCAGCTGCAACTGCAATCCAGTTAACATCTGGCATATTCAGATCACCCATCAGCAATATCTCCCCTTTTTCTGCCATTCTAAGTATACTTTCTATCATTTCCCTGTCCATTTCCTCCCCCTGAGAAGGGGGTCTGTATACAACCCCTGTGCGTATTGTGGTGCCATTGCCTGTCTCCAAATTTACCCACAGTGCTTCTTCTCCTTCCTGTTTACCCTTTTGTTCTGTTGCTTTTATTCCTTCCCTTATGTAAAGAACTCTCCTCCTCCTCTTTACCCTCCCTGTCCCTCCTGTAGACAGTGTATCCTGGTATGTTTATGTCCCAGTCATGGTTTTGTGTACCATGTTTCTGTGACTGCCACGATATCAGATGTTCCTCCTCCATCAAGGCCACTAATTCAGGAAGCTTGTTACCCAGACTATGGGCATTGGTACTCATTGTCTCCATTTTTGATGGCTTTACCTTCTGTTGCAGCATCCCCACTGACCGCTCTACCTCAGTCTTTTCTCATTTAGTACCCTGTTTTGTAGGGAGAGGCTGGGATTTTCCTGCTGCTTGTCAGTGCCTCCCTTTGACTAGTTTAAAAGCTTGCAAATGAAGCATTTAAACTGATTGCTCAAAAGACTTGTTCCTTCCTGGACAGATGCAGACCATCCTGCCAGTATAGGCTGGTGTCCCTCAGATGGAACCCCAGTCCCCAATGAAGCCAAACCCCTGTGCGCTACTATTTTTTCAACCATTCATTAAACTGCATGGTGCCAATTACCCTCGCCTCCCCATGCCTTTGACAGGCAGCACCTCTGAGAAGGATACTGTGTGTGCTACTTGTCTTAGGTCCCTCCTCAACTCTGCAATGTCCTCCTGCACTACTCTAATCTCATGATGAGCCAAGTCATTTGCGCCTAGGTGGACAATTACGTCCAGCTCAGAATCCCTTGCAGCTGTTCTCGTGATCCTGAGGATGCGCTTCCTGTCCCTCCAAGCCATGGCACCAGGCAGGCACCTTACTTCAGTTTTCCCAGCTCCTCCCAGTTCTATACCCCTAATAATTGAGTCCCCCACCAGGAGCTGCTTCCTTTCCCTATGGTGTCCTCTGCCTCCTTCCTGTGGGCCTCCCTTGTGACAGTTTGTCATCGGTCTTCTGCGGGTGTGATCCATAGGGAAGCTATGCTCCCCAGAATGGTGTATGGATTGTGGAGTGGAACAATTGACTGGGTGTGCCTCTGTTCCACCCTCCTCACCCTCCCTGAGCCCACTGTGGTCCAACTGCTGTGCTTTCTTCGCAACCTCTGAGGTAGTGGTGGTGGCGCTAGTGCTCCCTGGATGGGGAGGTTCCTTCCTACTGTCCAGTGTGGCCTGGGGAAGGTTTACTACTACTGTCCAGTGCGGCCTGAAGACGGGCAACTTCCTCCTCAGGGCAGATAGTTGTCTGCAAATAGGGCAGCATCTCAGCCTCCAGAAAGACTCCTGGAAGACTGCTGCCCCACAGCCATTACATTGCACTACTCCCCACATGTTTATCTGGTTTTTTTTTTGTTTATTTTTTTGTATTTGTGTGTGTGTGTGTGTGTGTGCGCGGCGTGTGTGATTTGTTATATAGAAATATATATATTATACAATGTGTATGCTTATATTGTCAGTGCAGTGTGCTAGAGAGGATATGACAGTGAAATGCACCTTGCACTCGAGGAAATGATGTCAGAACCTCAGGTATAAAGGAACTATTTCCAGGGGTGGGTGGGGTGAGGTGGGAAGGGTTGGGCCTAAACTGTGCCTTCACAAAACAATCAGCTAAAGCTCTCACCCACCACTGCGATGAGTGCCTTCCTGTCAGCAAGATACCCTACACAACAATTTGACAGAGAAAGTACCCTGCTAATCAGAGAAAAATCCAGACATCCAAGTCAGACACAGGTAAACCTCTCCAGCCCCAAAACAGCCTGGTGGTTTGTTAGCCACAAAGGAAAATCAAATATGCAGTTATTTCAGCCCTTCTGAGGATGCTGACAAGATATGCAGTTTTAAAAAAACCTTCCTGAATTAAAAACTAAAACAAACACAAAGCAATACCACTTTAAAAGTGAGGAAAACTTCTCTCAGATGAAAGCAAGAGAGAGAAAGATTAGTTACAGATATTTAGTCCAAAATAGTATATCCCACGCAGCTTCTCAGTTGTTTCCAAGCACACCCTGTACACAACTTGGAAGAAGATGGACTTCTGCCTCAAACAGGATCACATCACTAGTTTATAGTAATTGAACAATGCTGAAATGGTCTAGCTAGACAAATGGCTGTGATGCAGACCTCTGACTTGTGAAGACAATTTCCCCCACCTCAGGCTACGTCTGGCATCCAATTACAAACTGCAGCTTTTGCTATTTTGAATCACACAATCCCACCAAAAGTTGCAAAATATATTGATGCAGATTCTCACAGAATTCTAGTAATCAGTCCAGTTAGCCACAAAGAAAAATCAAATATGCAGTTATTTCAGCCCTTCTGAGGATGCTGACAAGATAAGCAGTTTTAAAAACCCCTTCCTGAATTAAAAACTAAAACAAACACAAAGCAATACCACTTTAAAAGTGAGGAAAACTTCTCTCAGATGTAAGCAAGAGAGAGAGAGAGATTAGTTACAGATATTTAGTCCAAAATAGTATATCCCACGCAGCTTCTCAGTTGTTTCCAAGCACACCCTGTACACAACTTGGAAGAAGATGGACTTCTGCCTCAAACAGGATCACACCACTAGTTTATAGTAATTGAACAATGCTGAAATGGTCTAGCTAGACAAATGGCTGTGATGCAGACCTCTGACTGTAAAAGTGGTCTCAGCGGCGGTAGTAATCGATTATTGATGAAGCTCAATCAATAATATATTAATCTTTTTAAAAACCTTACCCAATTGTTCCCATTTCTAGGGCAGCTATGCCTGAAACATTCTTCACAGAATAAGAGCATCTCACGTGCAGAGGAAAGGAGCAGTCGGATTGGTTAGGAATGCTCCCTTGATCTTTAATTAGTTTACACTTTAGCTAAGCATAGCTTCACCCTCGGTGACATTACAAGTTCTAAAAATGGTGGTACTGGAGTATCAATATAAGGCAAACATAGTCATCAATTTCTTCAGACTGCTGCCAGGTATAGGTAAGCCCAATATGTCATTTAAAACAACTTTTCAACTTCTTTTAAACTGTGCTGGGCATTTTTCCAAAATGTGCCCCTTTAAGTTCTTGTGAATTTTTCGCAAGCCCCATCCCTGCTTCATCTTACTGGTATTATGCATGGGAATTACAAGTTCCACACAAGAACTGGATCTTGGACTAGAAGATGCAGAAGTAGAATTCCTCTTAGGAACCTGCTGGAAACCTCAAGCTGGGCCACTCTTTTGCCATAGGTGAGGGCATAAAAAGTCGACACTGCAACCAAATAAACATTCAACAAGGAATGCCCAAGGCCCATGTCCATATGGGACAGGAGGTAGTCCATAACTTGACTCATTGGACCTGTAAAAAAGTACAGCTGATGGGTAGTACACCAAACCATAAAACATTTCCATTTTTGTGAGTAGGTGTATCTAGTAGATGGCTTATGAGCCACCATCAGAAAAGCTGCAACTGCTGGGGATACCCCAAAGTGGGAGAGTTCTACACCCTCAGGAGCTAGGCGTGGAGGTGCAAGGATCAAAGATCCAGATGTACAAGAGAGCCCTGCTCCTGTGTTGGAAGTCCCATTCATAGAGGAAGTGGGACAGGGGGTTCCACTGCCAACTCCTGAAGCAGAAGGAACCAGATTTTTCTGGGCCAGTATGGAGCACTAAAATCAAAGTGTCTGACTTGGCCAGCAACTTGACCAGAATCCTCTGTATCACAGGTAATAGAGGAAATGTGTACATGAACCTCCCTTTCCAATAGAAGGACAAGGCATCTTACCAAAAAAGTCCAGGCCCTGGAGCAAGCAGGAAAGTGGCAGTTTTGCACTGTACGGCGATGCTAAAAGGTTGATGTCTGAGCAACCCCACTTTGCCAAGAAGTTATCCACAAGAAGCCCTAACAACATCCATTCATGGCAGAGCACCTGGGCCTGACTGAGATGATCCACAGGGGCATTGAGGTTACCAGGTAGAGAGACAGCTGACAGGAACATGTCATGCTCCATGACCCAGTGCCAGACTCTCATCACCTCTCTGCAGAGAGGATACGAGTGGATTCCACCTCTGTAGTTGATATAGTACATCACCAAAACATGGTCTATATGGATTAAGAGTTGTTGACCCCAAAGGAGGATAGTGAAGGCCTGTAGGCCAAGCAGAACAACCCTCATCTCCATAGAGCTGCTGTACAAAACTGTATCTAAGGGGGACCATTGACTTTGAATTTGGAAAGGGGCCAGATGGGCATCCCACACTGGAATCAGGGGCATCTGCCATTATCACTGGAAGAGGAGCTGGACAGAGAGAGGGGGATAGCATCACCAGGTTGGAGTGGTCAAACTACCAGTGCGGGAAGTGGCAAAGTAGAGGGGTCACTTATACAACACACTCCAGTTCGTCCAAATGCTGAGCCCAATGGGAATGGAGGAACCTTGCAGAATCCTCATATGCAGATGTGCCAGCAGGACAGTGACAAAAGCAGCAGCCTTGAGGTCGATTAATCTGAGGAGACATCTGGATGAGACAGAGTCACTGGAAGAGACCAGCCAAGTCTGGGCAACTAAAGCCGTAGCACAGTCCGAGGGAAGAAAAGCCTGGCCAACCCCTGTGTCCAGAACTGCACCTATGTATTGGAGACACTGGCACTGACTTTACCTTGTTCACCAGAATGCTGAACTGCCCCAGGAACTGTTGGGTGCAGAACAGTGTAAACGATCACACCATGCAACACGGCCTTCAGAAGCCAATCATCGAAGGTACAGGAAAACATAAAGGCCCTCCCTTTCGAGTACAGCTGTAACTGCTGCAGACCATTTGATAAAGACACAGTGCAGAGGACAAGCCAAAGGGCAGGACACAAAACTGATATTGAGAGCCCTGGAGCATGAACGTCAGGTACTGTCTGTGACACTTGTTGATTTTGATATGGAGGTAAGTTCTTACCCAGTTCTTATACAAAGGACATATCCAATACCCTTACAGCAGCAAGGGGAGCAGGGACTGCAGAGAGACCATGCAGAACCTTTTGTATTCTATAAACAGGTTAAGGTTCCAAAAGTCCAGGACGGGATGTAAATCTCCAGTCTACTTTGGTACAAGGAAGTACTGATCATTGTGTCCCTGATTAATTTCTGCAATCAGGACACACTCTATGGCCCTCTTGTGGAGGAGATATTGAACCTCCTCCTGCAGGAGGGTGAGATGTCCCAGAAAGTAAAGGTTTGGCAAGGAAGGATGTACAGGAGTGACAGAGAGGAACAGAGAGGAGTTCTAGAGCATGTGCTCACTAAACCACTTCCAGCACCCAAGCATCTGCAGTGATCTCCCTCCACTTTGGAAGGAAGAGGGCAATGCGGCCTTGCACAAACATGCCCTGATCTGCAGGGACTGGGGGAGGTAGAGGGGAGTCAGAAGATGCTGGGGATGGCAGGTGCACCACCAGCACCTGTATCTTTGGTGATCATGGCATGGGCACCAGGAGGCAAAGGGGCCAGAGGGGTGACCAGGGTCTGCTGGGAGCCATGCCCTGGTCCCCTGGAATAGCCTCTACCAGGGCAGAGCCAGGCCTACAAAAGGAACTCTTTCTCTGAGGCTTTAGATTAAGGGTATGTGCACTGATTTCCTATCTGTTCCTACAATTAGTCCTTTCAAATAGCAACTGCGTGATCACCTTCTAGTTCTCAAGACTTGCGAATGCCCCAACTAAGCCCAGCAGTGTACCATATCTCTCTCTTTCTTTACTTATCCCTCCTTTTCCATCAAAATTGCTTGAAGTCCACTGATTCCTTGCTCTCTGTTCCAACCTCACCCTCTTCCCCCCCAACCTTCTCCAATTTACCCTCTCCTCCCGTCCCAGACCCTCAACACCTACTTTGGCTGTCTTGTTTTCATTATAGATTTTCCCCTCCCTTTCCTCTGTCTGCCATCCCTCTCTCATTTTCTTCCACCCCTCCTTGTGTTGACTACATACCTGTTAGGTTCTCCCATCCACCCTCCTTCCCTGTCCACCTCTCTTGTTCTATCCCCTCTTTGCTCCCCTCACCTCTCCCTCTCCTCTCTCTCTCCCCCTTCCCACCCCACTGCCCTTCTCTCTCCTCCTTACTCCACTTGGGTATTTCATTTCTCCCTCCTAGCTTAAAGTATTTGCCTCCATCAATATGGCCATCGTTCTCTCTTTCACATCGTAATGTCCCTTCATCAATTTGTGGGGACAACGCTCCTCATCTGTCTTCTTAATTTCTTATGGATAATAGCTTTATACACTACTGGAAATTAGAAGATGCTATTTGAGAGCTGTAAATATTTTTAATACCTGTAAATACTTGTGAAATTGTCTCATTGTAAATTTTGTTTCACTGTCTTAGAATCTCTTGTTATTTGTGTATTGTTAAAGTTGTCTGACTCGGAACCTTTGAAAAAGAGCTTGTTCTCAAAAGTGTATCCTAGTACTGGAATAAATAAAAATAAAATAAATAAATAAGGGACCTCAAGGTCATCTTTAGATGTCTGCAGGTCCTTCACAGCAGACTCAGCATCAGAACCAAAATGCTGCTTACCTCTAAAGAGAACATTAAGGACCAGTTGCTGGACACTGATGCAAAGCCAGCCTCACGTAACCACAAGTGACAGCACAGGTAAATTCCAGGAGCATGAGCAGCAGCATCAGAGGCATCATAAGCCGATCTTAAGCGGTACTTACCAGCCTCCAGCCCAGTCTGTTGGACTTCAGTTGTGTCTGTTCCATCATGCGGCTTGGCCATGGCAGCCATAGACTTCCACAGGCTGTTCTGATAGCTAATAATATAAGTCTCAGAGTTGGCAATCCTGAGGCCAAGGGATGCAGAAGCATATGTCCTCTTGCCCACACATCCAGCTTCCTAGATTTGTTATCAGGAGGAAGAAAACTCGTGTTACAGAGCTATAGAATGGTCATGTGCAGCCATAATAACACAGAATCCATTTCAGGTTATGTGGCATAAAAGGGCTTGTCTAAACAGGCAGGATAGCATTTATCCACTTTATGGGGCACAGCAGACAGCGCACTAACCTATGCCAAGAAGCCATAGTGACATCCTCCAAAGCTGAATGGATGGGAGGAACAACACCTGTACGCATTGCAGAAACCTCTGAAAACACATAGAGAATCTTCTTTGAGGAATCCTTCTCCTCCGCAGTAAAGCCCAGTCTGGACTGGACCTGTCTAAGGCAAGCCTGAAACAAGGCATCTTCAGGAGGTGACCTATCAGTATAATGCACATTGTCCTCACTACAGTAGGATAAACTGAAGTCAGGTGGTCCTGCCTTCCTCCTCTTAAATCAGGTCTGGATTATATTCTAGTTCTTCTTCCTCATTGATGGTAACAGGCAGCAAGTTGATGGCAGGAGGAGGCTGCACCAAAGGTATCGATGATGGTCCAGGCATCAACGAAAGATGCTCCTGGCAAGGTGTAGTAACCTGCATAGGAAGTGGCATTGAAGAAGTCGATGGTGGCAGACCAGGAGGTGACAGGGTTAGTGTTGACAGTGAAGCCATGGGCAGAAGCCTTTGAAACAATTCAGACATGGTCTGAAACAACATTTGCATGTCAACAGGCCCTGATGGGGTCATTGATGACTGATTTGTTGACAGGACAGTACCCAGTGGCGGAATCAGTTGTGAATCCCTTGGTGAGGATTACAGCCAGTGCCAGACTCCAACCCTGCTGTCTAAGAGATGCTCAGGAGAGCAGCAGAACCTAAGAATTTAGCCTGGGATATGAAAATTATGTACTCACCATAATTCTTGATCTTCCAGAACAGCTTCACCATTAATTTGCACATATGGATCTGTGTTGGAGGCACCCAGACCCCGTGGGAGGAAAGTCTTTTGCAGCCTACAGCTTAGGGGACTGTTGTCAGTGCCTTCTCTGCTCATAAAGCAGAAGTAATGATGTGGCGCTCATGGGATGGCCAGTAACTCACACCGACCCCGTATCTTCCTCGGTTCTGTTTGCCAGGAGAGAAACAAGTGGGAGAGAAAAGATAGAGAAGGACTAGCGATAGATTGACCCTAAAGGGATTAGACAAGAATATAGGATATAAAATTGTAAAACAATAAAACCCGACTACCAATTAGGTAAAAAAAACTAAGGTATGGGCCTAAGAGGCACATTGGTAGCAGGTAAAAAGGGGACCCAGAGCCTACAGGCCACCCAGATAGAAAGGTGGAGAAGGGCAGCAGCCCTGCCATGGGGCTCTGCCTACACAAGGGAAACTAAAGGAAGCCCCTTAGAAGAAAAGAAAAGAAAAGAAAAGAAGGGCTTTTGCAACAGTATGAGGATAGAAACAAGGATAGGGATATCCTTTTACCACCTCCCTAGAGAAATATGGAGAAAGAGAGACTATGAAAGGGTGCTAGTTATGTCATCCCCTCCAAGGCATGGATGTTGGCACCCACAGGAGACTGACTATCCGCAGCAGCAGTTAAAATGCAAGCTGAACAGCTGTAGAGTGTCCAAGCCCAAGAGGGCTGACAGCAGAAGTTGAAACCATCCAGGTAAAGGAGAGATGGCCTTGGGTGAAAAAAATAGCTACAAAAGGGGGAGGAGGACAAGGAAAGGAAAGAAGGGAAGAAAATTCCCTAAAGGAAAAACATTTTTTGTATTCCTCTTTTTTTTCTAGAGGGATAGGAATCCCATCATGGGATCATTCTCCCTTACTATCTCTTTTTTTTAAAACAGGGGGGAGGTCCCTGTCCAAAAATGTAGAAAGACCCGAGTAAAAAAAGGATAGAAGAAGAGACACAGAGTGAGCTGCCCAGAGGCCCTGACTCCCAGCTGAGTGGGAGTTGGTAAACAGACATGTGAATGAACGGTGACGATATTCTGGAAGATCAGGAATTATCATAAATACGTAATTTTCGTATCTTCCAAGAATCAATCTGCACCATTCATTCCCACATATGGGTCAGAGTACTAAGCTTTCCACCCAAAAGGGTGGAGTTGGCTCATCCTGAGGGCAAGGGTTGTTCCTCAGCCATGTATGGGTGGTAACCACAGAACAGCAGGGACTCCTCAGGGCTCTGGCGAGACCTGAGACTGATCAGGGGAAGGCGGAGGCTCCTGTGGCCTGTGAGCAGGAGGGTGCTCCAACAACTCAAGCCTGACCCTGCAGGTGAAAAAATGAATCCCTTGGAAATGTGAGCTGGCACCCTACACTGGGCCAGGGCTGCCAACCGAGAAAGGCAAAGCCATGCCATTCCCCGAATGCAGACTGCAGTTCCCACCAGCCTGGAAGTTACCTTATTGGAATCATAAGATGCCCCTGCAGGGTGCCTCACTAGCTCCAGGCCCTGGGTGGAAAGGTGCATGGCCTGCCTGGTTGTCCGGCTATCTGGCAGTGATGCTAGGAGCTGATCTAGCATCATCCACAGATGCCTGCCACAGGAGCCTGATGTACAGAAGGTGCAGAAATATAGATTGTGGTGTGCACCACCAAAAAAAAAAGTCTGCCCTAGACATCAGACTCTGCAGAGTCAGCGACAGGGTGTAGTCATACACTGGATGCCTAGGCCCAGAGGGGGTCTGTAGGACCAGAATCCCTGAAGAGGGTTGAGGCATGGTCCCTGGAGACCCCAAAGGAGTGCAGTATATGTACTGGACATCCTTCTGAGCTGGAGAGGGGGAGGAGGGATGGAGACAGGTTCCTGGACAACTCCATGAAAGGTTGCGGCCATGGAGTTATGACTGTTGAGTCTCTGCTGTATACCCAAAGAATGACAGTGTCAGGGTAGCAGTATTGTGACCTATATGAAGTGCTAAAGACTCATCTCCTCAGTCATCTCCCCTATTAACAGCTGATACCGGGTGTAGTCACTGTCAGAGCAGAGGTATCCTCTTCCTTGGAGGAGGAAGTGGGAGAAAAGGAGGAGCTGGAGTCAGGAGGCTGAGGTGCAGGGGCTTCGGGCCTGAAGATAGCCTGGTCAGCTCTAAGTTGGTAAAGGGAGAAAGCACCAGCCTTCATCCTAAACTGATCCCAGGTCAGAGGTCCAAAAGGATCAAGAATGTCAGGGAGAAGAAGGCGGGCAGAGGATGGGGAGGAGGAGGGTCATGGATGACAAGGCCTGGTCCTCTACCAGGGCTGCGAGAATGCCCGGGGGACCTCTCCCAGGGAAGGGTCTGGCAAACTCACCCATCAATGAGTTATCAACAGCAGCAGACCAGTCGAGACAGTGCCCGTGCGGAGAAGCCCCGAGGTGGGGAGAGCACAGCTGTGCAGATACCATGAGGCAGCCTTGATTCCCACCAGTGACACAGCAAGTTGGGTCCAGGAAGAAAGATGGGTCTGAGCCAGCACTGTGACTCCTGCTAGACCTACTTCCTACTGTAAGGAGGAGTGAGCCACAGACTCAGAGTTCAATGTCCCCCCCCCTCACCAGAGCCAACTCTGCCCATTAGACCAGGCTCAGGCTCTAGGTTGGAGCCTCCAGGAAGCAAGAACCAGAATTGGACTGCGAACAGTGCCAGCTCCATCCCTGGAGTTGGGAACAGTGCCAGGAACAGGGTCAACAGCAGGACTGGCACTGGGACTTGAATCAGCACCGCAAATGGCATCAGAAGGGGCCCCAGCACTGTCTCCACTGGTGGCCACAGACACCACTCCTCCAAAAACTCCTGGCTCTAAGCTAGGCCCAGAACTAGACCCAGGGAGACCCCAATCAGCAGTCTCTTCATTGGGCCCAAAGTCTTCACCAAAGTCCTCTCCCTGGTCATCCAACCACTTGGGAGAAAACATGATGACTACCTCAATGGCAGAGAAGGACCAACTCCAGAGGCCTTTCCTCTGCCAGCACTGTGAGTGGCACAGAAAGGGGACCTATTGTTGTGGTCAGCACCACCTCAACCACCGGTACCAGTCTGAATATCAGGAACTGAGGAGATGCTGGGCTGCAACACCAAGGTGCCACTGCTGTAAACTCAGTGTATAGTTTTGGCCTTACCACTGGGGGAGTCTGCTGTCTGAAGGGTGACGGACTGGGAGGGGTGCTCAGCTGGTCCCTCAGGGGAGACTGACTGTTCACCAGACCTCTTCTCCAGGCTCTCTGATGTCTCAGTGGGGTGAATATGTGAAGAGGCCTGGTCTGCATCAATATATATAGTATAGGTCTTGGAAGGGGCTCAGGCAAAGTGCCCAGGGACCTTCTCTTGGCATCCCTGATGCAATGCCTGCCTCCAAAAGTGAGAGGCTTGTGACCTGACTTTAATGGGCAGATCTCAAGGGTGCGGGCAATCCATGGGAAAGCAGGTGTTGCACCTATCCATGTCATGGTTGGCACCAAGGCTGGTTCAACACGTATCATTCCAGTCCTTGATGGCGATGTGTCCCCCCAGGAGCACTGATGCATTGGGGGGGCTGTCCTTTTTGCTTCTTTTTTTTGCTTGGAGGGCTTCTTCCTACACCCCTTAGAACTGGACCTGGTGTTGCAAGGAAAAAAAAACAAAAAAAAGTTAAGAAAATGTTCGGCACTACACTAAACTGCAAAATAGTAAATGGCACTGAGAAAGGACAGTGCCGAGGAGTATGGCATTGAATGGATGGTGGCAAACTGAGGAAAGAGTTTTGATGCAGCAAAACATGATTGACTAATGCTCCTCTGATGTGCACTCAACAGCAGGAAAAACAGAACTGAGGAAGGTAGTGGGCCAGCATTGGTTACCAGGCAGCCCACAAGCCCATGTCATTACGTCTGCCTCGTGGGTAATGCCAACATTGACATTGGTCCCCTAAGCTGTAGGCTGTAAATGACTTTGCTCCCATGGGGTCTGGGTGCTTCCAGTACAGACCCATATATGTGCAAATAAATGGTGAAGATTAATTCTTCGAAGCTCTGTCTTTTTCAGAGAACTTGCCTCTTTTAAGAGAACAAGACTTTGCAGGACAGCTGTCTTTATCACAATGTCACTGCTTAGCTTTAGCAGCATGGCGGTGTTTTCCACTGATTTGGTAGCCTTCTCCTTCTTTGACAAGCTTAGAGGTAGTACCATTGACCTGGGAAGTAGCAGTTTGATGTCAAGCTGCAAGGGAATGGGTGATGATGGCAAAGCAGTCTGACACACACTGCTTATCCTCCATTTCCTTACGTTTTCTTGACATGACCGCAACAACAATGGTGGAAAAGCCTTTCTGTATTATTTGTCAGTGGCAAAAATGTTAAACAAAAAATAAGAACAAAGAAGTAAAAGCTTTAGCAATACTTGCAAAGTTCGATGATGCTCTTCAGCATCGATGGACCTATGAGCAGTTGACGGTGGGAGAAAGAATTGAGGCACAATGGGGCCACTCACGTTATATAGGTGGCAATAATGCACATCAACATTTCCAGGTGGTCCTGACATCGATGGCTTACAGTGCCGCGATGTGGCTCAGTGGAGGGAGATATCTTTGAAGTAGATACCAGATGACACTCCAGATCACTCCTGAAGAAAGAACTTATAGTCCCTGTGAGCCTACCTGGTTAACCAAATCCAAATAAATAAATATATAAATGACACCATTCCTGACCCTCCCCCCCCCCACACACACACACACAGATGCATAGTACGATACACCAATGCTCACTGGAAGACAAAAGGAATAATAGAACCTGTCTTTGTTATGGTCAAGACAGAAACACAGAAAAGTAAGGTCAAGCACTGGTTCAGTTATGAGAACAGTAGCATTCAGAGCAGCTATAAATCAAGTATGATATTACAGCTATTCTTTTATGTCACTGCCCATAATTTAAAGGGCTCAAGTCTCCCTACAGCAGATTATTCCAGTTGGGAATGAGGCACAGTTGAACCTCAGACTGCAAAACAACAGGAAATATATAAAATTGTGCACAGTGTTCAGAAGAAAACTGTTTGCTGGTCAAGACTAAAACAAAAAAGAGCTTGGGCTCAGTCTTGCCCTTTAAAAGGTATTAATTGTACGTAGCCAGAGGTACAAAATGGTGGCTACTGCATTGGTGTATTCGGCCCTGAGTCCATGTGATAAACTACATGGACCTGTGATTTATCAATCAAGAGGCACTCGGGGCACCTGAGCCATCTTTGTAATTACTTCACACAGCAGGAGGCGATCACATTTTAGTGCAGAGGTAATGAAGTGTGAGTCCTCATGGAGAAAAAATCTATTCCAATGTTCTTTGTCAGTTCTGCTAAAACAGTGAAGGTCACCTCTGCATCTTCACCTGTGTCACCAGTATCCAAACTGTAAAAAATAATTGTGTTCTATCTCCAGTTGAAGTATCCTGAAGAAAACATATTGAATTATTTATTTTATTGAATTTTGGTTGACCCAGTAAGCCCACTGGGCCTAGAAGTCTCTTTTCCAGGGGTGACGGGATACAGATGGTAAGCAATTGAAATTGAACCAGATTAAGGTGTTGGTGGTATTTTTAGTGAATGGAAGAAATTTTGCTAGGACACCAGGGAAATTCCCCTACTCTTTTTTGATAAGTGCCATGGGATCTTTAACATCCACCTGAACTACCACCAATCCATGCAGATGAGACCTCAGTTTAACATCTCATCTGAAAGACAGCACCTCAGAAGTGCAGCACCCCCCCATGCTGCACTACAATGTCAGCATTGGGATATTAACCCAAGTACCAGATGTGGGAACTGAACCCACAGCCCTCTGATCTCCAGGCCTCAGAAGCAAGTGTGATACCTACTGAGCCACTGACACTGACACACAACCGGAAATTTAGGTAGCAAGTATAGTTCAAAAGATCATTCTATCATGTAAATCAAGCTGCTAATTGGGCTCAGTCCTGATGTATCTGTGGGCTCTGTCCAGATGTATCTGTGCATCAATAACTATTGTAAACATTGGGTAGGATTTCCAAATGCATCCAACGTCCACTTGCCATGATGCTCAAAACCGAAATGCATCCAGTCTGGTATGTCAACTATTAGATGGTCTGTGCTTGCTTTTGCATTTAGAAAAGCAATCACAGCAAATAAATGGTGCAGATTACATTTGCATAATGTTTCTAATGCAGATCACAACTTTTTGTTGCAAATGGGCAAATCTTTTGGAAAGATAAACAGTGTTTGCAGGGACATCATGGTGGATGCAAGCACAGAATGCATTTGTGTCTGTCTCTCACCTTTCTGAAACTCCAGTCTTATGTGCATACTTCTGCTGTGTACACCCATTTTGACAACTTCACTTGTAAGCTCAGAAATGCAAAAGCTCTTCTGCAAAACTCACTGACACTTACTAAAAGAGATCTTTATTTGGTCGCCAAGTAATCCATTAAATGCCAGGCAAACATTCCTAATTTACTGACCACAGGTCACTTAAATTAAACCGGAACCTATGGCACAGCCTATTGGCAGATAGGATGGACATGAAGGCAGTGTAGCCTTTAAGGTGTCCCTCAGTGGGGGAAAGCCCCATACAGGGGGACCTGAGATGGAAGCTGGGTTGTACTCAAGCTGATGTAATCGAGTGATGAGTCAGCAGAGAAGCCGGGGAGGTGACATGGAGGCACATGTAGCTTTATCCACCAACCAATAAGTTGTTCCCCACAGTTCTGTCCCTTCCACCTTGCAGAACTGTCAGTCACGCTCTCAGAGATTGAAAGGTGGGATTGGGGGGGGGGCAACATGATCATTTGCGTTATCATTTGTGATATCCAGTGCTGCCCAAGCCCTACCACAGGAGCTGCTACTGTACGAAAAGAGCTGAACATGAACATGGATCTGTGCACTTCATAGTTAAAAGTGTGATTTATTTAAAAATTTACAGAAATGCTGAACTATACAATCTAAAAAAAAAAAACATACTGCTGCATGACAAGACAGTACTCCAATATTTCCCCTCACTTGAAGGCTTTTACTGAGGGGTGCACAGTATCATTTTGTATTAAGTATTTTCTAACTTTTTGGAATAAATCTTACTTTAACTTCTGTATGGGCAGATTTGTGTTCTGGTTCAGTATTTTGCTTCTGCCCAGGGCCCGGTCCATTCACAGCACCAGTGGCTTCAGAAACACCTCCCCACCTTTGTTCCAGAGTACCAAGAGGGCTGTATTTCTCCTCCTGGAGTCTTATAAGGATGATTTCAGCCCATCCACAAGCCCTTAATTGCACGCAGATTGGGGCAGGTGCCACTGACCACCAGATATCTACTGCTTTCCCCCTTATACCCATCCTTCAGGATGGAACTAATCAGCTTTGAGTAGGGTTAGCAAGACCTTTCTAGACCAGAGAGAGGGGCAAGGAGCTCAGAGGTTTAGGCATCGCAGCAGAGTGGGCAGAGCAAAGCAGCATGATTCATCTGATACCCCGTCCCTAGGTCCTACCTCACAGGGACATGGTCCAAAAGTGGAGACCTTTCTTGCCAGTTTGAAGTGGACTGGCAACAGACCTGCCCACCACACTGGCTCTCACTGGTACAGTACTGGACATGTGACACCACTGTTTCATAAGTCCGCAGCCTGTGTCATGACTCATGCTAGTGGCTGAATTTCAACCCACCACCACCACTATTTGGAATCGTATATTAAATTTAAAAACGTTGAGATATATATATATTTTTTTATGGAATTCATTTTGGGTGAAGTTCCTTGGTCTATTTCTGAAATATTCCCCTCACAGCAGAATAACCATTTTACCAGATCTCAGGATTCATTATCGTTTGAGATTCCTTTTCATAGAACATGTTTTGGTCAGAAAGCCTTTGATTATGCTGGTGTTTGTGCCTATAATCATTTATCAATATCTGTTAAGTGCTGTCAGTCCATGCTTCTGTTTAAGAAACAGTTACTGATCACTGTTAGTAATCATTCTTAGTGTAGCTGTGACTAATTTATTGTTGTATTTCTCATTGCATTGTTTTGTTTTGTTGTAGTTTTAAATGCTGGTCGCACTTGAAAACAGACGACTTGCTCAATGTACTTTTCCAGGTCAAATAATAATAAAATGAAAAACGTATTTCTGCCAACATGACCCTCTTCTTGGGCTATGGGGGGGGGGCAACTGTATAATAGCAGGACCCACCAATTTTCCCCAAGGTAGGGTGCATCCAGAACCAATGCTCAGCACTGCTGCCTGATATGGGGCATTCCAGACTTGGGATTCAAACTCAGGCTGCCATCATGCTAAGCTCTGGGCAGCCCATAATACTGTGTGTACACCCTTGCACTAGAATACAAGACCTGAACCTCAAAATCGATGAGCTATCGGCTCCAGTGTTATTTATACCCTTGCTTTCTCTTTATCATTAACTTAGCCAAATTTAGGCATCAGCGAACCTGCAGTTGCTGGGCACGAATGCAAGTGTGCCTTATTAGTTTTAATTCTTTTAATTATTGTCTTATTAAAATTACAATAAAGGGCATCACTGTGCTGGGCATTGCCTTCTGGTGCAACATCTTTATCTTACAAAATTACTCCCCGAAGTAGGGCATATCACGTCGCAACAGCGATGGGAATACAGTGAAGACCATCACAGTGACATTTTTGGCAGTTCTCTGTGATGGTCTGCTGGGTTCCCAACACTGTTGCCTCAGGGGTGTTAGACCCCTCCCTGAAGCAACTCTGACTTGGAGCTGGTTATTTAAAATCCGTGAGGGTGCAGGGGGGGACAGAGAAAACACCAGTTCCCCCAGCGATGGCACAACACCAGTTGGTGGTGTTGTGCCGTCCCTGTGCTGATGGTCGGCAAATTCCGTGTCGCCGCGGCATGGTGCATAGACACTCGGAGGCAGACATGGATTGAATGGGCATGATGGCTCCTAAGTCTAACACTGCTGCCTCCCCTCAAAAAAACTAAAGATGTCACAAGTTGTACTGAAAACAAAACATGCTTATGGTACAGAATAAAGGGTCCGGTTGAAGTGAATTGACTTGAGGGGCCCTAACATTGCTATGTCCCTTTAAAAAACTAAAGGCGCCACAGGCTGTATTGAAAATAAAGTGTACATATGGTACAGACCAAAAGATGCGGACAAAGAGAGCTGGGCTGGGACCCCATTACTTATTTATCTATCTCACTGGGGGGCCCCAAAACCCTAAAAACAACAACCAAAAAGTTCTGATCGTTAAAGTAGTTTTTCATTTCCAGACAATTAAGAATTCATAAATATGGTATTCTTGCATTTCCTTTAATATATTTTTAGTGGTTTAATCACTGCAATATTTATCACTTGCCAAGTTTTAACAGACGCACTTTGCATTCTAACAACTTGTTCTGTTCAAGAAGAGCCACGTTCTGAGTGCAATAAACATGACATCTACAGGTTGTAGGTGGTATTACAGTACTGATCCTAATTGGTTCAAATGTTTGTTTATTTATTTAGTTTTTGTTAACCGGGTAGGTGTACTAGCCATAAAATGACTATTTTCAGGCATGACCCGGGAGAGTACAACAAAAAGAGAACAGCTGAACAACAGCAACATGGGTACAATAATACAAACAGAGGAACAGTACAGCAGTGCTACAAAAATACAATGGGTAGAAACAACAAAAAATGATGGCAAGCATTATACAGATAATGGCAGTAAGGTATATAATAAATTGTAAAGGCTTAGAAGGTGATCACCATGAACATTTGTGGAATTCCATTTTTCACATTCTTGAACAAATGTATGTTTTTAGGGAACTTTTTTTTTTTGCCAAAGTTGGCATTTGAAGCTGTGGCAGCAAAATTCCATGTCTGCTGTAGCACCAGATGCACAATTCTGCCACTGCAAGTCAAAGTACTTGTAGAATGTTTTCTGAGTTGGTTTTCTGTCAAATTTTATTCCTTAAGTTGCAGACTTGAGGCAGGTTTTTTTTTTTTTTGCAGGTTGTGGATGCACTATTTTTTTTTTTCAAATGAAGGCTGCAACTTGCAGAAAGTATGCAAATACTGCAGATTTTGTGAAACATTAGCGTGCGAACATCAGTAAGTTTGCAGCTCAGCCCTAGCAATGATGCCTTTACTAGTCAGTCTCAAAACAGAATGGTGACATGGGGGGAGACAATACTTGGATACAGAGAATCAGCATGCATCTGCATATTAAAACATTATAATCTGGTATGTTTTGCAGGGACATACACTCTTTCATCATGGCACAAATGAGTGCCAGTTGTGTGGCCTGCACACCAGTTCAAAAGGCTCACTACACAGAAAGAGAACTCACCTTGCAGCAAATGTCTTATGCAACAATGCATCTTTTCACATCTTCTCAAAGTTGCCACTAACTACACAATTCATATTTTTGCTCTTGTAATAGACTTCATAGCAAAGTCCTTACAAATATCACATGCGTTCGTAGTTGGTAACATGCAGTGACACCAGTTATTGAGCTCATCTGAGACATTTGCAGATAAAATAACACTGATATGGTCTCTTCAGACTTCATTGTTTTGTGTGTTTTTAGCAAGCATTGTTCTTGGAAGAGCTTCAAAAACAAACATGGAGTGAGCCTGACATCTTTAGCATGGCTGGCATCAGGTTCAAGAGCTCGCATGAAGTCTGTTCATGTGAGTCAAGTACCAAATGAACATTCAAAGACCCTGTTGTACAGATATTTCTTCTAAGTCCCAGAATACTGCCACTTTAGGTGTAGAACCTCATTCACTAGGGGGTCCAAAAGGAGCAGCAGCAACAGCAAAGTTACAAAAGACCATCTCTATATGTCTACAAGTCTAGGTACAAAGCTGTATGCAGAAAGCTATTAAACAAAGTAAGAATCATAAAAAGGTAAGAGAAATCCTGTACTGTGATTGGAGGATTCCAGTCACATGCCAGTGTGTTAATATATTTAATGCACTGTGCAGTTTTCAAATAACTAATACATCTAAATATGACTTAAGCCTCTACATAAGTGTGATTATGCTCTCCAGGGTGTACATTAGGGTGAAGAAATGCTCTTCCCAGGTGCTTAAGGCACTCCATGTTACCTCATGCCTCTGAAGCTAGGCATGCAATAATTAACTTAATGCACACCCTGTCATGTGATACTTTCTTCTTATAAAACAATGCTTGGAAAAATAGATTAGTGCACTACATTCTGAAAGGGTTATGTTTATGGCTGGACACTCTCATGTGCAATGAAACAAATTAGAATTTGAGCTACACAACCACAGAGACAGTTTAGTTCAATAATAACTTTATGGCACTCACTGGGTTGGGTTACTTCCATTGATCTAATCCACAGGGCATACTGAACTCGGCTTTGCCTCATACCTTATGATCCTTAACGGATGGTGACCCAACCAATGATCATGCCTCAATTCATAACAATAACATGCTTGAGAATAAACAGAAGTATGAGATATTTAGAGAACTGTGGCAAAAAGGATGCCACTGTAGTGTGTAGATGTTTATAGACTAAGAATAAGATGAAAAACAAAAATAGAGAATATTGGATAGGCAATCATGCACAACCAGCCTGTGCTGCCAAGGGTGAAGCTCAAGAGGTCCAAGGTAATCAGAGGTGGCAGCTCATGCTGGCTGGGCACGTGGTTTCCCATCCAGCATTTGTTTTATAATGTATAGTTGGGTGGTAGGGTTGTTCTCAGCGTTTAATAAACTGTGGACAGTTGTTTGGAATGTGAAAAAACTGCCGCTGCATCACAGCAGTTCACTTTCATTTTCAACTACTCGATGTGCGCACGGTGGTTCTTTCCATTTAAAAATGAAACTCAGGCAGTCTCTAGAGGGTTTCAGAATGCTGTTGTACCACAGAAGGGTGCAATCATGTCCCATGACCTTTGAAGTGTGATACAACAGCATTCTGCAAGGGATGCGAAGCCATACACAACAATGCTCTGCTGTGCACTATGAAACTATAGTGTGAATTTATAACATTTGTACAACTTCTGTCCCCCATAACCCTCAAGAAGAAAAGACGCTGCAGCTCATTACGCTATCTTGGTGAGCAAAACTTTACATAAATAAATAAATGATATACATACATATATTTACGCTACTACAACTATGTAATCAGGAGATTAACTGGACCATGACTTTAACTTATTGTATTACTACTTCCATTGACAAGACACTCTGATCACCATGGACCTCGTGTGTTTTCACTGTATGATGATTGTGATCACTATGCTTCAAATGTATTGATGCCCAGATGTTTTCTGCACTGTTACTCCCTACTTCCCCTTTCCCCTGACCAGGACACATCTGGAAATGAGCTGTTACCAGCTCAGCATGCCTCTCCTGGTAAAACATTTGAAATAAATAAATAATGGCTTGTAAAAATGTGAACTGGTTGATCCTGCTCACACTGGTACTTCTCCAGTCTGGTTCGTGATTTGCTGTTGAAGATGCATTGGTGGTATATTAGACTGGAACACAGTTCTATATAGCCATCAACAGATGCGAGAGTTTCGGGGGCCATATCCACCATCTCTTTGTGCCCCAGTGATGTACCATTTAACCCACAGTATTTTGTTCTAGGGGCAAAAAAACACAGACACTGAAATGTGCGTGTTGCTGGTAACATCCTCCAGCAGCATTTGCAAAGCCTTTCACTTTCCTGTTTCCTGATATTCCATCCATCTGGAATAACCTTTCTCAAAACCATGAAATAACAGTATGCCTCAGGAGGAGAAAGACACATACTGATTATTATAAATATTAATAGTAACTTGCAGGCACCTGATGCTTCAGTCCAGGGTAGAGTTGGCTATTATTAATGGAAAAGAACAAGCAGAGCTGACTGGATCAAATACTTAAGGCAGTTTTAAACAGAAAGCTATAAAAACTTAATTGAAATCTCATGTAAATGTTTAAAAGATTTCTCTTTGACCATGTTCCAATTTATTATACATGAGAACACTACATCTAACCTTTAGTTGAAACCTTCTAGCAAACTGAATACTACAGACTGAAGCCACCATGTTTTATGAGTTATGGATATGCCAGCTGTTACACTATGGAGGCAGTGTGATATAGCAGATAAAACAACAAGGTTAGGAACCAGGAGACACTGAAGACTCAGGTGCAAATCCCGCCAGAGCCATTAACTCCCTAAGTGACTTTAAGCTTGTCGCCTGCAGTGTTTTAGCCCACCCAGCTGTAAATATGAGTTAAAGCAGGACCACCACTGAAAGCAAGACACTGAAACATCACTAAACCATCGGGGGGGTGGGGCACAAATGATTCATACTGCAGTGTAGAAGCACTGTGTTTCCAGTTGTGATGCTGAGATTCATATTTGCAGTGTCAGAATCTTTCCTCATAGTCAGCCAGTATCCTTGGTATGCTCATTATCACACCAGTTTTGTTCAGGGTAGACAAAACAGTGCAACCCAAAGCTTCCCTCTGGTGGCCTTTAAGGCAGTGCTTGAGAAAAGAAGGGATAACTCAGCAGGGCAGAGATTTTCAAATAGTACACATTTGTCTTGAACGCAGCATCACAACTTGAGTGAGATCAGTGACAACAAAAAAACAAATATAAAGGCTTTCAGAGAACAATTACTGTCTCAAATTCGTAGTTTAGCAGCATCTTAACACGCTACATGGGGCTTAAATCAGCCCTACTGGTTGTCAAGAATCTGTATAAAAGTTTGTGATGTCACTTTCTCCTTAAACTACATCCCTAGACAATGCCTGTTATAGTACTTCACTCTTATTCTCTTGAGAATGTTTTTTTTAATAATCTTTTTAACATTTGTTAGCTTACAGTACATCTAATGTACCTTGTTTTTCTTCTTACTTAGAACCATGCTTCGGCTGTCTCTGATCTGCGAGTTTACCAAAGAAATTCAGCATTTGCAATAACCAAAACAATACCTGCAATAATATTTCACTAAAAGAGTTAGCCATGATAACCTTCAAGCAAGCAAAACCATCAACTTTGGTTATTTCAATTCATTTTGCTGCTTTGTGCAGGCTGTCTTCTTTCGTCTTATGACACACTGTGAAATAGCAGGCTCTGCCTCCCACTGGTGTTTCATTTCTATGTATTAAATGCTGTAGTGGGTGGTTTTAGGCTCTCTGGTTTCCAGTTGTCTTGTCCCTTTAGTTACGTTTCCTGTCCCCTCTCTCCTATTTCCACCATGTCCCCCCCATCTGATACACCACTGTACCCATGCTCTCCATCTATGTGTTTATCTTCCTGTAAAGTCTGACTGCCAGCAATTCAGTTACACACATTTTAGTGATATGCCCAACCCATTCCTGTACTATTGGAATGGTCACCTGTAGCCGATGTGCTGTGATACCTTTCAATGCCCCAGTTATTAAAATGAGCATAAATTTGTGTTTCTCAGCTTTTTTTTTTTTTTAGCTATTTCTTTCTCCCCCCCTCCCTGGCCCTGGTCTGCCTCTCTTCCGGCTGCCATCCCTAGCCTCCGTTCCCTTCAGACCCTTACCCTTGTAGCCCCCATGGCTTACCCCCCCCCCGTGGCAGGGCGACAGGGAGCCCCCTATTCACCTGTCCATCCAGGATGCAGCTCAGGGTGTTACCTCCAGCAAGGGAGCGCCAGGGGACAGCCATCATGCTGCCACTAGGGTCTTTTCCATTTTCTCCCCTACGAGAGCTCAGCGTGCATGACGCCAGTGACGAGCACATGCATGCATCTGTATGCAGCCCTGCCAGGCAACTGCCATGCTCCTGCCCCCATGTTATGCTGGCAGTGCTGCACTGAGCCCCAGCCTCCGCTAGGGGTCAGACGCATACTGACCACAGGGCATCCCCTTCCCGGAGATGGAGAGCACTCCATAGGACACTCAATTCAACTCCTTCCCTGCTGACTCCCGGCAATCCATGCTTGTTCCCAAACATGGGTTGCCAGCATGGCATGAGGTGTGGTGACCAGTGCCTCAGCCCTCAGCGCCACCAGGCTAGACGTGTTTCTCAGCTTTTTGACAAACTATTGCAGGGAAACCTAATGCCCATTCTGAGAAATCCAGTGGCACCTGTAACCCTGTGATCTGCTGCACTGAGTTCTGTAATTGTGCCCTGAAGGTCTGGCTTTGCCTAGAACCCCAAAATATATACCAGTGACTTCCCTCCTTTCCGCACTGCCTCCAGCACTGAGTAAGCAATAACCCATGACAGGGTATGGATAAGCTGTGTTAGGCACTCGAAAGTGCTCTGTGATTACTGGTGTCCTAAAGAACCTTATGAAGACTTTCCAAAAGAATTACCTCCAGACTGATGCTGATGTTACCTTTCAAACTTTCTGTAACGTCCCTCTTCATTCTGCATCCTGAAATGAGCAGGAGACCTCTCTTTCTCCACTTTTCTCTGACACTATCTACTGTGTTTCCTGACACCTCCTGGAGCAACTGATTAATGCCGGATATGTACTTCTACAAGTCTTCTATGGTTAGTACCCCATGCAGATAGTCCTCCCATTTAGAGGGGACCCTACATGGTCTACCCATGTTCCCTGGCAGATCAATATGATGTTGCACGTGTATATGTTTATGGAACCCCGGGTTGGCCCAACTGAACTTTACCTTTGCCCCGGCAAATGTTACACAAGCTCCCTGCTCAATCAATCGACTATGAAAATCTAGTCATTCCCACCACCCTTTATCTCTACCACCCTGCTCCCTTTATTAATTTGCACCCTGTGGATTCCACTCCCCTCAGGTTCTTTTTACTCTCTACTTCAACCTATGGGGGAAGGCAGTTTCTGACTTCCCGATTTCTTCTGCCACAGCCCTTGGCTAGTTTAAATGTTCATCAAATTAACATTTAAACCATCCACTGGGGACTGCCATTCCCCTCCTGGATGGATGCAAGCCATCACCCTTGTATAGGCCCTTTTCCTCCTAGGTGGGTCCCCAGTCACCAATGTCTTTCTGCGCCATTCCTTCAGCCATGAGTTGAAGCTCCTGGTGCGGAGTTCCATTTCATGTCTCTTTGTTGTAGACAGGCAGCACCTTAGCAAAGGCCACAGAGCGAGCTACCTAAGACTCCTTCTCCAGCTCCCTAAACTCCCCCTGCACTATCCCAGCCCCATCCCTAGCTAGGTAATTAGTCCCCAGGTGGCTGATGACATGTTGTTCTCCTCCCATCCTGCTGTCCTAGCCATCCACAGGATTCACTTCCCATCCCTCTAGGCTGTGGCACCAGGTAGGCACTTGCCTCCCCCCCCCTTTCCTATTTCCAAATCTATCCTCCTCACACTTGAGTCCCCCACCAGAGGTTGCTTCCTCTTCTTCTGGGGTCCTCTACAACCCTCCTTATGGTCTCAACTACAAAGGGCCCCCACATACCCCTTGGTCACTACTGTGGGTGCTTCCTCCTGGCAGTCCCACCCAACCAGAGTGGTGTAGGAATTTTGGTTGAGGAATGTGCCTCTTTCCCACCACCCTTCCAGAGCCCACCATAGTCCAGGCGTTCCTCCTCACTGGTATCCTCTGAAGTAACAGCAGCTGCCTTGGTGGCCTCTGGGTGGGGGGAGAAATTCCCTGAATCCTAGTCAACTCGGCCTGGAGTCTAGAGACCACCTCCCTCAACCCAGAAAGGTGTGTGGAGATGGGGAAGCACCGCAGTCTCCAAAAAGTCTCTCTGAAAACTGCCGCCCCACAGCCACTGCACTGCTTCCAGCATTCTCAACCTCTATTCTTCGTGTGTTACCTGGAGATACTTTTGTACCCTTAGCCCCGTTTCCCTTTTGTTTATTTCTATTTCTGCTCCCCGTGCCTTGTTTAAATCTTTCTATACTCCTACCCTAGACAGAGTGTTGTTCCAGTTCCCAGTTTTGCCCTCCCTTTGACCTTCCACCCTTCCCAGCAGTGAGTATTACACAGAAGTGAACAGGTGCCTTGATCTAGTTGACCAGAAGAGTCCCTCGTTTCTCCACTTCCTTCTGTTGATGCCTGTGAATGCCTACAATGCCAATCACCTGTTCCACTGTTGCTGGGACATGAAAGCATGGGACATGTAAGTGGCTGCTGTTATGCAGAACTTGCTCCCTTCCTGGTGGCATGCTATTGGCTGTAGGAAAACAATGTTCCCATTTAGCTTCCAACTTCCATGTTTAAATTATTTTTTTGTACTATTGTCTGGTAACAGGGTAAGGCCTACTAGGCACAAGTGTCTGTTTTCAGGGGTGACCTGGAACACTGGGGAGGTTAAGTGACTTGCTCAGTCACACAGAGTGCAGGTGAAGGTTGTAGGAATCACACCCAGGTCTGCTGAATGTACCAAGCTCATTCACAGCTCATACTCTGCCCTCTAGACTATACTGCCAGTCCCACCTGAACTCGTGCCATTCACCTACACCCAGGCCTGCAAGTCTCTGTCGAAGACATTTATTGCAGCTAACAATTTGGGGCCAAATTTCATGATCTCCATAGTTCTGTTTAGAAATTGCCAATGCACCCTATCAAATGTTTTCTCTCCATCCATGGAGATTGCAAGTTGGAATACCTGTCCCCTAAGCATTGAGACAATATTTCATAGCTTGTGAATGTTATCTTGCAGATATCTGCCATATATGAACCCAGCTTGACCCTGGCAGATGACCTATGTGATGACTTTTTGCCCCATCAGCCAAAAATACCCATGAAAATCAGCAAGTCTGTGTTTAACAAGGGCACTGGCCTGTACGACCCACACTTATGGAGGTCCTTCTCTAGCTTCAGCAGGATAGCAATCTGGGCATGTCTATAGGAGTCCAGGATCTGCACCCCACCCCCACATAATTTCCACAAATACCTTTTGTAAAACTGGAGCAAGCTGGTCTTCAAAGACCTTATAAAATTCAGAAGGCAGCCCATCCAAGCCAGGGGATTTCCCAGTCTGTAGTTTTCTTATTTGTCCTGTGATCTCTGAATCTTGTATGCCCCTGTCCATGTCTGTGGATGTCTGCTCTGGAACTGTTGGTAAGGTGACCACTGAGAAAAAGTTGCCAGTTTGTGTTGAGGAGATGCATTCTTGTGTTATGTGTACAATTGTCTGTAGAAACCTGCAAACCATTGCATGCTTTCTCCTGGGGTTTCTGGTAACCCCCCCCCCCCCCAAACACCTTTGGCATCTTTCAGCCTCATACAACGCACAAGGGAAATGCCAAACCTCACCCAACAACTAACATACCGAAACCTGGCCAATGGAAAATCATGTACACAAATGCTCACAGCCTGGGAAATAAGATCCCAGACCTGCAGGCAATAATGTCAGAGGCTGAACTGGACATAGTAGCAATTAGTGAGACGTGGTTTACCAGTAACCACACTTGGGAGACTTCAGTACCTGGCTATGTACTGTTCAGAAGAGACCGAGGTGCAAAAAGGGGGGAGGGTGGAGTGGCCCTGTATGTCAATGAAAATAGCAAAGCTACAGCAATTCAGAATGCACATAAGGAGCCAGAAGAACTGTGGGTCACCCTGGAAACAGGAAATGGGACAGCCATAAGAACTGGGGTTGTCTACAGGCCCCCAGACCAGGAGGAGGACACAGACACATTACTGTTAGAAGATATACAAAACATGACAGCTAAAGGGGAGGTTCTGATAATGGGAGACTTCAACATGCCGGATACAGAAAGGTCAATACCAGCAGGAACATCTGCCAGAACTAGACACATGGTGGATTCCCTGCAGGGGGAGGGCCTCAAACAACTGGTACAACAACCCACAAGAGACAGGGTTATCCTAGATCTAGTACTGACTAATAGGGAAGGGATCACAGATCTCCAGGTAGAAGGTCACCTGGGGGCCAGTGACCATCACATGGTATGGTTCAATTTGGCCACTACATCTAAATCATTCCATTCCAAGGCAAAAATATGGGACTTCAGAGGAGCTGACTTTGATAAGATGGACAACAGAGTTAAGCTATCCCTGGCAAAAAGAAACACAGGTGAGGGGGTACAGGCAAAGTGGGCAAGCATTAAGGATGCAATACTTTAAGCAACATCCCATTGTGTTAGACAGAAAAGAAAGTGCAAAGAAGAAGGAAACCACTTTGGTTCTCAAATACAGTAGCAGAAAAGGTCAGAGCCAAAAGGCTGGCCTTCAGGAAATATAAGGGAACATAGTGGGATGAAGATAGGGAGGCATACCAAACTGCCCTAAGGGAACCAGGGAAGGCAGTAAGGCAGGCAAAGTCCCAAACTGAGGAAACACTAGCACAAACAGTAAAAGAAGGTGACAAGACTTTCTATAGATACATTAGTGAAAGGAGAAAGTCCAGAGGGGGGTATTGCTAAGCTAAAAGGGGGCATGTGAGGAGGACCATGTAAAGGCAACTATCCTAAATAGATATTTTTGCTCAGTATTTACTGAAGAGAAGGTAAGTCAGGGCCCACAGCTCAGCCCCATGGACACAGGGGGGAGGGAGGTGAGCACTACTCCCTTCACAAAAGAAAGGGTCCTACAAGAGCTTGCTAAGCTCAGGGTGGACAAGGCAATGGGACCTGATGGCATACATCCCAGGGTACTTAAGGAGCTAAGGGTGGAACTAGCAGAGCCATTAGCAGAACTGTTTAGTGAGTCTCTGAGCACAGGAGAGGTCCCAGAAGACTGGAGAAGGGCTCATGTGATGCCGCTCCACAAGAGTGGTAGCAAGGAGGAGGCAGGAAACTACAGACCAGTCAGTCTTACCTCAGTAGTGGGCAAGATTATGGAGGCACTCCTTAAGGAAAGGATAGTGCAACACCTGGAATCCATAGGGGCACAGGATGCAAGACAGCATGGGTTTACAAAAGGAAGGTCCTGTCAAACTAATCTCATAGATTTCTTTGACTGGGTAACCAGAGTGGTGGACCAAGGGGGAGCAGTTGATGTCGACTACGTTGACTTCAGCAAAGCTTTCGACACTGTTCCGCATAGAAGATTGATAAATAAGCTGGGCAGGCTCAAGATGGGTCAGAAGTTGGTCAACTGGGTGGCAAACTGGTTGATGGGCAGAAAACAGAGAGTGGTGGTAAATGGCATACAGTCAGAAGAGATGCAAGTCAAGTGGGGTACCTCAGGGATCAGTCCTGGGGCCAGTCCTCTTCAATATCTTTATTAGTGACGTTGCAGATGGACTAGAGGGTAAGGCTGGTCTGTTTGCAGATGACACCAAGATCTGCAACAGAGTAGATGATCCAGATGGGGTGGGCAGAATGAGAAGAGATCGGGATAAACTAGCAAAATGGTCAGAAGAGTGGCAACTGGGGTTTAATGCAAAGAAGTGCAAGATCATGCACATAGGGAAGAGAAACCCTGAAGCCACCTATAGGCTGGGAGGGGGGTTGCTGGCAGTCACAAAGGAAGAAGAGACTTGGGCATCATCATCATCGATGACCTGAAATCATCAAGCAGACCTCTAAAGCAGTAGGTAAGGCTAGGGGATGTTAGGGGTATTAGTAGGGTATCACAAGTCGTAGAGGAGGTAATAATCCCTCTTTACAAGACACTGGTTAGGCCCCATCTGGAGTACTGCGTGCAGCACTGGAGGACACACCGTCACAAGGACATTAACCAAATTGAGGCAGTCCAGAGAAGGGCAACCAAAATGGTGCAGGGACTGTATCAGAAGACATAGGAGGACAGATTAATGGAGCTCAATTTATATACCCTTGAGCAAAGGAGGGAGAGAGGTGATATGATCGAAACATTCAAACACCTTAAGGGCATTAACAAGGTGAAAGAGTCTAACATGTTTAAATATAAGAAAAATAGCAGGACAAGAGGACACAGCATGAGATTAGAGGGATGCCGATTAAGGGGGAATGTGAGGAAATTCTTTTTCACAGAAAGAGTGGTGGATGCATGGCATGGCCTACCTCAGGAAGTGGTGGCTATGAATACAGTGCAGGGCTTCAAACAGGCATGGAATGGCTGGGCATAAGGGAGCAATACAGATGAGTATGAATAGATAAGCCACTGACAGAGCAAAGGCCGATGGCACATTTATAAGGCAGAAAAAGAAATGGGCAGACTGGACGGGCCTTGCGGTCCTTATCTGCTGTCAACTTCTATGTTTCAGAAGGGATTCCTGCTTCCACCACATGCCGTGGGAATTATGATCCCCTAGATGTGCTCTCCACCCTGGAAGAGAAGCATGTGTGGTAAGCACCACAGAAGGGGACTACTGTAGGAAAGGTACCCTGTGTCAGATGTTCCCTCACCTGCCACCACTGCAGAGCTTGAAAAAGGGTGGCCATGACTGGGACCAGTTTTGATAAGGAATCTTTCTTTTGGGACCAGTACTCTCCGAGATGAACCTGAATGTCTCTCATCTGATACCTGGTTCCTGGGATGGTTACAGTAGAGGCTGCCATGTGCCCTAACAGCTGCAGGAAATGCCTTGCTGGTCTGGAAACATGCAGTGAGAAAGACCTGGCTATTTGAATAAGGCTGTCCTCCCTGTCCTGAGGAAGGTAAGCAATTCCTGTCCTTGTAGCCAATTCTACCCCTATGAACTGGAGCACCTGCACAGGTTCTAGAACAGACTTCTTTTGATTGACTAGGAATCCCAGGGAGGACAAGGTGGTCTGAGTGATTAAGAGTGCCTCTCTCACTTGTTGCTGTGACTGGCCTACAATGAGCCAGTCGTCCAGATAGGGAAACACTGACACCCCTAGCCGCCTTAGGTGTGCCACCATGACAGCTAGGCATTTTGTGAACACCCTTGAAGCAGATGTTAGTCCAAAGGGCATTGCTCTGAACTGATAACTGCCTGATGGCAACCTGAATCGGAGGTACCTTCTGATTGGAATATGGAAGTAAGCATCTTTTAGGTCCAGGGATGCTAGCCAGTCTCCCTGTCTTAGAGTAGGCATAATGGTAAACAGAGTGACCATCCTGAATTTTGGTTTTGCCAAGTGCTTGTTCAGGTATCTGTGGTCCAGAATGGGATGCCACTCACGTTTTCTTTAATGTAAGGAAGTATCTGGAATACAGACCTTTGCCTTTTTGAATGGCAGGGACTGTTTCTACTACCTGAACTTCAGCAGCAGAAGGGATGACACTTCCTTTTCCAGTAGGGCTGTTTCTGATGGGGAAGAGGGCTTGAAAGCCTTTGACCTTAGCCTTGGTTTGGCCTTGAACCTGAGGACCAACCCCTGGCCCACTACTTCCAGAACCCTCTTGTCTGTGGTAATGTTTTTTCATTCCTGGAAGTAATGGGCCAGTCTGCCCCTTACAGGCAGTGGGGAGGCGACCCGGACATTCTGCTCAGGGAGTCTGTTTTGACTGAGCTACTGGCTGGACAGTGGGGCTACTGCAGCCAGTGCCCCTCCTGCCCCTGCCCCGAAAGTATCCCCTAGGCGGATACTGGTGAAATATTTGGGGATGGAAATAAGGCATGCAAGGAGTCCTACCCCTGCCATCCATAGAATGGTACCTTTGAGGGTTGGCAGTTCTCTCATTTAGTGCTGCACCTTTATAAGCAGCTTTGTAATCATCCATTGTTTTCATATATGCCTCTGTTTGCTGTCCAAACAGAGACAGGGTCTCAGGGAAAATCCAGGGTGTTATTTTGTGTGGCCTGTGAGAGATCAATGGTTCTCAGCCATGCAAACCTTCTCAAGGACACTGCTGAAGCCATTTGCCTGGAAGTGGTGTTATCCGAATCCACTGCCATCCTAAACTGGGTTTTTGAAGCTTCAATGCCCCTCTTAGCTGCTTCCTCTAGGTCAGCAGCCATTGGAGGGGGAACAGACTTGACAATTTCTAGTACTGTAGACCACACAGACGTTTGATATCTTGCTAAATATGCCATATAGGATGCCTACCTAATGGCTAGGAAGGATCCCAAATAAACCTTTTTTGCTATCGAGTCCATCCTCCTGGAATCTTTCTCGGGGGGGGGGTGGGATGCCAGCTTTGTCACAAGCTGCAGCCTGAACCACACCTTCATGGCTAGGGTGCCCAAACAGAAACTCGGCCCCAGACTTATCCACCCAATACTTCCTGTCCACTTTATCGGTTGGAGGGACAGAAGTGGGAGTCTCCAAAATGTTCATAGTCTGCCTCCTCAAAGACTTGTGCAGAGGGAGAAGCAGCCTTTTTGATGGAGGAACATCCATCATTTCCTTATAGTCTTCTTCCTCATCTTCCAGAGACTCATGGGATGGGAGGTCAAGAGACTGGGCAACTTGCTTCATAAAAGCAAAGTATGAAGAAAAATCCTCAGTTCCCTTATTAGGGGAATCAGGCCTGTGAGGGTCAGGAGAGATGTCTGGTTCTATAGGCTCATCATAATCTTCATCTCCATAATCCTGCTCTTGGTCTTCAGCAAGACCAATATCCTCAAACTGTTCCCCACCTTGGTCTATTAAACCGGGGACTTGTGAACCCGGGAGCTCGCCGAACCGGCTGTTTATCAACTGGAACCGGAGACTGCAAAGACGAATAATTCTGATCGTGATCTCTTCAGTAGAAGGAGCCACTGTTGGGGCAGTTTGCGGTTCCTGGTGTTTTTCTTTATGCTTTTTCTTAACCGCAACGGCGGGTTCAGCAGCCTTATCTGCAGTTCTCTCTTTTGTGGAACTATCGCCCGTCACAGGGCAGTCCCTCCTGTTCAGTAGACTGTTCGGTAGCTGGGTTAGCGGCCTCATCCGACATTTTTTCCCTTAGTCTCTTTAACCGTCTATCAAGGGTGGACTGAGGAAAATTAGTGCAGCTCGCACAGTCTGTCTGAGGGTGGTCAAACCCCAGACAGAACAGACAAATTAAGTGAGGATCAGCCTTTGCAAACACTTCCCCGCACTCTGTGCAGTGCTGGAAACCCGTGGGTCCTGTTCTCTTTTTTGGTTTCTGTGATATAAGAAAAGGTATACAGAAAGACTAAATAGACCTTTTTTCTTTTGTCGGTTGTTACACCGAAAAAGAAACCAGTTTTTTAAAGTACAAGTCCAGGAGTTACCCCGGTTGAAATGAGGGACCCACAGACCGGAAATTAACTCCGGTGTAAGTTTTGAGATAACTACCGACTATACAGAGTCGGAAATTCTTAAAACTAACAGATACAATATAAAGAAAATTTAAGGGAACTGTCAGTTTCCCCTCGGTTAGGGAACCGGGGAGAAAAATGACTACTTACCCTCTACAAACTAAAATCTAAACAATTACTACCTGAAAACCAAGAACAGTGATAACAACACCTAATAAAATGAATTTACTGGTATAAAAACCGAGAAAATAAACTTTCTTCAAGAGATGAAGGAGGGCTCTCCGGAGACGTCATACTGAGGCAAGTGGAGTAAAGAATCTTGACGGTTAGAGATTGTTTAGCAGGGACGGTTTGAAAACCGAGCTTGAGCCTAGCATTCCATCATTTGCATAGGTTCTATTAACCATTTGAGCTCCGGGGCAGCCCTATGGCAAGACTATACTGCATTAGTCAGAATATAGTACGATTTTCCGGGGTTTAAAGCAACAGAGGCACTGTGGGTCACCTTAGAGACTGGAAATGGCACCACAATCCGCAAAAGGGTTTTATACAGACCCCCATCTCAGGGGGAAGGAATGGACAACGATATGATAGAAGGCATCCTTAGGATGGCAGAGAAAGGGGAGATGTTGATGGGGGACCTGAATATGCCAGATGTTAACTGGAGCACCTCTGCTGCAGCCACATCCAAGAGCAGGTGGCATGCCTCAGTCAGCTAGTGTTGGAACTCACTCGGGAGGGAGCAATGTTAGACTTCATACTCTCAAATGGGGACAGTGAGAGGATCTCACATCTAGAAGTGGGTAGCTATCTGGGAACAAGTGACCACTAGTGTGGTTCACGATAAACTCAGCTGCAGAGTCAAGCCATACAAAAGTGAGGGTACTGGACTTCAGGAGGGCTGACTGTCAAAATGGGAGAGTGTATTAGAAAAGCATTAGAAAAGCACTAGCAAACAGGCAAGAAGGAGGGGTAGAGCAACAATGGGGAAACATCAAAACTGCCGTCACAGAGGCAACAAGCCTTTGTGTGAAGCAAATAAACAAATCAAAACAAAAGAAAAAGACACTATGGTTCTCAAAAGAGGTGGCAGGGAAGGTCAGGGAGAAAAAGATAGCATTTATGAAGTATAAGGAAACACAGAAGAAGCAGGACAGAGAACTGTACCAGTTAAGACAGAAGGAAGCAGGGAAGGCAGTCAGAATGGCAAAGGCCCAAACTGAGGAAAAGATAGACAACAATCAAGTTAGTCAGCCTGGGAGTGGGTTCGAGGGTGGTAGCGTAGGTAGCAAACTGGCTGCACAACAGGACACAGAAGGTAACAGTGAATGGAACTCATTCCAAAGAAAGGGGAGTTACTAGTGGAGTACCTCAGGGCTCAGTACTGGGTCCAGTCCTCTAACGTCTTTATAGGTGACATTGCAGAGGGTCTGGAAGGAAAGGTATGCCTCTTTGCAGATGACACAAAGATCTGTAACAGAGTTGATACACAAGGGGGGGTAGAAAGGATGAGAAGGGACTTGGCAAAGTTGGAGGAATGGTCAGATGTATGGCAACTTAGATTCAATGCAAAGAAGTGCAAAGTAATGCACCTGGGAAACAAAAACCCAGGAGAAGAGTACACAATGGCAGGGGAGGTAC
The DNA here is from genome assembly GCA_016271365.2 of Neoceratodus forsteri. Classification (NCBI taxonomy): domain Eukaryota; kingdom Metazoa; phylum Chordata; order Ceratodontiformes; family Ceratodontidae; genus Neoceratodus; species Neoceratodus forsteri. Next base: position 172,538,171 of record JADMNL010000028.1, on the reverse strand, counting down.
TAACAACAACAATAATGGAAAGGGACCTGGGGGTAATCATATCAGATGACCTAAAGGTTAGCAAGCAATGTGAGAAGGCAGTATGGAGGGCTGGGGGATACTGGGATGTATAGGGAGAGGCATCACCAGCAGAAAACAGGAAGTTGTTATCCCTCTGTACAAACAGTTGATGAGACCCCATCTGGAGTACTGTGTCCAGTTCTGGAGACCCCATCTCTGCAAGGACATAGACAGGATGGAGGCAGTCCGGAGGAGGGCAACTAAAATGGTGCAGGGTCTGCAAGAGATGCCATACGAAGAGAGACTAAAGGAGCTTAATGTGTATACCCTTGAGGAAAGGAGGGAGAGGGGGGACATGATAGAAACTTTTAAGTACCTCAGTGGAATCAACAAAATCCAAGAGGGTAGCATCTTTCAGAAAAAGAGATGTGCAAGAACAAGGGGACAAAATTTGAAGATAGAGGGGACTGCTCAGGGGCAATGTGAGGAAGTATTTTTTCACAGAGAGGGTGGTGGACGCATGGAACTGCCTTCCTGAGGAGGTTGTGGGGTCTAAAACTCTGGGAGAATTCAAGAATGCATGGGACAGACATAAGGCGATTCTTGTGGGGGTAGGAAGAAATAGGCTGTTGGTTAACTAGGATCTGCAGCTTATCCAGTAGGTAGGGAAATGGGCAGACTAGGTGGGCCAAGTGGTCCTTATCTGCTGTCAAAGTCTATGTTTCTATGTCTATGTTTCTATCATATGCAAACACACACACTATCATTTGGAAATGCTTAATACTGTCATGTTTCAACTGCAAATGCTGGATAACTCAGAGTTGGAATCGGACTTAGCTAGAAGGGAGTGACAGCCCAAAATCACATACTGCCCTCTAGTGCTTATGATTGCCCAACACCTATTCCTGGGCCTAACTGTAACCAGGCTTTCTCCTTGCTAGTCGAGCCTGGTTGCAAACAGGCTAAATGAGTAAACAGAGGCCCATAGTCCTGGAAGATTCCAGGCTCTCCTTCCCCCTCGGTTTTGACAGGCTGTTGAATTGTGCACGTGACTGTGCATGTGACTGTACACGTGAGGCCTATGCAAACACTTGGGCTCAAGACCTGTAGCTTGAACAGCTTACAAATGGGTATAAGACTTCGGACTGAACAAGACTCTGCTCAGCTTCGTAAACCTCATGAGATCAAGCTCCAAGGTGAAGGCTACAGGCTGTTACATTGGTTTTATTTATTTTTTTTGCTTCAGATTTTTACTGCCTTAAATGATATAAATTACAGTAAATATTTTTTTATTACATTTTTGTATCCGCTGCTCAGGAAACATTTAACTACAAATTTCTAATTACTTAGAACATGACCATATACTAAGGCTAGTGCCATTTTCTCATATCCTATGTATACTTATTGGGATTATATTAACAGGATACTTTATAGAATTCTTGGAGCTCACTTTCCACCTTGTGAACCCATTCTTTTCTTTCAAATTCATTTGTATTTGTTAATAAAAACTGTTTTCTAATTTTTCATACTAATGTATATGTTGTGTTTAGTTAATGTGCAATGCAGTTTGTTTTGCAACAATTACAATTAAATTCTTATAAATAAAAAGTAAAAAAATAACATGTAGACACACATTTCACTCCACACCATTGGACTAGGAAAACAAATTTTTATTAAAAAAAAAAATTTCTTGCAAAGTGATAAATGTACTGACATCGGTCTTTGGGTGGCAAGTATCAAGACTGATTCTTCCTTGACGTAAATAATTCATCTCAGGTCAATGCATCTTCATATTGACCACAACAGAAGTCATTATTTGCTGAATGCTACACCAGTCATTATTTGCCAACACTGTTATTTATTTAAAAAATAAAACACTAAGTCACTAATCAAAAATCACCCATGCCTGTGTTAAAAAAAAGTAAGCACACTATATAAATATTTCCTGTACAACAATGTACAAAAGTACGCATTACAAAATAACATATTCCAGTGAATCAATTTAGGTAAACATACGGGATATGCTGCAGACTGGCCAAAAATGTTACCTTAATTGCTATCAGCAGATTTTGACCTCTACTGACCTCACGAGTGGTAGAGCCAAAGTGACCTCCATAGAGGTCAAACCCCACAGCTACAAATAAGAGAGATTCTCAGTCCGCGGCATATTCATTTATACAATGACAGCATCTCTCTAGCAGGGCAGGTCCCAGCACTCAAATCCCAATATTTAAAAAGTAACTTATGAAAGTTGGACTCTGGTCTTTGTCTCTTTTCTGAATCTACTGGTCCTATGCACATTCAAATGAAGAAAGCATTTCAAACACATTCCTGACAGAACACATCATTTAGTAATTCTGACAGGTGGACTCTGATGACTGATGCTTCATGCTTGTAGGGTGAATACAAGTGATTTATTTTCACTCCAGAAGCCTCATCAATAGGCATCAATTCTTTTTTTCTGTCTTTTATTTTCACAGTTGTGTAAATCAGACTACAAGACCTAGAGTAAATAATTTTTCATTCTGCAGAGACCCTTATTTAAAAAGAAAAACATGGTTCATGCTTTTATTACTCACTGTACAACAGTAAATGTATGAACAATATGACAGCCTTCACTGTACATTTAAAGTGCTCATGAATCTCACTATTTAGATGGATATTTGGGTATTTATCTATTCACAGTATGTTATAAATAGGAACTCAAGCCAAGTATAATTTTAAAGTAAGGATTTCAAGTGATTCAGGAAAAGCATCTTTAAAGGGAAAGTCCCTTCAGCCTTTTATTCTGTTTACTTGTGTAGTTTGTAGGCATGCACAATGGGCCCTATGCACGAGTGCCTATGTGCTGCATATGGGCAGCGCATAGGCATGCCTATGTCTGTATGCCATGCAGCGGGGTCCAGCGCACTCCCAGCAGCATTCACAACAGGCACACTAGTGCCATGCATGCTGGATCCCCCAGTCAGCAGTTCTGTGCCAGGGGCAGGCTGGGGCATGCCCATGCTGCGCGCCATGCACGAAGGCAAGGCGCACCAGGCTGGGGTGGAAAATGGTATGCAAGGAGGACCTGCCATAAATATTTATGCACCCCCCCACACTAGTTACTGGTGGGGTGCAGTGTCACCAGCATCCCCCTGCACACTGCTTCCCCAGCCCACTGGGCTGCCTGGGAGGGCTGGGGGTGGCCATTCAGGCAAATGGCCATTGTTTATTCCCAGTAGGGCCGGTCGGCTGGGGAAGAAGAGGATCGAGTGTCCGAAGGACAGTTCTCCTCTCTCGGGGAGGGAGGTTTGACGCTCCCACCGAATGACTGCCCCGGGGTAGGCCTGTGGGTAGTGCGGGACTATTGGGCACCAAGGAAGGGAGGGTGCTGTGGGACTTCTGCAGACGTGCACACTCCTCCACGTACACACGTCCTATGTGTGTGTGCCCCAGCAATGGAGACAGGAGAAAATGGAGGATAACACCCCCTGGCTGCGGATGACGACTGACCCTTCGCAGGCTCCACACCCGGCGACTGGGCAGAAACTCTGGAAGGAAGTCCCGGTGATACCGGGGTGATATGGCTGGGAGAAGGGGTTGGTCAGAAGGGGGCAGCCAGGGGCAACAAGACAATAAAGTGCATATAAAAAAAATTTCTGCCCCAAAACATATACAGAAGTTTATGTGTTGAGGGGGGCCCCAAGTTTGGTGTAGTATAAATTTCAATTTATTGCTGCTGGTACTGAGGGATGGAAGGGATTGTATTTTGGCTCCATGGAGCCAAGAGCCTGATCCCTTCCACTTCCCTGTTCAGAGCCACACCACTGCACTGGCACGTTTTATGATGTTAGTATAGGGAGAGCGCAGAAGCGCATTCCACAGAGTACAATAATTGGACCTGGGGCCACATACGCTTCCTTATATGTGTTGGGGGAAGCATCAGAAAAGGTGTTCTTTATTTACTGTATTTATTTATTGACTATTGATAACCAGGCAGGCCCACCGAGACAAAAAATTACTTTTTCAGGGGCGGCCCGGAATTAATCACGTGGAAAAGGGAACTCAATAAGTAATACAATCATGACAATAACAGACTTTAAACGACCAAGATAACATTCCTGAATGTAAAAAGCTAAGGGAAATATGTACAAAGGGTTTCTGGAGTGCAAATGATTTTCTAAGTATATTCCTCTAGCCTTGTCTGGCTAGAACAGATGCATGCATGCATTCAAATCAGCCACAGTCCCTTTGGTGCAACCCAAAAAGTATAATATTGTGTATGAAGTTCACAAGTAAAAGACTCGTATCCAAGGTTCTATAGTCTGTTGTCAGTTTTTAGAAGCAAGTATATCAAGGGAACTATTCACGGGTACTGTATATATTATGGAATTTACCAGAGCTTACAGGGTGGCGACTCACGGTAAGGTGCAGTGGCAGCCAGCTACCAGACTTAGAGATTCTACTGTAACCAGAAAACTTGTAAAACAAAATACAGATAACAATTTTCTGTATTTATTTCCCACTCCCCATTCCATTCTTTATAACAAGATTTTTGTGCCCTTACAGCTCAACTGCTCCACTCCGCTCCACCAACTTCTCTCCACAGATTTCTTGGAAGTTGTGTCATCACAAGCTGCTGCTGTGGTAATGATTACAATATCACAAAGTGTAAATTATGACTTCAGTCGAGGGAAAAGCATGAGGTCTGAGGCACAGAGATCCCATTTTACTGCAACTGTCTCCAGTAATTGAATGAGAGACATACTTTGAAAACATTTGAAAGGAAAGCTAAGCAGTGCCTGAAATATGTTTAAAAAAAAAAACTTTTCCAAAGATAGAAGAATCTGTTTAAACACACTGCTGTAGAATGGTTTTATCTTGCAGCCCAGTGCCAACAGCAACACATTCCAAGTCAATGATGACCAGTAGGGATACAGAAAACTGCGGACTCGGATCCTTTTTTTGGAATCTGGATTTTTGGAATTGTAATCTGCAGGGTAGTACAACCGTTTCTGCACAGGAATTTAATATTTCAGTTCTGAGATCCTTATCAGACTCGGAATTAAACTGGAACTACCAGAATAATCCAAATTTGAATATCAGCAATGTGCAAGAATACTAAAATGAAAATGTTGACTAGAAAGATTCATTTTATGATGATATTAACTTCTACGTTGTTCTCTATAAAATGTGTTTTTACTGTGTATTGTATAATTTATAGGAATATAATAAACCAATTAGCCTATTTTTCATAACTGCAAACAGACCTTCCGACACTATTATTGTTTCTCCCTGGAAGACCTGGTGCTGGATTTTCAACTTTCTGGGACTAAGTCTCACGCCACAGTGGCCAGTGCAGAGCGAATTCTCCTCACCTGCGAACTTTACTAGTCTCAGCCCGAGCTCCACACGGGTGGCAGGTGCAGCTACAGGAGATGTTACACCTGATCCCACCATGGAGAACATTTCGATGCAGGTGCACAAAAAAAAACAGCTGCAAGCTGCTGTAAATCGGGCAGCCAGTCATAAACCAGCTCCCACTTTGAAAATACGGCACATGTGGTAAAGATTGTGGCTCTGCAAGTAAAGCCCCACTTGCGGTAGTCTCCACCGCACATGTGCCAATTTCAGAGGGACTTAAAACCTGGCCCCTGGTCTTTCTTCCGCAGTGCCCATGCAGGTACAGGTCAAGTAACCCACAGCATGTCAAGTGCCTCATGCTTAGTGGTCTGATCTGCTCATAAGGAGGCCCACCAGCTCATCTGTTCTTAATCCCAAATTAGGAAATGGGGAGAAAGAATGCAAGCACTTGATTGGCCAAGAGATATGTTCGGCCAGGCCATTATCCTAGAGCAATAGCCTTGTTGAAAGTAGCTCAACAAAAATACTGTATGTTTAAAAAAATACATTCAATTTACTAAAAAGGACCCATTTCATAATTGCACTGAGGCACTCCAGGGGATGCACTGTGGTGGGCTAATGGCCTTTCTCAGGTGGTGGAAGCACTCAGCTTCACCGCTCTTCAACCCCCCCAAAGCGGTTTCTTCTACCACTGTAATACATCCACTGCCATGCCTTACTGTTTAATTCAGGCTCTACCCCTACAGCAACTGTGTCTGCAATAATGGCAATAATGGCAGGAGACACTGTAGGACAGGCAGAACATACTGTAGGACAGGCAGGGCAGGCCAAAGGGCAGGCAGGACACACCGTAGGACAGGTGGGACACACTGCAGGACAGGCAGGACAAAGTTTCCCAGCAACCCACTGTCTCACCAATAAGTCGAAGACAGCATACATAAAAATATCCTTTACAACAAACTGCACAGAATAGCGACCAACTACTTCCAGAAGCCATGAAGGACAAAAGGAGTAAAATAATGCACATGCTGCCTCGGGATTTGCAACAGCCTCTAGTGGGATAACCAATTTTAGTCCCACGTGTTAGGATACGACCTGTAACTCATCATGAGTGAAGTCACAAGACAGCTGCGAAAGTCTTACGCTTGTAACTGTAGTGTGGGTAAATTCAATTACCATGCTGAAACTCATTATGCATTCTACATATAATACTTCATTTTTCAGGGTGCAACTTTTTTAATTAATGCTCTATATAAAGATTTAATTGTTTCTATTGGATTTCACTTAATAGTTTGTCTGCAGAATAGAGCCTTAGATATCTCAGTCAAACTGTGAATGTGGATTTCCCATAGGTTCAGTATTCCATCATGACACAATTAGTGCGAGTAAGGCATTTTATTCATTGGGGAATGGAGGGTCCCCAACGGTTTCCAATGTTTTACATAATATTAAATGCTGCAGAAGCCTGGGTGGCAAAATAAATATATGATGGGCTGTGATCTTTTTTTGCCTAGTATTTTCTATATTCCTATAACACAGTGACGACAGGGCACATTCACTCATTTCCAGTGGTGTGGTACAAATATACACACCTGCCAACTGTGGTGACAGGATTCGGAAGGTAAATGCTGTTATTTAGGTTCTGTGGTGTATTCATACTCAATATTTTCTTGCAGTTGGATTTATCATAATCAATTTTTATGACATCATGTATGCCACTCAATACTTCCATTAGTTTTCAGGGTTGTAATTAACATTGACTGACAGCCCAATAGACCAACTGAGTGCCTATTTTCCTTTAGTTTTTTGTACTTCTCTTCCCATCCAGGTCATCCATCACTGGCTCTTGACTCACTTACCTTCTGACTGTTCAACTCATTTTAAAAAGTACCCCAGCCATGGCAGAATTTAGAGCAAATTGGATTTAAGCCTGACTATAGAAAATGCCCCCCATGTCCCACTACTGAAAAGAAGTTACTGAGCAAGATCCATGCACAACTTGGGAGGGCACGTCTCCGAGCATGAGCAATATACTCCCTCCGAGAGCAACCGTCTGAACAGGAGCAGTGCATACATTCAGAAGGAGCAGTTTCTGCTAATTAAAGCCATATGTACGCCAAAATATACTAGACAAAATCATAATGATAAAACATGCACAACGGCACGGGGAGGAAAATTTACAGAAAATACAAACTTTCAGTCTTAAAAGTGCTTGAGATGGTGGATTTACAGAAAATCAGGAATCTCAATCTTAAAAGAGCTTGATGGTGGATTTTTTTTTAAAAAAGGAGTTGCTGCAAAAGACTTGGACGCTGTTATGGAATGCATTGGAGCGCGGCACCTGTTACAATAAGGAACTGGAAGAGGCACTGTTGCATCAAAGTTGTGGTACTGTGAGATAAAACCATAGGTAGGGTTTCCTGATAACGTGCAAATGAACATCCTTCTGACACACAGACATTTGTACATATATAAAACAAATATATTTACATTGTCTGGTTTTGAGCAATGGTCTGCCCATTTGTTAACTACCTTATTTACTGTAATTGTTGTAATTAAACACAGAATTTGCAGGCAGAAAAGGACCGCTTGGCCCACCCAGTCTGCTCAAGTGTTTCCTGCCTACTCTACATCTGCAGAACCTATCTGGTTTCTGTAGACACTCTCCTCTCCCCTCCCTGCCTCTGTTCTAATATTCCACTATGTTCATCCCATGTATCATTTAAGACCCCCGCTATTCTAGCCTCCACTACTTTGGCTGGTGGTCTGTTCCAGGTATCTACCACCCTTTCAATGAAAAAATATTGCCACACATCTCTCCTGAACCCCCCTCCCCCCAAGCTTCACTGCATTCTCCTATTAATTATATTTTTGTTCTTTAATCCAGTATGTGTCCATACAGTTGCAGGTTAGGAGTGTCGGGTGTTTTTCCAACACTACTTTGTAAAGTTTATAAAGAAGCATGTTTCGTTTCCTGCGGTACAGTGTCTCTAAATTGATGGCATCGTGCAAATGGTTGAAAGCTGTGGCAGCCTTTTTCAAATCTGAACGTGATTTAAGTTTTAACTTGCAAATAATAAACTGTATCCAAAAAAATGGAGGAGACTGCTGCAAAACCAAAATCATTCTCGCCAAAGTCAGCCCTAAAAGAACAGTATTAAATATATTTCTGCAGACAAAAAACATACTACAGTAGTGAAACTCCTTCAAGACTCACATTTTGCACTGCATTCATCTTCTGCAACAATTTACTTTAAGTGCCCTCTGTTCATTATTATAGCTGAACTTTTAACTACCGCCAGTAGATGGCACAGTGTGTTCATTTTCTTAGCCAACATGCATTCAGGAATCTCTCAACATACGTACAGTATAAAGGAAGAATACTTTCAGAAAAAGTTTCCTTCTCCCATATTCAAGTAATGCCATCAGACAAAACTAGGTTACGCAACAGTTATCTTGCTTGTTAAGACTCCAGAAGAATTAGGGCCACTGAGTGCTGTTTCCAGAAATGGCAAATTCTGTTTGTCCAAAAATGTGTTCTGTTTCTTGTTCCCCACTCCCAACAGTGAGGGCAAATCAGCATGTTTTGCACTGAAATGTTGTGCAAAATGTATTCTGTGAGCAAAACGTTGGTGGCAATTGGGATGTTTTGCATAACAACAGGAATGTTTAGACACCAAGCTCTCCACAACCATGTCTTTTGTGATTTTAAAATTCATAATATTTCCAATATAATCTCTGTAATGGCAGCTTCAACGCTGAACTCTCTTCAGAGTAAATCTGAGTAAAAGATAATGCATTAAACAGCATGCGCCCAAAACCAAGTCTTGCAAAACATGCTTTACATTTCTTATTAACTGAAAAGGACCTGCAAATGCCATGCAACCTGCTATAAGTGCATTACTGTTACATCTGTTGAAAAGGGAGCTGCAACACAGGCTTACACACTTGCATCAAATGTTTGGCGCACTTCTGTCAGTTTTGGGCACTTATGTCAAATTTGTGTACTTGTGTCACTTTTGTGCACTAACATCAATTCTGTGTACTTGCGCCAATTTTCTCAACACTTAAAGCAAATTTTCTACACATACGTCAGTTCTCTCTCTACTTGCATTAAACATTTTTTCACTGTTGCATCAATTCTTACAAAACTTACACAGATTAAGAAATGCTACAACTGCATCAAAACAGCATTGGTGGCAACAAGAGAAACTGAACGGGGGGAGAGTATAGCGCAGTATTTAAGAGTATGCACAGCCACCACTTGCATACTGTGTGACCATGAGCAAGTTCCTTAACTTCCCTATGCTCCCAGGATGCTCCTGGAAATAAGCCTTGGCTTAATGTGTTTTTCCTGGCCAAAAATTGTAAAATGAAATGAAAACAGTGAAAAAAAAATTAAGCTCCCAAAACATCAAAGAACCCCAGAGGGATAAGCCAAACTCTCAGGTATGGGAAACGAACCCAAACTGAGCAATCATACACTAAGAAATAAAACCTGTGAAGAAAATGCAGAGGAAGGAGGGAAAACTATCCTGAAAGGAAAAGATTCCCCCCAAAAATCTTACATAAGTACCAAACTAAATGCAGACCACAACAACGAGACTTTTGACACAATGGCGCAAGTCGCTCTTTGCGACATGCATTATGCCATTTGGTATTCCAGGAAGCGGCCTGCGCTGTGGCGTGGACGGCCTGCACCCAAGCGGTTGTCTGCCAGAGGAAAGCCCACATGACACGGCAGAAGGAGGGGTTACAGCAGCAACTGCACCCTATTCTGAAAGGGCGGCTGCCGTAACCCCTGTAAGCGATTCCAAGTCCCACTGCGGGGTTAGATCAGCAATTAGCTGGTTTAAGGGGCATCTGTCCTGGCAGTGCTGCAACATGCAGACAGCCGTGCCCCACAAACTCCCCCAACACAGTCCGGTCCCTCCCCCCTCCCCCATGTCTGGGTGCCACTTGGGCCATTTTTTCGGGATGCCCCCCATGCACCTGTGCCACATTGCCTAACCCCCACCCAGGGGACTGCGGGCTTGTTTTGAGGCAGGGGGGCTCAGGGAGAGCTGATCCTCGCGGTCTCTGGCTTGCGGCACCCAGGTCCGTTGTATCATTCATGTGGCGCAACCCTGCAGCTGCCGCAAGTCATGGGGTGTAGGTACCAGGGACCCTGCCTGTCCTGCAACAGGGTGCAGGGTCCCTGGTGTAGTGGCACATGGTGCAACTCACATACGCCCGCGAGTTGCACCTTACGTTTTGGAATCGGGCCCTCTGCCTCCAACAGGAATTCAGGGTAAGCACGGAAGCCAATTAAGCAAAACAACAGGCCCAGTTTAAATTTAGAAATTCTGTCTGTGGGCCGGCCCACCAGTGCAGCAATAGGGTCTCCATTTGTGAAGCCAATGTCTTGCGTTCAGGAACAGATGCAAAGAGTTGGAGGTCTGGCCAGGAGGAGGAAGACTGAGCTTTCAATGGACTGCTCTCTTCCTCCAGGGGGTGGGGGGGGCACGTCCACTGCATTACTGAGTGACCTCTGGCAGAGACCAGATGGAGTAGATGCCAGATCCGAAGCAGCAGAGAGGCATACCGGACACTGGTGCTTTGGAGCCACCATGTCATTGCATGCCACATCTCCCATAGGGATTAGCATGCAAAAATGCTGGCCCCCATGCATGACACCCCGGTCCACAAGTCCTGTTCTGCTCGCCCATAGCACTTGACTCACGACTGAGTGTATTGCTCCCTCAGGCGGCTCAGCCCTGCAGTCCTGCCCTAGGGGCAAGCCAGGGAGGCATCCCAGTAATGGGGGTAAACCTTGTTTTGGAATTCCATCGGAGGATGTGTCCATTTGGCGGACCCACCCTGGGGGTCAATCCTGGGAGGATCACCACTCAAGGTAAGTCCTGGGGGGGGCCAACTGTGGGACCAGGGGTACAGGGGCGGAGCCTCTCAGGGGGTCTGGCATAAAAAAAAAAATGTCTGTAAAAACAGCTTTCTCTGATGAGAGTTACTAGAGTGAAAAAACAACAAAGGTTTTGTAGAAAGTCTTCAAGCAGGACAGCGCCTAGCTATGCTGCCCACCTAACAGCCAACACACTAAGACTGACCAATCTACGTTAACGGACTCAGAACGGGGTGGAGCCAGAGGTTCTCCGATGATGATGTCACAGCCTCAGAGTGTGTTAGCTATTAGGTGAGCATGCATAACCCAGCAGTAATGACTAGCCCACCGACATGCGTAAGAACAAATTGCTTATCTGTTTTTTTTTCTTGTTTCCACAAAACAATCAGTAGCCCTAATGCATTCAACATAGACAGGTTAGACTGAAAAAGAATACAAACCTTAATTAGTAGAAAACCACTGGTTTTAACTGATTAGTAATATTTTAACGTAAACCAATCAGGTTTTAAGCTCCGAAGAAAAATGACCACTAAACAAAAATTACTACAGAAGAGTGAAACAGTAGATTTGCCTGCAGTTGTACAGACGTGTCCCAGGGTTCATTCCAAACTGGAGGATCTCGCCAATTACACATTCTTTTCAGATTTGTAACATTTTCCCCTTGGGCACATACTGGCACCAAGTTGACTGTTTTAAAACCACCCGCTGCTTTAAAAAGCTAGCTTAAAATATTAACACCCGAGTATAGGGCATTCAGGAATTCTAGACAGTGGTGTAACATGTATGCTTAGGTACTGCAGGTGTGCTACACAGAACGACACGTTGACTGCTGTACTGACATGTTTGGGGCAGGCTAACAGAAAGGAGAGGCATACAGAACAGGTGCTGAATTCTCAGAAATGCAAATAAATATTTTCAAAAAAAATCACAAATACTGAGACACAGGCAGGAGGTTATTTTTTCAATCCCCTACATCCACACTGCACTAAAAATACCTAACATCCAGGTTGCGATCAAGTTTTTGTTGAAAAGGAAGAATTCACAGCTTATATACTGACTGCATAAACCTAACATCATTACTGACCTACCGTGATTACACACTGCAAACCGTGGGGTAATCTGGTGAGTGCCAGACAGCATACAGCTCTCAATCACTGTATATAATGCGAACCCTATCTGTTAAAGCAGTGACAGAGTCTGACTCACTAACTTTTTCACCATACTGACACAGAGAAGACCAAAAAAACTATGCTTCCCCCACCAGACTGACTGTGGATGAGAAAACAGAAGTAGGACACCAACCAGAGTAGCCCTCACACAACCCATGGTGAAGGGTCCTTCATGGGAGGAATAGGGAACAAGCACCATGCCTGCCCCAATTTTCTCTGATAAATTAAAAGCAATTTTAGAAAAATAATACATGGGTAATAATACATTGGTATGGATAGTATAATGAGATGTTACACCCTTGGTGTGTGAAACTTTTATAAACTCGCCAAGCTTCACTCTCAGGGTTTATACAGCATCACACACCCTGGGTGTGTGTAAAATCTCATTATACACCTCTCCTTATAGATTATTCTCCAACATCATGTGGGCTCAGCTGCATAACGAGACTTCATTACCCACCACACCATATTAATAACTGTGGGTGTTGCACAAATTTCAGAAATGAACTCTCACACCAAATGCCTTATGCTGCAAGAAGATGACATTACACCAATATATGATGTTTGAAGGGTCCCCAGGGGACATCTCTTATGGTTTAAGAAACTCCAGTTGTGTGGACTGGGCGGGAGGATTGCAAAGCAAAGCTGAGCAGTTCTGGCTGTCCAAACCTCATGAGAGGAGTCTCTTGTACCAACAGGGACATCCTTAGGAGGCCCTAACAACTTACGATAAATCACTTGAGAGTGATTTATAGCAACTTTTAAGTATTTTTTATTTATTTTCATTTTAAATTTTAACGAAATTCGTCCTCTACCTGATCTGAAGTAGAATGTTGCACTCCTACTGGTCTGGCATGAGAGACCACTGTACGCAGGAGAAAAGGACAGTAGCTCTATGCACTGATTATTGTTTGGCTGTAGTCAAGTGATTTATAATGCAGCATTCTAATGCCACAGTATTATTACTACTGCTGGAAGTAATGACTACTGTCTCATTATAATGACTTACCAATGCAACAGCACAGATTTCAACTGGTACCACTGCAATTGTAACTGAATTTGTAACTTTCACATGATCACACTTGAAGAACTACAAGGCTCAATAAATGAAGACTGAAAGACAAATGAAAGATGAGCCATACAAGATGTGCCACTCCCTTTTCCTCAAATTAGTAAAGTTTACAAAAACAAAAGATAAAATAATGTTGAAAATACACACTCCCGAGGAAGAACCCTAGCAAATATAACTGACGGACCAACCCTAGCAAATATAACTGACGGACCTTTTTGGGGAAGAATGCTGTTACCTCACATGTTAAACAATGTAATTTTCCAATTTCCTGCAAAAAAATTACTCTTGGGTCTCCGCTGGAGTCAAATTATAATGCCCCCCCCCAAAAAAAAAAAAACACAATTTCAGGAACTTGCAAGCTTAATTACCAATTCTATATACATCCTGAATCTATATGTTCTAAATCTACTGACAGCCTAAGGGCTAAAGACATCTGCATGAAACGGTCTCTTTGCCCCTTAAGACTTCGTTCCTTCTGCTTTTCTTGTCCTGAAGCCGTAATCCTTCACTTCTGACATCAGAATGCTTTCTATGCCAATGGACTGTTATAAGAAGAAGATTATGATTTCATGGCAGGTATAAGCCAGGTGAACAGATGACGTCTAAGTTAGAAATAAGATATGACAGGATGCTGGTTGTGCTGCCACAACTGCATGCCCAGGGGTGAAATAAGGCACAAGGCTGCAGGCCAAGTGCCTTCAGCTCCTGGAAGTGCAGTTGTGGCAGCACAAACACTACACTGGCATGCCTTATTGCACTTATAAAATGGGTATCAATTCAGATGGCCGAAAATGTTTTAATTTGTTTAATAAATAATAGATAAATTAGTTTAAAAATGGCAAAATAGCACCTCTGCAGTGTTGGAAAGGCTAAAATAGGAGGAAGGTGCCACTAGAAGTTAGTGAGTAGGTTATAGAAGGGTTGAAGATAGGTCGCGACAGTGGTAGTCGCTGATTATGGGTGATGCGTCTTACTTACACAGCGAGGGAGCATGCAGGCCGGCTGGCAAGAGGGCACCAGCAAGCTCAGTACAAACCAAAATAGACTGTGTGCTACAGATACTGGACAAAAAAAAAGTAAAGAAAATAGAATTAAGATTAGGGTTTTGAGGTACATTTATGGTAAAGAAAGATTTTTTTAAGTAGTGTGCCCATGAAACAAAATGCTGGGTTTTAAAACACGAAGGATCCAACAGGACACAGTAATATAGCTGGTAAGTAGGCAGGCTGACACTAGGACTTTTCTGTATCCACTGGTTGTGCTGTCCCAATCGAATGGGTACAAACAAGTCTCAGCCAGTCAGGATGCAGGATTCTTAGTGGCCATTTTATCAATCGAAAAATACAGTTTGAATCAAAATGTTTTAATAATAAAAATACTGAAGGTCCTAAAATTCAATCTTTTGAAGAATTTTGTGTTCTGCAGATACCAACAGTGATGATTTTTTTTTGTTGCTGGGAAAAATTTCATTAAGGGATTGATGGAAGGAACTGTTGCTTGAAACTTTCACAGAAGAAGTTTTTTTGGTGTAACACTGGTACGTAATTTCGGAACGTACACAGTGCATTGTTTGCAGCAGCTCTCAGAGCAGCAAACAACTCATCAAACTGTTTTCTTAGTTGGCTAGTAAGATTTACTTAGACAAACTTCTGGAGAAGAAAGGGTTAACAAAGGCATGCTGTGTCCCAGTTCCACTATAGCAGTTCTTGCTCATCATCTTCAGATCCGGACGGCCCTTGCCGCACCTCTTCATACCATTTATTTGTGAGTGTTTTCATCTGTATGCGTCCATGGTGAAGGTCCTGCAACAAGACAGTGGGAATTTGATAAGCTCGCTCCACTGCAAAAGTTCAATGCAAAGTTACAGTATTTCCGAAAACAGGTACAAAGTTTAGCATATTTATTAATACATAAATCTCTAACAGAATGAGTTATGCTACAAGCTGAGGAAGTAGGGCCCTGGTGGGCCCCCATAATTCCAACACTGTAAGTAGGGGTAGCATTCCATCTGATGGCCCTGCATGTTTGTCCGTGTTCAAATTGGGTATAATCACTGCCGTACAGCCCTAAGTTCATTTACCATCAAATCACTGTTACTGTGTTACTATGGACCTAAGGCACAAACCATTACTGCCATACGTACAGAACAGCCAGTCGACACTGGGATGCCCAATCCCCGATCAGTACCTGTAACAAAAATAAAAAAACAGCCTCTCACTGGCTCCCCCCCCCCCCCGTAAGAAAGAAAACTGTCCATCAATGTCTGTAGTACCTCCACCTCCCTCCTCCACCCCCACTGGAACATCCCCCCATACTTACCTACTGGGTTAAACACCATAATCCTCTCTGGAACGAGGAGACATCTTCAGTCTTCAATGCCGGACCAGGAACTGAGGAAATCAGGAAAGTGCGGTTAATGTATTTTCAATGCGTTTTGAACTTCTACTCATAACTTGGTCATTTTTTAAACATTTTTCTCCCACATTTTCAATATGGCCTTTTGGGGACCCCACCTCATGAACAAGGTAAGTGACATTTTTCAAATTCTGATACAAAGGTGATTTTGTAGTCGCTCTGCAAAATCACCTTTCAGCCAGTATCCAAACATTTTGGCCTACCGACTTCATGAGGTGAGGTCATAAGAAGGCTATGCCAAAAATCTGGGGTAAAAATATTAAAAAACATGATGCCTCTTGTAGAGTGTGCTCAAATGCCTCTGAGGGGCAATTTACCAGCTTTCTCGTAACAGAAATGTATGCAGGAGAC
The DNA here is from genome assembly GCA_016271365.2 of Neoceratodus forsteri. Classification (NCBI taxonomy): domain Eukaryota; kingdom Metazoa; phylum Chordata; order Ceratodontiformes; family Ceratodontidae; genus Neoceratodus; species Neoceratodus forsteri. Next base: position 172,521,919 of record JADMNL010000028.1, on the reverse strand, counting down.
TCGAAATGAGAAATGGTTCTCCTGGATGCTGGTTTGCCTTTCTTACTTCACCATAAGTGATGAAAAGCTGAGTGCTACTGGACTTAACATCCTTTGTCTGGTCCAAGTAGCAACTTAGAGCCCTTTAGACATTCAGGTGGTGGAGCTTTTGTTCCTCTGTGCTGAATTTCCCAGTAAAGAATGCAGGAATGGCAACTGACTGATTCAGGCTGAATTCAGATATTACCTTAGGAAGGAATTTCCTGTTTGTTTCCAGGACTACATCGTCCTCATGAAAAATTAAGTAGTTTGGATCTGTGCAGAGGGCTTGCAGCTCAATCATCCTTTTAGCAAATGGTATGGCCACTAGGAGTATTGTTTCCCAAATGACATACTTCAGTACAGCAGTGGCCATAGGCTCGAAAGGAGCTTCCATCAGCTGAGCAATACACGCATTTAGGTCCCAGGGAGGAACACGTTTCCTTACAGGTGAGCACAAGTGATTAAGGCCTTAAACAATTTTTTGAATATAGGTTGCAAGTCCAATGACCAGTGTATACCAACTGATGTGTAAGCTGAAACTGCTGCCTGGTGCACCTTCACAGTCGAGGGCCTCAAGCCAAGAAACTGGAGGTGGACCAGGTAGTTGCAGGTGGATCAGGTAGTCCAGAACTGTAGGCAGACCTGCCTGCGCAGGTTTTTTTGGTCTTGGAGCACACCAGAGAAAGAAAAAAAAAAACAACACCTTCATGCTAAAGCATGTTTTCCTTGTTGCTGGTTTTCTAGAACTCTACCTGCTCAACAACCATGCTCTTAGGCGTAGAGTTCCGAGGTCTGGAAATGTCATCCTGCCTTTAGACAAGTTAACAGGTTGTATTTTATTGGCAGATTGACTGGAGGTTTGTTGGACAAAGCACAGGAGCAGGTCTGCCTGACCCAGTCTGGTGCTATGAGGATCATCGTTGCAGACTCCTTCCTGAGCTTTATGCGCACTCTCATAACAGTGAAAATGGAGGGAAGGCATACAGCAAGTTCCCAGTTGGGACTTCCGGTTCTGCCCCTGATGGTGATGGCAGCCTAAGACAACTGCTCTGATCCCCCTTCCGAGAAAATCCTCCCTCTTACATCCAGAATCCTCAAAAAATTCGAATACAACATGCACAAGAGGGGGAACAAAGGTCCTACATCTATAAAATTAAAGAAAATAGATGATGCCGTGGAAGATGATCTCAGATCGGAGCCTGAGATCTCAGAATCCAAATCGGCTCAGCCGCAAAATGCACCATCATCTGCTAGGGCTAGCCAGCTGGAGTATCGCACACCAAAGAACAGAACAAAAAAGATTAAACTAGATATGATATACCACAAACTATGCGCATTCAGGGTGGACATTAAACAGCTGTATTCAGAAATACATAGAGATGTGCAGCAACTGGAACAGCGAGCAGATGATTCGGAGCGCCAAATCATTGCAACAGAGAATCGAGTAGATGACTTGGAAAATGCACTGCAACAAATACAAGAACAACAAGGCCTCTTAGAAGCACGCCAAGAAGATGCTGAGAATAGAGCACGCCGTAAAAATATTCGTCTTTATTGTATCCCGGAGGGAAGTGAGGGCCCTAAAATAAAAGAATTCATATCTGGCCTACTCCGCTCAGCTTTAGACCTTCCTGAGGACTATCAATTTGATTTTGAGAGAGTACACAGAGCTTTGGCTCCAAAACCCTCCTCGGTGACTGCGACACCCAGATCCATAATTGCCAGATTCAATAAATACACGGTGAAAGAATATATATTGCTGACAGCTTGGCGCAAACAAAAGATCTTCTTTGGATAAACCAGATTCTATGTGGATCATGATTAAGCACCTCGGACAATAAAACAATGAAGGGCCTACCTCCCATTGCTCCCTACGATGAAAAACCAGGGCATCAAGTTTCAAACCCCTTATCCGGCGAAGCTCGTTGTCTTCATGCCTGAGGGAAAGACGGAGTTCTCCAATGCTAAGGAGGCCCATGAGCTACTAACAGCAAAGGGTCTGACGTTCCCGGAAAGGCCGCAGCGTGGTGTATCCCGCTCCACACAGCCATCGCCCTGGCAAACAGCACAACCAAAACCGACTGCTGTAGAAGAAAAGAGAAACCAGATAAATATAAGGGATTCTAGACAGCAGTTGGCAAAGTTTGTTCGGGACACCACTACTATCCCTGAGAAAGAAGCCTGAAATTTTTTAAAGATACTTTTTGGTGACATCATTCACATTTGGTCGCGAGTGGCCCTTGGGGGGCGCTGGAGGTGAGATGAAAGCGGTGAGGAACTAACTCGGACACCTCCAAACTAGGCCTGGTGGCTGCCCTTGACTCTAGCTCCTGGTGTTAAGCCCTCTAAAATCTGGGTGACATTTGTCAAGGATTTGCGATCGGCCTTGTTCCCGCTGTAATGCTTTTCCCTTAGCCCGCCCCTCCCCAACGGACCCTGGGAAGCTACATAATTGAGCCCCGAAGCAGACATTCCATGCTTCCTGACGAACTCTATGTAAAAATTGATACTGCACAGATTCAAGAGGAGGCACAAATTAAGGTTACCACCTGGAACTGGCTGAATCCTGCCTCTCTCCCTAGGGGAAGCGCATCTGGCCGAATTATGCCCATATCTATGCTCCCTTATTGGACATATCAACTAACTGTTCTGGGCAAAAGCGTGCTTAAAAACAGACCAGAAGTACTGTTAAAGACTGGGACTAAAATATGAAGATCCAAAGTATACCGATTTTCTTTACGGACTATCCATGCAGGAAGGGGATTGGTGTTGGAGAGTTGGACTTTATACAATACTCACATGGGACGACCACCCATCTACTTTTACAAAATGGGACATACTGTTTACCAATTTGTTGTTCTGTTATTACATATTTTGTCCCTCTTTTTATCTGTGGGCCTTAACAGCTCACAGAGGACCCGAAGCAAAATATGTCCTGATCTTAACCCTCCCGCTGGGTTTAAGTCTTATAGCACCAATGCACACCCAGTACTTAAAGGGAAATGGATAATAGTTTCCCCTACCTTGGAAAATTACACATTTCTTTTTATATTATTTGTAAAAATTATGGCAAAGAGATAACTGCTTTTGATCAATCTGTGAAAGCCCTAATAATACTGACCATACTAAAAGATTTTTTTTTTTTTAGGATTAATGAGGTTCTTAATGTTTAACCATGCCCTGTTGGCATGCGAGTTATGGCTTAAGATTTGACAATATGCAACACAGCTTATTAAAGTGTCAGGCAAGAGGCCTAATATTTCTATTCTGCTCAGAAAGAAATTGTTGGGGGCCAATCGAAGTGATAAAAAAACAACTTCTGGGAGATTTAGATCTAGACCCCTTACACATCAGAATAGTCAGGATTGTGGACCCCTGTTAGGGCTAGAGAGACAAAGAGGGGGAGTTCCTGTTCAGAAAAAGATTACTTTCTTTATAAGTCATTATGGCTAATTCTGCTCTTCTTATGTCTTTTAATGTAAACGGCATTCATAATCCGGTAAACGTAGCAGATTACTACGTTATTTTAAACAAAGTAAGCCAGATGTGATTATGCTTCAAGAAACTCATCTTTCTCAGTTGGAACGTTCAAAATTAAGAGCGTGGGGGTTTGATAAAGTGGTGGCCTCAGCCCATACCTCTGGACGGAGGCGAGGTACTGCAATCCTAATTCCACATGGTACACAGTTTCAAATGCAAAAACAGATCATAGACCCAGATTATAAACTATGTAATTGCTGTGGGTCAACTTTATTCGAGGCAGATCACGTTAGCCTTGCTCTACCTTCCCCCGGGGAGTAAAGTGGCAGTGGTGCGAAGATTCCTGGATACCTTATTGCCAGCCATTCAAGGCATGTGCGTTATTGGAGGGGATTTAAATATCACCCTGAATATTAAGTTAGATCCCACTAAACATCGGCAATCAGCTATCCAGAAATATTTAAGACAAACCCTCCCTGAGTTGGGACTCTCAGACACTTGGGGCCACTTTTTCCCTTCTGTAAGGGCTTTTATGCATTACTCGCCCAAAACTAATACCCCAGCATGACTAGATTATTTTCTAACCTCAATTGAACACCTTGAGTATGTTAGATATATATATATATATATATACACATACACTGTGTATATATATATATGACATCCTTTTTATCAGACCACACTCCTCTTTTCTTAAATACAGATGTGGAGAGACCTAAAAAACAAAACTTTTGGAGGTTTAATATAACCCACTTACAGGATCCAAAATTCATTCAACTGGTTAAGTCCCGCATACCGATTATCCAGGCAGATAATGCATCACCTGATACAACAGCTACTATTAAATGGGACACCCTCAAAACAGTGCTCAGGTGTGATATTAGCAAATACGCTTCTTTGAAAAAAAGAGGCAGAGAAAAAAAGAGAACGGGAATTACAAGAGGCTTTGTCGAGGCTACAAGCTAAATTATGTCAGGGTGATAACTCTGTCAAACCTGAGATGTTAATAATTAAGCAAAAACTTCAAAAAAATAACTGACCAAAAAACAGAGCAACAACTGCTATACTTGAAATTAAATTCAGTGAAAAGGGGGCCCAGGGGAGCGAGGAACTTAGCGAGACGTCTCAGAGGATCCAGAGGCAGGGCTGTGATTGCCAAACTTCGGCATCCACAAACTAATCATTTATTGTCCCATCCCACTGCCATCAGACAAGCTATGGCCGATTTTTGCAAAGTTTTATATACTGAAGATATTTCCCTGAGTCCACATCAACTAGCCACATACCTCCAGAGCACTAAATTACCACGTCTAAATGTTCACCAAGCCAAATCCCTGATATGCCCTATTACTGACCAAAAGATTATGGCTACCCTTAAACTGACCAAGGCTCAAAAGGCCCGGGACCAGATGGATACCAGAATGAGTTTCTTAAACAATTTCAGAAATTACTTATATCCATTCTGTTACCGTCTTTCAGAGAAATACAGGAGGAGGTCCCCTCCCCAGCGATATGCTGAAATTACAGCTATTCCAAAACCTGAAAAAAGACCCAACCCTGGCTGCTTCCTATTGTCCCATATCTAAATTAAACTGTGACTATAAAGTTTTTATGTATATTCTGGCTCACAGATTAGACAGATTTCTACCTCAGCTAATCGACAGAGATCAAGTGGGATTTATTATGAAGCACCAAGCCAATGACGCAGTATGAAGGGTTCTACTATTAGTTGAACATGCCACTCAAAGAAAAATTCCTTTAATTTTACTCGGGCTAGACGCCGAGAAAGCCTTTGATAGGGTGTTGTGGCCCTTCTTATGGGCTACCCTTGAAGAATTTAACTTCCCTGAAAAGTTTATATCCCAAATCCAAGCCATGTACCACTCCCCAGTGGCCTATCTGAAACTATACGGCTCGATTTCTTCACCATTTACTTTATACAGAGGTACACGACAAGGGTGCCCCCTATCCCCACTTCTTTTTGCACTTTATTTGGAACCCCTAGCTGCCAAATTAAGTGAAACTGGTAATGTGCAGGGGATCCCAATAGGAGGCAAAATGTTTAAATTATCTCTTTTTGCAGACAATATTTTGTTGACCCTGACTTCCCCAGAGACATCTGTCCTGGTGGTATGGGAACAACTTCAGCTTTTCAGCACCTTATCTGGCTACAAAATAAATTGTTCAAAAACCAAAGTACTTAATTTTTCCTTTTCTCCCTCCAGACAAACGAAACTGGAATTTCCTTTCCGCTGGCACAGACTTGAGATGAGGTACCTAGGGATATAAATCCCAGCCAAGCTAATACACCACGAAATGGTGAATATGGAACCAATTACACAGCAAATTACTTTGGATATGTCTAGATGGACACAACTCCCCCTGGGTCTAATTAATCGAGTGGAAACAATTCAACAAAATATTTTCCCTCATTTACCATTTTTCCTAGAAACGTTGCCAATTGTTACCTCGGACTTTTATTTTCGATCCTGGGATAAGCTCATCTCTAGGTTTATCTGGGGAGGAAAACCCCCAAGGATAAAATACACCTTATTACAACTTTCTAGGACACAGGGAGGGCTAAATTTACCTAACCTGAAAGAATATTCCAGAGCAACTCAAACCTGCACAGCCCTAGTACTCATTAATCCCTCTTACAAGGCACACTGGAAAACAATACAAATAACCTTAAATGGACTGGAATCTTTACCAATGTACCTGCTGGGAGACCTCACCAGATGTTATCCCCTGACCCGGTTTCTGAAAATGACTGCAGAATTTTTTAAAAACTGGCTTTATGCGATTCGGTATAGGTTAACCTCTCAGGAGAAATACTTTTTAAATGTCCTAGCTCCTAATAAAGATCTTTTCCCTTCCTCGCTGGAGACAGATCTACTAAGATGGGAGCATTATTCCATCAGATATGTATTCCAACTGGAAGGCCCTTTGGGAATTCACTCATTCACATATTTACAATCCTCATATGGATTACCCCAGAGAGAGCTCCCAATTTATGGGGCACTACATACTGCTCTACTTGAGATAGTTGACTCTAACTGGAATAGCAAAAGCCCCATCTAAAAAGGTACAACTGATTATCCAGGCCATAGAAGGCAGATCACAGGAACACATTATTAGTAATATATATCAGGCAATGTGCCCTATGTCCACACAGAAACATGACCAAGCGAGAGCTAGATGGGTAAGGGAACTTAAATTAGAACTAGACCCAGATAAATGGTTACAATCCACCTACTTTTATTCTAAGAATTCAGCAACATCTTATTGGAGGGAATTTGCCTGGAAGACTAGGGTTATATTTTTTAGAACTCCAGATAGCCAGGTAAAAGTAGTGGCACCAGACAGAAGTCTTTGCTGGAGAGGATGTGGATATTCTCCTGCAGGCCAAGAACACATATTATGGGTTTGTCCCCTCCTATCTGATTATTGGAGGGATATCATAGCAGAACTTAACATTTTTGGCAACCCTGATCTATTTACCCCAGGATTTATCCTGACAGCAACGCCACCACAGGATATACAGATCAACTGGTCTCAATATAAACGTATAACACTTTTAATTTTAATAGCTAAAAAAGTTATCACCAGACTATGGCTTACTAAAATGGCCCCTGATAAAGCCTCTTGGAGAAACCTTACCTATGAAGTATATAACTTGGAACATCTCTCATATAAGATAAACAACAGGATAAACACCTTTAATACTAGATGGGGACTATGGGTTGCACATCAGTTAGAGTCCTATCCGGAATTTGTACCATGAAACAAAAAGATGAATATCTTATGATTTTCAACTTAATCATAGCTGAGATAGTATATTATCTTGGAGTCTTTGCTGATAAGGGGAAGAGACCCAGACTGAGAGGGATGTTGATCTGGAAAACATGGGAGGGGGAAGCTAGGGAACAATATTTATTTAAGACTACAGTCTATATCATCTTATTCTGGTCTATATACCAAACAGAGAAAGATAGTAGGATACTACTGCAGGGATTTGTTAAACAGTCCTATGTGTATAAATTAAATGCCTATAAATTAATTGCCTGTATATGCTGTAAGAAGGAACCTCAACAACATGTTGCATAACATGTGATTATGTATGTGATATTCTATCTCACAATAAAATAAAAAGCTATATTTAAAAAAAAAAAAAAAAAACAAACAAAGAAAGTTCCCAGTCCATTCCAGGACCATTGCCTATTCTGGGACTGACCCCATTATTGAGGATCTGCAATAGAAGAATGGGAGCTGGATGTTCTCCCAGGAAGCAAAACCGGTCTATTTCTGGTGTACCACAATGTCTGAACACTGATGCCAGCACCTGCTAGTTCAGAGTCCCCTCGTGCTTTCCCTGTCTGATTCTGCTTAGAGAGTCCACCAGGACACTGTCTTTCCCTGGCATGTGTACTGCAGATAACGCTACCCCCAGGGAATAGGCTAAGTTCTAGATCTTCATGGCTTCTGTGCACAGCCTTGATTATCTTGTTCCTCCCTGTTTATGTTGTATGCTGCTGTGGTGTTATCTGTTTGAACCTGGCGAGATAGACTCTGGATCTGGGAGGTAAACGCCTGCACTGCTAGGATCATTGCCCTGAGCTCCAGGAGGTTGATATGTTCCGGAGTCTCTTGTGTGTTCCAGGTACCACTTATAGTGAGATCCTGCAGGTGGGCAACCTAGCCCAGCATGGAGGCATCTGTTGTGAGGATAGCTGTAGGAGACTGCTGGAGGAAGGGAATTCCCTCTCTGGGGTTGTCTTCCTCCTTCCACCAGTACAGTGCCCTTAGCAAGGTTTTTGTACCAGCACCAGCATGGACAGAGGATCCCATCTCTGGGACCAATAATCTCTTAAGTGATACTGGATGTCTCTCATCTGGAACCTGGCTTATGGTACCACTGCAGTGGATGAGGCCATGTGTCCCAACAGCTGCAGAAAATCCCCTGCAGGTTTTGGCCAGCCTACTCTGATAGATTTTGCACCTGAAATCAGATTTGCTACCTTTGATCACGGAAGAAAAGTCTTCTCTTGCAGGGTATCTAGCTCTGCAACTATGAAGTCCAATACTTGCGCTGGCTCTGTTTGTGACTTCTGTAGAGTTATCAAGAAACATAGAAACATAGAATTTGACGGCAGATAAGGACCGCTTGGCCCACCCAGTCTGCCCATTTCCCTACCTACTGGATAAGCTGCAGATCCTAGTTAACCAGCAGCCTACTTCTTTCTACCCCCAACCCCCAGAATTGCCTTATGACTATCCCATGCATGCTTGAATTCCACCACTGATTTTGACTCCACAACCTCCTCCGGAAGGCCATTCCATGCATCCACAACCCTCTCTGTGAAAAAATACTTCCTTAAATTACCTCTGAGCCCCCCCTCTATCTTCAAATTGTGCCCTCTTGTTCTTGCAAACCTCTTTTTTTGAAAGATGCTACCCTCTTGGACTTTGTTGATTCCCTTGAGGTACTTGAAAGTTTCTATCATGTCCCCCTCTCCCTCCTTTCCTCGAGGCTATACATATTAAGCTCCTTAAGTCTCTCTTCATATGTCCTCGATTGCAGACCCTGCACCATTTAGTTGCCCTCCTCTGGACAGCTTCCATCCTGTCTATGTCTTTGCGGAGACTGGGTCTCAGAACTGCACACAGTACTCCAGATGGGGTCTCACCAGCTGTCTGTACAGAGGATAATAACTTCCTGTTTTCTACTGGTGATGCCTCTCCCTGCATCCCAGTATCCCCCAACCCTCCTTGCTGCCTTCTCACATTGCTTGCCCACCTTTAGGTCATCTGATATGACTACCCCAGGTCCCTTTCCATTTTGTTGTTGTTAGTATCTCACCCCCATTGTGTACTCTTCCCTGGGTTTTTGTTTCCCAGGTGCATTACCTGCACTTCTTAGCATTGAATCTAAGCTGCCATACATTTGACCATTCCTCTAACCTTGCCAAGTCCCTTCTCATCCTTTCCACCCCACCCTGTGCATCAACTCTGTTGCAGATCTTAGTGTCATCTGCAAAGAGACATACTTTCCTTCCAGTCCTTCTGCAATGTAAATATAAAGACATTGAAGAGGACTGGTCCTAATACTGAACCCTGCGGTACCCTGCTAGTAACCCTCCTTTCTTCTGAGTGGGCTCCATTTACTGTTACTCTCTGTGTCCTATTCTCCAGCCAATTCTTTACCCAGGCTGTCATCTTGGGACCCACTCCCAGGCTGGCTAACTTATATATTAATCTTTTGTGTGGGACTGTGTCAAATGCCTTGCTAAAGTCTAGGTAGGCCATGTCCACAGCCCCTCCCTGATCTACTACTTTGGTCACCCAGTCAAAGAAATCTATCAGATTCGTCTGGCATGACCTTCCGCTGTGAATCCATGCTGCCTAGGGTCTTGTGCCCTCTGGCCTCTAGATACTCGACAATTCTTTCCTTTAGAAGTGATTCCATCATTTTCCCTATCACTGAGGTTAAACTAACAGGTCTATAGTTTCCTGCTTCTGCCTTGCTCCCACTTTTGTGAAGGGAATCACATCTGCCCTCCTCCAGTCCTCGGTACCACCCCATCCTCCCATGATTTGTTAAAGAGGGTAGTCAGTGGTGTCACTAGTTCCACCCTTAGTTCTTTAGAATTCTGGGATGAATCCCATCAGGCCCCATTGCTTTGTCCACCTTCAGTTTTAAGAGTTCTTTCAGAACCCTTTCTTCTGTAAATGGGCTGGTATCAACTTCTGTATCCAGAGTGTTACTACTGTTTGTTTTATGTACCTCCCCTCTTCCTTTGTAAATACTGAGCAAAATATTTGTTTAGTATCTCTGCCTTTTCACATTCTCCCTCTGCCACCCTCCTCCCTTTATTAAGCCTCACTATCCTCCCTTGGTCTTCCTTTGCTCCCTGATGTACCTATAAAAGGTTTTATTCCCCTTCTTAACTGAGTTGGCTATCTTTTCCTCAGTTTGGGCCTTTGCTGTTCTGACTGCCTTCCCAGTCTCCTTTTGCTTTAACTGATACAGTTCTCTGTCCTGCTCCTGCTGCGATTCCTTGTACTTCCTGAATGCTTTCTTTTTCTCTTGAACCTTCACTGCCACTTCCTTTGAGAACCATAGTGGTTTCTTACATCGTCTTGTTTTGTTTATTTGTTTCACACAAGGCTCGTTACCTCTGTGATGGCAGTTTTATTATTCCCCATTGTTCTTCCACCCTCCTTCCCACCCATTTGCTAGTGCATTCCTTAGGCACTCACCCATTTTGGCAAAGTCAGCCCTCCTAAAGTCCAGTACTTGTCTTTGTATGGTTGACTCTATTGCTGTGTTTATTGAACCATACTGTTCGATGGTCGCTAGTTCCCAGATGGCTACCCACTTCTACATCTGTGATCCTCTCTCCATCTCCATTTGAGAGTATCAAGTCTAATATTGCTCCCTCTCGAGTGGGCTCCAGTACTAGTTGTCTAAGGCATGCCCCCTGTAGGGCATCTAGAATAACTGCACTCTTCGAAGTGGCAGCTGCAACTGTGCTCCAGTTAACATCTGGCATATTCAGATCACCCATCAGCAATATCTCCCCTTTTTCTGCCATTCTAAGTATACTTTCTATCATTTCCTTGTCCATTTCCTCCCCCTGAGAAGGGGGTCTGTATACAACCCCTGTGCGGATTGTGGTGCCATTGCCTGTCTCAAATTTACCTACAGTGCTTCTTCTCCTCCCTGTTTACCCTTTTGTTCTGTTGCTTTTATTCCTTCCCTTATGTAAAGAACTACTCCTCCCCTCTTTTACCCTCCTGTCCCTCCTGTAGATAGTGTATCCTGGTATGTTTACGTCCCAGTCATGGTTTTGTGTGTACCATGTTTCTGTGACTGCCACGATATCCAAATGTTCCTCCTCCATCAAGGCCACTAATTCAGGAAGCTTGTTACCTAGACTACGGGCATTGGTACTCATTACTCTCCATTTTTGATGGCCTTACCTTCTGTTGCAGCATCCCCACTGACCGTTCTACCTTGGTCTTTTCTCATTTAGTACCCTGTTTTGAGGAGAGGCTGGGATTTTCTGCTGCTTGTCAGTGCCTCCCCATTGACTAGTTTAAAGCTTGCCAATGAAGCATTTAAACCGATTGCTCAAAGACTTGTTCCTTCCTGGACAGATGCAGACCATCCTGCCAGTATAGGCTGGTGTCCCTCCAGGTGGAACCCCAGTCCCCAATGAAGCTAAACCCTGTGCTCCGCATCCTTTTTTCAACCATTCATTAAACTGCATGGTGCCAATTACCCTCGCCTCCCCCATGCCTTTGACAGGCAGCACCTCTGAGAAGGATACTGTGTTTGCTACTTGTCTTAGGCCCCTCCCCAACTCTGCAATGTCCTCCTGCACTGCTCTAACCTCATGATGAGCCAAGTCATTTGTCCCTAGGTGAAGAAGACTAGGGACTCTAAAGTGCTTGTTACCACCCGTATGGAGGGCCTTGCCTCCTGCTTTGTTCTTCCTGAGACAAGCCAATCATCCAGGTAGAGAAAAAACACACCCTGACTTCTCAGATGTACTGCCACCGCAGCTAGGCACTCTGTGAACACCCTTGGTAATGCGATGAGGCACAATGGAAAGGATGTGAACTGGTATTGGCAGTTCCCTAGCCTGAATCTGAAGTCTTTCTGAGAGTGGGTCAGACTGGTATATGGATGTAGGCATCTTTCGGGTCCAGTGACCCCATCCAGTCTGCCAGATATAAAGATGTTATCACTCAGCCCAGTGTGACCACCTTGAATCTCTCCCTTTCATGTGTTTCTTCAGATATCGAGTGTAAAACGAGTTGCCACTGTCCATTTTTTCTTGTGGGCCAGGAAGCACCTGGAGAACAGACCTTTGCTTAATTGTGTGGGAGGTACTTTCTCCACTGCTTGCGATTGCAGTAATTTCTTCACTTCCAGCTCAAACAGAATTTTCCCTGTTGGTGCGTGAGGCTGGAAAACTTTTGGATTCTGCACTTTTGGGAACTTTCTGAACTGCAGGGACAAACCTTGTCCCACTACTTCCAGGACCCACTTATCTGTGGTGATTTCTGATCATTCCTGGAAGCAGTGAGCCAACCTTCACCCCAATGGCAATGGATTGGCAACCTGACCAGTGTTGTCAGGAGTTCTGCTTCTGTTGGGGCTTAAGTGCTGGTGCTGCAGTTGCACACCTAGTGCTCCCTCTTGCCCCTGCCACTACAGTGACCTCTTTGTGGTAGACCCATGGTAAGGGTAACCTGAGGCTCTGGTTGGGAGAACGAAAAGCCCTGGAGGAGACTGTCCACCACGTGAGTGACAGACCTAGGGGTTTGGTCACCTTGATGGGGTAGGTCTGAGGATGTGATGCTTATGACCACTGTGTACTGAGCATCCACTGAGTTGTTCTCATGTGCAAACGTGTATGGTTATGAAAGTACTGGTATATATCGGTGCCTTCCATCGCAACAGTTCCACTGCTTGTCTGTTCTTTCTATGGGTGTACATGCATAGTCCAAGTCCCATATATTTATCAGAGGCAACAGAACCAAAGACCCATGGCAAGTCTTTCATTGCATACAAGTTTTTCACTGTATACATAATGTGCCAGCTATGTCATGCTGTGGGCATTGTCACTATACAACGGACTGTAATAGGTCTGGATTGTTTCTGCTAGGTAAAGACCCCTAGAATTGGATTTATAGTACCATATTCCTTATTGAACACTTCCCACTGCTGTTCCTAAGGCATATGGCCATTGATGTGTGTCCAGTTCCATTCTGTGCTGCTCTCAGGAGTAGATACTTTTCTAAACCTCGGCATCCATGTCCCGCTAACTTCTCTGGCATGTATATGCTTTCCCAGGTTTCCTACCTCCTCATATTACTGTATAAGTCATTCATGTCAACCTGCCCATCCAAGATGTGACCCATGCTCCCAATACAGACTGGTGCTGATAAATCTATCTAGGCATGATCATCAGGTGGATGAGACAGATTCAACCCCACAATGATAGTGCGTCCCACAGTCCGGAATCAGTATATACTTTGTCAAGGAATAACAGTACTCCTTATTGTCTGACGGTCTGTGGACTGTATAATACTACAAGAGATCACCGATTTACTGTCTGCCAGTGCATATGCTTGTAATTGCATATTTATGGATGTCAGATTATGTTGCACAAAGCCCCATACATGTGAGTTCCATTTCAGCACATACTTCCAAGTATAGTGATGAGGGGAGGTTAACTCTCTTTGCAGGGGTGTTGTAGACGTCACATCACCGGACTCACGTCCGATGGGCACTGGAACACAACAGGGGGTCATGGGATACCCTCCTACCCATACCTGTCCCGAGATGTGGCGCATGGGCTGTTGGACCACCTCATGGCTAGTCTAACCATAACCACAGCCAGGATTTGAGGCCACAGAGGGGCTTTGAAAACCCCACATTTGGGAATGCATCAGCCATGCTGTGGTGCAAGTCCCCTTTCTGCCATGGAGCATACCCATTCTGGGTGTAAGGCTGGCACACAGCCAGTTCGGTGCAAGGTTTCGTGATTTTGACACAGCCTGTGTTTGAAAATTTGGGACTGCTACAATTCTTGATGGATGGTGCCGCTTGCTTTAAATTGTTTGGCGCAGGCACATTACGTTGAAACCAGAGCTTTGAAAAATCAAGCCCAGGGAGTTTCGTTCTGCCCTAATGAACCTGATCACTTGCGCAAGGTACCAGTCTGGACTTGCCTAGGTTGACCAACAAGTTCAAGTCTCAGCAAGTCAGGAGAGACAGATCTCTGGACCTCTCCATGGCCACTTTGGATGAACCAGCTAACAGCCAGTCATCCAGGTAGGGGTACACCCTGGAACCCAGGCACTGCAGGTGTGCTGCTACCACTGCCATGCACTTGGTGAAGCTCCTGGGCACTGAGGAGAGGCCAAAGGGCATGACCTGGAATTGGTACAGGTCCTCTTCTGCTTGAAACCGCAGGTACTGGCGGTGGGACTCAAACTAGGATGTGGAAAAATGCATCCTAGAGGTCTAGGGAATAAAACCACATGTTCTGCTCCAGCAACAGAATTATCTGATTCAGAGTGACCATCTGGAAAAAAGAGGTTACTCACCTGTAACAGTAGTTCTAGGAGTGGTATATGTTGTTCATCCACACTCTTTGGCATGTCCTCTTCTGCTTTAAATCTCACTGGAAGTCTTCAAGCTGGCTCCTCCCACCCACGTGGTATATACCTCGGCTCCACCCCATGACGCCAGATCTTAGCTCGCTGGAAGCCAGGTGTTGTGCGTCTGCAGCCAGGGAGGTCGGGTGGGTCCATGTGGATGAACAACATATATCACTCCTAGAACTACTGTTACAGATGAGTAACCTGTTTTTCTATGAGCGTGGATATGTTGTTCATCCACACTCTTTGGCAGACTCCTAGCAGTTCTCCAGGAGGAGGGAGGCAAGGTGCACACCCCCTACTTAGGGAACAGAGACTGGAGAACTGAGGCCCCAAAACCAGCATCCCGGCGTGACTCAAAGCTGATGTGGTAGTGGGTGATGAAGGTATTTGCTGACTTCCAGGTAGCAACCCAGCAGATTTCCTGGATAGGGATCGTCCTTGGAAGCAGCCACTGATGCAGCAGTATGGCTGGTAGAATGAGCTCTTATCCCTCTGGGAGGCTCCTTGCCCACCAACTCGGTAGCACAGACCTATGCATAATGTGATCCATCTCGCAATAGTCCGTTTTGCTGCAGGTCTGCCAGAAGCGGCTTCAGCGTAGGTGACAAACAGCTGGCGAACCGCTCCCTGAACTTCCGCCGTCCTCTCCTTGTAATAGGAGAAGGCTTATCTCAGGTCCAAGGTATGGAGCCTGTACTCGGCCTCTGAGGTGTGGGTGAAACTCGCACACCACCTTCGGAAGAAATTTCGGGTGGGGGCATAGGACAACCTTGTCCTGTGGAAGACCAGATAAGGGAAGTCCACCGAAAGCACCTGGAGCTCCCCTGTCCTTCTGGCAGACATGATAGCCACCAGGAAGGCCATCTTCCACGACAAGTGCGACAAAGCACACTTGTGCATTGGTTCAAATGGCTTGGCCATGAGCTTTGCCAGTTCCAGAAGTAAAATCCCACGTAAGTGGAGTTCCATGCACCGTAGGGGATATGTGATCCAGGCCTTTGAAAAAGCACTCGACAATGGTGTACCACCTCCTCCCCACTGTGGAGAGAATTTACATGGAAAGTAAGGGCAAGATTCTTCCTCGTGCCTACAACCCTAGCCCGCAGAAACCTGGGACAATCCGAAAAATGTTGGAGGCTATGTGGGGAAAACAAAGCCACTTATAAACATATTTTTATGATTGCCCCATATTGGAAGGTTTCTGGAAAGAGATTACAGATCATATCAAAAATATATTTGATTGCTGTAATCCTATAGCAGAGATTAACCTAATATTAGGCATTCCCCTGGAGGGTTTGACAGATAAACATGCTCTCTATTTATGGGCCATATTATTGGGGGCAGCATATAAAGCAATCACTAAAAAATGGCTCCAGAATAAATTCCCCATGACAGGAGAGTGGAAATCTATAATCCAAACTATACACCATAATGAACAAATGTCATATGCTCTAAATAATAAGATGGAAACCTTTACTACACATTGAACTAGGTGGATACTGTATCAAGAACAGATTTAGAACCTGAATTTGATGGGTGGCTATTTACTTGTTCCTTGGGATTTACCCCCCTGGAAGCCCTTCACTGTTAAGGTCGGGTAAGGAAAAATAAGTGGAGTTACCAGTAATTCTTAAGCAGACAATGAACCTCATTCAATACTTCTGTGTCTAATGTCTGTCCTCTATGGTTAAACTATTTTGCTTTAGTTTATATAAAGTCTAATTTCCAAATATACAAGGTTTTTTTGGTGTGCTAGGCAATCATGTACAAACTTATTTTAATAAGAACAGTTTAAAATGTTACATTGCAACATCACCATACTGTAATCTCTGGGTGCTATGTAATATTTAACTATGTGTAAAGGCTTATGAAACTCCTATAAGTACCTTGGAATATGACCTAAATGAATAAAAAGAAGTATAAAAAAGAAAAAGCACCCGACCACTGTCTCCTGCGCCATCGTTGGCTGACCGGCCCATGCCCAGTAAGTGGAGATGGCTGCCAGGTGCACCCTAAGGGTCGATGACCAAAGACCCCCTTTGGAGAGAGACCAAAGGTAGTCGAGAATGTTAGCCAGTGGACAAGACAGAGGGTCCAGGCCCTTGCCCCGACACCAAATGGAAAACCTTTTCCATTTGAAGGCATAACATTTCCTGGTCGATTCCTTTCCAGATGCCTCCACCACGGTGTAGACATCTTCGGAAAGACCCACAGCCTGGAACTCTAGCCGTTCAGGTACCAGGCTGTGAGGTGCAGGGATTGAAGGTCCGGATGGAATAACTTCCCCTGATTGAGTAATATCAAGTCCGGGTGTGCTGGAAGCTGCTCCAGGTGCCTGCAGCTGAGGATGAGGAGATCTGGATACCAGAACTGGAGTGGCCAGTGTGGGGCTACCAGGATCACCTTCGCCTTGTCCCTCCTCACCTTAAGGAGCACCTTGTCGAACAAGGGAAATGGAGGGAAGGAGTAGAGGAGGCCTGGGGTCCACGGCCTCAATAAGGCATCCCCCTGCAGCAAGTCCTGCTGAGGGGGGTGGACATGAAACAGCCTCAGCTAGGTGTTTTCCTCTGAGGCAAACAGGTCCACCATTGATTTTCCCCAGTGGGAGAACAGGCTGTAAGCTACCTCTGGATGGAGAAACCACTCTTGAGATGTCTGGCCTAAGTGGCTGAGAGCATCCGTCAGATGGTTTGAGGCTCCTGCCACATGGATGGCTAGGAGATCTACCTCCAACTGGTTCATGAGGGTCCAGAAGCGGAGCACTTTGTTGATTCCCTTGAGGTACCTGAACGTTTCTATCATGTCCCCTCTGTCCCTCCTTTCATCATGGGTATACATATTAAGCTCTCTCAGTCTCTCTTCATATGATTTCTGATGCAGACCCTGCACCATTTTAGTTGCCCTCCTCTGGACTGCTTCCATCCTGTCTATGTCCTTGCGTAGATGAGGTTTCCAAAACTGCACACAGTACTCCAGATGGGGTCTCACCAACTGTCTGTACAGAGGGATAACCACTTCCCTTTTTCTACTAGTGATGCCCCTTCCTATGCATCCCAGTATCCCCCTGGCTCTCCTCACTGACTTCTCACATTGCTTACCCACCTTTAGATCATCCGATATGACTACCCCCAAGTCCCGTTCCATTTTTGTTGTTGTTAGTACCTCCCCTGCTATTGTGTACTCTTCTCCTGGGTTTTTGTTTCCCAGGTGCATTACTTTGCACTTCTTTGCATTGAATCTAAGTTGCCATATGTCTGACCATTCCTCCAACCTTGCCAAGTCCCTTCTCATCCTTTCTACTACCCCTTGTGTATCAACTCTGTTACAGATCTTTGTATCATCTGCAAAGAGGCATACCTTTCCCTTCAGACCCTCTGCAATGTCACCTATAAAGATGTTAAAGAGGACTGGACCCAGTACTGAGCCCTGAGGTACTCCACTAGTGACCCCCCTTTCTTCGTAATGTGTGCCACTCACTGTTACCTTCTGTGTCCTGTTGTGCAGCCAGTTTGCAACCCAGGCTACCACCCTGGGACCCACTCCCAAGCTGGCTAACTTGATTATTAATCTTTTGTGCGGGACTGTGTCAAATGCCTTGCTAAAGTCTAGGTAGACCATATCCACAGACCCTCCCTGGTCTATTACTTTGGTCACCCAGTCAAAGAAATCTATTAGATTCGTCTGACATGACCTTCCTGCTGTAAATCCATGCTACTTTGGGTCCTGTGCCCCGCTGGCCTCTAGGTACTCAACAATTCTTTCTTTCAGAAGTGATTCCATCATTTTCCCTACCACTGAGGTCAAACTTACAGGTCTGTACTTTTCTGCTTCTGCCTTGCTCCCACTTTTGTGAAGAGGAATCACATCTGCCCTCCTCCAGTCCTTGGGTACCACACCATCCTCCCATGATTTGTTAAAAAGTGTGGTCAGTGGTGTCACTAGGTCCTCCCTTAGTTCTTTTAGGATTCTCGGGTGAATCCCATCAGGCCCCATTGCTTTGTCCACCTTGAGTTTTAGGAGTTCTTTCAGGACTCTTTCTTCTGTAAACGGACTGCTGTCAACCCCCCTACCCAGAGTGCTTCTATTGTCTCATTTAGGTAACTCCTCCTCAGCTTCTTTTGTGAATACTGAACAAAAGTATTCATTCAGTATCTCTGCCTTTTCATTGTCTCCCTCTGCCCACCTCCCCTCTCCCTTATTAATTTTCACTATTCCTCCCTTAACCTTTCTATGCTCCCTAATGTACCTATAAAAGGTTTTAGCCCCCTTCTTAACTGAATTGGCTATGTTTTCCTCAGTTTGGGCTTTTGCTATTCTGACTGCCTTCCCCACTTTTTTCTGCTTTAATTGATACAGTTCCCTGTCGTGCTCCTTCTGTGATGCCTTATACTTTTTGAATGCAGCCTTTTCTCCTTAACTTTCCTGCCACCTCTTTTGAGAATCATAGTGGTTTTACTCCGCTTTGTTTTCTTTATCTGTTTCACACAAGGCTTGTTGCCTCTATGATGGCAGTTCTGATTTTTCTCTATTGTTCTTCCACCCTCCTTTTGCCCATTTCCAGTGTATTCCTCAGGTATTCACCCATTTTGCCAAAGTCAGCCCTTCTAAAGTCCAGTATACTTGTTTTTGTATGGCTTGTCTCCATGGTTGTGCTTATTGTGAAGCACACTGTACAGTGGTCGCTTGTTCCCAGATGTCTACCGACTTCTAAATTTGTGATCCTCTCTCCAGGTCTAGTATTGCTTCCTCCTGAGTGGGTTCCAACACTAGCTGTCTAAGGCCTGCCCCCCTGCAGAGCATCGAGAATGACCCTCCTCTTGGATGTGGCTGCAGTACATGTCATCCACTTTTTCAGCCATTTTGAGAATGTCCTCTATCATTTTCTTGTCCATTTCCTCCCCTTGAGATGGGGGTCTGTATACAACCCCTATGCGGATTGTGATGCCATTCCCTGTCTCCAAGGTGACCCAGAGTGCCTCTTGTCCTCCTCCTTTACTTTTTAGTTCTATAGCTTTGATCCCTTCCCTTATGTACAGAGCTACTCCACCTCCTCTTTTCCCCTCCCTGCCCCTTCTGTAGACTGTGTACCCCGGTATGTTGATATCCCAGTCATGGTTCCCCGTGTACCATGTTTCTGCGACTGCCACAATATCCAAGTGTTCATCCTGCATCAAGGCTACTAGCTCAGGAAGCTTGTTTCCCAGACTACGGGCATTGGTACTCATTGCCCTCCATTTAATGTTGGCTTTATCCTTTTTTCCCCCCATGCCTGCTCTTTTTGCCCTTGTCTATTTTTCCATTTACCCCCGTCCTGCCCTCTGTTGAGCACTGTACCTCAGTGTTTACCTTACTATCCATCATGTTTTGTGGGGGGAGGCTTGAAATTTCCTGCCTCTTATTAGCACCTCCCTCCATAGCTAGTTTAAAAGCTTGCCAAGGAAGCATTTAAACCTATCACTTAGGATCTTGGTTCCCTTCATGGACAGATGCAGACCATCGTGCCAGTATAGACCTTCATCTCTCCAGGTGTACCCCCAGTCCCCAATGAAGCCAAAGCCCTGTGCTCTGCACCAGTTTTGCAACCATTCATTAAACTGCATGGTGTAGTACCTAGCCTCACCCTGCCATGGACTGGCAGCACCTCTGAGAAGGTAACTGTGCTTGCTACCTCTCTGAGGCCCCTCCCCAACTCCACAATTTCATCCTGCACTGCACTGATCCCATGCCTAGCTAGGTCATTTGTCCCAAGGTGGACAATGATATCTAGTTCCCTCTCCTGTGATGCTGCTTCTGCAATCCTGAGGATTCGCTTCTTGCCCCTCCAAACCATGGCACCAGGCAGGCACCTTACTTTCCTCTCCTCTCCCTTCCCCAGGTCTACCCCTCTAACAACTGAGTCCCCTATCAGAAGCTGTTTCCTTCCCCTGTGGTGTCTCTTGCCACCCTTCTGTGGGTCTCCCTTGTGGGTGTCCTCAGCATTCTTCTTGGTCTCCACTGAGGGTGCCATCATAGAGGAACCTTGTTCTGCCAGACTGGCATATGGTTTGTGTAGAGGTACAACTAGGGGGCTTCGCCTCTGTTCCACCACCCGTACCCTCCCAGAACCCGCGGTGGTCCACTTGCTCTTCATACTTGGCAGCCTCTGTGGCAGTGGTACTCTTTGGGTGGGGGAGACCTCCTTAGTCCTTGCCAGTTCAGCCTGGAGGTGGGCTACCTCCTCCCTCAGAGCTGACAGCTGCCTGCAAATAGGACAGCAATGCAGTTTCCAGAATGTCTCCCGGAAAACTGCTGCCCCACAGCTAGTGCATTGCACCACTCCCCACATGTCCCTCTCTCTTATAATATACAATATGTAATATATATATTTTTTTATAAGTTAATGTGGTATCGGGACTCCTCGGTGGTCCAGAGCTCGTAGGCACTTTTATCCCCCATGTGGGCTCCCCAGTCCATGAGAGAGGCATCCGTCGTAAGGACAACCGTCGGCTCAGGGCAGACAAACGGGATCCCTTTCTGCAACCAGTCTGGGGTGGTCCACCATTGGAGAGCATCCCACATCTTCTGGGTTACAGTGATCAGCTGGTCGAAATGACCATGGCGCTGAGTCCACTGGGTGACCAGCACCCACTGCAGTGGGGGCATGTGCATCCAGGCCCAACGGACCACTGAGGCGCACACCGCCATGCAACCCAGTAGGCGCAGAAAGTCCCAGGCAGGGCACAATTGCCCAACAAGAAATGATTGGGCAAAGGAGGAAAGAACCTCTGCCCTGTCTGCCGGAAGCTGAGCTCTGGCTTGACAAGAGTCTAGCTCTGCCCCGATGAAGCCCATCACCTGAGAAGGCACAAGTTCCGACTTGGCCTTGTTGATCAGGAGGCCAAGTTGGGAGCACGTCTGGAGGGCCAGGTCCCTGGATCTCTCCACCTCCTGTTAGGTGGATCCTGCTAGGAGTCAATCATCGAGGTAAGGATAAATCCTGACCCCCCCATGCCAAAGATGGGCCGCCACCACTGCAATGCATTTGGTGAAGACCCGTGGGACCGATGACAGGCCGAACGGCATGGCTCAGAACTCATACAGGGTCCCTTTGACCCTGAAGTGGAGGAACCGCTGATGGGATGGACGGATTGGGACGTGAAAGAATGAGTCCTGCAGATCCAGTGAACAGAACCACACGTTTTGCTCCAAGGATGGTATGATCTGGGACAGAGTAACCATCCAAAAGGTGCATGGCCTGAAATATTGATTCAGGTCATGGTCCACTTGGGCACCAGGAAGTACCTGGAGACAAAGCCTGGGTCTGCTGGAGGATCTGCCACTGCAGCTACTGCCTCCTTGAAGAGGAGCTGAGCGATATCATCTCGGAGAGTTGACTAGGTCTGAGCGGATACTCTTTTCTTCCGAGGGGCGTGGGCTCAGCTTGGAGGGTACTGCTCGAATTCCAGAGGCAGTCCCTGACCGACCACTTCGAGAACCCATCTGTCTGAAGTGACAATGGACCAGTCGGAAAAAAAGTGGCGGAGCCAGCCCCCCATGGGAGAACCCAGAGCTGAGGTGACGGGAGAGGGGTTGACAGCCCCTGCCCCGTCACTGAGCAGGCTTGGAGGAGGGGGAGGTTCCAGGACCTGAATATCGGCCTCCTTTGTGGGCCTGTTGGGGCCCGGGTTTGGGCTGGGGGCACCAAGCTTGAGCCTGCTGCTATTGCTGGTGCTGCTGTCCACCCTGGAAGGAGGACTGCTGAGCCGCAAGGGAAGAATGCCAAAAAGGGATTTTTTTCTGCTAATTCTTGCCCAAAGAACCCCTGGCGGAAGTAGAGTCCAAGGTGGCACTAGACTGCTCAATGCACTGAAGGTGACTGGCCACTCCTTGGCCGAATAGGTCGGTCCCAGGAAGGGCACATCAGCTAGTTTGTGCTGGGTATCCACCGGGAAGGAGGAGAGCCTCAGCCAAGCCCTGAGATGAGAGGTAACTGCGGCAGCCATCAAGCGGGCACAAGAATCCCCAATGTTCAGGGCCATCTGAAGCTGCTGTTTAGCAAAAGCTCAGCCTTGATCCCAGACCTGCTTGACCGTGGTTTGCATGTCTATGGGGAGATGTGGGAAGACTTCATTCAGTGACCCAAAAAGGGCGTGAGAGAAGTGTGCCATGATGACAGCCGAACTTGCCTTACGAAGGCCCAAGGAGGAAGCCACATAGACCTTCCTGGCTGAATGGTCCAGAAGCTTGGACTCTTTATCAGGAGGTCAGTCAGCGACGGCAGAACTGCCAGTATGCCTGAACAAAGAGGTGGTCATCAAGCTCTCAGCCAAAGGGTGCTCTGTGAACCCCGCAAGGGAACCCATGGGCACCGCATACTTGCTGGCCATGCAGGCAGATAGAGCTGGACAAGAGGCAGGGCACTCCCAAAGTCCTAGGGCCAGGCCGACAATAGCCTCAGACACAGGAAAAGCCTCCATCGGGATATCCCCTCTCTTAATGATGTCCGTAAGAGGGTACTTCGCCTTTTTCTGGATTGGCTCTAGGGGCATCCCTATGGATTCAGAGATGAGGCGAAAAATCCCTTGAAAAGATGAGGGACCTTCCTCTGTCTCTAGACCAACAATGATTCATCATCACCTGGAAGAGAATGCAAGCCAATGACGTCTGAATCTAGGTATAATGGCCGACCACCCAGGTCACCTTAGACTCGCCAAGGGTGGTCTGGGGTGACCGTGACCAACAATCACCGAGGAAGCACGGTGTCTGGTCCATCTTCCTTGGAAGGAGCCCCTCCCACAGGCTGTTTTGGTGGTGGTTCCACCACAATCGGTGGAGAGACCGTTTTGGGCCAACCAGGTGGTTTGCTGGCTCCCGTGCTGAGAGCCAATTTAATCGACTCGAAGGAGTCTGCTTTACACCTAGAGGCGAAGCCAGGTAATGGCCGGTGTAGAAGCCAGAATCGGCTTGTGTCCGGTCAAAATTAGCAGTTGCCATATGAGGTCCTCGTAGCGCTGACAGAGTTTCCGACGGAGCCTCTCCTCATCCGAGGAGGACCGATGGCGTCGCCTCTTTTTTAGAGCGTTTATGGCTCTTCCTCGGCCTGTCGGTCGAGGGGGTCCAAGACCTCGATCGAGATTGGACGGGCCGACTCAGTCGCTCAAGAGACACTGGTGATTTCCCGGGCTCAGGGACCACTTCTTCGAAGGGAGTCCCAGAAGACTGGGTCTCATCATCTGGAAAGACCAGATATGGGGTTCAATCGTGGGAATCATCAGCTGGAGCTGGCGACATCGGATCGATCACGATTTCAACATCATCGATTGATAATTCAGTCAACTGCCCAGACGGCAAAGCCGAAAAGCCAGCGGCCGAAGAAGCGATCTCGACCGAAGTCGAGACTGCATGTTCCTGGGACAGAGATCTCTCCCGCTCCCAAGAACGTCTCCGTTGAGACGAAGATGATCCCGGATCCTTCTCCCGCTTACAGGATCGAGAAGAGTGCGAGCCTGCAGGCGCCTCTCTCTTGGTCAGGAAAGGTGACACAACTCTTGAAAGAAGCCCGAGAAGGTGGAGCCCAGGTTGAGCAGAACAAAGAAGCTCCGAGAAGTCTCTGCAGCATGAGCAGCTTCCTCCTCGAACGCTTGCATGTGTTGCAATTGCTCGGCGGATCCCACAGCTGCAGAAAAGGTCCACCAAGCCTCACTGGATTTCACCAGAGGGTTCCTCTTCTCTGGCCTCCCCAGCTTCAGGCGTGCGAGATGGTCGTCGAGGATGTTGGGATGAAAGGCGAGACACAGAATGCACTTCAAGGTGCTATGGTCAACACCGAGGCAATAGATGCATGCAGTGTGGGGATCAGTGTGTGACATTTTCTGACATAATCGAAGCAGCAAACTTGCAATCACTAACACGAACAATGTGAATTTTCGGAATACCCGAAGGTTTGAAAGCCAAGGCCAACAAGATGTGAGAGTACGAGGAAGGCAACCTGAATCTTCCGGCTGAAAGGAAGATCTGGCATCATGGGGCGGAGCCTAGGTATATACCACCCGGGTGGGTGGAAGGAGCCAGCTTGAAGACTTCTGGTGAGATTTCAAGCAGAAGGGGACATGCCAAAGAGTGTGGATGGACAACATATCCACGCTTCTAGAATGAAAATTATTTACTCACTATAATTCTTCATCTTCTAGGAATATCCTTACCATTGATGTACACTAATGGGTCTGAGCCAGAGGTGCCAGGACCCTGTGGGAGACACAACTTTTCAGAAGTGTTGGCACAAAGGTACGCTGCATGCATATACAGCACTGCGAGACTCGCTTGCACTACATGGCTTACCTTGACACTAGCCATCAAGTGCCTCAGTACCTTTTCTACTGAAGAGGTGCAACATAACCTAACTAGTACTTATGTACTTAATCTAAGGGCATAAGGTAGCCCTGGTGACCCATGTAAGGCGGGGCAACAAACCAGCAACAAAGTGTCTTCTCAGCCAAAACCAAGAACATGGGGTGAAGACAAACAAACAGAATGGAATGAGCCCAGGGGATGGCGGGTGGGTGTTTGAATCAATGGTGAAGATACTCCTAGAAGATCAAGAATTATGGTGAGTATGTAATTTTCAAATTTTCCAGAAATCGGATTTCACCACTGATTCCCACTAAAGCGTCTGAGTACCAAGTTCAGAACAAAGTCCCCTAGACTAGGGTGGCAGGAGTCAAGGCTCATTCAGGACAGAAGTCCACTCAGGATAGTCCTGCCAAGGGTGGCATGCTGCCTGGCATGGAAATCCGGGGCATGGTGCGTAACAAATGTGTGCACTGTGCTCCAAGTTGCAGTTCTGCAAATATAACCAAGAGGTACACAGCAGATCTCTGCTGGGGATGTAGCAACTGCTCTGATGGAATGTGCACGAACCTAACCTTCCAGCTTCACCTGCGCCACATTATAGCAGTGGCATAGACAGCTCATAATCCAGGCAGAAATGCACTTGATTTTAACAGGCTGTCCCTTACAATTAGGATTGGAGGTGACAAACTGCTGTTTGAACTGTCTGAAGTCCTTAGTTCTGTCCAGGTAAAACTTAAGGACTTTCCTAGCATCCAGAGAATGGAGAGTGCATTCTCCTTCATTCTTGAAACTGGCTCTCAGGGTTTGCTAAGAAGAAATATATCCTTTAGAGGGCCAAAGAGAAGGAGGGAGGAGATGCACTTCAAAAGCCTGGTCCCAAAGTGATGGAGGGAGGGGAGCAGTTATGAATGGTGAAGATACTCAGGAAGATCTACAGTTACAGTGAGTACATCATTTTTCTATCTTACCCGAGTCAAGTCTTCACCATTCATAACTGGTGGGTCAGAGTACCAAGCTACCATTGGTGGTACCTGGCAAACCCTGTGGGAACTGATCTCTCAGCCTCCTGTGGGGGACAATACAAGGAGGCAGGGGCCCCTTACAGATCTGGCTGGACCTGTGATTGGTCAGGAGTAGATGGAGGCTCCCATTGCCTTGGAGAAAGAGGGTGCCCTGACAGCTGACATCTGACCCTGCAGGAGAAAAAATGGGCCCCCTGGAAAGGTGCAGCAATCCCCCTACACCAGGCCAAGAATGACAACCATGAGAAACAAAGCCATGCTGTCCGCCTAATGCAGACTGCTGTTCCCACCAACCTGGAGGCTACCGCACTGGTGTCATATGACACCCTCACCTGGTGTCTCACTGGCTCCAGGCCCCTTGTGGAAAGCGCAATAGCTTGTCGAGTTGCCTGGCTATCAAGCAGGAATGCAAGGATCTGTCTCAGTGTTGCCCACAGGTGCCTGGCATAGGTTACCTGGTGTACGTGGTGCACCAAAATGCACATAAGGAGAAAACCCTTCAACCCCAATGGTCAAACTCAGCCAAGTGGGACTTTGAGGGGCAGTCGTGACTGGGGTGACGATGCCCAGAGGGGTGTATAGTAGCTCCAGACCTGAAGAGGGGTGGGGCATAGCTCCTGGAGACACAAGGGGAGCAAAATACCTGTGCTAGCAGTCCCACGGGGTCAGAGAAGAGGCAGAGGGGTGCTGCCAGACACTATGCGACTCCTCCATAAAGGGCGAGGCCGCAGAAGGATCACGACGGATTCTGAGCCGTATTCCCCCAGGAATGACAGCACTGCATGCGCAGGATTGTGTCAAAAAGATTTTTTAGCCCTTTTCCTTTGCTTTTTGGGGCAAAACTTAATACAGTGCTCGCAATTAGCACAATCATGGTCTGGAACCAGGCACTTTAAACATAACTCATGGTAGTCTGCCCTTGCCAGAAGTTGGAAACAAACTTTACAATTTTTGAAACCTCTAAGTCATGCCAAACACTGATAATCTTGAGAAGACATCTGTGGTTCCCAACAGAAAAAGTCATAATTGTAAAAGCCCAACAAATGTGGAAAGAAGGCTTTAAAGAAGAAAAATACAGTTCAGTTCCCCAAAAGTTAGAACTGCAAGTTAAATAAATCTCAGAAGAGGTTTCTTAGTAAAATTAGCAGATTCTCATCTTGGTTCCCAAAAAACAAAGACCCAAGAATACTCTTGCATAGAATTGCAAACCAGTTTAAGTTATTTTTATTTGCTTTTGAAAGTGAAAAAAACAGCGGTTCCCTGAAAGCGGGAACTGTGAAAAATGTCCTCCGGTTCCTAGTAATCAATCAGGAACAGGAGGAAAAAGTGAAACAAACAATAAATTACAAATAACACCCTAACTAACTCAAGGTATCAAAAAATTAACACAGTTTAACACTATAAAATAATAAACCGCAAACCATACAGAAGTGTAGAGAAGACTTCGGGGTGACTGCTTTCTTCAGGTGGAGAAATAAATCTGACATTAAGAGTGCAGTGGTGCCGGCCCGGTGGCGCTGAGGGTTGAGGCGATGGATGCCACACGTTGCGCCATGCCGGCAACCCGGGTTCAGAGACGGACTTGGGCTGCTGGGAGTTGGTAGGAGGGGAAGAGACTGAGCATTTGGAGGACTGCTCTCTTCCTGGGGAGGAATCCGGGGATGCTCAGGGTAGGCCTCGCAGTGGTCAGAGGCAGCACACCACTGCCAGGCTCACGCAAGTAGGGGTGGAGCTGGGCGGTGGGCGGCGACACTCCATGCCTAGACGCCACTGTACGACCGAGTTCCAGGGGAGTAACCAAGGTGGAAAACCCTGGCCGCTTGGGAGGCAAAGGAAGGGCGGGTGGGCAGCGCCCACATGCCCAACACCAGCTCGGATCCCAGCTTGACTCTCCATGGTCTTGCCCCCCAATTCTGGGTTGTGAGAGGGAGGACCCAGCACCCAATTCCTCGGCTGGGTGAAGAGCACGGTTGGTGGAAGGAGGCGTCACTGCATGAGTGCCATGCTGGAGAGATGCCCAAGTAGCCGGTGACCGGAGGGAAGAATAGTCCACACACACACAAAAAAAAAAAAAAAAAGAGTGCAGTGGCAAGCATGACCACAAAGCAGTTTGAATTTCATAAGCAGCATAACATCCTTAAAGCTCAGGTGCTGCACATTCTAGGAGAATGACTACATCTGTTAAGCAAAAGGATTCCTGGGGTTTGAAAGGCTTTGATCCGTGCACAGAGGATTCCAATATAGTATGGCCCACACTAACTACAGAACCAAAGAGGAAAGCTCAGTTTGCACAGCAGTGATGGCCTGTGGCCTCATGCTCAGACACCCCCCACCCCCGTGGATTAATTCCACAGTAGAACCATGCTCTTCTCGTGGTTTAATGCTTACATATGCTGCCCCTAGTGTTTCTTTTCGCAAGTGTAAAAAGCACTTTGGTACCCCCACAGAATGTGCTGGTCCCTGGCCAGTAAGACTAGCACTGTTGTATGTTTAAACAATTCTGAGAAGTTTTATGCAACAGTTCTCCTCTTACAAGGGCAATTATATAAGCTACGATAAAAGAGAGAAATAATTTGCAGATATGTACAGAAAATATGATGCTTTAATTCTCAAGACATGAAAAAAGGGAACTTGTTTGGCATTTTACACATTTTTGTTTTTTTAAATAAAAAAGGACAGATGGTCTACTGGCACAGCAGTAGGGTTACCGCTTGTGATGCCAGTAACCTGAATTTCGACATGAACCCAGAATGTCAGGGGACTGGCAAGGGGGAGAAGGACTGAGCATTCCCATATAGTGCTCTCTTACTGGGGGTGGGGCAGAGCTCTCTGTTACAGTACTGCCACATGGCTGAACTCAGATGGTGGTGCAGACGGAGGAGTTTCAGTGAGGAAGGATGCAACCTGGCTCCGAAACCAAGGCATGCAATACGTGGACATGCACACCATTGGGTCCTCACTGGCTGCATGCTCAGGGCTGGGAACCAAAAGCGAGGAAATGCCCCCAAGCACAGCAGCATGTGGCCACTTGTCCTTCATACTTTGTGTATCAGAAGGGAGGCATTTCCCCCATCAGGCCTCTAACAGAATCCACCATGGGGCAGAATGTTCTGTGGACTCCATGAAGAAAGGAAAGCACCAAAGATGGGGCTGGGTGGTCTCCAAGCAGAGGTGGGCAGCACTGGTGACCAAGAGCTAAAAACAAGGGGGGGGGTGGAAGAGAGAGGAAAGAAGGAAGGATGGACTCACCTCTTGTGTTAGTCTGCGTGTAAAGAAAGGATTCAAGTATCTCACGTCCAGCCACATAAAGCCTTTGAGATCCTGACGCTTGATATAATGTGCCTCATATTCCTCCTCTGTTAACTCCGATAAATGCTCCGATTCAATAGTGTTGCCCTGGAAAAATCAGACCCCCCCACCCAGTAAATTATCAGTGTTGGTTATACAGGTTTCTGCACCACTGTAATACAAACAACAAGAGACTTTTTCTTGTCTGGAAAAAACAACATTTGGTAGAAATGAAGACATTTACTTCATAGTGGTTTATTTTATATGACCAAGAATGAATTTCAGATTAAATTAAACTCTCGCAGCACTTAAGAACACCATTAACAATCAGTTCTGAAAATGAAAATTGCATACTTACCGTAATTCTTGATCTTTCAGAATATCTTCACCATTTATTACCAGCTATGGGTCTGGGCTGGAGGGATTAGGATCCCACGGGAGTAAATTATTTTGCATTCTACAGCTTGGGGGACCAACATCTGCGCCGGTACCATCCATGAGGCAAACGTAATAATGTGGTGCTCATGGGCTGGCCAGTAACTAATGCCGTCTCCAACCTTCCTTGATTCTGTTTGCCAGGAGATGGGAGAGGGAGAAAGAGGGACTAAGAGAACTAGCCCAAAGGGATACAAAAAGGATATAGAATACAACATCATAAAAAAAATAAACCTGACTACAAACTTAGAGAAAACTAAGAACTGGGCCTAAGGGCACAAGGTAGCGAGTAGAAGAAAAGAGCCAGAGCATACAAGCCACTTGACAGAAGGGCAGCAGCCCTGGTAAAAGGCTCTGGCCAGATAAGAAAGATCAGAGGAAAAATTCAAAAAGGGACTGAAAAAAGATCTTGTACCATGGTGCAAGACCAGGAGAAGTGAAGAAAGACAGGAAAGAGGTCCTCCTGCCACTCCCCCAAGGTAGAGAAACAGAGGGGTTAGGAGGAGGGATGCTCTCAGCATCCTGCCCATCAGGCTAAAGGCCTAGGTAGCCATAACAGTTCAGAGATGCTGGCACAGTTGCAAGGCGACGAGACAGTTAAGAGTGCCCAATCCCAGAGGGTTGAAGAGTGAAGGGTGAGCAAGCTAGCTGAAGGATAACCAGTTTGGGAAACCAGGGACAAAAGGAGGACAGACGGAGGAGAAGAAGAAGTAAACTTCCTTTGGGTTACCATCTCCTGTTTCCCCACACCTTTTTTATTATTATTATTGTTGCTGGGAAGGGACAGGAACATAAAAATGGGGTCTTTCTCCCTTAATCCTTCCCCCCCCCCCTTTTTTGGGGGGTTTTAAACAGGGAGGGACAAGGGCCCTGCAAAGAGCAGAGGAAGATCCTTAAAATCATGAAAGGAGCGGCAAGAGGATAGGAAGAAAAAGACAAAAAGCGAGTTGCACATAGGCCCTGGCTCCTAAATGAGTGCGGAATGGTGGGCAGGCATGGTAATAAACGGTGACGATATTCTGGAAGATCAAGAATTACAGCGAGTACGTAATTCTCTTCTAAGAATCAATCTTGATTATTTATTCACACCTGTGGGTCTGAGTATCAGGTTTTCCACCCCAAAAGGGCAGAGTTGGCTCACCCTGAGGGAAACAGTTATTCCCTCAGCCCTCTCTGGGGGGGTTGGGGCCACAGAAGGGCAGAGACTCGTCATGGGTCTCGCGGGACCCGAGACTGGTCAGGGACAGGTGGAGGCACTCATGGCCTGGAAACAGGAAAGCACTTTGAGAGCTCACACCTGACCCTGCGGGAGAAAAACTGAGTCCCTTGGAATCATAAGCTGAGCACCCTATGCCAGGCCAGGGGTGCCAATCGGGAAAGGTGATGCCATGCAGTCTGCCAAATGCAGACTGCGGTTCCTACCAACATGGAAGCTACCTCACTGGTGTCATAAGACAGCTACACTTGGTGCCTTACCAGCTCCAGGCCCTGGGTAGAAAGGCAAATGGCCTGCCTGGTTGCCCTGCTGTCTGGCAGGGACACTAGGAGCTGACCTAGCGTTGTCCACAGGCGCTTCCCATAGGCTGCCTGATGGGCCTGATGTGCCAAAAAGCACATCACAGTGCATGCCACAAAAAAAAAAAACACAAAAAAAACAACCTCTGCCCCAAACAGCAAACTCCCCGGAGTCAGAGTCTGGGAGGGAGGTCATGCACTGGGCGCCAAGGCCCAGAGGTGGCACCCAAGAACGGGAGCCCAAAAGAGTGATGTAGCATGGCGGTACCTAGAGACCCAACAGGAGTGTAATATCTGCACTGGATGCCCCTCTGGGCTGGAGAAAGGGCAGAGGGACGTAGCCAGACATGCCAGGATGCCTCCATGAAAAGGCCAAGGCCACAGAGGAATGACTGTAGAGTCTCTGCTATAATCCCCAAGGAAAGACAATGCCAGGGTAGCAGTATTGCGACCAACAAAATGATGAGGCTCAGGTCCTGCGTCATTTCCCCTAGGAACTGCTGGTACCAGATGTAGTCAGCATTAGAGGGGAGGTGAACAGAGGAGTCCTCTGCTGAGGAGGAGAAAGTAGAAGATGACGAGAAGCTGGAGCAAGGACATGGTGGTGTAGGGACTTCAGTCTGGAAAATGGCCTGGTCTGCCTTAAGCTGGTATTGGAAGAACACACCAGTTGTCATTCTTAACTGGTCCCAGGACAGAGGCCCAAGAGGACTAAAAATGCCTGGAAGAGGGGGAGGAGGGGGCAGAGAAGTGGGGAGGAAAGGAGAAAGAGGAGGGTCATATGAGATCAAGCCAGGTCCTCTGCCAAGGCTGCAGGAATGCTCAAGGGACCTTGGGGGTGCGCCTGGCACCCTACCCGTCAACGAGCGGCCAACAGCTGTTGCGCAGTTGGGATGATGCCCATGTGGGGAGAGCGAAGATATGCAGATCCCACGGGGGGAGACCCACCCCCCAACAATCACAAGGCCAGATGGTTCTGGGGGATGAGTCCAAACCAGTGCTGCAACTGCTGAGAGAGCTGCCAACTACTCCAGGCACGGAGTGGGCTGCAGGCCCAAACTCCTAAGTGCTCGTCTCACCAGAACTGGCTCTGCCTCTTGGGCTATGCCCAGGCTCCAGGGGAAGAGGTGCCGTGAACAGCACCGAACCCCTCCCTTGTGCTGTAAATGATGCCAGGTACAGGATCAACAATGGGAATGGCAATAAGACCCAAATAGACACTGTGAACAACCTCAAAAAAGGCCCCAGTGCTGACCACAGACAACACTTCCTGAGAAGCCTCAGCCTCGAGCTAGGCCCAGAACCAGACCCAGGAATGCCTCTATCCTCAATAGTCCCCTCCTCAGGCCCAAAGTCCACAATGAACCCCTCTCCTGGATCACCTGACTGCTCAGAAGAAGATATCCAGACCACCATGAGGGCCTGAGTGGGACCAGCTCCAGAGGTGTTCCCTCTCTCAGGACCACGAGCGGGACCAGGAAGGGGCCCAGCCCTGTGGTCGGCACCACCCCGCTTACCAGTACCAACCAGAGTACCAGGAGCTGAGGTGTTGCTGGGCCGCAACACCAAGGTGCCCACTGGAGAAAACCCAGCATATAGCTTTGGCCTCACTACCAGGAGCATCCGCTGCCCCAAAGTGCCAACAAACTGGGAGGAGTGCTCAACCGGTCCCTGACCCCCCCCCCCGGCTCTCCAATGTCTCCGTGGGGCAAGTGCAAGGAGAGGCCTGGTCTTCCTCAGTATGTACAGCACTGGGAAGAGGCTCAGATGAAGAGCCAAGGAACCTTACCTTGGCATCCCTAGTGTGATGCCTGCCTCCAAACAGTGAAAGGCCTGCAACACCATTTCAGTGCGCGGAACTCAAGGGTGCAGTAATCTATAGGGAAACAGGCATTGCAGCTGTATATTGTGGCTGGCACCGAGGCAGGTCCAACAGGTGCCATGCTGGTCCCCGACAGTGATGAACCCCCCAAAGGGGCACCAGTGTATTGGGAGGGCAGCCCTCAGCTTCTTCTCTGAAGATTTATTTCTACAATCTTTTTTTTTTTTCTGAATGAATGAATACATACATACATACATACATACATACATACATACACACACACACACACACACACACACACACACATATATATATATATACACACACACATCTATATATTTATATCTATATATATATATATATATACACGTGTATAGATATATATATATATATATATCTATATATCTATATCTATATCTATACAGATATAGATATAGATATATAGATATATCTATATATCTACATATCTACATATCTATCTATATATATATATATATATATATATATACACACACACACACACACACACACACACATATACTGTAGAGAGAGAGAGAGACAGAGATAGAAAGATAGATAGATAGATAGATATATGAGGAGTAGGACCACAGTGGGTGGTAGAGCGATCAGGTGAGTTGAGGCATTATTACTGTCCTCCACCGAACCAAAGTCAGACTATCCCCCCAGCTCTGAGCCCCCTGAGGTAGGGCCACCTCCACATACTGGCACTGTCTATAATCCAGAGCATCCGACTAGGTCAGCGGAGAGGCAGAGAGGGCGTAGACAGAAACCCGGTGTTGGGTGTGTGGCATCAGGCACTGTGGGGAGCCATCGCCGATCTGGCTCGGAGGGGGGTTTCTCTTTTATGTCCCCCCTGGTGGAGCATGCAATGGCGTCAGCGCGGGCCCTCCCACAGACAGGTGCCCCCACCCTCCGCTAGGTGCCGCCACTGAGCGTGGAGTTCCCCTGAACCCACCCCAGAGGAAGAGAGTAGTCCTCAGAATGCTCGATCTTCTCTTTCCCTTGCCGACCCCTGGCGGCCCAGGCTCATTCCCAAACCCAGGTTGCCAGCGTGGTGCGAGGTGTGGCGTACAGCGCCTCAACCCTCAGCACCACAGGGCCAGCCTTCTACACTCCTTGAGATCAGACATGGTGCCGCAAGGAAAATAACTAAAAACAGTATAGAGAAGATTTAGTGCCACACAGGCAGAAAAATAATAAAGACAGCACAGAGAGAAATGATGGTGCTGAGGTATGGCATCAAATGAACAGCAGCGAACTGAGGAAGGAGTGTGACACAGTTGCAAATTACAACTTCAGGCGCTCCCATGGTGTATATCCAATGGCAGGAAAAACAGAACTGAGAAGATGGGTAGCCGGCATTAGTTGCTGGCCAACCCGTGAGCACCATGTCTTTACGTCTGCCTCATGGACGATGCTGGCACAAGCGTCAGCTCCCAACTTGCAGAATGCAAAAACGTTGCTCCTGCAGGGTCCTAGTGCATCCAGCACAGATCGGTAAGTGGGAATAAGTGGTGATTGATTCTTGGAAGATGAGAGCATTAAGTAATGGAGCAGCTTAGTTGATGTATTAGGAAATATGAACAAGGACTCATACACAAGGAACAATCTTGTATCTCAGCTGTTGGAGATTATCTGTATCTTCAGAAACAGGCATTCACTAACTGCATGTTAAGTAGGTATAAAGTACAGCAATTATCTTAAGATACGCTGCAAATTCAGAACTTGGAATTCGGTGTACACAAACACTCCACCCAGGTGGGTGCTCATGAACCTTAAAAGAAAAAAACTGAATGATTTCATACAAAGTGATTTCTAAATGGCTCAACCCACACATTTATCATGTGGTTTCTTTCAGAGTTAACAAAGAGCCCTTGATGGAGTACAGCCTTCTGGTGAGCAAACAAACATGTTAAAACACGTGTGGGGAGGGAGCGGTGCTGTGCAACCCGTGCAAAACTGTGGTATCTGAATACGGCTCTTACTTCCTGGTAGTTGAATTTACTTATGTTGTTTTTCATGATCTCTTTATTCCACCCCTCTGGCTCCCAACATATATCTCCTTCGCCCTCCTCAGAGACAAAAAAACACCCCAGGCACTCAAACCTAATGAAAGTCACAAAAACTTCCAAATAACCACTCGCTCAAGCAAGGATAAATGCTAAAAGTGCAAAAGAATCAAAGAGAACAGCCAGGCAGCTTCAAGGGTCGGCACTGTTACACACTCAAACAACGGCAGCAGACAGGACTGGTTTTAGACTTAATGGCGCCCCAAGCAGAAACAGTCATGGTCCCTCCACACCACTCCCACCACCCCAACTCCTCTTTTTTATTCCTATAAAAAGTGCATCATGTCTCACTCTACCCTCCCTCCCCAAGGTTGGGCACTTAATGGCAGGAAATACAGCCCCCACCTTCCTCACGGTTACTAATGCAGTGGCAGGGTTTTAAATAATTGATTAGCAGTTTTTTTCCTTGGACTATACTAACTATACATAAAGTATTTATATAGATTTTCTAGAAGTGCTGTGTTTGTTAAACACAGTGAGGCAAGAGCTATGCATTTTCACAAAGATTTAGCACTTTTATGAGCAAAATGCTAATCAATTTTTAGAGTTAAATAAATCCCTGCAGTGGGCACACACTGGGGTTGTGTACAGGCCTCCAGCCAGGGGAAGGACACAGACACATTACTGTTAGAAGATATACAAAACATGACAGCTAAGGGGGAGGTTCTGATAATGGGAGACTTCAACATGCCAGATCCAAACTGGTCAATACCAGCAGGAACATCTGCCAAAACTAGACACATAGCAGATCCCCTGCAGGGGAAGGGCCTCAAACAACTGGTACAACAACCCTCAAGAGACAGGGCTATCCTAGATCTAGTACTGACTAATGGGGAAAGAATCACAGATCTCCAGGTAGAAGGTCACCTGGGGTCCAGTGACCATCCCATGGTATGGATCAATTTGGCTACTAGACCTAAATCATTCCATTCCAAGGCAAAAATATGGGACTTCAGAGGAGCTGACTTTGATAAGAAGGCATATGGGTGATGGGGTACAGGCAAAGTGGGCAAGTATTTTTTTTTTTTTGCTCTTTACTCCCCGAGCTGCCTGCCGGCCCATTTCAGCCCGGTCACGGGCCGCCGGCCTCTGCCCCCCAAATCAGCCTCAGCCCCCGATACCCCGGGGCTTTCCCCCCACGGTGGGGCCTGCGGCATACCCCGGTATATGCCGCAGGCACTGGGACTAGGTCGGGGGCTCGGCCTGGGGGGCACATCGAGGCCGCGGCGAGCTTCATTCTCGGCGGTAGGCAGCTCCTCCATTTTCTGCTTTTCGGGGAGGCGGGGTCGTGCCATGATGTCACCATCCACCCCGCCTCCAATGGGTTGTCGAGCGTCGGTTTTGCGTGGGAACTCCGGCCTCCGCCAGGGTCCCCAGCAGCGCCGACTGCTACCCACCTCCCGGAGAAGGAGAGCTGTCCAGCGGACGCCGATCCTACTCCCCGGCCGTCCCTCCGGCGCCGGGTCCGTTCCTGAACCCGGTCGCCGCGTCAAGAAGCGAAATCCCACCGCTGCGCCGACGGGCCGCCATAGTGGGCAAGTATTAAGGATGCAATACTTGAAGCAACATCCCATTGTGTAAGCGAGAAAAGGAAGTGCAAAAGAAGCAGGAAACCACTTTGGTTCTCAAAAACAGTAGCAGAAAAGGTCAGAGCCAAAAGGCTGGACTTCAGGAAATATAAGGGGAACGCAGTAGGATGAAGATAGGAAGGCATACCAAACTTCCCTAAGGGAAGCTGGGAAGGCAGTAAGGCAGACAAAGGCCCAAACCGAGGAAACACTAGCACGAACAGTAAAAGAAGGTGACAAGACTTTCTAAAGATACATTAGTGAAAGGAGAAAGTCCAGAGGGGGTACTGCTAAAATCAAAGTGGATAAGGGGGCGTGTGAGGAGGAGGACCATGTAAAAGCATCTATCCTAAATAGATACTTCTGCTCAGTATTTACTGAGGAGAAGGTAGGGCAGGGGCCACAGCTCAGCACCATAGACACGGGGGGGAGGGAGGTGTGCACTAGTATTTCATAAAAGAAGAGGTCCTACAAGAGCTCGATACGCTTCAGGGTGGACAAGGCAATGGGACCTGATGGCATACATCCCAGGGTACTTAAGGAGCTAAGGGTGGAACTAGCAGAGCCATCATCAGAACTGTTTAGTGAGTCTCTGAGCACAGGAGAGGTCCCAGAAGACTGGAGAAGGGCTCATGTGATCACACTCCACAAAGATGGTAGCAGGGAGGAGGCAGAGAACTACAGACCTGTCAGTCTTACCTTAGTAGTGGGCAAGATTATAATGGCACTCCTTAAGGAAAGGATAGTGCAACACTTGGAATTCATAGGAGCACAGCATCCAAGACAGCACGGGTTTACAACAGGAAGGTCCTATCAAACTAATCTCATAGATTTCTTTGGATAACCAGAGTGGTGGACCAA
The DNA here is from genome assembly GCA_016271365.2 of Neoceratodus forsteri. Taxonomy (NCBI): domain Eukaryota; kingdom Metazoa; phylum Chordata; order Ceratodontiformes; family Ceratodontidae; genus Neoceratodus; species Neoceratodus forsteri. The sequence goes on along the minus strand of JADMNL010000028.1, from coordinate 172,484,307 downwards.
GGAGGAGCAGCTGATATCACCTACCTTGACTTCAGCAAAACTTTCGATACTGTTCCACATAGAAGATTAATAAACTGGGCAGGCTCGGGTGGGTCAGAAGTTGGTCAACTGGGTGGCAAACTGGTTGGTGGGCAGAATACTGAGAGTGGTGGTAAATGGTATACAGTCAGAAGAGATGCAAGTCACAAGTGGGGTACCTCAGGAATCAGTCCTGGGGCCAGTCCTCTTCAATATCTTCATCACTGACATTGCAGATGGACTAGAGGGCAAGGTTTGTCTGTTTGCAGATGGCACCAAGATCTGCAACGGAGTAGATGATCCAGATGGAGTGGGCAGAATGAGAAGAGATCTGGATAAACTGGCAAAATGGTTGGAAGAGTGGCAACTGGGGTTTAACGCAAAGAAGTGAAAGATCATGCACATAGGGAAGAGAAATCCTGAAGCCACCTATAGTTTGGGAAGGGAGTTGCTGGCAGTCACAAGGGAAGAAAAAGACTTGGGCATCGTCATCACAGACCACTAAAGCAGTAGGTAAGGCTAGGGGGATGTTGGGGTGTATTAGTAGGGGTATCATAAGTCGTAAGAGGGAGGTAATAATCCCTCTTTACAAGACACTGGTTAGGCCCCATCTGGAGTACTGCATGCAGTAGTGGAGGCCACACCTTCACAGAGACATTAACCAAATTGAGGCAGTCCAGAGAAGAGCAACCAAAATGGTACAGAGACTGCATCAGAAGACATATGAGTACAGATTAATGGAGCTCAATATGTATACCCTAGAGCAAAGGAGGGAGAGAGGTGATGTGATTGAAACATTCAAACACCTTAAGGGCATTAACAAGGTGAAAGCCTAACATGTTTAAATATAAGAAAAATAGCAGGAAAAGAGGACACAACATGAGATTACAGGGAGGCCGATTAAACGGTAATGTGAGGAAGTTCTTCTTCACAGAAAGGGTGGTTGATGCATGGAATGGCCTACCTCGGGAAGTGGTGGATATGAATACAGTGCAGGGCTTCAAACAGGCATGGGACAGGCATAAGGGAAAAATATAGATAAGTATGGCCAGATAGGCCATTGACAGAGCAAATGCCGATGGCACATTCATAAGGTAGAAAAAGAAACTGGCAGACTGGATGGGCCTTGCGGTCCTTATCTGCCGTCAACTTCTATGTTTCTATGTTTCACCCAAAACTTGTCATTGCAACGTGCAAGGCTTTCATTTATTTATTAAGAAATCAGAATTACACCCTTTGAGTCAACAGACTCTCTTGCAAAGGCTCCTTGTCAGTAACATAGTATACAACAAGAACACAGAGGAGTAAAATGAACAGTGCAGGACAAACACTCAATCAATATATCAAAATTAGGAGTGCTGGAAGGAAGGTAGAAAACTGAGCAACATTCCATAACAGAGGGCCGAGACAGCCCAGAGTCGTGTGCAAAAACCAAAAAATACAGTAAACAGAAAATACAGTAATAAGGCAAGAGTTTCACTATAGTAGATGATTACAATGCAGCGAATAATACAGTTGGGAGATTAACTGAGATAATGTGCATAATTACATAATGCAAACAATATAACATAAAATATTATGAAATTAGAAGGTGGGGAAGGAGGTGGCAGGGGCTGAATTAGTATAGGGATACTAGGGGCAGTCACTAGGGTCAGTCACAAGTTGAGTTCTTAATGAGAAATTCCTTGAGTGAGGTTTTAAAAGGGCCTATTTTAGTGCCTGCAGTCAGAGCAGCAGGTAGGCCACTTAGCCAACTAGTGGCCCTGTGATAAAAGGCTGCTTGACCCATGGATGTCCTGCAATGAGGGACCAGAAGGGGGGCCCTTAGAGGTACTTCTGGAGACTCTGGGGAAGGGATGGTTGGATGAGACCATGCAGGCTAGGCAGGGTAAGTTTCCACTGAATTTTCTTAGCCAGGAGGCAAGTGTGATACCCAAGGCGACATTCAAAGCTTAGCCAGCTTGAGCGACTGTAGAGGTCACACGTGTGGGTCATTCTATCGCAACCTGTCACCAGGTGACAGGCTTTGCTTAGAGCAGTCTTTATGCAACAGAGAGCAGTGTTATCAGCTAAGCTATAGAACACAATTCCATAGTCCAGCATAGAGCGGACCGAGGATGACACAGCAAGGCATAGCGCATCAGTGGGCAGACAGTGTTTGAGCTAACAAAGGAAGCCAATTCTGGAGTTGATGGGTGTTACAGAGGAGATGGGTATGTGCATGATAGGTAAGGGAGGAGTCAAGGGTGATGCCTAGGTATTTGAAGGAGCTGACCTGCTCAAGCGGAGAGCCTTGGGAGGTGTGGACAAGTACTGTAGAGTCACTGTAGGGGTCCTGGCAGTGAGCGAAAATCATGGTCTTAGTTTTTTTTATAGTTTAATACTAGCCTGTGCTTGGTGAACCAGGCCTCAGCTTCAGCAAAAGACTTCTGTAGGGCTTCCTGCAAAGGTAGAGGCTGAGGATTGCTCCAGAAAATGACTGCATTGTCGGCATAAAGAAGTAACCAACCGGAACAGGCAATGGGCAGGGAGTTTAAGAAAATGCTAAATAGAAAGGGGCCCAGAATAGAGTCTTGAGGGACCCCAGAGCAAACTGGGAGGCAGGAGGAGAGGGTAGGGTCAATTCTGACCTGCTGTGACCTGTTGGTTAGATAGTTTTCAAAGTTTTCAAACCATGCATAGAGAGAACATGTTTATATGTTCACCCTACAACTTTGCCATATGGCTAGAATATATATTTTTGGCGATTGTATAGGACCATGAACCACCATAAAACTAGTGCAGTGCAGCGGTAACCCGTGAAGTGGGCACATGAGACAGGGCACCGTCTGGTACGGCAGCACCTTCTCGGCACAATCCACTCACGGCGATGGACAGGTAGAGCGACTGGATGAGGGGGGTGGGCGAACTAGGTGACAGGATGTTGCTATACATAGCGTGTGGGGGTTGGAGCGAGCATGGCAGCGTGGGTTGGGAGGGAGCTGCGTCATGGATTGGCTGGTGGCTGAGGTACTGGGTTGGTCAGACGTGGTGCGTTTTATTGCCCGGCCCAAAACTTTTTCTGCCCCCCACATGCACCCTGGAGTTGAGAATCCTTGGCAGGGAAGGGTGTGTTAGGTGTTGGGGCCCCCACAGAAAGCAGTAAAAATCTGTCCTGGCACCGTTGTGCTGGTGCACCAGGGTTGTCAGGGTGCCCAAAATGTGTTCGGCACTCTGACTGAGTGATAACGGTGATCGCCTTTAGGCGTTCGCCTTTGTCACATAGACCCTGGTGTAGCACAGCAGTACGCTATGCTAGTTCATTACTTAGGGTTAGCTGGTATGGTTGTGATTTTTTTTTTTTCAGCATTTTATTTGAGCTGGAGGGCTGAAGTACCACCCTGTGTTAAATAAAAATAAAAACATGAGGGTGTGGGGATCAGAGCCTACAACTTCAAACAGACTGGTATAAAACTTACTACCATACCACCTATTTATTTATTTATTCAAGTCTCTGATTACAACTTTTGAGCTGGAAGCTCATTTACAAAGGTTCCACGTCAGGAGGGAGAAAATACATTAAGAATTGAATTAAGAATTACAAAGGCAAGTAGTCAACAACATACAGTAGGTAACATACCTACTGCTAGTTATGCTACCCCCAAAGTAACTAGTGTAGTCAGTATGCTATGCTAGTTATGCTATCCCCAAGGCAGCATAACTAGCATAGCATACTGACTACACTAGTTATTCAGTTCCACAGTCCTCTAATAACACCCCTTTTGTTTCCCCAATGAGGTACACTACCCATCAGCTTGCAAGTGCTTCAGCAAGGTTTGGCGCAGTTTAAAAGAGGCTGGCATACCATATGCTGTAGTATTTGGTGCCCCACTCAGTGGTATTCAGATGCAAGGTCTTGCTTTTTACTGACTCTGGCCATGCCTGTAAGTGGGCAGAAAGGAATTTAAAAACTGATGTCTCCTTAAAGTAATGGAATACTCGGGGGCAGACTTCTGGTGATGTCACCAACGCCATGGCTGCCTAAACGAGCAGCTCTCCCCCTCATCGCTACCAGATACGTTCCCAAACAGCACAACTAGCTTAAATTTTGCCAAAGATGCATAGATTCCAAAGTGGGAACACATCAGAGAAGAGACCCCGCTCAAAAAACCAAAAAGGGAAGGAGGATCAGAGCGGATTGAGTCCAGCAAGCTCGACCGCTAGTGGGAGGGACTCACCCTCGAGTATGGCGGGAGGAGACACAGAGACAGAGTTAGATACTGTATTGCGATCCAGGTTTGAGACCCTACTCACTGAAATTAAACAATTCAGATCTGAAACGAAACAGGAGTTTAATAAGCTACACTCAGATCTAAACAAGCTGGAAACTAGAATGTCCGGTGCAGAGCAGCGCATAACAACTGCTGAGGATGACATAGTACAAATTTCACGAGTCATCAAATATTTGGTCCAGCAGCAGGAGCTTACATCTGCCAAATGCCTGGATTTGGAAGCCCGTTCATGTCAAGACAACCTAAGGATATACGGCCTACCTGAGTCAGCTGAAATTGGGGACATGAATGAATTCTTAGAGGACATGCTGCGCCATGTGCTTGACCTGCCATAAGCTTTCCAGTTTAAAATTAAAAGAGCATAACGTGCATTAATGCCCAAACCCACATCAGCGACCGCTAGGCCCTGGTCGATAGTGGCCAAATTTTTGAGTTTCCGGGAGAAAGAACAGATACTCCGAACGGCATGGAAACAAGGCCGCGTGGAGTAGAATGGTGCTCGACTGATTTTCAATCAGGACTACCCCCCGGTGATCCAACAACAGTGCATGGCCTACATTCCGATAATTCGGAAACTAAAGACTCTGAATATTAAATTCCAGACACCCTACCCTTCCCACTTGAGAGTTTTCTGGGAAACAGGCACTGAGACTTATCACTCTTGCAAAGAAGCGCTTCAGGCAATGAAGAGTAAGGGACATGAGATCGCGGAGGCCCCACGTTGAAGGGAACAACCGGCCATCTTACAAAACCCTTGGCGTTCAGCTCGGCTCCAAAACTCCACGCGAACAGGAAAGAGAATGGCTGTTAACATCCTCCAGGACATTAAGAATATGTTACATGAGCTCACGCACCCACCAGCATCAGAAGAGTCCCTTGATGACAGGATTGAAGACACATGAGAGCGGAGCCCAACCGTGTGAGGCAATTGTTGCTGCCAGGATAATTTTACCTTCTGCATCTCCTCCTTTATGTGGGAATACTGAACTTTATCACTATGATAAAAGTAAAGGGGTCTTTTGACATCTAGATCTGTGGACACTAAAACGGGACTTAACTGGTAAACTATAGGGGACACGATGGGGGGGGGGACCTGATAAAGCAAGGGACTCTGGGTGTGCTCGATAAGAGTGGGCAGCTTAAAATAGTATGGTGGCCTTTACATACCTTAACATTGCTCTTGTGCATAATATGATCTTTTTAGGGCCTTGAACAGACTAGAGTTGGGGGCCTAGGTATCTGAAGCCCTATTTTAAACCTATTTTTGCACAGAGCAAGGTAGGGGCAGGAGATTTATCTGGAGAGAACACCCCCTTACATTCAATATTCTATGCATATCTATATTAAGGAGTAGGAATGGCTGGACCCATGGGGGGACACTTCATTTTGGGAGATGAGGGGGTACAAAGATCACTGGATACACATCCTCCTGATGCCTTTTCTTGGTCTGTGAGGATGTTTGCTGCAGTGGTTAGGCCACAGTTGAAGGTTTAAAAAAAAAAAAAAAAAAAAAAATATGTAAGGTTTAACGGGCACTATTTGGCATGAGTTAGATGCTGATTCTATTAAATTGACACACAACACCATACTATAATGAAAATGTTCTGGATTACACACTTTATGCTGACTGTTAGGGGTCATCTATGGATATGAAAGACAACACTCTGTTAGAGAATTAGTATATTATTACAGTGAAGGTCTCAGAGATGATGGAAATACGGGGTCACAATACAGAATCCTGACAAATGCGCGGAGGAAGGGGATGGAGTCCTGGAATAATTATGGTGAGTTCCAGACTAGTTACACTGAGCTTATCTGTGTTATATGTCTTTTGCATAATGTCAGGTATACTGTTGGGGATGATGAGCCACGTCATCTGGCAAGGACCTGATAGTTTTGGGGTCCGGAAGGAACGAGACATTCTTTTGGCCCCTTCTCCTCCAGTTCGAGCTTGGTTTGTTCGAACACAAAGGGAACAATACCTCTTGTTCCCCTACCTTGGAAGCCATCTTGTAAATATTTTTTTCTTTTGGATGAGGATTGCTCTGTTAGCACCTCTCTATAGGAGTTTAGGATGTATGTGTTTTGTTTATGTGGTTGTTGAGCTAAAAGCTATTGCTATAAACAAAATCCTTCACTGGCAACCTATATCGGAACAACAAAAGGGTAGACTCAATTCAGCACTACTTTTGAAAGACATCGGGAGAGATGCGGGAGGGGAGAGGGGACATTGGAGAAAATCTCGGGGTAAGCAAAGAATATTAAAAGAAGGAAAACATGGACCGATATATTTGAGAGGATATGGTTTTTGGTGTTTAAATGGCAGATAACGCTATTATTAAAATTATATCCCATAATGTTAATGGGTTGAACAATCCAGTAAAGAGGCATAAGGTTATGGCTACTATAAAAAGGCAGAACCCCTCATTTGTCTTATTACAGGAGACACATCTCAGCAAATCCGAACATCAAAAGCTGGGGAAGTTTGGGTTTGATCATGTGGTCGCTGCCTCCTATGGGAAGGGGAAAAGAAGAGGCTCTGCAATATTGGTCTCCAGGGAAACCCAGTTCCAAAAGACAGCCAGCTACATAGACCCAGACGGCCGCCTGGCTATATTATTAGGCTATTTGGAGGGTACCCCCATCACACTAGCCTCCCTGTATGCCCCTCCGGGCTCTACAAAGGAAATCTTCCGTTCTCTACTACATAAAATCACCGAACAACAAAAGGGTTTGTTGATAGCAGGTGGGTACTTAAACCAGGTTTGGGAGCAAAGTGACGCTTCTAAAATTAAGGCATTTCAACAGAACTCGGCCAGTAAATTTATTAAGAACTACTTAAGGGGGGCTTTTTGGGTGGACGCTTGGAGAAAGCAAAATAAGAGTAAACAAGAATACACAAATTACTCATTCCCCCATGGCTCTTTTGCTCGGATCGACTATCTGTTGATATCTGGGGAACATCAAGACCAGGTCTTAGTATGCAAGCATGTCCCATCTGTACTATCCGATCATGCACAGCTGTTGCTGAGGCTGAACGGGGGTCAGTCCCTCTGGAGATTTAATAACTATTTATTGAATCTAAAGGAATTTACGGATATGGCTACTGCCAGGCTAGCACAAATCCAACAGGAAAATATGTCTCCGGAGATTCCTAGTACGATACTATGGGACACTGTGAAAACAGTGTTCAGAGGGGATTGTATCAAATTCGCTGCCCATTTTAAATGACAGCAAAATTGACGCTTGGAAGACCTACAAAAACTATTGCAGGAATTACAGGGATGGCATGCTGGAGGGGACTGCTCTGTACTGCCAGAGATACAAATTATTAAACAACAGATTCAAAAATTAATTCATGTAAAGACAGAGCAGGCTCTTCAGTGTCTACGCCAGAGATACTATGAGACAGGGCCCTGGGCCTCTCGCCTCTTGGCACACCGCCTGAGACAACAGACCGCCCATTCTACGATCACCCAGATCCGAGACCCTAGGACGGGCCACGTATTGAAATCCTCAGAAAAAACTTTAGCAGGCTTTAGGGACTTCTATTCAAGTTTATATGCATCAGACCATACAGCAGATGGAGAACAAATAGAATTATATCTAGCCAAATTAAAACTTCTAAAGTTAACTCAGGAAATTAAAGATTCTCTTGATGCCCCCATTACCCCCTTAGAGTTGGCTTCGGAGATTAAAAGACTGAAAACAAAAAAAGACCCTGGTCCAGACGGGTATACCCCTGAATTCTTTAAGTAGATTGAGAACCCTCTGTTAAAGGCATGTAAGGAAGTGCAGCTAGGGGAGGTGCTCCCAGATACCTGGAATTATGCAGTTATCTCAAGTGTTCCCAAGCCTGGTAAGGACACCACACAGTGCAGTTCTTTTCGCCCTATTTCTGTAATGAACATTGATTATAAACTATATGCCTCAGTCCTGGCTAAACGCCTGGAGGTGGTTTTGCCTAAACTAGTCAATTACGATCAAACAGGCTTTGTCCTGGGCAGGCAGACCCAGGACAATATTAAAGATTGTTGTAGGTGTTATACCATGCCGCCCGGTCGGGGCTTCTGTATGCTACTAAGTTTGATGCTGAGAAAGCATTTGACCGGTGGCATGGGGCCTGGGCCCTTTGAGAGTATTTGGATTCTCAGAATCCTTTATTAAAATTATAAACAACATATATACTAGCCCTAAAGCTTATATAAAGATTAACGGCAGAATCTCTACCCCGATATCCTTGTACTGAGGCACAAGACAGGGATGTTCCCTCTCCCCCCTACTCTATGCCCTATACCTTGAACCCTTAGCTCAGGCGTTAAGACAGGATGAGTTAGTTCAGGGTGGCATTTGGGAGGGGAAACACATAAATTAGCTTTATACACAGAGGACCTACTGGTCTACCTTAAGAATCCAGAGCAGTCATTAGAGCATCTATGGGCACGACTGACAGAGTTTAGCCTTCTAGCCGGACACAAAGTAAATATGGCTAAAACGGAGGTCTTGAGAACACATTATGAACCTTTGGAACAGATCCAGAAGTAGTTTCCATTTAGATGGAATTTACCCCATATCAAATATCTCGGGGTTCAGCTGGGTTTCCAAATAGATCAGTTATTCTCTCTCAACTTTATCCCAATCCTAAATGATATTAAGCTGGAGCTGGAGCAATGGGCCCTCGTCCCCATCCCTCTGATTCAGAAAATAGAGGCGATAAAAATGGTAATCCTCCCTAAGTTCTTATACTTAGTACAGACAATTCCCATCCTTATTCCGGATTCATACTTTAATTCTCTCAACAGAGGAATCTCCTGCTTTATATGGGGGTCACAGAAACCCAGAGTTCGCCTTTCGGCACTCCAAATACCGAAGAAGGAAGGAGGCCTATCATTACCAAACTTTAAACTATATCACCAGGCTGCACAGCTTCAAACAATCATGTATTGGTTGGACCGGGCCTATTTAGCTAAGTGGAAAACTCTAGAACTATGGGAAGTTGCTCCCCTTAAAAACTTAAATGGTGTACTACTAGGGCAGAGGGAAAGATCGAGAGTAGGGCAAGAGGGCAATCCTTACACTGCTTTCACCTTGAACACTTGGCATGGAATCCTGGGAGACAGAAAAGCTAGGGGGTGGAAGAGCCTATTATCCTCGGTCCCTTACCTGGATTCCTTTTTGCCCGCTAGGTGGGATGTGGGATTCCGGAGATGGGAGGAGAAGGGCTTACATTTGGTATGGCGTTTTTAGAAGAAAATGGGATTTTGTCCTTTGAAACACTAGTTAATAGATATGGAATATCCTGGAAGGACAGATTCAGATATTTTCAAATTAGGAATTATATTAGTAGTCTTCTGGTTCACCTCAATACTGGGGGCCCACCTCCTCCACAGATTGCAGGCATTCTCAGGAAGGCAACAGAAGGTATCCCAGTTAGATCTCATATAATTTCTAACTTGTATCAAGCTCTCCTTGCCTGGAAGGGGGATTCTTCCTCATCTGTAAAGAAGGTGTGGGAACGAGATCTGGAAACCCGGATTTCTGATGAAGTTTGGGCTTGGACACAAACAAGGATTCACTGGGGCCTGTCGGCAATTAGCTGGCAGGAATTTTCTTGGAAGCTTTTTGTTAGGTATTTCCGAACTCCAGCAATTAAGATGAAATATATGCATTCTAACTCATCAGCATGTTGGAGAAACTGTGGGCATACACCTGCAACTTTAGCACATATAATGTGGAGTTGCCCTGTTCTGGCCCCCTTCATTCAGGACCTCCAGCAGGCCTTAGAGTCAATAGTGGATCCTAACCTGAAGGTTTCACCCCTTTGTTACTTTTTTCTAGAATTGCCCAAGGAGTTCCGGGACCCCCTAACAATTAAGCTTCTGAAAATTTCATTTTTAGCGGCCCAAAAGGCAATAACCTATAATTGGTTATCTCACAAAGCTATCACCCTAAATATGTGGCAAGAGCGCATGATTACTATATACAGAATGGAGGCATTAACAGCATCCATGAATAAAAGGATACCTGACTTTGAGATCTTGTGGAGGCGTTGGACCCTATATATGGCAAGAGTAAGATCTGACTTCATCCCTCGATTCCATGCAGGAGGCAACATAACGAGACCTCAGAAATAGAACAATAATATGTTATAAAGACCTATAGAATATAATTAAATTACATATTGTGTCTCATAACTGATAGGCTGATAAATGACTGGCCCTCTCTCCTCTCCTCCTCTATATAAAAGGGGCATAGAATAGAACTCAATTAAGTGAGGATCTAAAGATTATAAGCTTATTTGAAGCAGGATGTGTTGTGCTGTTACCCTGTTTACAGATTGTAAACTGTTGGGCCTAAACATAAACTGTATCAGATGAAATGCCTTGGAAGGAAAAAGAAAAGGAAACAATTTACTCTGTTAACTGTATGTCTGTATTCTGTGTGTCCTGTATGGTTGAACAGAAAACTTTTTTAAATAAAGAAAGTTTAAAAAAAAAATGAATACTCGGGGGCAGAGAGTGAAATCTTGTGAAATCTTTAAGAATCTCCACCCTGAAGTTTGTACAACTGTTGGCAGAGTTTTTATAATCAACATGTACAGGAGCAGAATAGCTTGTTTGCCATGACTGTGTAATACCTGTGGCTGGGTCTGCACTCTGGGAAAAGTCAAATAAAATGACCACTTTGAAAATGAGCTTGCTCAATGGTGTTTTTGCCTGGTTAAATAAAGTGACTGACAGGTTGAAAATGGAGGCAGTTTAGGGCTTATCATAAGCATAGTAGGGACTGCTAAGAGAGCCTGAGCAATCCTGATTAATGCTGCCGAGATCAGTGCTTCTGTTGTCTTCTATGTCCATGGACTTCAGCCACGGTGTTCCAGACAAAGGCCCGTTTCCTCCAAGGAGCCACAACAGAAATCAGATGAATAACACATGGATGAATAGTTGAACAGGGAAAAGCATTTATTTTGAATATTCTGGCAGAGAGACCTGGTTGTTCACAGCAAACACATTTTTTTTCCAGCTAAGTAAATGTAGGTTCCCTCTGAGGTCTCTTTCCTTAATCTTGAACAAGTTAATTAATGTATTTAAAGTTGTGTCTGCTGGGATAGCCTTATGAGTAGTAGTATCTTGTTTTCATAGCAGTCCCACTGAAGCAGCAGCAAAACAACACACAAAGTCCCACAGAGTACAAACTCAAACATGGACCACAGCAAATCTCATACTACGAGCGGACAAGATGCAGGCAGAGCAAACTGTTAACAGTGATAGTAACTGTTCACTACAATTTACCTCTGAACTTTATACATTGCTTACTGAAACAGGTACACAGCTTATGAGTAAGAGTGTCTGTCTACTTCAAAGCGCTAGTGACGTTGTCATCCCATGCATGTGCGATAAGGAAGGTAAACGCTGATCTGTGTTTTCTGTCCCTGGGCATTACATAATTGATACTGTTCAGGAACCTCAGGGTGTATGTTGAACTGGTTGGGGTTAGGCAGTAGTTTACTGGTGCTCCACTGTGCATTTGTGCAGGATCTGCAGCCAATGTAAGTTTCGCAGTGAGAAGGGGCAATTTGGCCATTAGCAATGGGAGTGCAAAGAGCAGTGGTATTTATTGTCATCACAGTGAAGGACGATGCATAGAGTTTATTTTACACTGTGTGGTTTGTCCACGGCAGACTTGGTGGCTGTTTGGTCAATGACATCTCTGTAGTTCATGACAACAGGAAGGAACTGCCAGACAATCTATCTTCTGATATGCTGAGGAACCTCAGTCATGCACAATGCACCATTTCACAGACCAGAGTAGACAGGATGTGGCTAATGTGTAGCTTCATGTTTAGTGAGGGGCTCAGCCAAACCCAAGGCATGCAACGGTACAACACGGTCAATGTGAATGGTTGTGAGGAACCAAATAATAATGGATTTCATTCTGCAGGTGTTTCGCATAAAGTTGTTCTGGTGGAAACAGGTTTTAATTCTAATAAAATCCAAGGAGGGATTCAGTAGCCGATTTGCGAGTTGATGCACACCTGATCATTGTTGCCCAAGTTCTCGTCCACCTGCACCCCAGTTATCATTCCTTTCCTGCTACTCAGGACCTGGTCCAGCACTGCTTCCTATCAGGACCCTTCCCTCACAAGTCGCACCATGTTTGCACTATTCAAGGTGTCTGAGAGGTCCACCTCAAGTCCTGCACCAGCTTTTCCCATTTCACAATATTTCCCTGGCGGAGCACCCCTCCACGGTAAGATTTCCCATTTGCTGCTTTATTTCCTCCCACTTCCCGTCACCATCCAACTTAGCTGCCAGTCTGGCGCTCTGCAGCAGACTCCGAAGAACAGCTCCTTCCTTTTTAATCTCATTCAACTGCAGCCTTAAAGAGTAATTTACTCCCATTTCATCTAAGGTCACGTATGTCTCCAAATTCAATACAACCACTTGTATAAGTGTTTCTTCTCCACCCCTTGTCACCTCGTTATCCCCGCTAAACAATTTGCAGCATCCTAATGTGGTACCCTGGCAATTTTTGCCTGTCAATGTAACCTTTGACATCTGAGCCACACAGAATGTTGGACAAAGTAGCACTGTGCTTTACATAATTGTGACGCTGTAAAATAGTACGTTATGCTGACCTGACCAGTTCACAGCATTCTGCATCAGTGTGCTGGTGTTTTTATTTTCATCCTGCTTTGGTCCTGTTTGAGCAGGGCATTTTCCACTGCAGCCAGTGCCTCTGCCCATCTGGAAGAGCTGCTGCACTGCAGAATTCCCAGGGTGCCGCACCATAAACCACAGATATATCCCCTCCTCCAGGGAGACGCACCATAAATCACAGTTATGCTCCTTCCCCAGGCTGCCGCACTATAAACCACAGCTACACCCCCCCAGGGTACCGCACTATAAACCATAACTACAGCACATCTCCCCCAGGGTGCCACACCAGAAATCACAGCTACATCCCCTTCCCCAGACTGCGGACCTATAACTCACTGCTACATCCCCTTCCCCAGGGTGCGGTCCTATAACTCACTGCTACATCCCCTCCCCCAGAGTGCGGCCCTATGACTCACTGCTACATCCCCTCCCCCAGGGTGCAACCATATAACTCACTGCTACATCTCCTCCAGATCTCCTGCTTATCTACGGCACCATTTCTTCCACTTCCTTCCTTACCCTTATGATTCCCTTGTGCCGTTCCCATGACAGTTTTGAATCCCACCACTGTTTTCATCCCCCACTACCTCCGCTGGAAGGCTGTTCCAGGCATCCCCCTTCCTTTTCTGTGAAAAAGTACTTTTTCACATCCCTCCTGAATTTTACCCCCTCCAGCTTCATAGCATGCCCCCTTGTATTAGAGCATCTTTTTCTCTGAAAAATACCCCCTCCTGTACCTCACTAACACCCATAAGGTATTTAAAAGTCTCTATCATATACTCCTTCTCCATCTGCTCCTCCAGGCTGTACATATTTATCTCTTTAAGCCTCTTCTCATAAGGTGTCTGATGCAGACCTGCATCATCTTGGTAGCCCTCTTCTGGACCACCTCCACTCTGTCTATGTCCTTCCTGAGATGTGGTCTCCAGAACTGGATACAGTACTCAAGGTGAGGTCTTACCAGTGATCTGTATGGGGCAGCACCACCTCCCTCTTCCTGCTGGCAATACCTCTTCCTATGCACTCCAGCATCCCCCTAGCCCTTTTGACTGCCTTGTCAAACTGCCTGGCCACCTTTGTGGCCAGGTCATCCAACATGATTACACCTAGGTCTCCTTCCTGCTTGGTCTCTGTCGGTGTATCTCTGCCCCTTCTGTACTATGCTCCCAGGTTTCTATGGCCTAAGTGCATTACGCTGCACTAAACCCAGAGTCTTCTCGGATCCCTACCCATCCCTTCCACACAACTCCCCCACCCCCGGAGTGTCCACTCTGTTGCAGACCTTGGTGTCATCTGCAAAGAGGCAGACCTTTCCTTCCAGTTCCTTCCACTGTGTCAAATAAAGATAATGAAGAGGACCAGTCCCAGCACTGATCCCTGAGGTACCCTGCTGGTCACTGTCCCTTCCTCAGAGCAAACTCTGTTTACCACTACCCTCTGCGTCCTATCCCCAATCAATTTTTTACCCAGGTTACCACTTTATTACCCACCACCCAGTTCACTAACTTGCTTACCAATCTCCTGTGTGAAATGGTGTTGAAATCCAGGTAAGCCACATCCACCGCTCCTCCATGATCCAACTCCTTGGTCCCTCCCTCCAGGGTGCCACACCATAAATCATAGCTATATTCCCTACCCCAAGGTGCAGCCCTACAACTCAGTGCTACAACCCCCCCCCCCAGGTGCGACCCTATACCTTACTGCTACATCTCCTCTCCCACAGTGCAGCCCTATAACTCACTGCTACATTCCCTCCCCTGTGTGTGGCCCTATAACTCACTGCTACATCACCTACCCCCAGGGTGCCACACTATAAATCACAGCTACATCCCCCCGCCCCACGGGTGTGGAGCTGTAACTCTCTGCTTCATTCCCTCCCCCCAGTGTGCAGCCCTACAACTCACTGCTACATTCCCTCCTCTGAGGGTGTCGCACAATAAATCACAACTACATCCCCCTCCACCGCCTACGAGTGCAGACCTAGAACTCACTGCTTTATTCCCTCCCACCAGGGTGCGGCCCTATAACTTACTGCTATATTCCCTTCCCCCAGGGTGTGGCCCTACAACTCACTGCTACATCCCCCCAGGTGTGGCCCTACAATTCACTGCTACATCCCCTCCCCACCAGGGTGTGGCCCTATAACTCTGCTACATTCCCTCTCCCAGGGTGTGGCCCTACAACCCACTGCTACATCCCCTTCCCATCAGGGTGCAGCCCTATAATGCACTGCTACATCCCTTTCCCTCAATGCCCATCCCCAGGGGCGAAGGAAGATTGCTCTCATTAGATATGGAGGGTGTGGGCTGTGCATCACCTTCCCAACTGCTGACCCCCCTTTCCAGTTTGTGGCCCACCTATGAGGACAAGGGGATGCCGTTTTGCTGGTAAGCTACATGCAACGATGTCTGTATCCTCCCTTCACATGGCTGCTTTCCCTGACAGGACTACCACCTGTGGTCGCACGTAAAGCTGTGTCAGACACTCAACTGTCCACTACCACTGCAGCATGGTGCGGTCCCAGAAGACCAGATCCACCTTTTGCCGACCTGCCATGATGTCACGGGTTCAGATCCTGAATCCAGGCTGCCAGCATGGTGACTGGCACCAGCACCGTTACATTACATTGCCAGCTGATGTGCAGATCAGAATGCTGCACTGCTGCTGCTGATCTCCCTCAACATTCTCTGCGATCCATTTCTTTTTTTGTTATGTTTTGTCTTCACTCAGCATTACGTAAATGTGTCTCTGCAGTCCCAAAGCAGTGCACCTAAAGTAAATTAGGAATGTGCCCTCCTTGGCAGCAAACTATGTCTGTAACGGTGATAAATCAGCTATTAATCATTCCTTGGGGCTCAGTGGACACTGATCAAATCTTGGGAGCTGGCTAGTTGTTATTCTAAGCAGTGATCACCAACACAGCTGTCCACAAACGTCCTGTATGATGCTAGGGGTCACACAGCAGGCATGCAGGCAACAAACACCAGCTCAACAGCTCAGCCCACTGTCTTAGCCATAGACTCTTAAAACATCTGTATGTGCAGTTTGGTTGTTCCAGAAAACGCAAATACTTTTTTTTATTGAAAAAAAAAAAAAAAAAAAAAGCCTCCCGACAATTTTTCAGGAACTCACCAGAATTTACTTTTATTAAAAATTCTGGGCAGGCATTCATTTGACAAAGGGGCACTTTAACTTTTGCTGCAGAAACCAAACTGAAAATGAAAATGTTTTAACAATGTAGGCCCCCTCCACTGATGTTTATCGGTATCACTGGAGCAGTTTAGTGGCTTGCACAAGATGTGGTTAGAAACCAGAGCAGCAGGACTCCCAGCAATAGCAAACAGTTTCTAAGCGACTGCAGAGACCAGTTCCTGTTCCAGGTAACAGGACAATATTCAGAAAAAGCCACACCACTAACACAGACATTTTTGACATTCTTTAGAATACAGCTCAACAGGCCGTCCCAGTGGTGCTGAGGGTTGAGGCTCTGGATGCCACACCTTGTCCTACAACAGCGACCCAGGTTTTGGAGCGAGCTTGGGTCATCGAGGGTGGGCCGAGAGGGGAGGAGGATTAAGCAGTTGTGAGGCAGCTGTCCTCTCCTGGGGAGGGACACTGTCACCCCCCCCACCCTGCAGTACAACTGCCCCAGGTGGAGGCCTAAGGGTAGTGCAGGGGGTGAGGCATGAATCGGGAGGCTGTTATGGAATCAAGAAAGCGCATGTGCTGCGTTTCCACACGCATACGCATTGCCATAGGATAGGTAGGAGAAAAACTGGAAATAGAGCTGGCAGGCTCCATGACGCTCCAGACTACGAGCCTGGTGTTGGAGTCTAGGACAGATGCGAGCCTTCTGAAGGGGGGGCCGCCTGCCAGCTCCCAGAGACAAAAAAAGAGTAATAAAAAAAAAAAAAAAGAATACAGCTCCACATTATGTTGCTAATGTGCTGTCTTAAGTCGTTCTACTGACATGGTGCAATGGATGTGGAAGATGCCACTGTTAACACTGACAGCAATTGTGTTTTAAACCCCCCATTTTTAAACGTATGTTGTTTACCCATCTATAAGCAACCCTGATGCCCCTGTGCATGTGCTACACTGTACAGAAAGTCTAATTCTAACAACAACAAAAAAAACACATTGGTAACAATCCATAGCTACTAGACAGGTGACTGTCACACAGCTTAGCAGATGGGTTTCTTGCCCCTCTACCTAGTGCCCTCCCACCTACATTATTTGTTGGAGGGGACCCTGCCCCCAAATGATCCCTTGATTCCTTCCTGATTAGACTTCCTTTGCAGAAAGTGCACCTGTGTGAGACTGGTCAGCTTCTCCAAAGGGAAATGACAGACATTCAAGCAAGTAACGCATCTGCTTTTTTTAGCCGTTTACAAGGCCAGAGACTTCTGCTGTGCCTACAACTTGTCCCGACCTCTGGAGACTGTCCTGACTTGTGTCTACATGGCCCCTCTTAGCGATGATGCAAGACTCGCTGGAGAGGGGGCCATCCATGAGGAGTATCCTGGGAAGCACTAAAGCATGATGGGAACATCCTTCATACACCAAAGCGAGCAGTGTGCAGCCTGCGCACATAGCTCCTTACACCGCTCACTCCGACTGGCATCCCTAGGATTACAGCATTTCCCTGGAACAGAACAGTGAGCGACTTACCGTGAATCGGTAAAGATCCACATGGTTACCTTTGCACTGGAGACACCCAAGTGCTTGGGTTGCTCCAGTGCAAAGGTGGCTGCATAAACAACCCTTCTGTTTGCTTTTTATGCAGATACCCAAACCACACACATACTCTAAAGCATCAAATAGAATCAGTCTGCTGAGAAAGGCTTCCTGGCCCATGGTGTCTGCCCAGTCCTACTGAATCTCATTGCAAGGCAACACAGCTATGTAAATCCTTGTGCAAATCTGCTGCCAAAGCTTCACCAAAAAAAAAGAGTCTCTTAAATGGGCTTGTACATCTGATCTGTAACTATGGAGAATGACCAATTACAGGCACGTGTTTTGTCCTACTGGGACTCCTCAGTGCATCCCTGTGACTAACATCATCTGACGAGGGATGGCACATGTCACACAGCCCAAGGGCCCCCCTCACCTCAGAAGTGGGTATCCCTCTGAAGGCCGTACTCTTTGGATCAGGGTCCACTTCAAGGGCCCCTTAGGGTTGGGAAGGATCAGTGTATGGCACCGACGACCCAAAACATTGCCAAGCCTCCTGGGCTGTGCACGTGATGCAGCAGTATGTAATATACATAAGACCAATAAATACATGGCTGTGGACATTTCCTCCAGAACACTGTGTGTTATCGTTTGTTCAGGCAGATGGGTATAATGGGGTCCACAAAGACAAGAGAAATACCCACACTGTGCATTTCATTTTCTGTGACAACGGCTGTGGTCATCCTCTGTAGCTAGTTATCATTTTTCGCTTTTAGAGGAACCCTCTACATTTAGACAGCTGGGCTGTAAAATAAAACTAAACTAAATAAAATATATATCCACTCTTTGCTTTAACAGGGGGCCATTTTTATGAGGCACCAAACTAGAAGACTTTCTCTCAAATCAGGATTTCCTGCTGCAGTGAGGAGGAATTTATACATAACACACCTATGTACGTGCTACCCTGTGCAGGAACTGTCATCTTGAAAAGCAGATGACAAGATAGTTGTGTGCACCTAACTGAGGACAATTTTTTTTTTTTTTTTTTATTATATTTTTTGCCAACGGCCGCTCCACTGCTCAGCTCCAGCCCCCGATCACCTGCCTCGCTCCTCTATGGCCTTACTTTCGCAGATACCCACTTGGCTTACCCCCCCCCCCAAGGTGGGGTCACGGCACCATGTCAGGCCTGTCTACGACAGGAGAAGGTGTCGGTAGCAATCGACATTGCCTCCCTTGCATTGCCCCTTAGGGCAGGGTTCAGGGCCTGGTGATACCATAGAGCCATGATTGGTTGGTGGAGAGGCAGGGAGCCATAGAGGCCAAGTGCCGGGGCAGGCGTTATCCTAAGCAGCCAACTATTTTTTTCTGATCTGCCCCAGGGGCAGGGACGTGCAATGACATCCAGTGTCCACCCTGCCCCTCTGGCGTACAGATGCTGGTTGCCTGTGGTTCCCCCAGCCTCTGCCAGGGGCCATCCAGCACCAGACACTGTACCTCTCCCTCCCCGGAGAAGGAGAGCAGCCCATGGGATGCTCAATCCTTCACCCCCAGCCGGCCCTCCGACTCCCGAGGTCCATTCCTGACCCAGGTCGTCAGCGTTGCGAGCGGAAATCCAACCATTGTGCTGGCGGGCCGGCAACAGAGGACAATTTTTTTTAACCAATTATTCCATAAGGGTATAGGTCTATAAAATGTAAACTGACATACCATTTTTTCTGTTTTGCTGAGGTTCACATCCTTTTTGGTTTTTCTCCGACTTTTTGAATCGCCAATATCAATTAGTCTGATGAGTGGCATTGTCCCACCTCCAAGTATCAGAATGGTGAACAACACGAGAACTATGGTAGTTGTTCCAATAAGTTGACGTTTTTCAATTGGTTCTAGCCCCAGATGGAGACTCAAGGCATAGGGAATGGCACCACGTAGACCTAGCAATAAAAATGTCATAAATGAAGTATGTACCATAACTCCTAGGGTGGCATTCATATCAGAAGTAATGTATCAAAAAAATATATTACTTTTAAATTAACATTCAATAGATACAAAAAGTGAGACATTCAGGAGGTTTCCGAGGGCAGCGGAACAGTAAGTAATGCCTACAATTATATACAGAAACACAACCTACGCATCACAAAATGGAATTCATTTAGTTAATTTATATATTAAAATGTGTTGATTGGGACAGGCACGCTGAACTGGAGCCCATTTCCATATGTGATTCAGGGGGGGGGGTACAAGGTGGTAAGAAAAAAGTGACAAACACAAAGTATGATACCCTGTGTGGTCGAAGTGGGTTTTGTGACCCCACAGGGAAGGCTTGCGACCCTCTCTGACCTTGTCACAAGGGGCTAAGAAACTCTGGGATAGAAAGAAAAACTCAAGAGGGCTGTGGAGATGATACACAGTACTGCAACTCTTTATGAATATTTGAGAATTTAGAACAGCGTAGGACATAGTGGATGGGGTGACCTTGTAAGTGGTGCCATGCTTTCCCATTTTCTTTTAGCTGAAACATGCAAGCAACTCAGTGGCGGAGCTAGAGTGGGGCTGGGGCGGCGGCCTCCTGGCTGCCCCAGTGTGAGTAGTGGTGCCCACCACCATCTTTATTCACTGTTTAGTGCCCATTGTGGAGCCAATGATTGACTTAATGCCCCCGGCTCCCAAACTCTCCCAAACCTGGCTCCGCCACTGAAGCAACTACTGTACCGCTTTTTAACTAAGGTCAAAATAAGACCATTAAAATATGCAGGGCAGGGCAGCACATGTTGGGAGGGAGATGGCGATGAAGTTAATTTAAGTGTATGCATGACCACAAACCCGCAGTCTCCCTAAAAAGTATCGCTACTATCAAATTGATCTAAAACTTATGAGTATGCCTGGGCCAAACTTGTTACTTTTAATGCATTAAACAACAGGACACAAATCAAGAGGCTGCCTGTAAGCAATGTTTGCACCTGCTTTGCAACAGTCCTTGCAACTGTGTATGGGACCACTAAGAACAAAGGGTTTCAATGACAACTGTAGGTGCCATAATGAGAACGCATTCACTGCAACAGCATGGAATCACTGACCTTTGAACTTTCCATGTTAGGTTAAAAAAAGTTCCACCTTTTTTTTTTTTTTTACTTTTGCAAAAGAAGTCTGCTTAATAGGACAAGAATTTAGGAGGGACAAACCCCAAAAGCTTCAGGAGGAGCGGGAGCACACATGAAAGGACAGAGTCCAAGAGCACAAAACCCTTCTTCTCGCCACTCGAAAGTAGCAAAGTAAAAGCAGGAATCCCAACATCTAGATGTGGGATAATTACTCAACTAAGAGGCCGAGGAGTAGGACACAAAAAAAACTCCTAATGCACCTGCCTCTCTCTCTGCAGTACAGGATGGTTGGAGCTGCACCTTGAACACCTCCGGTCACACTTGCTCAGATGTCGAAACCAGATTCCAGTTGGACCTTTGACAAGCTCCAACACTGGCTTATCACTCATCAACTATCCCTAAATGCCAAAAAAGACCGTCTCTCTATGACCTTTGGCACAAGGCAATGACTCTCTAGGCTTACCTCCCTCCCTTCCTTCCTTCCATACCCTAGATGGGACTTCGCCAGAGGTCACTACCTCCTTTAGATACCTCAGGGTCTGGCTAGTCTAGCACCTCAACTTTTCTGGGCATGTGGACGCCATCCTGAAAAAGCCATGCTCCAAGCTAGGTGCCCTCTACAGGAACCGATACTGTCTACCTCTAATGATTAGGTGTGAACTAGTCCAGAAAATGATTTTCCCCATCTTTGACTACTGTGATGTAGTTTACAGTGCGCCCTGAAGTCCACCTTAACCAGATTGGACTCCCTGTTCAACTCCTTCTGTCGCTTCACACTGGACACTCCTCCTCACGCTCACCATTGCGATCTTTACCACTCTCTGGTGTTCCTTTCTCTTGCAAACCGACGCCTGTCCAGTATGGCTAAATTCACCTCCAAATGCTGGTTCAACTCTCTCCCCCCTCCTATCTCTCCTTGTTATTATCTATCCCCCCTCCCCGGCCCACTCACTAAGAACCTCTGATGCCAGGACTCTGGCTATCCTTCGCAGGCTCACCTCTGCCGGACAGTTCGCTTTCTCCTACTCTTTCCTTAAACTTTGGAACTCGCTACCTCCTCAAATCAGGCACTCCTCCTCCCCTCACTCTGTCTCAAGTGCCCTTACCAACTTCTATTCCTCAAATGCAATATTGCCTCACCTCTTGCCCTGGCTGCACTAATCGGATTTATTTTATTTGTTTATTAGAAAGAATTGGATTACATTTACCTTTGAGCTAAGAGCTTGTTTACAAAGGGTCCTCCTTGTCTATACAGTGAATTACAGAGATACAGAGACAAAAAATACTACATATTAGCAGTAATGATATACAAGGAGACAATTAGATGATACAATGCAAGATCTTAGCTAGTTACAGACTGGAGGAGTAAAAAATGTGAACATACTGAGGCAGTTCTTGTCGTACGTGCTGCAGGTGGGGAAGACAGAAGTTTTATTTGTGCTGGATGGTGGCCTACAACCAATGCCTGTTGAGAAGGACAGAACCTAGAAAGGGAAGAACACAAGGTGATGGGGTGAGATCAGAGGGCAATGGGAGTGACCAAATAGAGAGAAAACATAGGTTGAGGGGAGGAGAGAGGGTAAGTGTGGATTTGCAGAGGGGTGGCCCTTCGCTGCATGGTATCTGGCTAGGCGGAATCAAGGGGATGGGAACCATGGGGAGAGGAGGACCAACGGGGGAGAGAGTGTAGGAAAACTAGGGGTTGTAGGGAAAAACGTGGGACGTGGGCTTCAGAAAGAGAGATGGGGGCATATATTGTGTTCATTGGTCACAGATTACTGGTAGTTGTAATACATCAAACAGTACTACAAATACTGGTTGGGAAATTATATGTTATGCACAACAGCCACAGTCAATGATTGATGTAAGCAGGGCACCAAGCTTGGTTTTGAACAGACCTAGTTTGGTTGCAGTCAGGATTTTGTCGGTCATGTATTTAACCAATAGCGTGCCGGATATTCGTAGGATAGTTGGGCTTGGGAGGTCCGTTTGAAGGGGACTAAGAAGGATCAGCTGTTAATACCGCTAGTACTCCTACCGTTTAGACTTGCGGAGTAGTTTCTGAATGCCCGGGGGAGTTAAGCCCATTGTGCATTTCATGGCCGGTTGGCAAACCTGGTACTTTATCCTGATATCTAGGTTTAGCCAACCGAATGGTGCATAAAGCTGACAGGTGTGGGAGAGGCGATGAGTTCCCGACACAAGTCTGCATGCCTTATTGAGCATCATTTTTATATGCTTGAGGGCTGAGTCAGTTGCAGCACTGTACACCTCCAGTCCGTAGTCTATTACAGACAGAACTGAACTAGTCACGGCTAGATTTAGCACTTCACTGGTGGGGCACTGTTTGGTCCTGTGGAGAACTCCTAGTTTGGCATTAGCCGCTTTTGGCAATGAGATCGATATGCTGGGTAAAAGTGAGAGAGCAGTCTAGGGCAGGAGTTCTCACACTTTGTCATAGTGAGCCTCCCCAAGCCTTGGAAACATTCTTGAGCCTCCCCTTAATATAGAAGTAAGTTTGGGACTCCCCATAGTTAGAATAACCATCATACTTTGCACATTACAGGAAGAATACAATGAAGTGCATGTGAGTAGTTGAGTTTATTCTCATTTTATTGATGCTGTTATTCTCTCTCTCTATAACCCCCCTCCCCAGGTCAGCCTACTCGCTCCACACTTCTGAGTTTTGGCCCTAGTTACCCCTCGTTGCAATACCTCCATGAGTCAGAATGTTTTCTTTGTCAGTTTTACCCTGCTCTCAAAAACCTTCTCGAGGACAATTTTGCTCCATCCTGGCCTTGCTCCTATTATCTCTCTGCTTAGCCTTTGTATTTGTGCTTTTCTGCAGCCAGTATAATGGGTCAGTTGTTATCTTATTCTTATTCATTTATATTATTTTGCATTTTGTTTTGCACAGTTTCCAAGAATTGTATTTCCTCCATTCAGCTTTCCCCCATGTCATACCAGGAAACAAGTGTTTGTTGAGTGTGTTTTCCTGGTAACCATTTGTACATAAATTCGCATGCCATTATTCACTTTCAGTTTGCTGCATCCTTTCACACAAAGCATCCAAAATTTGATATTTAAATATAGTACACTTTAAGGCTTGCTTGAGTCTCCCCTGGAACAGGTTGGGACCTTCCCTGGGAGGCTGGCCTCACCATCTGAGAAACCCTGGTCTAGGGTAACCCCTAAGTACTTGAAGGTTTGCACCATTTCAAGTGGTTCATTATTGCAGATTATTACATTCAAGCAATGGATCCAATTTCTGCTATGAGAGGAGGCGAAAAGCATGGTTTGTTTTTTTTTATAGTTAAGCAGCAATTTTGATTTTAGAAACCACACTTTGATTGCGGAGAAACTGGACTGGATTGGATTTTCTAATGCTACTGGATCGGTGTGGCTTGAGTACAGTACTGCATCATCTGCATACAGTAAGATTTTGTCATTGATGCCACTAAGCTTCTGCATACCTTTCTTCCAATTACTATGGCTCCTCCTGAGCACTTTTTTCATGTAGTTTATTTTCTACTTTGCACTAAATGCATCAATTTTTTTTTGGTGTTTTACAAACTACCTGGCACTAAATGTATCTAATTTCTGTTAACTGCAGCTACATCACTAGCTCTGTTTATTGTATGTACCCTGAGGAAGGTTCTGTCTGTCTTATATGTTACACAATTTAAGTACTCTGATGTTATATACCCTGACTGATACTCTGTTGTTTCTGTTCAAATGTTTATATATACTCCCCATACCCTTTCCCCCAGGACGCTCCGTGAAATGAGCAATTCTTTGCTGAGTGTGCCTTTTCTGGTGAAACTCTTCAATAAATAAAACCTTGTCACAAGAACTAGAAGCTGCCATATGGCAGAGGCTTAGCAGCACAGCCAAGTAGAAATCATGTTAAAGCTGCCATAGGGATATGCCTTGAGAGATATCCCTAGCAGGAAGAGAAAGGAGTGCTTAAGGGAAAAAATACCCCAAGGATTTAAAAAAAAATTTTTTTATGCTGAAAAGAGGGTATGGGAACCCACATCCCATTTTCATTTTTTTTCCTTAAAGAAAGTTTTACTTCAAGAGGCAAAAACAGCTGGGTTGGAAGAGGGCCCATTCCAAGTAAAAGATTTATAAGAAACAGGAGCTGAACCTAGAAGGGAAAGGATGAGCTCTGGGGTAGTGGGGCAAGGGGTGCCACTGTGCAATGCACAACAGGGTGAGCTACTCGGAGGCTCTGGTTCTTACTGAGCAGGGGATGGTCGGTGGCTGTGTGACTGAATGGTGAAGATATTTTGGAAGATCAAGAACTGCGAGGAGTACGTAATTTTCATATCTTCCAAAAATCAATGTTCACTATCTAGTCACACTGAGGGATCAGAGTATCAAAGCTTTCTCCCAAAAGGGGAGGAACTGGTTCACCCCGAGAGAAAATTCTCCTTCAGCCCTCTGTGGGGGATAACTACTAGAGGGCGGGGACAACTCGCAGGTCTGGCGGGACCTGTGACTGGTCAGGAACAGGCAGAGGTTCCTGTTGACTAGGAGCAGGAGGGTGCCCTGACAACTTATGTATGACCCTGACCCTGAAAAAGGGAGCCCCCTAGAAGTGTGAGGTAAGCACCCTACGCCGGGCTAGGGGTCCCAACTGGAAAAGGTGAAGCTATGCCATCTGCCGAACGCAGACTGCTGTTCCAGCAGCCTGAAAGCTACCTCACTGGAGTGTACAACACCCTTGCTTGGTGCCTCACAAGCCCCAGGACCCTGGGCAGAAAGGCGAATTGCCTGCCTGGTTAACTCGATATCTGACATGGAAGCTAAGACCTGGCCTAGCTTCTTCCACAGGCATTTGCTGTAAGCTGCTTGATGTTCCTGATGTTCAGCAATGCACATGGCAGTACGTGTCGCCGTAAAATCTTTTTCTCCAACATCCAACTCTACATAGACAGAGTTGCAGGGGGCGGTCATGCACAGGGCACTCAGGCCCAGAGAGGGTCTGCAGCACCAAAATCCCTGAGGTAGGGTTTGTGGTAGCCCCTATAGATGCTGCAGGAGTGCAAGATCTACACTGGATGTCCTTAGGGGATGGAGAAGGGGCATAAGGACAGAGCCAGACATTCCTGGATGCCGCCAAAAAAGGGCCAAGGCCAAGAAGGGATGACAAAGGAGTCATTGTTGAAATCTCAAAGGAATCTCAATGCCAGGGTAGTAGTACTGCAAATTAGGTAGGACCCACAATCAGCTCCTGCAACATCTCCATCAGGAACTGCTGGTATACAGATTACTAAGCATCTGAGGACATGTGAATGGAAGAATCCTCTTCCTCAAAGGAGGACATAGGAGAGGAGGAAGAGGACCTGGATTCAGAAAACAGTGGTGCCGGGGTCAGAGACCTGAATTGGGCCTAGTAAGAATTAAAATAGTACTGACGAAAGACACTAGCTGTTCTGCTGAACTTGTGCCAGGTCACGGGCCCCAGAGGCCCACAATACCTGGTAGGAGAGGGGAAGAGAAGTTCCTGCCTTTTCAGGATTCTGTTTCTCAAACTCAGAGTAGCCATTACAGACCTACTGTTAGTCCTGCCACCATGGGCACACAAAAACTGTAGACTAAAAAAAAAAAAAAATAAACCTACTACTTTAAACAAAATCTGATTTGTTTTCCAGGGGAAAGCAACTTCTGATCTCATTGGTTTACCACTCTGTTTCTCCGCACTGCTCCCTCACTAAAAAAATGAAAAGCTGTTGGCTGCAGACTCTCGCTTATCCAGCGGAACTGCATTTGATCTTTTAATAAACACCATCAGCCATAGTCTGCTCCACAAAACTCATGGTAATTCACTAAAAATACCACCAACAGCTTAATCTGGTTCAAGGACACTTGGCATTCATCTGTATCCCCCTCCCCCGGGTCATACCTGAAAATAGGCAGGATTTGTCTAGTGCACTTACCCAGTCAACAAAAACTAAATAAATAAATTATATCCTCGGCACCGGATTCCAACTTCACACTATGGTACCACAGCACAAAAATACAGGTTACTCGCCTGTAACAGGTGTTCTAGAAATGGTATATGTTGTTCATCCACACTTACTGGCAGCTTCCTTGCCGCTTTAAATCTTGCCGGAAGGTCTTCAAGCTGGCTCCTCCCACCCACCCGGGTGGTAAAACTCTCGGCTCCACCCCATGACGCCAGATCTAGCCCGCTGGAAGTCAAGTTGCGTCAGCCGGGAGGTCGGTGGGTTAGGATGAACAACACATGCTCATTCCTAGAACTCCTGTTACAGGTGAGTAACCCTGTATTTCTAGGGATATGGATATGTTGTTCTATCACACTTACTGGCAACTCCTAGCAGTTCTCCAGGAGGAGGGAGGGAAGGCGCACACCCCCTACTTAGGAAATAAGGACTGGAGAACCGAGGTCCCAAAACCAGCATCCCGGCATGACTCAAGGTCGATGTGGTAGTGGGTAATGAAGGTGTGTACTGACTTCCAGGTAGCAGCCCTGCAGATCTCCAGGATAGGGACATCCCTGGGAGCAGCTACCGATGCAGCGGTATGGCAGGTACAATGAGCTCTTATCCCTTTGGTAGGCTCTATGCCCGCCAACCTATAGCAGACATCTATGCAGGAGGTCACCCACCTGCCTATCGTCCAATTGGCTGCAGGTCTGCCAGGTGCGGCTTCAGCGTAGGTGACAAACAGCTGGCGAATCTCTCCCCGAACTTCAGCCGTCTGCTCCTTATAATAAAAGAGCGCTCTTCTAGGGTCTAAAGTATGCAGCTTATACTCAGCCTCCAAGGTGTGTGTGGGGTAGAACACCAGCAGAGACAACACCTGGTTAAGGTGAAACTCTGACACCACCTTCGGAAGGAATTTCAGGTGGGGTCGCAGGACAACCTTGTCCCCGTGGAAGACCAGATAGGGAGACTCGATGGAAAGCGCCTGGAGCTCTCCCATCCTTCTGGCTGACGTGATAGCCACCAAGAAGGCGGTCTTCCACTGCAGGTGAGAGATATCACACCTGTGCATCGGTTTGAATGGCTTGCCCATGAGCTTAGCCAGTACCAGAAGTAGATCCCATGAAGGTGGAGGTTCTCGCACCGGAGAGGATATGTGATCAAGGCCTTTGAAAAAGCAACCGACCACCTTCTCCTGCGCCACCGGCTGCTTTCCAGCCCGCGCCCAGTAAGCAGAGATGGCTACCAGGTGCACCTTAAGGGTCGTCGACCGAAGCCCTAGCTGAGAAAGGGAACATAGGTAGTCCAGAATGCTGGCCAAGGAGCAGGAGGAAGGGTCCAACCCCTTATCCTGACACCAAATGGGGAATCTCTTCCATTTGAAGGCATAGCATTTTCTGGTCGACTCCTTACGGGATGCCTCAACGACACTGAGGACCTCATCGGAAAGACCCAAGGCCTGGAATTCTAGCCGCTCAAGAACCAGGCTGTCAGGTGCAGGGATTGAAGGTCTGGGTGGAGTACCTTCCCCTTGTTGACTGAAATCAGGTCCGGGCAGGCTGGAAGCCGCCTCGGGAGCCTGGAGCTGAGGCTGAGGAGATCTGGATACCAGAACTGGCGGGGCCAGTCTGGGGCTACCAGAATCACCTGCATCTTGTCCCTCCTCGCCTTGAGAAGCACCCTGTGGATCAAGGGAAATGGGGGAAAGGCATAGAAGAGGCCCGGGGTCCACGGCCTCCAGAAGGCATCCCCATGCAGCGAGACCTGCTGAGGGGGGCGGGCATGAAACAGCCTCAGCTTCACATTCTCCCTGTAGGCAAACAGGTCCACCTGAGGTGTGCCCCAGTGGGAGAACAGATTGTGTACTACCTCCGGCAGGAGAGACCACTCGTGAGATGCAGCACCTATCCGGCTTAGGGCATCGGCCAGAGTGTTGGAGGCTCCCGCCACATGGATGGCTAGGAGATCCGCCTCCAGTCTGCTCACGAGGGACCAAGTGCAGAGAGCTTCCTTGCACAGGGGCAAGAAGCGCGCCCCGCCCTGGCAGTTTAGGTAGTACATGGTCGTGGTATTGTCCGTCTGGACCTGGACCACCTGACCCCGTACAAATGGAGCGAAGGCGGTGAGGGCTAGTCGGACAGCTCGAAGCTCCAGCACGTTGATGTGGCATCGAGACTCCTGAGGGGACCAGAGGCCATGCGCTCCCCCAGATGGGCACCCCAACCCATCAGAAAGGCATCAGTCGTTAGAATGACCATTGGCTCAGGGCGGGCAAACGGGATGCCCTCCTGCAGATGAGCTGGAATGATCCATCACTGGAGAGCGTTCCACATCTCCTGGGTCACCGCCACTGGCTGGTCCAGATGACCAGAGCGCTGTGACCATTGGCAGGCCAGCCCCCATTGAAGGGGATGCATGTGCCAGCGGGGCCACTGGACCACGCTGGTGCAGGCCGCCATGAGGCCCAGGAGGTGCAGGAAGTCCCAGGCAGGGCGCAACTGCCCAACCAGAAATGATTGGGCAAAGGAGAAGAGAACCTCATCCCTGTCCTCCGGGAGCCGTGCTCTGGCTCGAAGAGAGTCGAGCTCTGCTCCGATTAATTGAATCACCTGCGTTGGAACCAGTTCCGATTTGGCCTCGTTGATGAGGAGGCCAATCTGAGAGCAGACCTGAAGGGCCAGATCCCTGGACCGCTCCACCTCCAGCCTGGAGAGGGCTGCAATCAGCCAGTCATCCAGGTAAGGGTACACTCGGACCCTTCGGCGCTGCAGGAATGCTGTCACCACTGCCATGCATTTCGTGAAGACCCTG
This sequence comes from Neoceratodus forsteri, assembly GCA_016271365.2. Taxonomy (NCBI): domain Eukaryota; kingdom Metazoa; phylum Chordata; order Ceratodontiformes; family Ceratodontidae; genus Neoceratodus; species Neoceratodus forsteri. Next base: position 172,454,821 of record JADMNL010000028.1, on the reverse strand, counting down.
GGGGCTGGAGAGAGGCCGAAGGGCATGGCCCGGAACTCATAAAGGGACCCCTCCACTCTGAAGCGAAGGAATTGCTGGTGGGACGGACAGATTGGGACATGAAAGAATGCATCCTGGAGATCTAGAAAGCAGAACCACACGCCTCGTTCCAAGGATGGAATGATCTGTACCAGAGTGACCATCCTGAAGGTTTGGGACCTTAGGAACATGTTCAGGTCATGTAGGTCTAGAATGGGGCACCAGCCTCCCGTCCATTTTGGGACCAGGAAATACCTGGACACAAACCCTGGGTCTGGTGGAGGATCCGCTACCTCCCAGATCACATCCTTTTGGAGAAGCAGAGCAATGTCAGCTTGACGAGCCAACAGAGAGGCTGCGGACCCCATAGCCCCCTGTAGGGCGACGGCCCGATAAGGTCGGGCCTGCTAGAATTCGAGAGGCAGACCTTTCCCTACCACTTCCAACACCAAACGGTCCACGGTGACAGTGGACCAGGCGGAAAAGAAGTGGCCGAGCCATACCCACACAGGGGGAACCCGGGGGGAGCGACAAGACTGGGGGCGACACCCCTCAACCCTTCACTGGGCAGGCTTGGAGGAAGGACCAGCCGAGGGACCTCCTGGGTCTTTACTTCACAGTTTCCTGCTGGAGAAAGCTGCAGGCTTGGCTTTGTGATGCCAAGTGTGAGCCTGCTGGCCCTGATGCTGGTGTTGCTGGGCCGGACGTGCCGCAGGGGCAGAAGGCCAAAAGCCAAAAGCTGCTGCTGGTGGCCTTTGTCCTTCTGGGCAGACGTCACCGAGTCCAAGGTGGCATTGAACTTCTCGATCCTCTGCAAGTGACCCTCCATCCGGCACCGAACAAGTCGGTACCCAGGAAGGGAACGTCTGCCAGCTTGTGCTGGGTATCCGCCGTGAAGGTGGAGATCTGCAGCCAAGCTCTGCGGCGCATGGTCACTGCAGCCGCTACTGACCGGGCACAAAAAAGTCTCTAATGTCAAGAGCAATTTGGAGCTGTTGCTTTGCCACCACCCTTCCCTGATTCCGCACCTGCTCGACCGTAGTCTGAAGGTCAGCCGGGAGATGAGGAATCACCTCATCCAGGGAGCCCAAAAGGGCGTGGAAAAAGCGTGCCATCAGTACGGCCGAACTGGCCTGATGAAGGCCTAAGGAGGATGCAGCGTAAACTTTACACCCGGAATAGTCCAGTTTCTTGGACTCTTTATCCGGTGGCTTGTCCACGTCCCGAGCGTTTCCGGAGCATCGGAAAACACTGTCGGTCACCAACCCCTCTACAGAGGGGTGCTCCGAGAATCCGAAGAGTGAGCTGGTGGGAACGGCATACTTCCTGGCCATCCTGGCTGAGGGAGCTGGACAAGAAGCTGGCCGCTGCCATAGCTCCAGGGCCGGGCCAACAATGGCTTCGGTCACAGCAAAGGCCTCCGTAGGAGAATCCCCTTGGTCCAGTAACTCCGTGAGGGGATACTTGGCCCACTTAGACATGGGTTTGAGCTTCATCCCAGTAGATTCTGAGATAAGCCGAGGTAATCCCATGAACGAGGATGGGCTCTCGTCCACCGACTGTCCCCCAGAGTACTCCAGGTCGAGAGGCCTGGAGAACAGGGAAGAGTCATCGTCAGACTCCGAGGAGTCTGCAAACAGCTGCTAAGGGCCTGAGCCACCCTCCACCTGCCGAGGGCGATCGGGAGTGAGGGTGACCGACAACCGATGGGGCAACCCATGACCCGACCGAGAATCCTTGGTCGGAGCCCTGCTTTTTTGGTTGTGAAGGCGGGGGTTCCACCACGATGGGTGGTGCAGCTGGTTTCGGCCGAACAACCGGAGCCGGCTTCGGCCCCTCAATGACCACGAGGGGTTGTTTTGGCCGCTCAGGTGACAGCCACTTAATGGCTGGGGAAAGCGACGGAGTTGGCTTGCTCCCAGACAAAAGGAGCTGCTGCCACATAAGATCCTTGTAGCACCAACGCAACTTGCGCCGGAACCTATCCTCCGAGGAAGACGATGACGAGGATGAGCGGCACCACCGTTTCCCTCGGTGCCGAGACCGCCGATGTCGGCAGGATCGGCTGGACTGAGAGGAGGTCTGAGACCGAGATCCTCGGTGTTTCCGAGGGTGGGTCTGGGAGGGAGTGGGGGAAACCCGGTCCTCCCCCGGCTCAGGGACCTTAACCGGGGACTTCGGCATGGGCAAGTCCTCAGTTTCCACCGGGGGAACCGGTGAAGATGGGTTGTCTGCTTCTCCAGTTGACAGCCCATACGACGGGTTGAGAAAAATCTCGATTGCATCGACGGGTGTCTCAGCCGGCTGACCTGACGAGGACACTGTGAAGCCAGCGGCCTTAGCCACAACCTCGACCGCAGTCGAGTGTTGACTATCCGGGGAAGGGGACCTTTCCCGCTCCCACGAACATCGACGGTGGGACTTACCTTTAGAGTCCTTTTTCTTGGACCAAGAGGAGTGTCCCAATGGCCCCTCTCCTTTAGTAGAGAGGGACTGACAAAGCTCCTTAAAAGAAGCCAAGTAGGAGGAGCCCAAGGACAGCGAGATAAATGCCGCGACCGAGGAAGCAGAAGATGCGTTCTGGGCCACCTCCTCCTCAAGGGTGATCATCTGCTCGAGTTGCTCAGCCGAGCCCGCCGCCAGACACCACCCAACGGGCCTCCTTCGACTTAACCGGAGGAATACGTCTCTCGGGGCGCCCAAGTTGAAGCCTGGCAGCACGGTCTTCAAGAAAGTTAACCGAAAAAGACTTGCACAATTCGCAGGCCTGCGGATCGTGTTCAAGGCCAAGGCAGTAAACGCATGTGGAGTGCGGATCAGTCCGAGACATATTCTGCCCACATGGGCACCGCTGAAATCCAAGAGTCGATTTGTCCATCGCAGCCGCTAGGGAAAAGGAAGACTGAAGTCTTTTAAACTTTAGAATGAGTTTCAGATTAACCGACGAGTTAGGATCCAGGCCTGAAATGCAGAGCGCTAAGGAGGGAACCTGAGCTTCCAAGGGGTAAGGAAAATCTGGTGTCATGGGGTGGAGCCAAGAGTTTTACCACCCAGGTGGGTGGGAGGAGCCAGCTTGAAGACCTTCTGGCAAGATTTAAAGCGGCAAAGAACCTGCCAGTAAGTGTGGATAGAACAACATATCCATGTCCCTAGAAATGAAAATGATGTACTCACTCATAATTCTTGATCTTCCAGAATACATCTTCACCATTTATTCACACATATTGGGTCCATACCAGAGCACTAGAACCCCACAGAAGCAAAGTCTTTCTGCAGCCTAGAATCTAAGGGGCTGCCATCAGTGACAGCTCTGCCCACAAGGCAAATATATATCGTGGCACTTGTGGACTGGCTAAACTGATGCTGTCCCCAGCCTTCCTCAGTTCTGTTTGCCAGGAGAAGAAACAAGTGGGATAGAAAAAAGGAAAGAGAAGAACTAAGAGCTAGCCCAAAAGGGATAGGAAATGTATCTAGGATATAAAATCATAAAAACAATAAAACCCCATTACCAATTAGAGGAAGCGGCTAAGGATGTGCAGAGGGGTAGCGGATTAGGTAAGCCAAAGCCAGAGGCGACCTGAGCATCTAGATGGAGGCAGCAGCCACTGAATGGCTGTGGCAAGAAAAAAAGGGGAGGGATCCCCATACCCCCCTTCTTTTTTTTGTTTAGGGAAGCAGAGAAAAAGAAGTTAAGAAAGCCAGAAAGGAGACTGAGAAAAAGGTTACACCCTTGCTACTCTAAGGGAAGGGAGAGGGAGAAGAGGGAGAAAAAAATATATGGTAATGTCCCACCTTGAAAAAAGTTACTGAAACCAAGAGGGTTGAGCATTGCTGGCCGCAGCTAAGATGACGCTAGAAAAAGAGGCATAAAGTACACTATATAAAATCACCCTGCCAGGCAATAACTATGGCTATGCAAAACACAGACCACCTTCTATTAACCCTGTGTCGGGAAGGGGCCCTAATGAAGTGTAACCAGTGCGATATGTTTACTAAAGTCATTCAGGACAGATCTACGGCAAATGTTTGTACTAACTGTATGGATAAAGAACACTTGGTGGAAGACCTCAGAATGTAAAAAAGTATAGGCAGTGAGAACTTGGGGAATCGGGCCGATCCCTCACAGTATGCAAGTGCGAGCACTGTAAAACATACACTAAGGGAAGAAGGGGACCACACCACCACAGCGAGCACTGTAAAACATACACTAAGGGAAGAAGGGGACCACACCACCGCAACCTCTAGCGAGGACTCAGACCCAAATAGTTGGGCTAACTATATCAAAATGTCACTACAAAAAGAGGAGAAGAGCGCTCGGTGCTACAGAGGTGGCCATGTTTAATAAATACTCACCCCTGAGCACTACCTCTGAAACAAGCACAGACACTCCACCTGACACTGAAACCCCTGATACCAAGACGCTGGTCATAGGGGATTCTATACTAAGGAAAACAAACAGTGTACTAACTGAGAGAAATAAACATAACACAATTGTAAAGGGTCTTCCAGGGGCTAGAGTGAGATATTAGAGCCTGCTTACCTAAACCCCTAGCCAAAACACCACAATCCCAGGTAGTGGTCATGCATGCGGGCCGCAACACCGAGCGGGACCATGAAAAAGATATAATGGATGAACTGCTCGACTGTGCGGACCAAATAACGCAGGGGGGCCAGCACCTACAATATTAGGGATACTGCCAAACTTTGGATGTAACCCAGAAAAAAAAAACTGCACTATACAACATGTGGACAGTAGAATACTAAACGGGTGTAGTACTAGTGGCATAACCTACATTGATACTTGGGTCACCTTTCTGAATAGCAGCAAAATGTACAGGAAAGGTGGACTTCAGCTGAGTGCCACTGGCACTCAAACTTTGGCAACAATGATAAGAGAGGCACTAACCAAACACTTAAACTAGACACGGGGGTAGGCCCCCAAAGAATAATAACTATAAGGGAAATACTAAATCTAACCATGCTTATAGGAATGAAGTAAACTGTATCCTACTGAATGCTAGAAGCCTTAACAATAAAAAAAGTAGAACTAGAGGCACTTCTTAACAGCAGGGCAAACGTCACTATGGCCTTCATCACTGACACCTGGTGGTCCGAAAGTAATGAGTGGGGAAAAGGCATACTAGGCTTTGAACTGTACCATCTGGATAGGGTTGGTAAAAAAAAAAAAAAAAAAGGGGTTGCAGCATATACATCAAACTCCCTAAAATCCACAAACATAAGTGACAGGGTTAAACAAGGCACAATGGGCCTTGAATCCATATGGATTAGACTAGATATGGAAAGAAATGAACACATAACAGTTGGAATATGTTACAGACCTCCTGGGGCTAAGTTAGAACTATCTACACAAATGAACCTAGAAATCAGCAAAGCATGCAAACTTGGGAAGGTGGTATTTGTGGGTGACTTAAATTACAGTGACATAAGCTGGGTAAATCAAGAGGTGATCAAACTACAAAGTAAAGCATTCCAGGAGCTTATAAATGAACTGGACGTGACCCAAAGCAGAAATACTCCAACTAGGGGAAATAAGATATTGGATATAGTTATGTCAACTAAAGAGAATGAACACCACATCCTGTCAAACTATTGCCCCCTCAGGAAACAGTGATCATAGCAGGGTAACTTTCTCATTTAAACAGTATATTCCAATAAATAAGCGATGCACAGAAATCTATAATATAAATTCTGCTGACAAAACTAAAATATTGGGAGACCTGGAGGAGATAAATTGGAATTAAAGTCTGGAACATAAAACAGTAATGGAAATGTGGAGCATTTTCAGAAACAAAATTTTTACTCTATATAATAAACATACAAAAAAGTTTATGTGTTTAGCAATAAAGGAAAGAAGCCAAGACTGCTGACTAAATCTCTAATTAAACTATTGAAAAAGAAACAATGGCTTTTTAACATCGCACTCAGTGTGCCTTTCCCTGTTATCAACTTTTAAATAAATAAATAATAAATTAACATAAGTAGACGCACAGAGGACCCACAAAATGTTTCCCAAATTTAAGGAAATACAAGCCAAATGCAAACATATGATAAAGAAAACCAAAGATTAGCAATAAAACTGGCAGCTTCGGCTAATAAGGATAACATACAGCAATTCCATAGATATGTGAACTCCCTAAAGAAAACGAGCAATGACCGGCGATACTGAAGGATCACAGCCACACTGGTTAGCTGCGCAGCTTTCAGAGACTACACGGTAATGTGTATCTTGAAGCTGCGTGAGCGAGTGAAAACAGCAGGACAGCGAGTGAAACTGCACGCGCTAAATGCAGCGAAATTATTGTGGTCTCGGATACAATATTACTGACTACAGAATAACCACATTGGACCCGGGGCAGAGTGCCCCCACAGAAGAAAGTAAGCAGGCCTGACTCAGAATAACCACTGAGGACCCAGGGGTGGGGGGCGAGCTCCTCACAGAAGAAAGTAACCAATCAATATTTAGAATTTTTTTTTTTGCTTGTTCCTTCTTCTGTGGGGGCGCCCGGTCCAATGTGGTACTTTGCACACACCGTACTGTACTGTACATTACTATAACTATTCTATATCACTTTTCTATGACCAATACTATACGACTATTCAATGAACTGTTCGGTGACTCGGGCATAGACGAGAAGAGGCGTGACAGAGTGGCGTCGCTTTAGACACAAGCCTCTTACCGTAATACTATCTTGTTTTCTTGCGCAACTGGCCATGATCCTTCAGTATCGCCGCAATGATCTATGCTCCATTAAAGGAAAACTCCATGTTAAAATCAGAAAAAGATATGTAGTAGTCTTTTTTTCTGTGTTCTAACCAGTTCCCAGCATTTTCTTTTCCTCTGGCTGTGAGAGATGTTTTTTCTAACTTTCCCTAACTGTTTTATTGCCCTTGGAGGTTGCCATTCTGGTTTCTTTTATGGCCTCTAGTCTTTCCAGAGTGCCCTTTGGTGTGATGTCTAATTGCCCCTGCAAGAAGCCAGTGTCTTGTTACAGGGTCTGTCACAGCTCAGCCACAGAGAAAATACTTCTTCCAGAGAAGACAAACTGATGGATTTTGGGTGAGTGTAATCATTATTATTTTCTGATATCAGTACCTTGTTCTGCTATGCTCTGTTTGTGAGTGTGTGAGAATCATGTCACTGTTTACTCTATTCCTCTCAGTCACTTTCAGTTTTTGCACCAGTACTAAGTAGCAAAAATTGAACATCACCTTATAGGTTGTAACATAGCAGGACAAGGTACTAATATCAAAAAATAATAATGATTACACTCACCCAAAATGTAGCAATGTGACTTCTTCTCTGTAAGAAGTATTATCTTTGTGGCTGAGCTGTGACAGACCCTGCTAAATATAGGGGCATAGCTACATCACAGTCACATGAACCAGGGTGCATTGTAGGAGAAAGAAAGCCAATAAACCTATTTGTGATGGAGATCCCCAGGGGTCGTAAAACCACCATACAGCTAGCAGGCTAATTTAGGAAAAACTAATAGCAGACAGAGAGAAGGACATACTAGGACTTAACATACATGTCAAAACACTCTACATAATATATGTGTTTGCACATTCTGGGTGGACTTCTCTTTTAAAGTGGGGAGTGCGGTGGTCACCGAATTAAACATCTTAACTCCTACTTCAGCACAGTCTTCTCAAAAGGACAAGTAGATATTAGTCCCAACAAGGAAAGCAATATAGAGAACAGTGGATGCCATGCTAAATAAAATCTCAAAAAAAACGCACTCAGCAGGAGCAGATAATATCTCAGACAGTACACTTAAGCTAGTTTCCCGTAATATTGCTGTCCCACTAGCATGAATATTCCAAAAATCACGAGTAGAAAACAAAGTACCAGAGGACTGGTTGGCAGCTAATGTAGTGCCCATTTATAAGAAGGGTACTAGGGCTGACCACACTAATTACAGACCCATTAGTTTGACCTCGGTTCTGGGGACATTAATGGACTCTATATTAAAAGATGTAATAAACATCCATCTGGAGGAAACCGGCCAGGGGGACTGTGAGCAGCACAGGTTTGTGGCGGGAAGGTCATGTGTGACTAATATGTCTGGATGGGGGGAGGCTATGGATTGCACTTATCTTGATTTTGCAAAAGCATCTGACAAAGTCCCTCACTTGGAAATTATGCGCAGCCTAAAAGAAATCAATTTGGATCATAGAGTGGTCCGCTGGATTGGCAGTTCGTTGGGGGAAAGATCGCAAAGGGGAAATGAAAAAAAAAAAAGAGGTGATAACTTCTCTCAGAACCAGGGGAGATAGGAAAGTTACTCCCATGTCACGGAGCCATTCTAGTGTCCCTTTCAGACTCCTCCAGCTGGAGGCTATCGCCTACCAGCCCCTTACCTGCCCAGGGTTCACCACTGTGTAACAATAGTATCTCAATTATATCTTATTATTCGACAGATGTTGTGTTACTTGTTTCTCTTCTGTAATTACCGTTTTTGTTTCATATAAAGAAAGAAAAAACGATACATGCTCATAATAGGACTGTACCAAGCAATTGTGCTGTACCCAGCTTTTGATGCTTGCAATGTTCAATATTACTGATATCTGCTGGCATGCTATCAACATCTTCAATGAAGCATAAAAAAATCAAACTGGTCTGAAATACCATCAGGAAACAGAAAGATGCTGCGGCCCTTGTTTATAACAGCAATAATGTACTCCCAGGGAGAGAACTACACTCAACATTTGCAAAAACGTGCTGTACAGTGTTGATTTGTGTGTAGTCCTGGTGTAGTCTACCCTTTGTTTTCGGGTAGGATTTTTTTTTCTAAATTTGCCTACTAGTTCTGTGGTCCTGTGTGAACTGGTTATTGCCTTACTTCTTTCTTCAACGTTTCCTGTCCCATGTGACAGTGATGCATCCGGGAACAGTGATATAGCTGCAGCAGCAGCAATCTACTGTTAGGAGTCTGATATTCTGACTTCAACATACAGAAATAACTCTTTCTAATCCAGACTTTTTGTTGTCTAGGCATGTGTCTAAGTCTAGCCAGCAGGAGTAAATGTTTTGCATCACTCCGCGCCAGGCGGCCATTTTGAATTAAGGTTAAGCACTGAACATTTTGACTCACATGCGAGTTCTGGGGCTGAGTGCTTGTCATTTCGTTAAACCACACACAGCCACAAAAAAGCACACAAGTCACCCCAAATCACCAGTGCTAGAATTACTAAAGACTCTGGCTGTTTTCTTACAGAATAGCCCACTCAGCTATCCATCAGGTGTTTGTTATCTGTAAACACAGAATTCATCAGTGCTCACTTGATAAGGAAAGTTACATAAAATCATAGCTCTAGCCAGCCCGATGGTGCTAGAGGTTGAGGTGCTAGTTGCTACATCTTGCGCCACGCCGGTGACCAGGGTTCGGGAACTAGCCCAGGCCTCCGGGGATTGGCAGGAGCGAGAGAGGACTGAGCATCCAGAGGACTGCTCTCCTCTCTCGGGGGAGGGAGGTTTGCCATCCCGCTCGCTGACTGCTCTCTGGTGGTGGCTAGAGGGCAGTATGGCTCGGAAGGACACACGCTGGCATCCTTACGTTGATGGGGACGGGAGAAAAGAGAAAAGAAGCAGGCAGGCCCCATGATGGCCACACCAGTGCCCCGGCCGCCAACCCCTCCCCCGAAGTCTGTATTACGCTCTGGGGTGGGGGTAAAGCCAGCTCCCCTTCACCCTGGCCCTGCAATGGGGGGGATGTTGGGTCGGGGAACAGTGCAGCCAGGGACCAAGCGAGGGACCGTAGCTGCCTGCCGGGCTCGGGGCATAACAAAAACCTATATATAAAAATTAAAAAATTAAAAACTCACAGCTCTACTGCTGTAGACATGACACAAAACCAGCTCTTGCCGAATTAATGGTCACAAACGCGTCACTGTCACATAGCATATGAGGCACTGAAGGAAAAAAGAAGATAAATAATAAATGTAAACATGGAGATCCCAAGGGCCATAAAACCAGCAGGCAAATTTAGGAAAAACTCCCTATAACAAACAAAGGGAAGGACACACTAAGACTACACCTAAAAATTGAAACAAACTGTACATTTTTTTTTGTCTGTAAATTCTCACTGTAGTTCCACTTTAATGTTCTTATAATCACCCTCTGAGGGCATGTGGCACAAGGCATGCCCCACGGGATGATTTATTAGAATATTAACATAGCCCCTTGATTGTATCTTTTTACTTAATATATATATATAAATAGATACATATATATATATAGATAGATATAGATATAGATACAGATACACACACACTCACACACATATATATATACACACACATACATACATATTTTTAACTTTGTTTATCTCCACCACCTGGAGAACTCCTTCTGGCATCCTCGGAGCTCCCAGCCTCTACCTCCCTCCGTGACTTCTAGGTCCTCTCCACTCATGCCACCCAGCACCCCCTCCGGGTCTGAACCCTCTGGAGGTAGGGCTGCCCTATCCACCCAGGGCGCTCTATCTATAGGGCAAAGTGCTAGGCACACAAGTCGGCCTGTGGAGAAGAAGTCACTCCAGAATCGGGAGTGTGGGCTAGGAGGCCGAGGTGCCTTCATCTATCCCCAGGAGTGGGGTTTGTCTCTTACTGTAGTTTCTGACCCTCTCGGAGTGCGGCCTAGCAAGGCAATGTAGTGCCACAACTCCGCCCCTTGCATCTGCAGCGTCGCTACGCCGGAGGCCTCCGACCACCACCAGAGGCTACTCCAGGAGCGATCAGTTCCCCGCTACCCTCCCCGGGAAGAGAGAGCAGTCCTAAGGATGCTCAATCTCTCCCCCCATGCCGACCCCCTGTGGCCTGGGCTTGTTCCCAAACCTGGGTCACCAGTGTGGCTCGAGGTGTGGCATCCAGTGCCTCAACCCTCAGCACCACCGGGCTGGCTAATACTTTATTTACCCAAGGTTTTATTTCAACCCTCACCTTCAAGATAAGCACGTGGAAAGTTTCTACAATAAACCAGTTTTATAACCTTTTTATGCTGCTTCTGCAACACACAGGTTGTCATTAAGGATGTGATTCAACAATCGATAAGAGAAACATAAAACTGCTACTACTTTTCTTCGTTTGTACTGCTCTTTCATTTATTTATGACTGATCTGTTTATTGCCAGCTACCTTCCTTTCTTATTGTATGAGCTGCAAAGCATCCTGACCCTTCAGGAAGGATGCTATATAATTAAAAGCGCTTTGCCTAGGTTCCAGGATTGTATGTCATTTCTCACAGTATAGGTTCCTCCTCTTTTCCAAGCAATTCACAACACAACTACGAAACATGTTCTATGACCAAGCATGCATTAATCAGAATTTCTCTTAACATCCACATTGAACATTCTTGGTAGCCCGTGAAGATGGCAACTAAAGAACAGCGACTGCTGGGGAAAAAAAAAAAAAAAACAGCGACAGATTATGCTGAATGATAAATTTAGCAAGGTCTCACCTTCCCCAAGGTCCACGCGCCCCCACCCCGAGTTGGTATGTTTAGTAAAGGGGGAGGCACAGGCCCCCTGCAAACAGAGACATCGCCAAATTTGCTATTTGGCATAATCCATCGCTGTTTTCAGCAGTCACCGTTTTGACATGGAACCAACATACTTTTGTCCGTATCAGACACTCCTGCACTAACAATCCAAATGTTCTGGAACAGTGTACTAAGCCCCCCCCCATGGTACCTTACAGCTAATGCTCTACTACATCAGCACGCAGACAGACACCACTAGGAGCCTGGAGGGACAGCAGGTCCCAGGGCTAAAGAGAGAACTCGGGCAGACTGGATGGACCATGGGTCTTTTTCTGCCGTCATTTTCTATATGCTCCCAATTGCAGTCCTAAATAATACACGTAGCTACGACTTTGCTAAATGTTTTGATACAGCAATATCCTGCATCCAGCACTAGAGGTGTTATAAACTAGAACAGGAAATTCTTCTCAGTGTAACCATGAAGATTAATACAGCGGTTACTGTAGCAAAATGGCATTGCCCAGTTCCTGCCTGGGATCTGGAATAGCATACAGCTGGGTTTGGGCTCATATGAGAAGAACCCTGGGGGATCCAGGTTTGCTGGGTATTGAGACAATGGCCTAAAAACCCCAGTCAACCATGATGTCAGTTACTGCGGTCTGGGAAATTCTGCACAATGGCACTACAAAGCCTTACGTATATTACAACATACCACTGTGTTGGCATAATCCAACACACCTGTGGACAAGCACGTGGACAGAGCTGTAACACCACTGAGTGCTTTCCACAGCAAAGCATTGTGTTCAATACTCTGCACTAACAAAGGGCACAGTGGTGACGCTGCTGTGCGCTTCCGCATAGCAGTGCCCAGTATCTAGTGTTCTTGCACTAGCATTTAGGTAAGGCCGCAACAATGCTGTACTTTTATCAAACTAAGGTTTTGTTTCTCCTTGTGTTTATTAATCCTGATGCCCTGCCTGCCTCTATCAGGACATCCTCCCTTTAACACAGTCACTCAACATCTCTGAGACACACACCCTATTTTCCCCACAACTCACCACTTGTGGCAGGGTCAGAGGGGCTTGCCTTTGCCCCTCTGAAGCAGGATCCGATCAGAAGCCCAGTCGGGGGTGTGCTGGGCCTGTGACTGAGCTGTACTTCACTCTACCCAGTGAGGGATTTTTTTCTCCACATTTCTTCCCCTGCAGTGATGTAAATCCTCTGATGGTGTCCCACACCCTTCTGAGCCTCCCAGCAGCCTTGACACCCAGCCTCTGCTATGTTTTAGGCACAATACAGGAAGCATGACCCACCCACCCCGTGAAAGGAGCGCATTTCCTCAGCTACTCAATTCTCTCACCCCTGGCTGACCCCGGGTTGCTGGCCCAACAAGCAGCAGCATTACCACCATGTTACTGGGCCAGCAACCAGCATAAGTGTTTTGCACCTAATACTCTTGTGCTAGCACTCTGATGGAGAGCAGAGTGCAAGAAATCTGGCCTCAGCATTCTTCTTCAATGGGAGATCGGCAGCACTGGGACTCAAGTCTGGCGTGCACCCGTGGCAGCACTGGGACTCAAGACTTCTGTCTGGCCTGCACCAGTGGCAGCACTGGGACTTGAGACTTGTGCTTGCCTGCACCAGTGGCAGCACTGGGACTTGAGACTTGTGCTTGCCTGCACCAGTGGCAGCACTGGGACTTGAGACTTGTGCTTGCCTGCACCAGTGGCAGCACTGGGACTCGAGACTTATGCTTGCCTGCACCAGTGGCAGCACTGGGACTCGAGACTTCTGTTTGGCGTGCACCGGTGGCAGCACTGGAACTCGAGACTTATGCTTGCCTGCACCAGTGGTAGCACTAGAACTCGAGAATTATGCTTGCCTGCACCAGTGGCAGCACTGGAAGTCAAGACTTATGTCTGGCTTGCACCAGTGGCAGCAGTAGCAGTTGAGAATTAAGTTTGGCCTTTGACAATGGCAGCAGTCAAGAGATATCCTCCCCTGCCAGAAGCCTTCAAGGAATCCAGCCAACCCAATAGATGACTTAATCAACAGCCCAGTAATGTACGCTTCAGTCTTTCTGTCACTTGAGGATATCGTCTGGCAGCAAGCTGTGCACCATCTGTAAAAAGAGTTGGTGGCTGCTTTTAAGTGCCACACAGAGAGCGGGGCGCTCAACTCAGATTAAAAGAATATGAATGCGATGCAGTCATAGTACACCTTCACAGTAGTATGACATATTGGAGCACTTTGCTAGCTTCCCAAAGGCAGGGTGTGTGCTACATAGCTGGGGTTATTTTTGCCCTCCCACACGATATAACCACATACGCTGCAAATGCACTTATATTGTCAACTGAGTTTCCAATGATCTCCAGCCTGTTCGTGCTGTTAAGCAGATAATGCTATTTTTCAACAAACTTACCACTAAACCACATAATGGACATCATTTTTGGGGTAATTTTATGGTCACGGAAGAAATTCAGCAGGTAAGAGAGAGGAAAGATGTTGACTGCTCTGCCAAGCAGCACAAGTACCTATTAATAAAAATAAAGACAGAATCATCAATGAGAAACAAACAATACAGGATGCTTCTCAATAAAAAAAATGCAGGTATTTATACAACAGATGTGAAACTAAATTTGCCAAGATTAACATGTTATTTGGACATCAGGAGCAAAATTAATCAAGTTGGTCACTGAGCATGCTCAGAAATGCATTCTCACACGTAAGCTGCCATTTATGTCCCGATTGCACACATTGATTGCTCCTCTTATGTGCTGAGCCGTTGAGCAGTGCGGCACGGCTTACACTCTGTACTTCCAGTCCTTTTGTACCTTTTTCCATTCCTATCACAAAAACACCTGTTGCATAACTTGAACATGACATGGCCTGACTCAAGTTATTATTTATCTTCATTATGTGATAACAAGGTGCCCAAGAGTGCTTGGAATCACTACATGATTCCCCATCTTCTTTTTTTTTTTTGCACCAAATGCGGTACATACATTTACAAGCAGTAAAGCTGCTACTTAACTCGTTACATTCTGTATTAAAAGAAAGAAAGAAAAAGAGACTTGTTGCAGGTGATGGGATTAAAACATAGTCTGAAATATTGTTATTCCAATATCATCGCATCTTTATCATGGCCCATTATATTTTTATCTAATACATAATAATTATCTATTACATTTTTAACAGTTCAGGTCTAACTTGCATTACTACTGCCTTATTTACTTGTTTATCCTTTTTTTTCAGGTTCTCCAGATTACTGTATTAGACAGATTTCTTGTTGCTTTTCCCTGGTTTGTGACTCCAAACAAATGTACTCCCCTCCGTGTCTATGGAACAAAGTCCCAGTCCTCTTGCATGAGATATAATATCCATGGTTGTCATCTTAATCTAAACCTATGTTGAGAGGTAAGCAAATATGCAGTTATGCGCTCCATGTAATATTTTTCATTTACTACGGCCTGCCATTCTTTTCTTGTTGGTAATGTTATCTGCTTCCAGTTTCTTGTTATTGCTTTTTTGCCTGCCTCTATGAGAACCAGGGCCAGGGACCTAGGAGTCATCTTCACTTGACCTTATTCCCCATCTTCTTCTGAGTGGCAAAGAATGACCTCAAGGTCAAAAAGGGACCGCGTATCAAGAAGCTTGCCGCCTAAAGAAAGGAGGGAGGTGAAGACATGTTCTGGTTGGTGCTGCCTCAGACCAAGGAAACTTGAACGGTTTCCAGCTGCTGGACAGTCTATACTTGGTCTCGGTGTGAGACAGGAACCGGACCGCCAAAGACCAAACTGGAGCTATTAATCACAGAATCATAGAATGGGAATCAAGTTCTTTGGCATTAGCCTTTTACAACTCGCCACATTTTATTTATTTGAACGTTTGTGACTGGGAGAGGCACACTGAGCCATGGCTCATTTCCAGGTGCGACCTGGGGGAAAGGGAAGGGGAATATATGTACAGATGCAAACTGATGTACAGAACCAGATTAAGTTGTTGGTGGTATTTTAGTGAAAGGGGGGAATTTGGCCAAGACACCGGAGAAATTCCCCTACTCTTATCAAGAAGTGCCATGGGATCTTTAACGTCCACCTGAACAACCACCGGAACAGGCAGACGGGACCTCGGTTTAGCGTCTCATCCACAAGATGGCACCTCTGGAGTGCAGCACCCCGTCTTGAAGCACTACAGTGTCTGTATTGAGATTTATCCCACATTCCCAGTGTGGGGCAAGAACCCACAACCTTCCAACCTTCTGATATCAGTGGTAGAATGTAACCCTATTGTTTCCCATATGATTATAAAGAGCCCTTTTAAATTGTTCCATGGTGTAACTATGGACAATAAATTCTGGCAGTGCATTTCACCATGACACCACTCTTTGAGTGACCGATTTACCCCTTTTAGTTGTCCTATAATGTTTACCCCTCAACTGTAGTTCACGTGACCTGGTTATTCTTTTGACAGTTTTTTTGGCTTAATCCTGTCATTTCCCATAATGAAGACGATGAAGAAAGAAGAAGAATCAGCATTTATATAGCGCTTTTCATACACAGTGTATCCCAAAGCACTTTACAGGCAATGCTAGACTGGTAGTGAAGTGACTGAATGTGTAGTGGCAGCCATATCGCACATCACCCACACACAGCCTGGACAATTGCATGAACCAGTTTAAGAGAAGGGGAATGTTGGTCAAGACACTAGAAATGTCCCCTACTCTTTGCGAAGGGTGCCCTAGGTTCTTTTACTTCCACCTGGACACCCACCAGGACAGCACCAGGATGGGCAGAAGCGACCTCGGTTTAACGTCTCATCTGAAGACCGGCACACCCCATCCGTACAGCACCCCCCTAACACTCCCTCTAGCACCCATCATTGTTCTCTCTACAATGCAGTCAGTTGGACATCCCTGCAACATAGAAGAAAAAAAAATGCTGCTATCTGGATCTACAAAGCTCTGACAAACAAACTCCCTTCCTACATCTCAGACTGCTTCAACTGGATCACATCCAGGCCTTACACCTTGAGGATCAACAAACTGATCCTGCTGAAGATTCCTATCACCTGCACCCGGTATGGAAGAGCTGCAATCAGCTATTCCCTGGCACTTATCTGAATTCTATTCAAAATCATTGAAACTGGATACACTGATTCCTCTGACATCCTTCAAAAGCTGTACACCAGCCTATTCCCAGATTCGTGCAACTGCTTCCACAAGGCCTAGTCCCCCACACCCCACCCTCCCACACCCTCTCTCCTCCACCCTCTTTAAAGCTCCTCCCTATTTTTCTATCATTCCTCTAGCCCTTTCCCCATCAAACCTCGTACATATATGCCCACCCATGTACCATTATCCAAGCCTTATCCCTACTAAACTGTTTGTTTCTTCCTTTATTAGGTTTTAGGTTTACTGTCCTTTGCCTTGTATATATGTAAATATTTGTACATCTATCTCACTCATAAATGATTGTATTTGTGCTTATTCAGTATCATGTTTTTGTATACAACTTGTAACCTTTTTTGTTATGACCACTCAGGTCCATCTTGTAAATGAGCTATGCTCAATGATGTTCGCCTGAATAAATAAAGATTTTGATTGACTGATTGATTGAACACTGCACTCGGATGCCAGTGTTTTTTAGGTGCAAGTCCAATCCTGGTGTGGGATAAGAACCCACGACCTTCTGATCCAGAGGCGGATGTGCTACCAACTGAGTCACGCTGACACCTTCATCTGCATCATTATGAAGGGCTTGGTATACGTAACACAGGTCTCCTCTAATTCTCCTATACTGTAAAGGGTATACATCCAGATCACTGAATCTTCCTCTATATGTCATATCTTTTAGGGTTTTAATTCTGTTGGCCATAGTCCGTTGTACCCTTTCCATTATTTTTGTGCTACCAATGCTTTGTGGTGTACAAAGTGGGGCACAGTATTCAAAGTGTGGCCTTACAAGAGAAGTAAATAATGGGATGATTACTTCTGCCTTCTTGCATTTGACATGCTTAAATATAAATCCTAGAATTTTGTAACATTTTTTAACCATTTCTCTTGTATGCGTGTCACGGGGAAGCAGGGGGGGGGGATTGTTTAACCAGGAAAGACACACTAAGCCGGAGCTTGTTTCCAGGTGCGACCTGGGAGCACAAGGAAGTTAAGTGACTTGCTCGGGGTCACACAGTATGCAAGTGGAAGCTGTGGGATTCAAACCCAGGTCTGGTCTGCTGGATGTCACCAGATCTTTTTCATTAGTTACTGTCACTATAAAATTGAAAACTTTGCATATGTTAAAACATTATACATTCTCCTGCTGCTGATCCCCAGCTCGGATGTCGGCCATGGGAGGTTCTGCTATGCGCCCTGAGCCGAGCTTGTAAGGAAATGCCGGTTGGAGGGACAGCAGGAACAACAAAATACATTTACATTACTAAACAATGCCTTAAGGTACATTGTTTGGGGGCAAAAAGCCTAACTGGGGACTGCCCCATACTATGGTGTGGGACATTTTGAAGTGGACATTTCCCTTTAAGTCACTGCAGGCTATTAGGTAATAGTTAATGTTTAATTATTACAACCATGCTTCTTGAGGAGGTTGCTAAGGCTCCAAAGGTCTGAATGAATCATGCTTTCTGCTATGAAAGGCTCTTACAAATTCCCACTGATAAGAAATGCTTTAAATATCCAGGATTGTGATAACACGTATAATGGCTAATGAGTCTTGAGCATCTGTGGAATGCACAAACTGTTATGCAGCAAAAAGGCACTTGTTATGGGGGGTAGATTTTTATATCCTACACAGACCAACCAATAGTTTCTGATGGTAATTATGGGCCACTCAAATCTCAGAAGCTTACCAAAAACATATTTCTGGGGAGGCTCCATTCTTTTCTTTACTGAAAATATTTGCATGAAAGTAGGCTATTTGCCCCTTGGAAATCATCGGTCCCTACTGCATTTCCTGCTTTGAAATTAATCGTCTGCTTGTGACAGCTGCATAAGTTCCATGGCAACAGGTTGTGACATGACAAACACAGGATCATGATTTCACAGCAAGACTAAGCAACAGGAAGAGATGAAGTTAATGGGTAAGAGACCCTGTTTTTGGTGTGTGTGTGTGTTTTATCATCTCTCAGGGCTTACCAGCTGCCTGCAGCTACTGTGGCTTGCCTCCCACAGTGGGCCTTCTGTAGGGTGTCCCAAACCCCTTGAACACTTCAGGCTCCAGTGCAGACAGGCTGCCTGAGTTGACGGTTGTGGAGCTGGCAAGAGCAGCAAGGATAATCATCCTACTCAGAAGGAGGATTTACCACTTTTCTTCCCCTACTCCAAGAACAGTGTTTGGAATGATGTCATTGGACGCTGTTCTACACTAGTGAGCACTGCGTGTTGACATTTGTGTCGTCGTCCACAACGAGCATCCTCATCTGTACCTTCCCTCATCACAACCTGGGGGCAGTGTAACAGCAACAAATGGCATCTCACTCCCTGAAGAGAAGAAATGACCAGCAGGACACACACAACTTCCCTTCCCAGCACTCCAATAATCCAAGCTCATCCAAAACTCTGGTCATCGGCATCACACGGTAGCCCAACTGTTGCACCAATGGGATGGCAGAGAAATCCTGTTTTAAATAAAACGATTCCCAGTAATAAAAAAATGGACGGTCCTAAAACTAAATTTGTTGGTGGGGGTGGGGATTTTGTGGCAGTAGAGACAATGGCACGGACTGCCTGAATCCTTATCTTGGCATTCCAGGGGAGAAAAATGAAAATTACATACTCGACGTAATTCCCGACTTCCTAGAATATCTTCGCCATTCAATTAAACTTAAGAGACTAAGCCAGAGGTGCCAGGATACAGTGAGAGCAAAGTCTTTTGCAGCCTAGGAAGAGACTGATGTGCCAGACATAGTGACAATGTGCATCTCGGTTGGTGAGTAACTGACGCAGGCTGCCACTCTTCTTCAGTTCTGTTGCCAGGAAAGAAAAATAAGTGGAAAAAAAAAAGTGAGACAGGGCTATAGACTCCTAAGCCAAAGGGATAGAAAAAGTATATAGGGTTTAAAAATAAAATAAAACCAGACTGCCAACTAGAAGAACTAAGGGCTGGGCCAAAGAGGCACGGGGTAGTGGGCGTAAGAGCCACAGCCTATCTCATCCACCTTGTCAGGAAGGTGGAGAGGAGGGCCAGCAGCCCTGGCATAGAGCTCTGGCGAAGCAAGAGGCCCACAGGACCTCTGTACAGTGAGGAAGGCAGGTGGTAACTTAATCCATATCTTCTACTCCGCAAAGGACAAGGATTTAGAAGACGAGCTCAAGAGCTCCAGAGGAGCAGAGACAACAGCAAACTAGAAAACAGAAGTCTGCTTGCCAATCCAAGAGTGCAGAAGCACTGAAAGGAGAAGAACCCAGGAGGGTGTGGGAAAACAAACACCCAGTCAACAGGTTGAGAAAATAGAAAAACAAACCTGCTGCATCTATCTCTCCCTAGCGACGTCCTGAGACCACCCCACAGCAGAGGCTCAGAGCACAGGACAAGACAACAGGTTTACAGCAGCCAGGGAAGGAGTCTTAGGATATATCCCCACAAGGGGGTGAGAGTGAGTGTTCAAGGAAATAAGGGGGGAAAACACTTTTTTTTTTGGGGGGGGGCAGGAAGGGGACAGAGGTCTCACTTTGTTTTTTTGTTGTTTTTTTAAGTTGCCCAACAGGAGAGGAACAACTCAGAGGGAGTGGCAAGAAGTGGCAGAGCATTATCAAAAAACAGGGTGAGCTGCTCTTTCCTGAGTGGGGATTAAAGGTGGGCAAGTGAATGAATGAAGCAGAGATTCTGGAAGATCAAGAATTACAGAGAAGGCGGACTTGCAATCTTGCATGGACACTAACAGCTGACTCGGCATCACCCACAGGAACTTGCCATAAAGTGCCTGATCTGCAAAAATGCACATCACAGTGCGTGCTGCCACAATAAAAAAAAATAAAAATAAAAAATAATTAAAGAGTTGGTGTCAGAGAGGAGGCAGTCATGCACTGGGCACTGAGGCTCAGAGAGGGTCTGCAGCACTAGAGTCCCCGAGGTGGAGTGAGAAATAGCACCTGGAGGCTTCGCAGGAGTGCAATATCTGCACTGCACAAAGTAATGTACCTGGGAAACAAAAACCCAGAGGCAGAGTACACAATATGGGGGGGGTACTAACAACAACAAAAATGGAAAGGGACCTAGGGGTAGTCATATCAGATGACCTAAAGGTAGGCAAGCAATGTAAGAAGGCAGTACGGAGGGCTGGAGGGATACTGGGATGCACAGGGAGAGGCATCACCAGTAGAAAACAGAACGTTGTTATCCCTCTGTACAGACAGTTGGCGAGACCCCATCTGGAGTATTGTGTGCAGTTCCAGAGACCCCATCCCCACAAGGACATAGACAGGATGGAGGTAGTCCAGAGGAGGGCAAATAAAACGGTGCAGGGTCTACACCAGAAGCCATAGAAAGAGAGACTGAAAGAGCTTAATATGTACACCCTCAAGGAAAGGGGGGGGGGGAGAACATGATAGAAACTTTCAAGTACCACAAAGGTATCAACAAAGTCCAAGAGGGTAGCATCTTTCAGAAAAAGAGATGTGCAAGAACAAGGTGGCACGATTTGAAGATAGAGGGGGGACGGCTCAGGGGCAACGTGAGGAAGTATTTTTTCATGGAGAGGGTGGTGAACACATGGAACAGCCTTTCGGGGGGGCGTGGGGTCAAAAACAGTGGGGGAATTCAAAATTGCATGGGACAGACATAATGTAATTCTAGATGGGGGTAGGGAGAAGTAGGCTGTTGGTTAACTAGGATCTGCAGTTTATCCAATAGGTAGGGAAATGGGCAGACCAAGTGGGCCAAGCGGTCCTTATCTGCCGTCAAAATCTATGTTTATGTTTCTGTCTGTACAGCGGGAAGGTCATGCCAGACGAATCTGATGGATTTCTTTGACTGGGTGACCAAAATAGTAGATCAGGGAGGGGCTGTGGACATGGCCTACCTAGACTTTAGTATGGCATTTGACACAGTCCCACACAAAAGATTAATATACAAGTTAGCCAGCCTGGGAGTGGGTCCCAAGATGACAGCCTGGGTAAAGAATTGGCTGGAGAATAGGACACAGAGAGTAATAGTAAATGAAGTCCACTCTGAAGAAAGGGGTTACTAGTGGGGTACTGCAGGTTCAGTATTAGACCGGTCCTCTTCAATGTCTTTATAAGCAACATTACAGGGACTGAAGGAAAGTATGTCTCTTTGCAGATGACAAAGATCTGCAACAGAGTTGATGCACAAGGTGGGGTAGAAAGGATGAGAAGGGACGCATGGTTAGAGGAATGGTCAAATGTATGGCAGCTTAGATTCAATGTTAAGAAGTGCAAGGTAATGCACCTGGTAAACAAAACCCAGGGGAAGAGTACGTAGTGGGGGTGATACTAACAACAACAAAATGGAAAGGGACCTGGGGGTAGTCATATCAGATGACCTAAAGGTGGGCAAGAAATGTGAGAGGGCAGCAAGGAGGGCTGGGGGATACTGGGATGCATAGGGAGAGGCATCAACAGTAGAAAACAGGAAGTTATTATCCCCTGTACAGACAGCTGGTGAGACCCCATCTGGAGTACTGCGTGCAGTTCTGGAGACCAGTCTCCATAAAGACATAGACAAGATGGAAGCTGTCAGAGGAGGGCAACTAAAATGGTGCAGGATCTGCACCGGAAGACATATGAAGAGAGATTTAGGAGCTTAATATGCATAGCCTCGAGGAAAGGAGGGAGAGGGGGACATGATAGAAACTTCAAGCCTCAAGGAATCAACAAAGTCCAAGAGGGCAGCATCTTTCAAAAAAGAGGTGTACAAGAACAAGGGGCACAATTTGAAGATGGGGGGGCGGCTCAGAGGTAATTTAAGGAAGTATTTTTTCACAGAGAGGGTTGTGGATGCATGGAACAGCCTTCCGGAAGAGGTTGTAGAGTCAAAAACAGTGGCGGAATTCAAGCATACATGGGACAGTCATAAGGCAATTCTAGGGGGTTGGGGTAGGAAGAAGTACCCTGCTGGTTAACTAGGATCTGCAGCTTATCCATTAGGTAGGGAAATGGGCAGGCTGGGTGGGCCAAGCAGTCCTTATCTGGCATCAAATTCTATGTTTCTATGTTTCTAGGAGCTGAAGAATGGGCACAGGGATGAAGCCAGATATACCTAGATACCTCCCGTAAAGGTCTGGAGCCACTGAGGAATGACAACAGAGTAATTCCTGAAATCCAGGAATCTCAGCGCCAGGAGAGCAATATTGAAACCTACATCTCTGTCAGGAACCACTGGTACTGGGAGTACTCCACATCCAAGGAGAGGTGGAGTGAAAAACCCTCTTCCTCAGAGAAGCTGTATTCAGACATTGTCAGAGCAGGGGGCCACAGACCTGAACTGGGCCTGGTGGTGGTACTGGTGGAACACACCAGCTGTAGACCTGAACTGATACTAGGTCACGGGCCTCAGGGGAACCGAAACACCTGGCAAGCCAGGGGAGAGGAGGAGGAGGAGGGTCATGGATGGCCAGGACAGGTCTTCTGTCAGAGCTGTGAGAGTGCTCAAAGGACCTTGCCCAGAGAGAGGGTCTGGCAAACTCGCCTGTGTGGAGCTGACTAATCTCAGAGGACTGGTCCAGACAGTACCCTTGGGGAAACGCCTAGATTGAGAAATCGGAGCTGCAGAGGGCCCACAGGGCAGGCTCCAGGCTTGCACGGCAATCCCTGACAGAGTTACCTGCATCTCTGAACAAGGGGTCAGCCGCAGGCCCAGTGTCCCACACCAACCCTCACCAGGGCTGACACAGCACACCAAGGCCTATTCCATACTTCGAGATAGAGGTAGCCCCACAGTCTGCCACAGACCCAGCACCACAAGCGGCACTAAAACCAGATCTGGTGCCACAAATGCCACCAGAACCAGACCGGGAACCAGGAACAGCACTGGAATCCAAATCAGCACCACAAATGGTGCCAGAAGGGGATCCTATGCTGTCCCAGGAGCCAGTCCGAGGGACAACTACAGAGGGGATACTCTAGGTCCAAAATCAGGTTGGGAACCAGGCTCAGGACTGCTCCCATTATCACCGGCTCCATCCCCAAGCCCAAGGTCCTCCATCGTCATCCTCCCCCAAGCCATAAGGGTGCTCAAGGGAAGAGATAACCATGACCTCAGTGTCTTGGACAGGATCAGCTCTGGAATCCTTCCCTTTTCTGACACTGCCAGCAGAGCCAGAAGGGGGGCCTAGTCTTATGGCCAGCACTGCCCCGCTCACTGGCACCAGTCTAGGTACCAGGAATTTGGGTGGCAACAAACCACACCACTGAGGTGCCCACCGGTGTAGACAGAGCATATAGCTTCAGCCTCTCCACCGGGGGCCTTCACAGCCACAAGGGGCCAATGGACTGGGAGGGGTGCTCAGCTGGCTCCTCAGAGGAAACAGACTGTCCGCCAGACAATTCCCCCCCCCACCACCACAAACACACATCCCGCAACATTCTCGGTAATGCAAGCACCTGGATTGCCCTGGACTTCCTCAGTACCAGAGGTACTGGGAAGGGGCTCAGGAAAAGAGCCCAGGGACCTTACCTTTGCATCCCTGTTGTGACGTCTACCTCCACAGGTGGGAAGATTGCGGTCCCACCTCCATGCATATTTCTCAAGGGTGTGGTAGTCCGTGGAGTAGCATGCATCACACCTATCCATGTCGTGGTCAGTGCCCAGGCAGGTCCAGCACTCATCATGTTGGTCCCAGATGGCAACTGGCCTCCCACTGGAGCACCAACCCCGGTGAGGGGGGCTGCCCTTGTCCTTCTTCTTGGTCTTCTTACATTCCTCAGAACTTGGCATGACGAGTGACAAAAAAAAAAAAAAAAAAGAAGAAAAAAAAAACACAACAAAAGAAGGTTTGGCACCAAACTAAATGTAAAATAAAAAAAGGGCTGATAAAAAAAAAAAATGGTACTGGATTGAATTCTGAATTGAACAAACACCAACGGCGAACTGAGGCAATTGTGAAGCAGTTCAATGACTGAAGAGCTCCCATGGTGTGCACTCGATGGTGGGAAACCTGAACTGAGGAAGGGAGGGGGCCAGCATTGGTTACCAGCCAACCCAAGAGCGCCACATCTCTACATCTACCCTGTCTCGTGGGCAGTGCCAATACCAACTTTGGTCCCCTCCTAGGTTGCCAAAGACTGCTCCCACTGGGTCACAACACCTCCAGCTTAGACCCATAATTGGCACTGAATGGTGAAGACTGATTTTTGGAAGATCAAGAGGACTGTGGGCCATCCCGACTCTGCACGGTCAACTGCTCTCCAGCTGAGGTGCACCGACTGGACTCCCCAACCCAAAAAGCCCCAATACAAAGTGCAAGCCACAGGGACATGGGATAAGCAGTAGAGAAGGGGGACTGAGGTTGGAGCTGCCCTTGAGGAGGAAGGGCCAGTGAATAAGGGGGCATGAACTGTAAACTGTAAGAAGCATCTGCTAGAGAATTTTTCTAACAGAAGATAAGAAACAAAAAGCAACAGGAGTCAGCTGCATGAAACTCTCACTGGTGTCACCACATAATCCTCTCAGAACAAAAGCACAGAGCAGGGCAACTCGGTAAACTGCCTTATAACAGATCCCATACGTTAGGTCAAGTTAAAACGTCAGAGCGACGCAGAACGTTGGTGTTACGTGTGTGGGTGCTGCTGTTCTATTTTCCTTTTAAACTTTTGCAATAAAAAACGTTTTAACTTGACCTACTGTACGAGGTCTGTTATAAGACGGTTTACTAAGATAAGAAACAAGCCATTTTGCAACACTGTATTTACAGCAGAATGCAGGGAACTGATCACATGACGGCAGGACAAACCATAATCAGAATAACAGCTTAGTAGCTGTTTATTTCAAGGTAAGGCAATGAAAAGAAGCGATGTGACTGGTCTCACCAGATGAAATGACTGTGCAGAGAAAGCACATTTGTGTTACAGTTGCTTTATTTTTTATAATTCAAGACCATTTTATTATCAGTTAAACGTGTTGATACTTCTTTAATATAAAAACTAAGATTTCCACCCTGCCAGGGGGTTGGGAGAGATGCCGAGGGTAGCGGGTTGAACTACCATGTGAGAGACCTAGGGTTCACGTCCTTTTCCTGACTCAGACGGACTGTGACAGTAGAAAATGACCCAATGGACCATTCAGTCTGCACAACCCTACCCAATACAGGACAGATGGCCCTACTGACTATCCACACCCTTATTTCCCTCCCCTATCATCACCTGAATTTACCTGCCCCCCCGCGTCTGTTCCACCCATGTTTGAATTCTCTACTGTTTTAGCAAATAACACAGAAACATAGACTTTGATAGCAGATAAGGACCTCTTGGCCCACCCAGTCTGCCCATTTCCCTACCTACTGGATAAGCTGCAGATCCTAGTTAACCAACAGCCTACTTCATCCTACCCCCCTACCAGAACTGCCTTATGCCTGTCCCATGCACTCTTAAATGCCCCCCATTTCTGACACCATGACCTCCTCAGGAAGGCCGTTCCATGTGTCCACCACCATCTATGTGAAAAAATACTTCCTCACATTGCCCCTCAGCTGCCCCCCCATCTTCAAATTGTGTCCCCTTGTTCTTGCACATCTCTTTTTCTGTGTAACCCCTAGATGGCGCTATCCCAGGGGCTACTACCCCTGCCTGATTTGCCACTAACAGGTTGAGGGGCCTGGATCCAATGGCGGGTGCCTCCACCCAGAGGTCAGGGTTTGCAATAGTTAAACTAACTTGGTCACAGCCCTCTGGGACACTGCAACCCCCCTTTCTTCCCACTAGTAGCCCACACAATATCAGAATTACCTTCACAGTATACACTTACCCCCAGGTCTGGTTCCGCACTGGGACCTCCTGTGAAATGAGATACAGTGCAACAATCACAGTACAGTACTTTAACATAGACAAATACCTCAGGCAGTATAACTTTGCTGAAACAAGCAGCTCTGATTTATTTAGGGGGATATAACAAGGACAGGGGGAAATCAGGTTAATTAGCTTATCACTCTAATAATCTACCTATGGCTCTGTGCACAGGCCTATCCCTATCAGTTACTGTCCCTGGGTACCCAAGCCCCAGTGGCCAGTCCAAACCGTGGCAGCTGGCAGGGGCCCTTTCACACAGAGAAAAGGAGAATTAAACAGTCAGCAGTACAGTAATTCCATTTGGATTTAATGTGGCAATTCAACAGGGAGCGACCCTGAATTAGTACTCACGACCTCCAAATAAGATAGGGTCCTTCAATGTCAGCAGGCTCACTTGAGGTATACACAAACCTCTTCACACATCCATATAAAAGAAAGCACTATACCAGGCAGGCTGCATCTGTATCCCGATCGCAATTACTGCACAATACCCGGAGAACACACAGCAGATTCAGTTCCTGACAGACCGAGTGCAATTTTCAGCAATTCCTCCAGTCTTCTACAGGGTGAGCCTGGTTTCTACTCTTCAGAGATCCTTTGATTCTTTTCACAGGACGGATTCAGTCCTAACAAGCTGTTACACAAGCTGCAGACCGGAACTCTGGGCCTTACACGTTTTTGACTAAAACTGCACACTGAAAAGCACAGGGCTCCTTCCTCCTTCACTGCCAAACTCAACTGAAACTCCACCCGACAAAACCGGCACTTCCTTTGAGTTCCTCCCAGTTCTTGACTGGATTGGCTGTCACTCACAATAGACTGCTGCTGTTGGTCCAAAAAGGCACTGAAGTCTAAACTACATCTCCCAGAGTCACTGCCCATACAATCCTCTTGTGGCTGGCTCAGTTTATGAGTCCAAGTTCTGATTCGTCCAAGGCACCATTTTAGAGCTAGCTTACCCCACACTGATTGGTCCAGTTCAGCAGTTCAAAACTAGAATGGGGAACTAGCAGACACAGTTCTGACTGCAAAGAAAGCAGGTTAGACAAACTGTAATTTCATTATTACTCTAAATAATTTCTGGCAAACAGTTACATCTTTCAGATAGGTTCCCTTTGCACTCCTAGTGACTGCAAAAATGAAGTGAATTGGCAGCAGCTCGAGTGGTACTCAGAGAAGCACACAGTCCCCCATACAAACTAATTATGTCTGCAAGCAGACAGCTCTAAAGAGACAGTACCAGAGGCTCTAAAAACACTCACTGATAAATGGCTTAAATGCCAAACACCATTCAGGCTTGGAGCATTCAAGCAAGCTCCTGAAGTCTTTGGGAACCCCCATTTGCAGGGGGTTACACCCTTCCTGGCCTGGGAAAGCTTGACGTCCGTGTCAAGCAAGTACCCCCATAAGTTTCAACTGCAACCATATACATTTGCATTAGGCTCGCACATGTAATCATCAGTCAATATATCATTTTACCAAGAACACATTTCTGAAACATTGCAGTACGTCACTCTTTACACAGTATTACATACACATTGTACCATAACTCAAGTTATTACCTCTTGTACATGAAACCTGAAGAGAGGGGGCCCTTCCCTATCAGTTACCTTGGGGCTGGATGGGGCAAGGGCACCATACTTAGAGGGCAACACAAGTAACTTGGAGTTAGCACTGATGCTCAGTTTGGGCAATGAGCTCGGGAACATACACTCCTTTATGGACAACATTGAGAGGCAAGTCCACAGGCCTCCCAAGTGAATCATAACTGAGGTGCACCACAGGCTTTACAGCTCAACCAGTCTTTCTAGGGGAACTGTTATAGTCTCTGCACTCTGAGCCTCATTTTCAGCATTGTCCTCACTTGTCAGGGAGTCTCCATGGGGTAGAGAGGCTAGAACTTGGGGCACTTTCAGCTCCAGGAGTTACAGTTTCTGAGTCCACAACATTTGGCTCGCATGGAGAGCTTGGACACTGGCAGATCATCTAGTTTGCCCACTACAATGTGAGGGAGATGGTGCCATCTGTCAGCAATCTTGTGCTTGCCATGCAGTCCCAGATTTCTTAGCAATACCGATCTCCTCCTGGAGTTCCTGTGCTTTCACCTTTTATCATATCTTTCTTTGTTGGCCAGATTTCTTTTGCAGCCATGGTTTGAGCCAGTTGGTACGCATGAGTTAGCTGGGCCTTTAACTTTGCACATACTGTAAATAGTTGTCAGCTTGAACCCCATCAGGAGAGACCCCAAACACACATCTACTGGTAGTCGAGCTTCTCTTCCAAACATCAGGCGTGTGGGGGAGAATCCAGTGGCATCACTTTGGTGCAGTTATAAGCATGTACCAGGGTGCTAATTTGTTGGCTCCATCTAGGCTTGTCCTTTGGGTGCAGGGTGCCTAGCATATCTAGCAAAGTGCGGTTGAAACGTTGAGGCTGTGGGTCCCCTGGGGTGGTAAGGAGTGGTTCTGGACTTTCGCATTCCACAGAGAAAGCATCTCTTTGATCAGACGACTCTCAAAGTCTCTCCTTGATCAGAATGGATTCTTTGTGGAGCCCCATAGTGAACAAAAAGTTTTCTACAAGTACTTTGGCCAGTGGATGCTTTCTGGTCTTTGGTGGGAAAGCTTGGGCATATCTCGTGAAATGGTCAGTGACCACCAGCACATTACTGATATTTCTTTGATCTGACTCCAAACTCAGAAAATCAATACAGACCAGCTCCATGGGTGCACTGGTGGTGATGTTAACAAGGGGGGCAGCCCTCTGGGGCAAAGCTTTCCTCTGTAAGCAGCGACTACAAGTTCGAATGTGTTGCTCCACATCAGCCCCCATCTTAGGCCAATAGAATCTGGATCTCACCAAGTCAAGTGTTCTGTCTATACCAAGGTGCCCCATGTGGTTGTGCAAGGACCTCAGTACTGAGTCTTGAAAGGCAGTGGGCAGCACTAGTTGTTGTTTGTCTACTTGTCCCCCTCTGTCTACTGTTTCTCTGTATAACAGTTTATTGATCAGTTTCAACTTAGGACCTTCTTTGTATAACAGTGCAGTTCTCAAATCAGTGGGCGTAATTTGGACACATCTTTTCCTGCATAGAGGGCTTCTAAAGCAGCTTTGATCATGGGATCGCGGGATTGAGCCCGCTGAATACTGTCATTGTCCAGCTGAGGCAGTGCACCAATGTCTATTGCAGAAAAGTGGCAATAAGCAGCAGGTATGCAATTTCAGAGGGTCCCAAGCAATCCACCATGCAGTCCATCGTGCCTGTGGACATTTGTTCCTCCCTGTCAAACTTCCGGCAGAGTGCCCGAATGTCAGGTTCTGCCAATCGGACCCAATCATTCTGGGGAACAGGCCTCCGGAGAGAGCATCAGCATCTATGTGGTTCAGACCTGCTCGGTATTCGAGAGCATAGTCATATGTAGATAATGCAGAAAGCCACCTATGGCCAGTGGCATCCAACTTAGCTGAGGTCTGCACATAGGTCAAAGGATTATTGTCAGTTTTACTAGTATTTTAGCCCATACAGTACTCATGGAATTGGTCAACAATAGCCACTTCAAAGCTAAACTCTAACTTATGTACAGGATAGTTCTTTTCGGATGGGGTCAGGCTTCTACTGGCAAAGGCCACTGGTCTCAGGCCATTCTCGTGCTCTTGGTACAACACAGCCCCCAAACCTTGCAAGCTAGCATCAGTGTGCAGGACGTAAGGTTTTC
The DNA here is from genome assembly GCA_016271365.2 of Neoceratodus forsteri. Taxonomy (NCBI): domain Eukaryota; kingdom Metazoa; phylum Chordata; order Ceratodontiformes; family Ceratodontidae; genus Neoceratodus; species Neoceratodus forsteri. The sequence goes on along the minus strand of JADMNL010000028.1, from coordinate 172,424,611 downwards.
TTGGATCGGCATAGGCCAGCACTGGAGCATGGGTAAGTTGATATATGATCTCATGAAAAGCAGTCTCACAATCAGGAGTCCAGCGGGCCCCAAATACTTCACTCGGATGAAAATACACTCTTTCAGTCTTGAGGGACGCTGACTTTTGGTATTTTTTGTGGGTTGGGGGATACCCTTGAGTAAGGTTAAGTAAAGGGCGGATCACTCTTGAATAGTCCTTGATGAAGCGCCGATAATAACCACAGAATCCCAGGAATCTTTGCAGTTCTTTTAGATTTTTGGGCTGTGGCCAGGTGGTCAAGGCTTCAACTTTACTTGGGTCGGTCTCTATTCCCTCGGTGGATACTATGTGTCCCACATACTTTACTGATGTTTGAAAGAATTGACACTTATCAATGGACAGTTTAAGGCCAAAGTCCTCCAGTCGGTCCAATACCTTAAATAATCTGCTCTCATGTTCCTCCAGTGAGCTGCCAAACACAATAACATCATCTAGGTATACCAGGCACTCTAGTAAGTTCATGTCCCCCACTGCACGCTCCATCAATCGTTGAAAAGTGGCTGGGGCACCTGAAATCCCTTGAGGCATCCTCATGAATTCATAGAAGCCAAGCGGACAGATAAAGGCCGTCTTCTCACGGTCCTCTGGGGCCATCGGGATCTGGTAGTACCCACTGCGGAGATCCAGCACAGAGAACCACTTGCTCCCGTTTAGGCAGTCCAAAGCATCCTGAATGCGGGGCATTGTGTACTGATCAGGGATAGTCCGCCGGTTTAAGGTGCGATAATCCACACACATCCTTACTGTTCCATTCTTTTTCCTCACTACCACAATGGGGGAAGCATAAGGGCTTCTGGATTCTTGTATTATACCAGCAGCTAACATCTCTTGCAGATGCCGTCTCACATCATCTATGTCAGCAGGTGTCAGGCGTCGAGACCTCTCACGAAATGATCTTTCGTCATGCAGCCGGATATTGTGCTCAGCTCCTTGCACGCATCCTACATCCCATTCCTTTAAAGAAAACACCTGGTCTCTCTGGGCAAGCTTCTCACTGATCCTCACTTTCCATTCAGCTGGCAGCGGGGAGTCGCCGAAATCAAACAAGTCAAGCGTTACTCTGTCATTCTTCCTTGAACTCTTGCTGCTGGGTAGCACTGCAGTGTCTGCACAATGCACATTAGCCAGGATGCAACCTCTGTTTACTCGAATGTCTCTTTCAGACACATTATGAACTTGGACCATTACCCTTCTGGCATAAGCATGGGCTCTAGCGGGCAAAATACTAAAGCTTGACCAGCAGTCCCTCTGGCAATTTTCCATCGCCTGGTGCATCCAACATTAATATTTTATTCTTAACATCCTTTCTGATCGGACCTCTCCTGTAAGGTACACTGGGCATTTGGCGCCAGGATCAGAGACTCAGGATCCTTCTTCCATACAATTCCGACCGGTTCCTCTGGTTCTGTTTTTCAGCATCTCTCTGTGCCTCATAGGCCTTCTTAATTAAAGCCGGAACTCTTAAAGCTCTACTAGTCTTTGACCCTGTTTTCACAACACAACTGTGCCAGCCTTCCAACATATGAGCATTTGTTCCAATCAACAAAGGGACACCATCATACAGTCCAGTGGGGGACACACTAAGGCTAGGGTCTCTACTTGTTCGGCCACTCCAGCCACGGAGGTGGGGAAAGACAGCCAAATTGGATATACCCGGAATAGGGGTAGGCCTTCTCACTTAACCCCCATACATGCAGTCCTTTCTAATGGTTGTAGTGGTACGCCTGACAAATGCTTCTGATACCAATCCTGGAACATAATTGTCACTTGGGAGCCACTGTCTAATACAGCTCTTGTAGACACTCCATTCACCTTTACAGTGGTCTCCATGGAGGACCCACTATTCTGGACCAGTCTGGAGAGCGGTAGTGGGGGCCTGGGCAACTGACCTTGCCACAAAAGGGCGTGAATTAGCATTTTGGTGCCTCACTGGGATCATGTCGCACCTCTTAACCACTGATTTCTTCTCCGAAGCTCTCCTTGTAGCCTATATGCAACTTTGTCAGTGTCTTTTGGGGACTGGCATTCCCTTTCATGTGCCCATCTTTCCCACAATTATAGCAAAACATACTTTCTGGAGTTTGAGCTGGCCGGGCGCCACACTGGGAGCCAAGGGCGGGGTATTACTAACTGGAAACCTGGGTGCCATCTCTGTCTGCGCGTGATAAGCATTTGGAGACATCTCGTCAGTTCTCCACTTCCATGGTCAAGGAATTGAGTTTGGAGCTGTTATCAGCAGGAGATACATGGGTGGGTACCCCACCCCATAGCAGATGCAGTCGGATATAGGTCAGGGCCCGTATTTGCAGGCGTGGCCTTCATAAAGGACTGTTTTGAATTCGGATCTCTCTCAACAGTTCGCCCCCATTGTGGCATATCTTTTCCTTGTCAGAGCACTCATTGACTGTCAACCTCTGCCCCTGAACTTCACTTGATGGGTCACCCTCAGTCACTCGGGTCGTGCCACAGCTGTTGTGCAGGTACCTCCCAGGTCGCCTTTTCTCAACTCCTCAATTTCTCTCATTAACTCATCATAGGAGGGTGGGATTCAGTCGATTTGCCAGGCATAACTGAAGCAACAGCAGTTCTGAGAAGGGGCAGACTTAAGGATTCTGTCCAGTCTGGTTCGGTCCAGTTCAATCGCTGGCAAACTACCCTTTCTGAGGCATTCTTGCAACAATTTTTCCAGCCGAGAGACATACACAGACAACAACTCCCCTGGTACTGTTGTGCATTTCTTACTCTCCACCATAGGTCCTCATCAGAATCTGGGCTCCACACATTCTCCAAGGCCTCAGATAGGCCTGTGCAGTCGCTTCAGGGTTACTGGCCGTTTACGCGGATGGTAGCCAGGGCAGGACCTCGGGCTCTCACTAACCCTCTTTAGCATTTCGCCTTCCAGACATTGCCATTCTAGCACTTGGGGCAAATAGTCTATCCAGGTCTCCCCAGTCATCCTCCCTTGGTGGGTGGGAGGGTGCCAGAGAAGATCCTCAACCTTCGGTAGAGTCGTGACTAATGGCAGGTGCAGAAATAGGAGTCTGCATTGGTTCAGCCACCATTACGGGCACTGGAGCAGGAGAGGGTGTTGGGGAGGAACACCCCAGGTGGCAAGAATAGTTTCTTCAAGTCCTCCACAGTTTTCCCTCTCCCAGCAACCATTCAGCAAATTTCTCCTCAAAAGTTTCAGATAGTGGTGGGGCTGATTCCCCCGGTCTTTACTGTCCTAGTTATCACTCTCCAAGCAGTGAGGGCTCCCTCTGGGGTAATGGTCTGTGGCACTTTGGAGCTATCTATGGGATCCTTAAACTCTACTAGGGCCAGGAAAGTGTGGGTGAGCAGATTAGCATGCCGACCCACCACCACAGGGTTTGTAAACCTTCCACCTTGGAAAGTACTCCCTGCACAGTGTCAGTAGTGATACCAAGGGGATGTCCAGGATAAGCATAGCATTTTGGGTCGATCTCCTCCCAGTACACCCACTCCACCAGCGGTTGCACAGCCACTTCTGTCGGGTACCCATTTTTCTTAACAGTGGTTCAGAATATGGCCACTAGAGGACACACAATCCCAGCGGTGAGCCTCAAGATGTAACTCCTAGATGGCGCTATCCCAGGGGCTACTACCCCGCCTGATTTGCCACTAACAGGTTGAGGGCCTGGATCCAATGGCGGGTGCCTCCACCCAGAGGTCAGGGTTTGCAATAGTTAAACTAACTTGGTCACAGCCCTCTGGGACACTGCAACCCCTTTCTTCCACTAGTGGCCCACACAATATATCAGAATTACCTTCACAGTATACACTTACCCCCAGGTCTGGTTCCGGCACTGGGACCTCCTGTGAAATGAGATACAGTGCAACAATCACAGTACAGTACTTTAACATAGACAAATACCTCAGGCAGTATAACTTTGCTGAAACAAGCAGCTCTGATTTATTTAGGGGATATAACAAGGACAGGGAAATCAGGTTAATTAGCTTATCACTCTAATAATCTACCTATGGCTCTGTGCACAGGCCTATCCCTATCAGTTACTGTCCCTAGGTACCCAAGCCCTAGTGGCTAGTCAAACCGTGGCAGCTGGTAGGGGCCCTTCACACAGAGAAAAGGAGAATTAAACAGTCAGCAGTACAGTAATTCCATTTGGATTTAATGTGGCAATTCAACAGGGAGCGACCCTGAATTAGCACTCACGACCTCCAAATAAGATAGGGTCCTTCAATGTCAGCAGGGCTCACTTGAGGTACACAAACCTCTTCACACATCCATATAAAAGAAAGCACTATACCAGGCAGGCTGCATCTGTATCCCGATCGCAATTACTGCACAATACCCGGGAGAACACACAGCAGATTCAGTTCCTGACAGACCGAGTGCAATTTTCAGCAATTCCTCCAGTCTTCTACAGGGTGAGCCTTCAGAGATCCTTTGATTCTTTTCACAGGACCAGTTCAGTCCTAACAAGCTGTTACACAAGCTGCAGACCGAACTCTGGGCCTTACACGTTTTTGACTAAAACTGCACACTGAAAAGCACAGGGCTCCTTCCTTCTTCACTGCCAAAACTCAACTGAAACTCCACCCGACAAAACCGGGCACTTCCTTTGAGTTCCTCCAGTTCTTGACTGGATTGGCTGTCACTCACAATAGACTGCTGCTGTTGGTCCAAAAAGGCACTGAAGTCTAAACTACATCTCCCAGAGTCACTGCCCATACAATCCTCTTGTGGCTGGCTCAGTTTATGAGTCCAAGTTCTGATTCGTCCAAGGCACCATTTTAGAGCTAGCTTACCCCACACTGATTGGTCCAGTTCAGCAGTTCAAAACTAGAATGGGGAACTAGCAGACACAGTTCTGACTGCAAAGAAAGCAGGTTAGACAAACTGTAATTTCATTATTACTCTAAATAATTTCTGGCAAACAGTTACATCTTTCAGATAGGTTCCTTTGCACTCCTAGTGACTGCAAAATGAAGTGAATTGGCAGCAGCTCGAGTGGTACTCAGAGAAGCACACAGTCCCCCCATACAAACTAATTATGTCTGCAAGCAGACAGCTCTTAAAGAGACAGTACCAGAGGCTCTAAAAACACTCACTGATAAATGGCTTAAATGCCAAACACCATTCAGGCTTGGAGCATTCAAGCAAGCTCCTGGAAGTCTTTTGGGAACCCCCATTTGCAGGGGGGTTACACCTGAAAGATGCTACCCTCTTGGACTTTGTTGATTCCCTTGAGGTACTTGAAAGTTTTTATCATGCCCACCCCCCCTTTCCTCAAGGGTATACAAATTAAGCTCCTTTAGTCTCTCTCTTTTTATGGCTTCTGTTTCAGACCCTGCACCATTTTAGTTGCCCTCACACAGCAGGCTGTTCACTTGTCCACCATTCTTTCTTTAAAGAAGTTCCTTCTGGCATCCTTCCTCAACTCCTCCCCCCCCCCCCCGCCAGCTTCAGTGAACAGTGGATTACCCCTTGTGTATGTGTTTGCACTTCCGGGAAGCAGTTCATTTTTGTTTAACCAGTTAATGCCATTATATGTTTCTATCTTGTCCCCCTCTCTCTCCTTGCTCCACAGTATACATCCTGAGGTCTCACAACCTTTCCTCCTCTCCGCAGGATCATTTATTGTTGCCCTCCTCTGCACTGCCTCTATATTCTATCATGCCCCAGACCAAAGGATTCTGGGTAATGCCAAGAAACAACCTGCTCAGGTTCTAGGGGTGAGGATGCTGTCCAAAGTGCTGGCTGAACACCTCCATCAGTGGAAGAGTGGAGTGAACAGGATCCTGGCATGACCACAGATCAACCTATTTCCTGAATGCCCAGTGTCAGCATGGGCAGAACACTGTGTGGAAGGGGATTTCCTGGGGCAGGGGAATTTGGTTGTGCCCGAAGGATGATGCCCTTGGTAAAACGCTCCTGGATAAAAGGAAAGATCATATTGAATAACCACAAATGTCTCATGTTTTGAATGGTAAAACAGCTTCCCTTCATGTTACAAACCATGGCTCTGTTTATCTTCAGTGAGAGCTGCTTACTATGGGGAGTCCAAAGGGGGAACAGTAAAGAGGAAAGCTCATTGCGACCCCCTGCGGCTCATGTCCTGAAGGAGAGCAGTTTTGGTGAATGGTATATTTGAGTATTATAAAACTCCAACTCCTGTCCTTCATATGAAAACTCCTGTGGCTTATATCAATCCGTATGGTACTCATGGACTGTTGTGGGCCGCCACATGAGTGGCGCTAGTTCACAATGTGGAGGGGGTTATTATAGTGCTAGTCTGACTGTTCTTTTTTTTTATATGGCCTGTGAGTCAGTACTGTAGTTGGGTATATTCTCAGGAAATTGGTATGTTCCGTGAACCTTACAGTACAGTATTATAAAGTACAGTTACATAAGAACTTACCATAACAGTAGATCTTCGAGAGAGGCTCTTGCAGTAGGTATTCATATATAGGACTAAGCCACCAGGCGTCAGGACCCCACGGAAAAATTTCTAGCTAGCAGTTTCTGGCGAGGGACCACCCCCATGTCAGGTGACCAGCATCATACGACATCGGTATAAAGGGGGCGGTCCCCCACACCACCTTCCAGTTCTTTCCCGACAAAGGCAGAAAGAGGCAAGACAAGACAGAAGAGGATATTCTGACCATGGAAATGAAGCAAAGAAAACTTAGGGGGACAGAGGGTGGGAAGGCAATACCTACTGCAAGAGCCTCTCTCAAAGATCTACTGTTGATTCTTACATGCTAATACTATCTTACTCGAGAGGGCTCTTCGGTAGGTGCATCACACACAGGATTGAGTCCCAAGCAGTCTGGAATAAGGAAAAGCACTCAAGAGGAGGATTGTCATCCATAGCATGGAACCTCAGGCTGAACGGGTCTCATGAAAGGAGACCTTGTAAGACAGCCAACCCGAAGCATGCTCTATGGCGAGAGGCAATGTCCAAACTGTAGTGTTTCATAAAGGTATGGACAGAAGTCCAAGTTTCGGCTAACTGAGCAAAAGTCCTGTCTCCAAAGGGAATATGGTAGGCTGAAATAGCTGCCATGTGGACTTTCAACGAGGAATGGCTGAGACAAAGGTCGAAGAGGTGACGCATGTAGTCCAGGACTTTACTGACTGGGTACAAGAAAGGCTCAAAGTCTTTCGAGTCTGCCCAAACAGAAAACGGTTTCCACTTCACGGCAATAGGTGGACCTGGTGGAAGGCTTCCTGGCCTCCACCAAAATGTCGACTACTAGAGGAGAGACTGCAAAGCAGGCTTTAGCTATGTCTGTAGGAGTCACGCGTGGAGATGAAGGGATTTGAGACCTGGATGAACAAGGGTCCCCCAATCCTGGGCCAGCAATTGTTGTGACAGAGGAAGGGGAAGTGAGGTTCCTCTGAAAGCTGTTGCAGAAGAGAGAACCAAACTTGCCTGGGCCAGAAGGGAGCAATGTGAATCATTCAAGCTCCCTCCGATCTGAGTTTGTTCAGGACCCTCGGAATTAAAGGAATGGGAGGGAATGCATAAACTAATCTGTCCCTCCAACAGACAGACAGAGCGTCCCACCCAAAAAATGTCTCGCCCTGGAGAGAACAAGCAGAAGGCGGGAAGTTTTGCATTTTGGGGGGAGGCGAAGAGGTCAATCTGAGGTGTTCCTCATCGCTGAAAGATGTCGTTTACGACTTGTTGATTTAACTCCCATTCGTGGGACCTGGCTGAGGACCGTCTGAGTTCGTCTGCCAGTGTGTTTTCCACTCCTGGAACGTGAACCGCAGTCAAGTGAAGGGGATGTTGGGCAGCCCAATGCCAGACTCTCATTGGTTCCTGGCACAGAGGGTAGGAACGTGTTCATCCCTGTTTGTTGAGGTACCAGACTACACACTTTTTTTTTTGTTTGTTTGTTTTTTTATTCTGTTTGTCTCCCCCAGGCACCGGAACTCTCTCGGGCCTATCCATCGCCTATGCCGCTCTACCGCCCACTGTGAGCCCTGTCATCTTCAAGGGCATTACATTCTCCACAAACCCAGAAGAGGATGAACGGACCGAGGAGTCTGAAAGGGCAGTGGCAGGGCTCCAGTGTTGGGTGTGTGGCGGTTCAGCACTGGGATGGCCATCACCTATAGAGGCTGGCAGGGCTTTTGTACGTAGGTTTTACGCCCCAGATGTGGGACGTGCAATGCTGTCAACCCACGACATGGGTGCTCCCACTCATGTCCGGAAAGCAGCCGTCCAGCGTCTTCCCTGATTGTGAGCCCCTGTGCGCCGCAGTGCCACCAGTCTCCACCAGGGGCCACTGCTGCACCAGGATACCCCTGGATCCCTCCCCGAGAGAGAAGAGCAGTCTACCGGATGCTCAATCCTCTCTCTCCCCTGTCAACCCCCGGCGGTCCGGGCTCGTTCCCGAACCCGGGTCGCCAGCGTGGCGCGAGGTGTGGCGTCCAGCGCCTCAACCCTCAGCACCACCGGGCCGGCTACAGACTACACACATGTCTGTTTGTATGAGGAGATGACCGGGGAGAATGAAGGAGAGTACAGCCTGAAGGGCATAAAGGACTGCTCTCAGTTCGAGCACATTTATGTGCAGGTTTTGTTCGAACTTAAACCAGCTGCCCTGAGTCCTGTGAGACCCTAGATGGGCACCCCAACCTTCTCCTGATGCATCTGTTGTCAACAACTGGGAGGGAGGATCGATGCACCCGAGGAGGTGAGCGGCTTAGCAGCCTTGTCCAGATGTGCATCGGTGGAACTGACATCCAACTTACTGGACCCACTGTGACAGGAAGGCTGCAAGGGAGGAGCGGCCTTAACGGGAGCGGAGTCCTCCTTTGCCCCGAAGGCTCCCGAAGGGCCAGAGCGTGAGCCCGACAGGAGGAGTGACACCTTCTTGGTAGCAACCAAGACAGCCATCGGGGATCGATTCCCCTCCTTGAGAAGCACGGCTCCAACCAAAGTCGCGGCTGCTGTGGAAGCAGATTCCCGCTCCTGGTGCTTCTCCTTGTCACGCTTTTTCTTGTGACCTTTGGGGGAAGTGGATGCCTGCCTAAGCTTTTTTAACTCTTTTTCCATGGAGACCATTTTCTTCTTGAGGATGTGGGCTTCCAGGGACTGCTGCCTTCTCTTGAGGGTAGCGGAGTTGAACTTCTGGCAGTGCTGGCACTTCTCCATGGGGTGGTCTGGGCCCAGACAGAAAAGGCACAAGGAGTGGTCATCCTTGTGTGGAAGATGGGAACCACACAAGTCGTACTTATTTTTTATGCGATTTGGAAGGCGTCGGGGATGACATACAAAGCAGATGTTGAAGAAAAAGTCGAAAAATAGAGAAATAGGTAGAAAAAGTTAGAAAACTTGAAGACCAATGAACGACTGACGAGCACTGTTCTATCATGAGGAACTTTCACAAGCCGATGGTGGGAAAGAACTGGAAGGCAGGCATGGGGGACTGCCCCTTTATACCGACATTGTATGACACCAGTCACCTGACGTGGGGGCAGTCCCCCGCCAGAGACTGCTAGCTAGAAATTTTTCCGTGGGGTCCCAACACCTGGCGGCTTAGTCCTATATGTGAATACCTACTGCAAGAGCCCTCTCGAAGTAAGATCTAGGTTTCCAATAATGCAGCACTCCTTAGATCCCCTTCTCAAGCGACCACTTTAAATCTGTATATGTCATCTGCAGTTCAAATATCAATGTTAAAGAATGTGTTTTGTTTTACAACTGAGGTCCCAGCTTCTATGAAAATAACAGTACTAAAGGATTTTTTTATTTATTTATTTGTATTTTGATAACCGGGTGGGCCCACTGAAATAATGCCCCTTTTTCAGGGGGCGACCCGAGGAGGGGTAACAAGGGGAGCAAAAGGAAGAGTACGCAGACACTTAACAAGAACAAGTACAAGGGAAGTGTGAGCGGACACTTCTTCAGCTTTAGCATATAAAGCAATTAATTAAAAAGTGCAAACAAACAGTGGACAATAGACCAAGTGCAGACAAAATATTAAATCAAACATCAGGTTCAATCCAGATGGGGGGAAGGAGACTCAGAACCAAGGGGAGTAAAGGAGCCCTTCAATGTTAAAAGCAGCATTTCCGCCAAGGACAAATTAATTTTGTATTGAAAATCCTGCACAGTAGGAAAAAAATAAACAAAGGTTCTGTATCATGAAACCCAAATAGGCGTCTGACAATGTTATGAGCTGTGCCAATCAGAAGACTGCGCCTTAATTTTCAGGACCCTCGAATAATTTAGTAACTGGACTTGTTTCAGCTAATTTTTTACTTATGCTTGCTGTTTGTAATATTTTTTAATTTTTTATTTTTTTTTTTATTATATAAGTCTAGGATTACAATTACCTTCGAGCCAAGGCTCTTTTACAAAGGTTCCATGTCAGATGGTACAAACAGAGGAGGACATTAATCATAACAAGATAAGTTTACAGTTGCTACAGTCACACGAGTACAAGAATTTGGTGGTACTAGGAGCATGAATAAAGACAGGGATTCACATTATTAACAAGACTAAGTTAGACTCATCTGAAGGTGCTGCCAAGGGCATTGTCAGCTCACACAGCAAGTGCAAGTAGGAAGTGCAAGTGGGGGTGTGGAGGGGGAGGGGGGTTACTTATGCTTGCTGTTTGTAATATTTTTTATTTCTTTTTTTATTATATAAGTCTAGGATTACAATTACCTTCGAGCCAAGGCTCTTTTACAAAGGTTCCATGTCAGATGGTACAAACAGAGGAGGACATTAATTATAACAAGATAAGTTTACAGTTGTTACAGTCACATGAGTACAAGAATTTGGTGGTACTAGGAGCATGAACAAAGATAGGGATTCACATTATTAACAAGACTAAGTTAGACACATCTGAAGGTGCTGTCAGGGGCACTGTCAGATCACACAGCAAGTGCAAGTAGGAAGTGCAAGTGGGGGTGTGGAGGGGGAAGGGGATTGCAGGGGGTGATGAAGGAAGTGGTAAGTGCTAGGTGGAAATAGTAGATTAGAGGAGACAGTCGCATGAGCTAGAGGCAGAGAGGAGTAGGCGGAGGTTGGATTTGAACAGGCCTAGCTTAGGTAGAGAGCAGATGTCACTGTTGAGTCCACTCAACCAGCTAGAAGCTCAGTATGCAAAGGATCTTTGTCCCTGCGTGGTGCGGCATCTTGGGATATGCAGTAGTTGAGATTCAGAGCCCCTAGTGAGGCGGTCATTCTGTGCAGTGCAGAGGAGAGCTTGAACTCCAGGGGGTGCAGAGCCCAGCATTGTTTTTTTTTTTTAGCAATTATGCATGTTTGGTATTTTATGTGGTTTGAGAGTTGAAGCCACCCAGTTTGAGCATATAAGTTACATGTGTGGGTGAGACGATACGGGATCTGGTGACAAACCGGCAAGCTTTGTTAAGGGCCGTGGATATACATCTGAGGGCAGTGGTGGAAGCAGAACTGTAAATGATGAGGCCATAGTCGATTATTGAGACCACCAAGCTCTGGACTGCGATCCTTAAGGCTTCTGGGGTTAGGCATTGCCTATGCCTGTACAGAAGGCCAATGCATGTATTAGCAACTTTGGCGACATTATCAATGTGGGACCCATAAATACAGGTTACTCACCTGTAACAGGAGTTCTAGGAATGGTATATGTTGTTCATCCACACTGTCTGGCAGGTATCCTTGCCGGAAGGTCTTCAAGCTGGCTCCTCCCACCCACCCGGGTGGTAAAACTCTCGGCTCCGCCCCATGATGCCAGATCTGGCCCGCTGGAAGCTCAGGTTGTGCATCGAAGTCGGTGAGGTCGGGTGGGTCATGTGGATGAACAACATATACCATTCCTAGAACTCCTGTTACAGGTGAGTAACCTGTATTTCTAGGGACATGGATATGTTGTTCATCCACACTGTCTGGCAGACTCCTAGCAGTTCTCCGGGAGGAGGGAGGCAAGGCGCACACCCCCACTACTTACTTGGGAAAGAGAGATTGGAGAACTGAGGCCCCAAAACCAGCATCCCGGAGTGACTCGAGGTCGATGTGGTAGTGGGTAATGAAGGTATGTGCCAACTTCCCAGGTAGCAGCCCTGCAGATATCCTCCTGGATAGGGACGCCCCTGGAAGCAGCTACCGATGCAGCGGTATGGCAGGTAGAATGAGCTCTTATCCCTCTGGGAGGCTCCATGCCCGCCAACCTGTAGCAGAGCTCTATGTAGGAGGTGATCCACCTGCCTGTCGTCCGCTTTGCTGCAGGTCTGCCAGGTGCGGCTTCAGCGTAAGTGACAAACAGCTGGCGAACCTCTCCCGAACTTCAACCGTCCTCCTTATAATAGCGGCTGCGTCTAGGGTCAAAGTATGGAGCCTATACTCGGCCTCCGAGGTGTGATTGGGGTAGAACACCGGCAGAGTCAACACCTGGTTAAGGTGAAACTCCGACACCACCTTCGGGAGGAACTTTGGGTGGGGGCGCAGGACAACCTTGTCCCTGTGGAAGACCAGGTAGGGAGGCTCGATGGAAAGCGCCTGGAGCTCTCCCATCCTTCTGGCTGATGTGATAGCCACCAAGAAGGCAGTCTTCCATGACAGGTGTGAAAGATCACACCTGTGCATCGGTTCGAATGGCTTGCCCATGAGCTTGGCCAATACCAGCAGTAGATCCCACAGAGGTGGAGGTTCTCGCACCGGATGGGAAATGTGGTCAAGGCCTTTGAAAAAGCACCCGACCACCTTCTCCTGTGCCACCGACTGCTTGCCGGCCCGCGCCAGTAAGCAGAGATGGCTGCCAGGTGCACCTTAAGGGTCGTCGACCGAAGCCCTTGCTGAGAAAGGGACCACAGGTAGTCCAGAATGCTTGCCAAGGGGCAGTCGGAAGGGTCCAAGCCCTTCCCGACACCAAATGGAAAACCTCTTCCATTTGAAGGCACAGCATTTTCTGGTCGACTCCTTACGGGATGCCTCAACGACGTTGAGGACCTCGTCGGAAAGACCCAAGGCCTGGAACTCTAGCCACTGAGGAACCAGGCCGTCAGGTGCAGGGATTGAAGGTCCAGATGGAATACCTTCCCCTGACTGAGATCAGGTCCGGGCGGGCTGGAAGCCTCCTCGGGAGCCTGGAGCTGAGGCTGAGGAGATCTGGACACCAGAACTGGCGAGGCCAGTCTGGGGCTACCAGAATCACCTGTGCCTTGTCCCTCCTCACCTTGAGAAGCACCTTGTGGATCAAGGGAAATGGGGGAAAAGGCGTAGAAGAGGCGCGGGGTCCACGGCCTCGAGAAGGCATCTCCCTGCAGCGAGCCCTGCTGAGGGGGGGCATGGAACAGACTCAGCTTCGCATTCTCCCTGGAGGCAAACAGGTCCACCTGAGGGATGCCCCAGTGGGAGAAAAGATCTTGTACTACCTCCGTCAGGAGAGACCACTCGTGAGACACAGCCCCTATCCGGCTTAGGGCATCGGCCAGGGTGTTGGAGGCTCCTGCCACGTGAATGGCTAGGAGATCCGCCTCCAGGCTGTGCACTAGAGACCAAATGCGGAGAGCTTCCTTGCATAACAGCAGGGAGCGCGTCCCGCCCTGGCGGTTCAGATAGTACATGGTCGTGGTGTTGTCCATCTGGACCTGAACCACTTGACCCCGTAGAAACGGAGCGAAGGCGGTGAGAGCTAGACGGACCACTCAGAGCTCCAGCAGGTTGATGTGGCATTGGGACTCCCGAGAGGACCAGAGGCCGTGCGCTCAGTGTTCCCCCAGATGGGCACCCCAATCCATCAGAGATGCGTCGGTCGAGAGAGAGAGAGACCGTCGGCTCGGGGCGGACAAATGGGATACCCTCCTGCAGATGAGCTGGAATGATCCACCACTGGAAAGCGTTCCACAACTCCTGGGTCACTGTCACGGGCCGGTCCAACGGATCGCGACGTTGTGACCACTGGCTGGCCAGTCCCCATTGAAGGGGACGCATGTACCAACGGGCCCAACAGACCACGCTGGTGCAGGCCGCCATGAGGCCCAGGAGGCACAGGAAGTCCCAGGCAGGGTGCAATTGCCCAACCAGAAATGATTGGGCAAAGGAGGAAAGGACCTCGGCCCTGTCCACTGGGAGCCGTGCTCTGGCTCGCAGAGAGTCGAGCTCTGCCCCGATGAACAGAATCACCTGCTTTGGCACGAGTTCCGACTTGGCCTCATTGATGAGGAGGCCAACCTGAGAGCAAACCTGGAGGGCCAGATCTCTGGACCGCTCCACCTCCTGTCTGGAGGGGGCTGCTATCAGCCAATCGTCCAGGTAAAGGTACACCCAGACCCCTCGGCGCCGCAGGAATGCTGTCACCACTGCCATGCATTTGGTGAAGACCCTGGGAGCTAGGGAGAGGCCGAAGGGCATGGCTCGGAACTCGTAAAGGGATCCCTCCGCTCTGAAGTGGAGGAATCTCTGATGGGACGGACGGATTGGGACGTGAAAGAACACGTCCTGGAGGTCCAGGGAGCAGAACCACATGCCTTGTTCCAAGGATGGGATTATCTGAGCCAGAGTGACCATCCTGAAGGTCCGAGACCTCAGGAACTTGTTCAGGTCATGCAGGTCGAAAATGGGGCGCCAGCCCCCCGTCCGTTTTGGGACCAGGAAGTACCTGGACACAAACCCCGGGTCTGGAGGAGGATCTGCCACCTTCCTGATTACCTCTTTTTCGAGGAGCAGGGCAATATTGGCCCGGCGGGCCAACAGCGAGGCTGCGGACCCCGTGGCCCCCGAGGGGCGACGGCTCGAAAAGGCAGAACCTGCTCGAACTCCAGAGGCAGGCCTTTTCCTATCACCTCCAACACCCAGTGGTCCGTGGTGATAGCGGACCAGGCGGAAAGGAAGTGGCGGAGCCGTCCCCCTATGAGGGGGAAACCCAGGGGGGAGTGACGAGGTTGGGGGCGGCACCCCTCAACCCGTCACTCGGCAGGCTTGGAGGAAGGGCCAGCCGAGGGACCTCCCGGGGCTTTACCTCCTTACTTCTTGTTGGAGGAAGCCGTCGGCTTGGGTTTAGGACGCCAAGCGCGAGCCTGCTGGCCCTGTTGCTGGTGCTGCTGAGCCAGTCGAGGAGAAGGGACTGAAGGACGAAAGGACTTCTGCTGCTGACGGTGGCCTTTGTCCCTCTGGGCAGAGGTGACCGAGTCCAGAGTGGCATTGGATTTTTCGATCCGCTGGAGGTGTCCCTCCACTCCAGGGCCGAAAAGATCAGTCCCCAAGAAGGGGACATCCGCCAACTTGTGCTGGGTATCCGCCGTGAAAGTGGATATCCTCAGCCACGCCCTGCGTCGCATGGCCACTGCGGCCGCTACTGACCTGGCACAGGAATCACCTATGTCCAGAGCAGTCTGGAGCTGCTGCTTCGCCACCGCCCTGCCTGGTCCCGCACCTGGCGGACCGTGGTCTGCAGGCCAGGCGGAGATGAGGAACAACCTCATCCAGGGAGCCCATGAGGCGTGGGAGAAGTGTGCCATCAGCATGGCCGAGCTGGCCTGTCGGAGGCCGAGGAGGACGAGCTGCACACTTTGCGCCGGCAAAGTCCAGCTTTTGGACTCTTTGTCGGGGGCTTGTCCATATTCGAAGTTACGAACGCCGGAAAACGCTGTCGGTGACTAACCCCCGGCAGAGGGTGTTCCGAGAAACCGGCAAAGAGCCGGTAGGGACCGCGATACTTCCTGGCCATCCTGGCCGAGGGCACAGGACAGGAAGCAGGCGCTGCCAAGCTCAAGGCTGGGCCGACAATGGCCTCAGCCACCGGAAAGGCCTCCGTGGGGGAATCCCCTCAGTCCAGAATCTCCGTCAGGGGATACTTCGCCCGTTTGGACACGGGCTCAAGCTGCATCCCGGTGGACTCGGAGATGAGCCGAAGCAGACCCAAGAAGGATGATGGGCTATCGTCCACTGACTAGCCCCCGGAGGACTCCAGATCGCACTGCCTGGAGAACAGGGAGGAATCATCGTCGGATTCCGAAGAGTCTGCGAAGAGCTACCTCGGCCCTGAGCCACCCTCCACCTGCCAAGGACGGTCGGGAGTGAGGGTGACCGACAACCTGTGGGGCAGGCCATGACCCGACCGAGAACTCTTGGTCGGTGCTCCGGACTTCGATTGTGGAGGCGGAGGTTCCACCACAATCGGTGGACCAGCTGGTTTCGGCTTAGCAACCGGCCCTGGGGCAGGCAACTCGACTGGAACGAGTGGTTGCTTAGGCCGTTCCGGCGACAGCCACTTGATAGCCGGGGTCTTAGCCGGGGTCGGCTTAGGCCCGGATAGCAGCAACTGCTGCCACATCAAATCCTCGTAGTGCCGGTGCAACCTGCGTCGAAGTCTCTCCTCCAAGGAAGAGGACGAGGAAGAGCGGCGTCGCCGCTTACTTCGGTAACGAGACCGAGACCGCCGATGTCGGCAGGAACAGCTGGACCGAGAAGAGGTCTGAGACCGAGACCGAGACCCCCAAGGGGACCGGGGGGTGGGTCTGGGAAGGGGCCGGGGATACCCACTCTTCCCTCAGCCCTGGAACTTTAACCGGGGACTGCGGTCCCGAAGGAGCAGGCAGATCCTCGGTATCAACCAGGGGAACTGGCGAAGAAGGGTTGTCGGCTTCTCCAGTCAACAGCCCGTCTAACGGATCGAGAAAAATCTCGACTTCGTCGACGGGAGTCTCGGCAGGCTGGCCTGACGGGGGCACCGTGAAGCCAGCGGCCTCAGCCGCAACCTCGACCGAAGTCAACGGTCGGCTACCTGGGGAGGGGGGACCTTTCCCACTCCCAGGAACGCCGACGGTGGGACTTACCTTTCGAGACTCTTTTCTTGGGCCGAGAAGAATGTCCCGAAGGCCCCTCTCCCTTCATGGAAAGGGACTGACAAAGCTCCTTGAAAGAAGCTGTATAAGAGGAACTAAGAGAGAGTGGGATAAATGCCGCGGCTGAGGAAGAAGAAGATGAAGCCTGGGCCGCTTCCTCCTCGAGGGCAATCATCTGCTCGAGATGCTCAGCCGAGCCAGCCGCCGTGGACACCGCCCAACGAGCCTCTTTTGGATTTCACCGGCGAAAACGCCGGGGCTTCTGAGCTTTGAACGGCAGTGCTTATCGCCCAGAACATTGGGTCGAAGGAACGGCACAACCCGCAAGCCTCCGCGGGTCGTGATCTAGGCCCAAGCAGTAGACGCACATGGAGTGCGGATCCGTCCTGGACATTTTCTGCCCGCAGGGGCACCTCCAAAAGCCGGGAACAGATTTGTCCATCGCAACCGCGAGGGAAAAAGAAGACCGAAGTTTGAAAAACTTCAAAATCAATTTCGGACGAACTGAAGAATTAGGATCCAGTTTCAAACGCAGAGCGCTAAGGAGGGAACCTGAGCTTCCAAGCGGTAAGGAAGACCTGGTGTCATGGGGCAGAGCCGAGAGTTTTACCACCCGGGTGGGTGGGAGGAGCCAGCTTGAAGACCTTCCGGCAAGAATTAAAGCGGCAAGGATACCTGCCAGACAGTGTGGATGAACAACATATCCATGTCCCTAGAAGAAAGGTTACTGTCGATTGTGACTCCAAGGTATTTGAAGGACTACACTTATTCTAGGCTTGCACCTGGGCAGTTTGTAATAGTGAAGGGGTGGAGCCAGTGATTATTGTACGAGCTGCAGAAAAGCATTGACTTGTTTTTTTTTTATAGTTTAGGACCAACTGTGTTTAGAATGATAACTGTGATTATTAGGTGATTATCACTGTATTGCATATAAGAATTTAAAAACAAGTGAAAAAAGGTAAGCTTATTGGAATAGCTGGTGTCAGATTAAGCAGGATATCCCTTTAACATGAAAATTGATTCTGGGGTAACCGTGGGCAACGGCACTGCTATACAAGCTTTGTGGACGCCACCAAACTGCTTCCCCTGATGAAGTTTGGGATGGGCAAAGCGGTAGGGTAGGAGGTGGCAGTTTGTACCACTGGAGCTGGTAACATGCTTTTGGTACTTTTTTGCTACAGCACTTTAGCTGTTATGTCTGCACATTTAAAGCCTTGCTCAGCATCAGTGGTTTCATATTGTAATGGTTGCTAATGGTTCATGTACAAACTGCTCTTGTTGTGTGGATGAAACTAGCAAAGGAAAAGGACTGCCACAAATGCATTGCATGTTGAAGCACATGTGAGAAGGAATCAATTTTAAAATACTGCAATATATACTTTGCCGAGTCTTTTCTAAATGCTTTGTTGTGCTAACCTGAAAGGCTAGGTCAAAACTGTTTGAGTTACCAGCTACTCAAGTGCATGAATTTCTTGTGTGGAGAGGGTGACTAATTTGTGGGATCTTGCCAACCCCATGTTTCCGTGCACTACCCTTTCACCGCTACTGACACTTGACATTTGGAAAAGGCATTACAGGGTGACATCTATGAAACAGGATTTGTCTATGAAGTGGCAGCACTGTAGTGCTCTTCACAGTGCGCACCCACACCAGCCGCACACTTTAGTTGTGCGGCTGAACAGATGCGCATTTCCCTTTCTATGCATGTGGCTATTTGCAAATTAACAGAAAATGCAGAAATAAGTTATTTGAATTTCATACATTACACAACTAAAAGCAAACAGGAAAAAATTGGTGTGCAAGACTTCAAACAAGAAAAATGAATACTTACAATGCACCAGATGACAAAAGAGATCTCAAACTTGTGAGGAAAACTAAATATTGACAGACCAAGAAAGGCAAAAACACACGTCTCTGCAAAGCAGAAAGAAAACGTAGTTAATTACTAAGCAAACAAATGTATTAATAAGCTTAAAGGAAAACTACACCCTCATATAATGTAAATTTTGTTTCCATGTCAGACAACTCTTTTCCTGTAGCTGCTGGGGATATATGTGTTTGCTTTAGTTTGTTTTTACTGTTCATGCCAGTCTCCTGTAACTATCCTGGGGTCTACAGTTTATGGTTGTTGAAATCTCATTGTCCATGACAGCTACACTAGCATACAAGAACGTGATGTCAGATCACCCATTTATACCATGTATCTCTATGCTAAAAGTACAAATACCCTGAAACAACTCTCTGGAAACACACAAACTGAATGCAATTTAAAGAAAAACCCTGCATTTCAACTCAGTTTGCAAATCTAAGTGAAGGTAAATGGGCGTATTTCACACTGTGCTGCAACTTGTTTTGCTAAGCTCTAATTAAGCAGATAAGCACACTGTGTAGTCTAAAGGGTGCTGACACATTCCTGAAGAAGGACATCAGATTGTTGGAGGGGGTGCAGCGACTAACCACAAAGATGATCCAAGGATTAGAGAGCAAGCCATACGAAGACAGGCTGGGAGAGTTGAATATGTATTCGCTGGAGAAGAGGAGGGATGGGGGGATATGATCGAGACCTTTAATTATCTGAACGGGATAAACAAGACCAACACAGAAGGATTTTCCAGATGAGAAAGGGAGGAACACAAGAAGGCACAGACTGAGATGGGCGGGGGATTCAAGAGGAAGAAGAGACATTTTTTCACTGAGAGTGGTGGACAAATGGAACACCTTACCAGACGACATAGTGTCCTGTAAGACGGTGAGCAGTTTCAAGAGGGGTTGGGAGAGAGGAAGGGGAAGGGATACTGGGAACGGGGGGCGGGAGGGGCAGCTGTGAGATGAGGTGCTAGCCGCACACTCGAGCAGACTTGATAGACCGAGAGGCCTATTTCTGCTGGCAATTTCGTATGTTCTCATATGCTAATGTAGCTCTCAGGAATAATGAGATTTCAACAATCAAAAAATTCAGACCCCCAGGATAATTACAGGGATTAGTTCGAACAGTAAAAATAAACTAAAGCAATCACATACAGCTACAAGAAAGAGTGGTCTGCTGACATGGAAACAAAATTTACAAGATATGCGGTGGTAGTTTTTCTTTAAATAACTTTTGTTTAATCTGTTGATACTAACTGTGGCAGCATTACAATACTACTCAATGTTTCTCGTAAGCAGTAAAACAGAATGTATTTATTTATCTAAAATGTGTTGACTGGGAATAGAACACAGAGCCAGAGCTTGTTTCCAGGTAAAACCTAAGAGGAGGGGTTATCAGAAGGATAAAATACGAAAACAAAAGTAGT
This sequence comes from Neoceratodus forsteri, assembly GCA_016271365.2. Classification (NCBI taxonomy): domain Eukaryota; kingdom Metazoa; phylum Chordata; order Ceratodontiformes; family Ceratodontidae; genus Neoceratodus; species Neoceratodus forsteri. The sequence continues at coordinate 172,404,480 of JADMNL010000028.1, read as the reverse complement.
AAATGCTGCGTAAAATAAACCAGGTAAGAGGCAGGTGCACAGCGTTGTCCATCTTTCTGTGTTTTCTACGTTAATCAGCATTTAGATGCAGCATACACGTGAAGCAGCACTTCACAAGTGTACACCACTCATACTGTACTGAAACATCAAGCAGCGACAGGACACTGCTAGCCAACCCCTACCTTCACATTCACCTTTTATAAAGGAAAGGATAGAGATTCCCGAATGTCCAGCAAGCACTGCAGGCCTGCATCTATGATTTCATTACACACATCAAATCTGCTCATATTCACATTCAAAAAGGCTTGGCTACCTACCACACATGAAAGCCACAGTTCGCAGTGTCTGCTGCATCAAGATCTGTGTGACGGGAGAGAGGTTATGATGAGTGTAATGAGACATCACGATGCCAGCAAACAAGATGGCCATGATACCTGCAAGGGAAAAAACAGATGGAAGCCAAATGTAGACAATGTTCTGACAGCAGTGCATCGGAAGCAGTGCACAGGGGACCCTGGTTTGCAATGTGGACCCAACCCACAGCCCAAAGCTGGTAAATTCAAGGGCACACAATGGCGGTACTGCACTCAGATTACAAAGAGGAGGAGTGGAAACATGAGTTGCAACAATGCCGTCTGTGGAAGCAGGAATGATGGCACCGACAGTGTGGATGACCACATGCTGTCAGCCAGGTCCTGCCTATAAGAAGGGAGGCAAATCCTGTCTCAGGGAGTTGGTAAGGGTTTTAGGGGAGAACAGATGAAATGGCAGCTTGATGCACTGGATGACATTCGCCAGCCTTCCCTCTGCCTCCATCATCTGACCTCTGCCACCTTGTGACCTCCCCTCTTATCACCATCACCATCATCATCATCACACTGAAAAGTCTGCTTTCTTCCCTGATGGCATCAGGGAGGGACCCTATGTGCTAGGATGAATCAGAGGCCTCAGACGATACATGGACAGGGGAACCTGAAGGAGGTTCCCATGGGCATGTGTTAAGTGTCATGACCAGAACATGGGCCTAGGTGAACCTGACGAAGTGAGATACCAGGGGAGAATAGTGTGACAAAATAAAATAAAAAATAGTCTACGAATTTAGTCAGCAAGTGTACCAGCTTAGTTTTCTGTGGCGGATGGTTGCTGTCAAACAGTACCAATCAGCTTAATTTACTGTTTTGCCAGCTTTTTAAAAGGCTTTCTAACTACTAGAAGCAGTTCAGGATCCAAACTGGAGCAATTTTCCACTGAGCATGCACAGTCACGACAAAAGGCTTTGAGCTTGACTTTTCCTACCACCCAACCTTGTGGTTCTCTGATTCCAGTGCACTCGGTCCTTCCCCCAACCCGAGTTCATCTTTTTATTAATTATTCAAAAAACACGTTGGAAGCAGAGTATGCCTCGATCTGAGGATTAGTCCCTCCCGTTGCCTACTGAAAATCTGTTGTTTATCTCTAGGGCATAATCCTATTCCATTTAGAATCGAAATGCAAAAATGAACAATAATGTACCCAATAACTCCTAAGACCAGGACTGAAATACCATTAGCAAAAAATGAAATCCCCCTCAGAGCTGCAGTCCGCCATCAGCTTCACCCTGGCCTTTGAGAGGAACAGAGAAATCATATAGACTGCGAGGAAGACAGAGGCACTTTTCTTTAGGGGTAATACATTATATGTCTACCCTGATATTTCTTACACGACTCGGCAATAACATCGATGCTTTCTCTCCTTGAAAGAAAATCTTCAGGAGACGTAGGTGCCATTGCTGCCTTTCCCAGGTAAATATATTATAACACTGTATGCAAAGAACTAAACAGTCCATGATCCTGACCAGGTGAAAGAACATACAGCTGCAAAAAATATCAGAACAGACTGAAACAAAAAGACTTGGAGACTGCTTCCGATTCTGTCACAGTGCACGATATGGACTCCCTTTTTTCTTCACTTAAAGAACAAAACAATATAAAATGGAATACTGAATCAAAGATACACTGTAACTTTGAATTTGGAGGCTGCATGAAGGGGACTATTATGCTTGCAATCTGGACATTTATATGAAAATGTTTCATTTTTCCCCTTTCTTCTATTCTTCCTTCAAAGCTTTAGACTATATGAATTAACTTTGAAAGAATGGTGCGATAGCAACCTCGCTACCTATATAAATATATATATATATATATATATATATATATATATATATATATATATATATATATATATATATATATATACATATATATATATGAGAGAGAATGAGAAATATATATATATAAACAAAGCATGGTAAAAAGTCTGAAACTGCATCTTTAATAATTTCAATCAATCAAAATATTTATTTTGCCAGGCGGAACATCATTGAGATAAGCTCATTTACAAGCTGGACAGTTGCCAACAGGGTTAAGACATAACAGGTTGAGTGAACGTAGATAACTACATAGTAATAATAACATAATAATAACATATAACTATAACATATAACTATCACATGTGACAAGATACTTGCACCAGAACATAGCAATAGGTTCAACAGGAGGTAGTGCCATTTAAATACAATTGCATGGATACAGATACATGGATGCAAGGTAATGAGCTAGTTTATACAGTAAACATCATTGGAGGAGTCATAGTGAGCAGGAGTGGCAGTTTCTCTAGCGTCAAAGTGCAAAGAAGATTGAGATGTAACAGTCCTTTGATAAGTACTGTAGGCATGTCCTGGCAAGTGGGGTGGGAAGGGGAGGGAAGGTCAGATGAGATAGGAGAGGGTTGGACAAGATGGCCTAGGGAGGAAGGACTGTTCGAAGGGAGAACACGACAGATGCCACAGGCAATGGTTGGGGTTTAAGTCCAATACTTGAAGCAAAGACAGATTGTGATGTTGGGACCTTGATTTGGACAATGACAGAAGGGAGGACTCAAATGACGCCTCAGACAATGGTTGAGGTTTAAGTTCAGAATTTAAAGCAGTAACAAATTGTGATGTTAAGACCTTGACTTGAAGCAATGACAGGCCTTGGAGAAGGTCCTCAAGAACAAGGATTTGAAGAGGGACAACGTGATAGGGGAATCGAGCCTTAAGGTTTTCTGGATCTTATTCCAGAGCGTAGGAAGACTGAAGCTTATTGAGGCTCTACCAAAGCATGTTTTAACTTTAGGGATAGTCAGAGGTAAGATGGTAAGACTTCTGAGAGAATAGGCACTAGGGATGCAGGGAGTTAGGCAGCATGTGAGGTGCTGAGGTAATTTATGAGTGATTGTTTTACATGTCCATAGAATAGCATTCTTTTGCCTCCTGAAGCCAAGGGAGCTCCAGCCTACAGAAGAATAGAGGATGCAGTGGTGCGTCATAAGGGGCATCCAAAATGAACCCAAGGGCTCTGTGGTATAGGGTATCAAGCTTGGAGAGAGCTGTGCTAGTTCTATGGCCACAAAGGAAGTCCGCATAGTCTAGGAGAGGCGAGAAGGTAGCTTGGACTAGGAGTTTTCTAGCCTCCTGGGTTAGTGAGTGCTTGATCCTGAAGAAAATACCGAGCCTTTGACACAGTTTCTTAGCAAGCTCTTCAAAGTGATCAGTGAAGAACAATTTGTAGTCAAATCCAGACCCCCAGGTATTTTAATTGTTCCACGAACTCCATTGCTTCTCCCAAAAGGGTGCTTATGTGAGGAACCTTATCTGTTTTTTTTTTTGTTTTGTTTTTTATTTTGAGATGAGGGGCTAGTGGAGAGAAAATCATGGCCTTAGTTTTTTTGGCATTGAGCAGGAGTTTCAAGTTGAGTAGATTTTTTGGGAGGATGTCAAAATCGTTCCGGAGGTCAAAAATGGCTTGATCCGGAGTTGATCTGTCAATGTATAGCACTGTATCATCAGCGAATACATGGATACTAGATGACTTTAGGCCAGTGTCAATTTGATTAATATAAATGGCAAAGAGAAGTGGGCCAAGTATGGATCCTTGAGGGACACCTCTAAGGAGTATTTTTTTTTTGGCGATAGGTCTCCTTCAGCCTTGACCTGCTGCTCTATGTCCACAAGATAGTCTGTAAACCAACTTAGGGCCAGGTTGTCCACCCCAACTTTCTTCAGGGTCACCAGGAGTAAATCGTGGTCCACCGTGTCAAAAGCCTTGCTACAGTCCACAAACAAGGTGCATATATATTGCTTGTAATCAAGTGCAGACTGCCAGTCATTTATAACTTTGGTAAGCGCAGTGGAGGTACTATGCATTGGATGGAAACCGGACTGAATTGGGTTTAGTAGATTAAAACTTTCCAGATGAGATCTGAGCTGTTCATTTACTATCTTTTCAAATAGTTTTGACAAGTCTGGGAGCAAGGAGATTGGGCGGTAATTATTTAGGTTGCAGGGGTCCTCCGATTTGAATAGAGGGATGACATGGGCAGTCTTCCAGCCCTTGGGGAGGGAGCCCTGATTGAGAGACAAATTGAAAAGGTGGGTAATAGGGGGGGCCAAAATATAGTAGACCAACTTTAGGAAGAAAGACTCAATCATATCCGCACCCGCACATTTCTTGGTATCAGTTAAAGAAAGGGATCCTCAACCTGTTTGACGGTGACCCGGACAGAAGGAGAAAGAGTGGTAAGGGTCAATAGGTTCCAGATCATGGCAATCAGATGACTGACTAAGGAACTGTACCCTGATGGCATTTGCTGGGGAGGTATCAAAAGCCATCCCTGTTGTGGCAAAGGGATTGTTAAGGAGGTCAAGGATCTCATTTTTATCTGTAGTGTGGGTACCACCAGTCGAAATTTTGTGGGGAAGTGTGCCAGCGCTGTTATGGCCTTCTACCTCCCTTAAAGTTTTCCAAAACTTAGTAGCAGAGTTAGTGGATGTGTTAAGCTCAGAGCAGAAACAACTAGACTTCACAGCTCTGATTGTTTTCGAGCAGAAATTATTTGTGGTGCGGAAAGCAGACCAGTCTGTGGCCAATTTAGACTTTCTGGCTCTTTTCCAAAGAGCATCCCTATGCCATAAGGCAGTCTTTTGGTTATCCATGAACCAGGGACAGGATTTTCTTTTGGTTCTGCTCTTGGTAACTGGGGCATGGAGGTCTAGAGTTCCGGTGAGTATTTCATGAAGTACCTCATGTGCCTCTTCCCCAGCAGACGCAAGGTAAAATTTCTGCCAGTTAGCACACTAAATGATCTCTATGGACATTGTGGGGGCAACTCCTTAGTACAGTATGCAGATGATGCAGTCATGTACAGAACGGGGGATCACCCATCCGACCTTGGACACCGGCTCCAAAACAACTTCACCAAGGCTGAGACATGGCTAGTCGAGAACCGCCTGGTCCTTAACCCCAACAAGGCTAAGGCTATACTGTTCAGGCCAAAATCACTGGGCCTTTCCAGGGATCATCTTCTACCACTCTCTACCTTGTCCGGCTCCAAAACAGAGGTGGTACAATCAGTCAAATACCTTGGCCTCACACTAGATCAGGAGCTCACCCTAAAGCCCCATGTGGACACCGTAACGAAAAACATCCACCAAAAACTGGGCCTTCTCTATCACCTAAGCCACAACATGATACCAGAGACTAGACTGGCCATCTCACAAAGCATCCTTCTCCCATCCTTAACCTATGCCGGCCCCATCATACTCGGCATCGCTAAAACGGACTACAATAGACTTACGACCCCATACCATAAAATAGCCCACTTTGCCTCTAAATCTTACCCTAGGACCCACCATTGTGAAGCCCTCACAGCACTCAACTGGCCATCCCTGTACAACAGGCTCCAGTACCCCCTACTAAGCTGGACCTATACGCTCCTAGATGCCCATCCTCCGGCAGGGCTAAACGGACTACTTACCCCAAAGCCGCCCAGATGACCACTCCGCTCCTCGAACAAAAAACTGGAAATTCCCCTGACATGTACAGTAGCAGGGAGTAAATCCTTTACTCACCTAGCTCCGGACTCATGGAACAATCTCCCCAGCCATCTCCAGGAGGCACCGTCAATAGCCCTCTTTCAAAGGGGGCTGCATGCTCACCTTATCAAACCAAGCCCATGCTACTGCTCAAATAGCTAAGATAGCTGCACCTCATGTCAACTCGAACCGACTTGATACTGCTCCCCTACAATGGTAACGACCAATGACTGCACAAGCGGCACTCCCACCCTCGTAGGCATTCAAAGCACCTATCACCCTCACTCCCATCTGTCGTCACTGCTGTACTCTAGGCTGAAAGGTATTTGCTGCCCTCTTCTGTAGAATAAGCAAGCTGAACACATAAGCCCGTATTATTTGTGCCACTCTGCCATACTGTACTCATCTGTGTAACATACCTCCGGCATAACATGTACTGTTCAGTATTGCTGTATTAGATGTACTACTGTATCAGATGCACTGCACTGTACTAATACTGCACCATCTAATATCACGTACCTCCTGCCCTCTTACACAAAAACTGGAAAATTGTATACTGTCCTAGTAACTCTGTACTGTATGTCTGACACTGTGAAATCTGTCTGTATGTTCAAATCATATGCAACAAACCCCAGGTCGCCCCTGAAAAAGGGACCTTCAGGGCCCAGTGGGCTCACCCGGTTAACAAAATTTAATAAATAAATAACACTAAACAAGGACTATGAATACTCTAAGTCAGACTGATTTAGAGATTAATTTCTCTGTATAATCTTGGAGTACTGCTGGCAAACTTTAATTTTGTGTAGTTTTTCTTTATTTTTATTTTGCTTCCCCTTTTTAATGCATTACTTATACTACAAAAAAAAATTTCATGTATGCAACAAAAGTAAATATACAGGAAAAAATTAAGAGAAAAACACTTCAAGCTCACCTGAGAGTGATATTCCTTCTGCTAGTCCATAGGGGAGATAGGCAAAGATTATCATCATCCCGAACTCCAAGGATGGCGTCTTCCTTAAATCTATGTGCTTTAATACGTAGAAACCTAACGTTATGGAAAATAGTAGATACCCACAGAATTCCCATACACGAGCGGGGACTAGACAGTCAGTCATCTTCATGTTTTCAAGAGACTTTGATTTTTGTCTTTTTTCCACACATTTACAGAATTCTACACTGCTTCCATATGATCTGTATTGTACTGAAAGCTGTATGTTTAGAAGAACACTTGTAACACAGCGAATGGTTCATTTTTGGAACGGCTTGCCAACCCACTGAAAAAGCAAGCAGTACACAGTTTCACAGGCAGGCTCCATCGGTTTTTGGCAGAGAATAATACCATGTACCACAAAAGCAGGAGGAGGAGGGGCATTACTGAAACTGTGTGAGGAACCTTACACCGTACCCACTCACATGACACCTCCCTGTGAATTCACCATTTTTGTTGCCACTGGTTGTCTGCTCCTAACAAGTCACTAATGTACACCATTAAATATGGCAATAATATAAGAAACATAGAAACACAGAATTTGTTGGCAGAAAAGGACTGCTTGGCCCACCCAGGTGTTCCCTACCTTATCTGTCTCTAGAAACCCTATCTGGTCTCCAGTGACCCTCTCTCCTCCCTGCCTGTTTTCAAATGCACCACTGTATCTATCCCATGCATGCCTGGAGCCCCCACTGTTCCACCCTTTCACACTACTGCTGGTAGTCTCTCTGTAAGGGATATAAATTGGCCACAACTAATGTTTAACCATTTTCATTAGGATTACCACACAATCAACAAAATAATCATCTGTGAGTAACATAACCCTGATCTAAAAGAACTGCTGCTCCTCACAAATTATATGTCACAAAGTACTTTAAAGATGGAAGCTCCGATCACTCATTTGCGGGTACTGCTGTCCTCCCCGGGCTAAGTACAGTCACAGAGGACCGTACTTAGCCCTGGGAGAACAGTGGGACTGGCAAACATCTTATCGAAGCTTATCAGATCTCTAAAATGCACTGCAGGCTACTGAATCTCCCACAGCTGCAACTCAGATCTGATGTCTGCCGCAGGGGATTCTGGGATTTGTAGTTATAGAAAATGTCAGCTTGGAACTCAGCAGAGTCGGTCTGATACAATCTAGGACACTCTAGTTAAGTAAAAAATAATTGTTTTTGCACACAAAGTGCAAGTTGGTACCTGCCTAAAACTTGGGTGTGGGGCTCTTCATGCTGACTGTTCCTGTTTAAATACGGTGACAGAAACGCAACAAACTAAATGAGAACACTACTGGTATGTGAACTTGTGTTTGGTCTCCAACGAGGAAAGCACTACGGTTCATCTGCAGGGAAAAAATTAACAGAGGGTGTTGGTACCAGTGCTGATATGCACCGGCACTGCAGGCCTCAAACATTCTGAATGCGACAGAGTCCTGTCACTCATGGCATCAAGACCAATCAATGGGACTCTGCGGAGAAGACTGACTGTTGGAAGAATCTGCATTCAAACTGACTGATACCTGTGCATGTTAGATCATGCTAATGCACGGGTAAAGGACAAGTTCTGCCAGCCAGGATGCAGTACCCAAAAGAAATAACTGTGTCAGCCTGTAGAATTTTCAAGTTCAAAAATCAGCCATTTTGTTTTTAAAACAGTGGAAAAAAACAGTCTAAATTATGAACTTTAAATGTGCACTGTTTTTATTTAGTTTTGTCTTTATTAGATTTGTTCCTTGATCAAAGCTGCTTCACATCATTTCAGTTCAGGTCAGCCGATCGGCTGCCCCCCCAACCCCAATACGTTACTTGGGCAGTTCCTCTCATTTGGACCAAAAATAACCATGGCCGCCAACCTGACTGTTCCAGCTCTCTCTACTTCCAGTGACCTGCCTGCTCGATCAGTTTGTCTCTCACGATCGAAACATTCAAGTACATAAAAGGCATTAACAAGGTACAGGCAGAGGAACCTTTTCACTTCAAGAAGAGCTCCAGAACCAGGGGACATGACCTCTGGCTGCAAGGAGGGAGGTTCTCTACCAACACCAGAAAGTTTTTTTTCACAGAAAGAGTGGTGGATGCCTGAAACAGCCTGCCCCAAGAGGCTGTGGGGGGATTCATGAATGCATGGGACAGACACAAGAGAGCCCTGACAACAAAGGGCAACTAGAGTGTCAAAACAGGTCTAAAACCAAAGGGCAGACTAGACTGACCGAGAGGTCTCCTTCTGCTGTCAACTTCTATGTTTCTATCTCTTGCTTGTTACCAAGATAGTACTCTATGGCAGGACACACAGGTTTCCCTTCCTAACCAAACTTCTTTTTCTTTCCCTTTTTAAAGTTTTTATTGAGACTTATAATCATATGCAATATAACATTACGTCATTACATCCAAACATATTAACTGCACTTGAAGAACAAGGAATATAAGTGACTGAGTGTTGGGAGGGTGATGACACCAAAAACACAGATCCTTGAAAGCACTGTCAGCACCCCCTTGTGGCATAAACTTGATGAAGGAACTATTTTACAGTTTTTATACAGCATTTTTTTGTATAATTTTGAAGTTTTTTAATTTTGTTTGAAATGAGAAGAGGAAAACAAGGGAAGGGAAAGTGAGGATCAGAAGGGTGGCAGAGGGAGACTACGCAGAAGGGGACAAAGAAAAAGCAGACATCCTGAACAGGTACTTCTGCTCAATCTTCACAGTGGAGGGAGGTGGGACAGATCACCAGGGAGCAGCAGGAACAAACCTGGGTGGGGGGAGAAGATGGACACACAAGTCCATTTTCAGATGAAAGAGCTCTGAAGGGACAGCTCTGAAAGTGGAAAAGGCTCTGAAACTGGATGAGATACACCTAAGGGTACCAAAGGAACTCAGGCAGGTGCTAGCTGCCCCACTGACAGCCTTATACTAGAAACAAACATAATTCTGGAGGACTAGAGGAGAGCACCTCTGGTCCCTCTTTGTGACAGCAGGGAGGAGGCTAGCAACTACAGGCCAGGTCAGTCTCATTTCAGTGGTGGGGAAATAAATGGAGACCCTGTTAAAGGAAAGGTTATCAGAATATTTTGAATCCAATGGGCAGCATGAATTTCTGGGGGGGGGCTCATGCCAGACAAATCTGATTGATTTCTTTCTTTGAATAGGTGACCAGGGAAATAGATCAGGGGAGGGCTGTGGATATGGCCTAGCTACACTTAAGCAAAGCCTTCAACACTGTGCCACACAGGAGACTAATGATTAAAAAAATTGCACAGCCTAGGGGTGGGATCCAAAGTGGTGAACTGGGTAAGAAACTGGTCAATGGATAGGCAACAGAGGGTAGTGGTTAACGGCACTCACCCTAATGATGGGAGAGTGACCAGCTGGGTTCTGCAGTGCTCAGTTCTGAAACCAGTCATCTTCAATGTCTTCATAATTTACAGTGCAGAAGAACTGGAAGGGAAGGTATGCCTTTCTGTAGATTACACCAAAATCTATAAAAGGTTGGACACTCAGGAGGGGACGGAGTGAACATGTAGGGATCTTGGGAAACCTGGAGTGGTCAAGAGCATAGTACTTGGGGTTCAATGCCAAACAGTGCAAAATCATGCAGCTAGGGCACAGGAGTCCAGGAGCAGAGTACAGGACTGGAGGAGGTACTGACAGTCCCTAATCAGGAAAGGGATTTGGGTTATCAAATCTGATAACCTTAAAGTGGCAGGGCAGCGTGGCAAAGCAGTGGGTAGGGCCTGTAGGATGCACAGGGAGCGGTATCTCCAGCAGTAGGAGGGAGGTGGTGTTGCCACTGCATCACTCACTGGTGAGACCCCAGCTGGAGTACTGTGTCCAGTTCTGAAGGCTGACCCTCAAAAAGGACATAGACAGGGTAGAAACATAGACTTTGATGGTCCTTATCTGTCGTCAAAGTATATGTTTCTATGTTCTATGAGGCAGTCCAGAAGAGGGCAACTAAAATGGTGCAGGGGTTGCATCAAAAGCTCTGGAAGAGAGGAGAGCAAGAGTGGACATGGTAGAGACCTTCAAGCACCTCATGGGCTGAACAGGGTGCAGCAAGGGAATCTCTCAAATAAGTAAGAGCTTCAAGCCAAAAGGGCATGCCATGAAGTCTAGAGGAGGAGTTTAAGAGGGATGTAAGTACTACTTCAGTGAAACTGTGGTATACAGATTGTCAGAAGTGAAGCAGGTGAAAACAGCAGGGGCCTTCAGGCACGTGTGGTATAGGCATAGGGGAATATCAGTAAACAGGAAGGGAGGGTCACTGGAGAAGAGTCAGAGTCTGCGGAAACAAGCTAAGCTGGGACCATCTGGGCACACTGGGTGGGCCGAGTCGTCCTTTTCTGCCAAAGAATTTCATGTTTCTTTGAATTTTGCAGGTTTCCCATTGTGTAATCACAACAACACACTTCAGGGTTTGCACTGTGCTGATCTACACACACTTCCCTTGTGCCTTACTGTGTCTCTAGCCATAAAAACATAGAAATTCTTGCCAGATAAGGACCGCTAGGCCGAGTCAGTCTGCCTGCAAGCCCCATACTTGATTACAGCTACTGACCATGCAGTTAATGCAGCAGTACAGTGAAAATGTTTTTTCCAAAGGGGCTACTTTCAGCTACAATTACTACAAATATCAGCATACTTATCCTTACTTACTTACCCCTCGGGGTACTGTATATCTCTGATATTTTGCACTATAGGTTTTCCTGTACTGTATTGTCTCCACATGTTAGCTTTCCATGACAGCCCTGTTCAAGCTGTCATGTATACTGTTGTAAACCTTAGCTTAAGACTTACTGTTTGTTTCACTCAACTTTCTCTACCCTGTTTATGCTCATCCCGCATCTCGATGTAAACTTCACTCATGAGTGTATGTAAACTCTCTGTAACCCAGTTTTTGTAACCCTCCCGGGTCTCACCTGAAAATAGGCACTTGGATGTCTAGTGTGACTTACCCGGTAAATAAAAGCAAATAAATAAATAAATAAATGTACTTGTCAGGGTACCTCCTATGCTGTGCACCATAAAGTTTTTTTTTTTTTTTTTTTTAAACGTTCTCGATCCTAACTCATTCCAGGTCTACAATGCTATGTCTATGGAAAATGTGGTGGCCATCTTTTCTTCTTGAGAAAAAGTGAATTCAAACATTTATAAAATACTCACCTCCACTTTTGGTGGCATTAGAAAACTGTACCACCAAACAGAACTGGAAAACGCCTAAAATCTTTTGTAGAGAAAAAAAAGTAGGGTACAATTTTTGTCAGTTTCGTTGTAGTGCTGCTTTAAAACCATCACCGTACAAACCCTGCCTCATCCTATTGTTTATGTAATGAACCTTCTCACTGTACTGTTACTTTTATTACTGAAAACAAGTTTTTGGTTTTTTTAATTGCTGCAAGTCTGCATTTTAGTTTGCTACTTCAAAAGCTGTAAGAAATAAATTTCACTGCTGCAAGTCAAAACAATAATCACACTATTTCTGTTTGTATGTTAGCATCACCTTTTTGTAAATATATAACTGGAGACACTGACTTAAATAACACATGCATGCTGTTTTTGTTTCTCTAAAATTATGCAGTTACTGACATGCTCAGTAATCCAAACATCCAATATCTAAACATCCAGTGATCCAGCGTCTGATATTTATTTTAAATTGCAGTATTCTGTATCTGTATTTTGACTTGATATAAGCCTTTTATTGCAAAGTGCTCCGAGCCCCTGCGATAGGGCGTTGCATGAACAATATTGCCTTACCATAGAAGCAGATAGCTGATGACTAAACATGTTGTCCAGTATTAATAAAAGGATATTAATGCCGAGATAAGGCCGGTCAATGTGCCGAGTGCTGCTGAACCAAAGAACATTTTGAGGAAGTAGCCCAATGCCTGCAGAAAAGTTTGCCATCCACTAATGTCCGTCATGTGTTCTCTGGTCAAACCTTCAGCCGTGCTGTTAAGTTAAAAAACAAACAAACAAACAAAAAAAAACAGCATGGCTCAACTCACGATACAAAAACATTTTTCTTGCATTTCAGGATTGCCACTGTTACATAAATCACAGGAAATCAAAAATGTTAAGACGGCTGTCATCTCTGGGGAAACTAGAAAAAGACAAAGTTGCTCACCCGTAACAAGCATTTCACTAGTGGTATTCCTTCTACATCCACATTTGCGCACACTTCAGAGCACGTGTAAATTCCTTGGAACGGTTTTATGTAGTAGCGGCGATCATGGACAAGTGTACATCGCCGAAAATGCACACTCATGATGAACAGGAAAAGGCCCCCCTGAGATCTACGGTTTCTTTTCATGTGGGGCCATGTCCCCACACTAAAGGATTCTCAGCTTGGGGTATGTCAGGGTGGTGAAATACTTAAAAATAAATAAATAAAAAGCCACCTAACATTAAAAAAAGAACCATGCTGCGCCGGACCTGCACTCTGCACCTCCCAACTGACCACTCTCCCCATAGAGCTAGCAGACCAGCTCAGCAGCTGCCCGCCACACCCCCTCCCACATACCATCCCTCCCTTCTTCTTCACCTTCCGCATGTGCATACACGCGTACTTCCCGTTGCCCTACCATGCCCACCAAAGTATCCGGTTGCTACCCTGCCAGGTAGCCCTGAACACAGGCACCGTAACTGAGTCGCCGTTTTGTAAGTGCTCAATTGCAGTCGACTTGTTCACAGGTTACCCCGTCCCCGAACACACAATGGCTACAACTTCAGCTCCTACACTTCTTCTCACACCCTTGTCTTTACATGCTTCAGCTCTCTCTTTACTGAACTGCAGGAAAAGTGAGGATTACTAGAAGGTTGCCATCAACCGAGGGTAGCTGCTAGGATGTGGGTTGTGCGACTGTGGAAGGAATACCTGTACTGAGAAAATGGTGACAGGAGAGTGATTCTGCCGTGCAACTGCAGTTCAGCTGAAGGAAGGAAGGGTACCAACTCCAGGAGGTGCACTGGAACCAGCAATCAAGAGATCACCTTGATTATTTTTAATTTTTTTTTTTAATTTAGTTTTTGTTGACCGAGTGGGGTGTACTAGGCAAACAAATGTCTATTTTCAGGCACGACCCAGGAGGTTGCATAGCAGGACAGAACGCAATGATAACATTCAAAGGAAGGTTGTACAAGATAAAGAATAAAAGGTGAGTGTGTACAGGGTTTTAAATAGGTGGCATAGCATAGCAAAATGGTATGAAAAACAGGGTACTGCTAACCATTTCCAAAAATACGTAGCAGTAGATTGGCAACCATTTTTTTTCTTCAGTGAGTCTATGGCACAGTAGAGAAAATTAATAAAAATTATATATATATATTTTTATATTTCACTAACCATTCTGTGTCAAATGCTATGCATTTTTACAGCCAATTAGCACTTTCATGTGTAAAACTGCTAATCAATTTTTTTCGACTTATTTAATATCCTGGTGTACAATAATCGCTGGGAAAGTTGGTAAACAGTAGGTAAGGCAGGGGTATACAATAGTAGGATTGATAAGGGTAATACAACAGTACATCAGCGGTTACAAGCAACAATTAAGAATTCTCTGCAGGTAGTACAACAGAATGTACACAATTATGGCTTGAATAACCATCACCAGATGGGACAGGGCTACCGATTTCTGTGAGCACTGAGCCTTCAGTACCCTCAGACCAGTCAGTTGTCCAGGTAGGGGAATACATTCACTCCTACTGGTGAAGACAGCCTGATACCACTGCTAAAACTATGATGAAAACGTATGGTGCTGTTGAGTGGCCACTGCTCTCAACTGTTAAGGTTACTGTCCATCCAAAAATGGAGATCCATCAATGGTAACAAATAACTGGTATGTGAAAATATGCATCCTTCAGGTCTAGGGTGCAAAATCAGCCCCTCTGTTACAATGAGGGAATGACCAGACACCGAGTCACCATCCTGAACTTCGGTTTTCTGATTAACTGGTTCAGTCCACACAAGTCACAGACACAGCAGTATCTACCTGTCCTTTTTTTTTGTGACTGGAAAATACTGCAACACATATCCCCCATCGATGTCAGCCATTGGAACTCACTGAACTGGGTTTAGGAGCAAGGCAATGTTCTCCTGAAGCACCGGTAGCTGATCAGGTGAATGTACTTAAGCTGAAAGTTGAGTCAGCCTGCTGCTGCACCTACCCTTCCCCCTCTCTGGCCACCACCTTGCTATCCAACCCTACCTATCCCTCTCCTCTCTTCTTCCCTGGTGCTCCCTTCCCCCTTTACTGATCTGGAGGTTGCTATGGCCTACACTCCTGTTGCCCAGTTTTACTCTGCAATTATATTTATATTCCAGTACAACCTTGTACTGCCCTTACTTTTTGTACAACGTTTTGACTCCCTGTAGCCTCTTTCTATCTTGTTTTCGGATCCTATGTACGTATGTACAGCTCTGTATTGCATCCGTTTTGTTCCCTATATATTATCTTAACTGTCATTTTTACATTTTTGTATGTTTCTGTACCATGTATTTATTTTGGTTTCATGTATTTTACTGCACAGCACGTGGTTCTCATGCTCCTTTTGTCCCCCGCTCATCAGAAGGCACATTGGGCCCTATTCACTAAGAGGTGCAGAGCTGGAGCGTAAAGGCATGCGCAGCTCCGCATCCCTGGGAGATCCGCATGGGGACCGCATTCACGAAGCAGCAGTCCCCTCCCAGCTCCCTTCCACATCCCCGCCCCACCCCCAGCGTGGAGATTCGCGGGGGTGGGGTTGCGGACCCAGGTTGGCAGCCAATTAGCTGCCCTACCCAGGTCTGCAGAAGATCACTTGCGCCGGTAAAGTGCCATATTGCAGGGTGTATGTAAAAGCACCAGACATGCTGTCGGGGGGCATTTACTGGCCACCCACCCCCAACCCAACCACTGTCCCCTGACACCAGTGGCAACCTCCTGAGCAGGTCCATGGCCCCCCGCCTGCACCAGAGGGTCCGGCGGTGGCATCTGGAGGGGTGCGCATATCTGCTATGGCTGCCTTCCAGATGCGTAGCCACCAGCCCCTGCTTTCATCACTCTGCACTTTCGTGAATGATGTGGAGGTGCCCTTCCCTGTGAAGCACAGCCTTCCATCCACACGCTCGGCGGGATCTGGTGCGCGGGCGGGGGTACAATTTTGTGCATGCTGCTGAGGGGGTGCAGTGGGCGTGAATGGGTGCAGGGTGGCTACACACACGAGTTACGTGGTGCATAGCCACACTGGCCCATTCGTGAATAGGGCCCATGGAGAGCAGCTCTGTGTGCTCCTCCCACAGAACGCACCTGAAAAGGAGCTGCATGCAGGCCTGTGTACATTCCTGGCCAGAAAATCAATAAAATAAACCATAACAGAGGGGGCAACCTTTTTTAAAGGTATGACAGCAGAAACATAATCCTCATAGACCCATCCCTGCCTTATGCACATATAAAATGGTTATAATTAAATCCGTGTCTATATCCTCTGGTTCCTGTAACATAGCCTTGTTTCATTGAGAACAAATTTTTTTTTTTGAACTTACATATTTTATTGGAGACATTTATCAGACAGATAAACAGTTGGAATACATGTATCAATATAGGAGGAGTGGTTACATTCCATATTTTTCATATTGATCACCATTATATAAGAAAAAAAAGGCCAAATTCTAATTACCTCTTTCTCTCTATACAAATTACAGCTGGATAGACTGTTTTGGACCTACTCTCCACCATAAGCATCATCCACTCCTCACTCATTCTGCTCTGCAGTTATCATTAAACTTTGCATTATTGTATACCTAACTTGTATTTTTGTCTCCCATTTTCTATAATAAAGAAAAAAAAATTGGATAAAAACAAATAAATAAAACCAATGAAAACGATAACTTTTAACTCCGTGTCTGTCTCTTCTATCTTTTACTTTATCTACCAGTTGGATTTAATCTTGGTCATTTCACATCAATTGCTGGGTTAAAACCGGGAGTCCTTCCTTCTCCTCTAAATAAGTGAAGAAGGGATGCCACCAAATATTAAATCTTTCCACTTTCTGCCTCACTTTGGCAGTGATGGCTTCTGTATCTCTGATTGACTTAACATTAGTGAGCCATTGGGTAATTGTTAACTGATTATCTGAAAGCCAGTCTTGTGTTACCACCTTGTTGGCTGCCACGGTTAATATTAGGAACAAATATTCTTTCCCTTTGGATCTAATCCCATGGGGCGTGCAGGCAAGAATCAGATGTCGAAATTCCAGATTGTCAACCAGTTCTAACATACCCTGGATTTCCCTCCCTATTTGTAACCAGAAGGACTGAAACCTAGGAGAAGCCCAGAAAATGTGAACGTGGGTACCTTTTTGCCCACACTTCCTCCAGCATTTATCCGTAGGATGTTTAGAATAATGCTGTGAAATGGTTGGTGTAATAAAAAACCGCACCAAAACTTTCCAGCGGTATTCTCTCCATACTAATGAATTTGTAGTTTTATACTGGTTAGTCCAAATCTTAGCCCAATCTTCATCTGAAATTTCCTGCCCGCTCTCCTCTACCCAGTTACTTTGTATCCTCTGAATTGCTATTTCAGATAATCTGTCATCTAGCTTTTGATAAAACAAGGAAACCAAGTGTTTCATGTCCCATGATTGGGCCCTATCATGCACTGTAATGACCCCTTCTTCAGACTGTTCCCACAGAAATGATACACCCATAGTGTGATTAATATAGCGTCTGAGTTGAAGGTATTTATAAAAATTGGTATGGGGGAGATTATACTCTTGTCGCAGGGTTGCGAAAGCCTTTAACTGGTTCCCATCTTTGACCTGAGGTAGATATTGCAGACCCTGCTGCTTCCATCGAAATAGGACAGTGTCCTTCTGGCCTGTAGGGAAATTGGGCAAATACTGCATGGGAATATATGGCCACACCATACTGCATGGGAATATATGGCCATACCAAATCTGGACTTTCCCAGACTCCTCTTATTTTTAACCAAATTGAAAGTGTATGTCTGGTCCATCTATTTCTGATGTTCTTAAGTGGTCCTATTAGGGTCGTCCAGGGAAGCAGATTCAGGGGAACATCTTTGAACCCCGTCCCTTCCAATTTGCACCATTATATATGTTGGGGGCATCTTACTATCTTAATCAAAGAAACAATTTGTGCTGCCCAATAGTACCTCTTGATGACTGGGAGGCCCAGACCTCCTTTATTTTTATTTTCCTGTAGTATCAAACTGCGTATTCTGGGTTTTCTGCTCACCCAGATAAAATTCGTAATCTTCTGTTGTATTTGTTTTAAATCCTTCCTAGGAATATGTATGGGTAGTGAAGCAAAAAGAAAGAGCAACCTTGGCAGCACATTCATTTTTATGGTTTGTATTCTATCAAGGAATGACAGGGGTAAATTGTGCCATCTGCTCAAGTCTGTGTAGATCTGTTTAGTAAGGGGGTTATAATTATATTTATATAAATTGTTTAAATGTTTTGGAATCCATATACCCAAGTAATGGACTTTTTCTTTTACCCATTTAAAATGGAAATTGTTTTTAGCTGCCTGGTTTAGGTTCCCTTTGATCAACAAAGCCTCCGACTTTTCCAGGTTGATTTTAAATCCTCAGATAGCTCCATAATTTTTTAACATTCGCAGCAGATTGGGGATGGTGAGGGTAGGTCTCTCAATGAAAAGCAGAGTATCATCTGTCTCCCATCTGCACACCCTGTATGTCTGGGGAGTACCTTATGGCAATAGTCAGGGGTTCTAAACTCATCGCGAAGAGTAAGGGTGATAGTGGGCAGCCCTGACGCGTCCCCCTTTCAAGCTTTATTTCCTCCGAAATAGTACCATTTACCCGTACTCTGGCAGTGGGGTTACTATAACACAGAGAAACCCACTGTATGAATTTATCCCCCAATCCCATTTTTTCCATAACAACCCAAAGGTAGTTCCAAGTGAGGCGGCCAAATGCTTTTTCAGCATCTAAGAAAAGGGCAATTTGTGCATTTTTTGTTGGGGGACTATAAGCTAGGACATTAAGCAGTTTGCGAATATTATCAGCCATATGCCTGTTGGGAATGAAACCCGTTTGGTCGGGATGTATCAGGAGTTCAATAAATTTTTGTAATCTGTTAGCTAAAATTTTGGGTAGTATTTTTAAATCTTGATTCGATAATGAAATAGGTCTGTATGATTCACATTTGTCTGTGGGTTTGGCAGATTTGGGAATAACACTAATTAGGGCTGCCTTCCAGGAATCAGGTATTCAATCTTCGGTCAGACAGCTATTAAACACAGTGATTAAGATGGTAGTAAGTATAGTTTTAAACTGTTTGTAAAATTCGGGGGGAAACCCATCAGGGCCTGGGGATTTACCATTTGGAAGGGAGATAATCACCTCTCTGACTTCTCTTAGTGAGACCGGGGCATTCAACACTTCCCTCGCTGAGTCTGTTAACTTGGGCAGTGGCAAGTCCTGTAAGAATTGTTCAGTTTGGGATTTAATATCAGCTGACTGTACTTCAGCCTTGTACAGTCGCTGATAAAATTGTTGAAACTGAACTGCAATGGCTGATGGGCTGGATATTGGTTTCTGTGGATTTAATGGGTTATGGATCTTCATGACTGTTCTATCAGCTTGGTCTTTACGCAGCCTCATTGCCAGTAGTCTAGCCGCTTTTCCTCCCGTATCTTGGTATTTTTGATTTAAAAATCTGAGTTTGCCTTCTATTTTATGGATGTCTGCTTTATGAAATTCACCTCTGTCCTGTTTTAATTTTGTTAATATTTTGTTGTTATTGGGGTCCCTCTTATGTATTGCCTCCAGTTCTTGTACTTTGTTTAAGGTCCTGTCCCAGTTTAATTTTGCTAATTTCTTTTTTGCTGACGCCACCCCTATAAACTCGCCCCTGCACACCACTTTCAAAGCATCCCAGGTGGAGATTGGTGAACATTGTTGCCCCAATTTAATATCATAAATTTCTTTAATGGATTCCGACATCTTTTTTATAAGGTTTTTATCACTTAAAAGACAGACATTAAGCCGCCACAATTTAACATAATCCACTTTAGGGGTGCCCCAAGAGGTGGACACAGGAGCGTGATCCGAAATAGTAATGTTATGGATTTTAGAGGAAAGTACTTTATGCACATGAGGTTTAGTTATTAAAAAGTGGTCTAATCTAGAGGAGGATTGTTTAGCCTGGGGAAAAAAAGTGTAGTCCTTTTCCCTTTGTGTTGTTGTCTCCAAATTTCGATCAACTCCATCTCCTCTATTAAGGAGTTGAGCACTTTAGCTGTTGCTTTATCATGTGTAGCCCTACATGATGATCTATCCATGGTTGCTGATGGGGCAATGTTAAAATCTCCCCTGATTACTAGCTGTCCATGTGTCAGCAATGCCAACTCATGAAAAACCTCTCAAAAATTTTTGAGGGTGTACATTTAGGGCATATAGGTTAACAAAATGGATCGTCTCCCAATGAATCAATCCTGTGACTCTCAGAAATCGACCCTCCCATCCCTCCTCTACCGATGTTATTTGCAAAGGGCAACCCTTTCTGACTAGTACTGCTACCCCCCCCCGTCCATTAAGTGAAGGAGCAGCCTCCACCCTTTTCACCCACTCCCTCCTCAGCTTAGTATGCTCTTGCGAGCTCAGGTGTGTTTCCTGTAAAAAAGCAATAGAACATTGCAATTTATTAAGTTCGTTCAGTATCCTAGTGCCCTTAATGGGTGAGTGAATCCCTTTAGTGTTATAGGTCACAATAGTAATGTTATCCATACTGATCCTTAGTTAGTGCAGTCACTGTAGCCATATCCCCCACCACTATTTTAATAATAATTTTGTATCCGTGGTTTCCCAACTTTAGAAGTGCCCCAACCAACCTTTTCTTTATATTGTCAGGCAGACACCTTACAACAAATAACCAATCCCTCCTATTAACACTTATGGAGAGTATAAACTTCGAACTATGTACATAACTATAAACCATAAACTGGTCTAACCAGACCTTTTAAAGAGTTACCAAGAACTTGTATTGCTTCTTATTTAAGCAATAATCCATATTTCCCTGTTGACTTCCAAGATGAATAAATCCCCATTTCTCATACACCAATGATGAACCTTTATGGTGTTGCGTGGGATACCAGTGCCACCAAAGCAGCCCATAAGCTAGTACCTACACGCTGTAAAAATAACATGCTGTATTCATGTGGATAGACCTGACTGATGGAGGTGCTCCATCCTCCCCCCAAACCCACCCCTAGGGAGTTAGCACCCTTTTTCTCAAAATTTGGACTCTCCCTTCACTTTGTCCCAAGTTACGTTGAGTATGGACAATATCTCCCATAGGGTCCCGATTGCACCAACCTGCAAGTCAAACATTAGACCAGTGGCCCCCCTTCCCACTCACAGACTGTTATTTTTGCCTCATGATGAAAATAAAAAACAAAGAAAACCGAAAGGGAAGTTGTCCGGAATGTCTGTTTCCTGTGTAAAAAGTAAATAAGTCAGCAATTAAATTCAGAATGTATTCCGGATTGTCCCCATGGTCGGTATCAATGGCACTCGGTCCCTTATGTCTCTCTCTGGGTGAAATCTATAAGGAGCGCAATTCCAAATCAACATTGAAAGGGAGGAGACCAAAGCCAGAGAAAGGGTTGCAACGACTAAGGTCGACATTGCATTATCGGGTAAATGTTACTCGAGGTAAAACTACTGATCCAAGATCACAACAAGCCTTAAGTTAACCGTCACCTGGGTGTACCTAAATTGAGATCGCTGGAACTGGGAGGGGGAATATGCATGGTGTTTTTTTTTTTTGTTTTTTTTTTTAGGATCTTCTGCACTTCACACACCGTTCCTTGCGGCAGTAACCACGGAAGTGGTCTCTTGCGTCCTCTCTTTTGGTTTCCCCGACAGTGATGGTTGCAACTGGTGCTCTAGGACTTCGAGTTCCTGATCAGGGATCCTGATATCATGTTCTGACAGGAATGAAGCTGCTTCTGCCAAGGAGGTAAAGATCTTGTTGCCTGAGCCAAGGAAGACCTTAAGTTTAGCCGGAAAGTTTAGCTGTGCCTGAATGTTATGTTTCTCCCTCAATTCCTTAATTATGCCTCTGATCTGTGTTCTCCTTGCTTGTAGTTCTGATGAGAAGTAGTGATCGAAATAAAGCCTCTGTCCCTCGTGCTGTAAGTCTTTGTGCATCCAGACTTCATTTAAAATGTACTCCTTCGACTGGTAGT
Source organism: Neoceratodus forsteri (assembly GCA_016271365.2). Lineage (NCBI taxonomy): Eukaryota > Metazoa > Chordata > Ceratodontiformes > Ceratodontidae > Neoceratodus > Neoceratodus forsteri. The sequence continues at coordinate 172,382,386 of JADMNL010000028.1, read as the reverse complement.
GTAGCATACGTACGATCCATGATCGAGGTCTGGCTTTTGGGTCCGTTGGCTTCGGACCGAGAGTGATGTGCTCTTTCTATGGTTAGAGGCAAGTCGGATGGCAGCGATAAGCTCTTTTTTAGTAGGTGGGTAATGAAGTTGGCTGGGCTAGGAAACCCTTCTTCGGCACCTTCTTTCACTCCATGAATGTGGAAATTATTCCGCCTTGCGTGATTCTCTGCATCTTCTAATCTAGTGTGTGTCTGTCAGTCCCGTTGCAAAAGGTAAAGCAATACTTTATTGTGGCAGTCTTGGGTTTCGGCAAGCTCCGTGATCTTTTTCTTCATTTTGCCAGACTTTCCAATTGACCGCCTTGAAATCCATGCGTAAATCAGCAATAGATGTTTTGATTTTGTTAACTGCTGTTAATATTTTGTGAAGGGCTTTCTCCGTGTTGCTTTGTGGTTCTTCTCCCATTTCTATATCAAGTTCCCACGAAGACTCCGAGGGGGTGCAGGGCCTACCCACGGCTGCGAATACCCCGATCTCCATTTGCTTTAGTATTGATTTCTGCCCCGTGTTTTTGTTCCCTTTTAACAGCTGTGGCATCTCTGACATGAGTAGCACAACCAGGGATCATTTTTGTAGTTTTCCATTAGCAGGGAGGATGGAAGTTGATGCCTGGGTTTGAGCTGGGAGGACGAAGATCAAGCTGCCACCATTACAGCTACGTCACCGGAAGTCCCATTGAGAACAAATGTGAAGATACACATAATTTAGATGAATTGAAAAGAAACAATATTTATGATAAACAGCAAACATACGCACCCAGTAAAGAAAGAGTAGCAGTGGGCCCGTCCTGTCCCCACCATCTCACTGGGAATACAGTCACGCCTTTTTGTTCAAAGTACTTACGGTACATAATGACATGGATAAGAACATTCTAGCTACCTGACTAGCTAAAAGGCGCATACAGGAGTGTAATTATCTCATCATATTTACACTCATGTACCTGATTAACCTGTGCACCTGATGTGTTACAATATCAATATACCCCCACTGGAAATATGCTTTTGTCTTCTCATGAAATAAAGAAAACAATACATTCTTAGTAAACATAACTGCAAAATTCTGAAAAACATTTTCAAGTCTAACCCATGTTATAAGCGCAGAAAGACACTTCAGAGACATGTGATGATGGTCAATAAGAAACAATTACTCACCTTAGTAATGTTGTTTCTTCTAATGGAGTCTTGCTGTATTCTGACAAATTGCAGTGAAGTCCAACCTTCGAACTGCCCCGGAGAGGAGAGAGTTAACTTTCCATGCCAGGCATGGAACACTGAGCTCGAGCTCGGTTGAGACTCTGTTGCTGTTTGAACTCAAACCGTCAGATCTTTTCGAGCTAAACTCACTGAGAGTCCTGTGTGGAAGCTGTAAACCTACACTAGCCAAATGGCTACTAAATATAATAAACAGATTTTTTGGTCCCAAAACAAAGACTCAAGTCAGGAAACCCAAAAAATGAAATAAACACAACACCCACTCACCCAAACAAAAGGGGTGATAATAAAAGGTGGGGCACCTCTTGAGTGCCAACACTGCTACTGCCCACCCACATCCCAAAAACAAAGGTTCTGACAGGGGAAGGCAGGGGGGGGAGGTCAGAATACAGCAAGACTCCATTAGAAGAAACAACATTACTAAGGTGAGTAATTTTTTCTTCAAACAACATGAAGTCTTGCTGTATTCTGACAAATTGCAGACTACCAAACAGTACCTCCACGGAGGAGGGACAGAACCTACCTAGGAAATAGGCTCTGAAGCACTGCTGTGCCAAACCGAGCATCACTCCTAGCCTGGATATCCAGAGAGTAATGCTTGGTAAAAGTGTGAACTGTTTTCCAGGTAGCTGCTTGACATATCTCTAAGATAGGAATATCCCTGGCAGCAGCCAGGGAAGCAGCTGTACCGCTGGTAGAGTGAGCCCTCAGGCCTGAGGGTGGAATCCTGCCTAGTTTTTCATAGCAAAATTGAATGCAAGAGACAATCCACCTGGCAATGGATCTTTTAGTGGCAGGTTTTCCCTTACCAACCTCACCATAAGTGAGGAACAGCTGGAGAAAGTCAAACCTGTGACCCTTGGTACGCTCTATGTAGTAGCTAAGGGCTCTTTTCACATCCAAACTGTGCAGCCTCCTCTCACCAGAGGAGGAATGGTCAGTGAAGAACACAGGAAGAGACGTAGACTGGTTAAGGTGGAAGTCTGAAACCACCTTAGGTAAAAACTTCCTGTTAGTCCTGAGGACCACCTTATCTCTATGGAAAGAGATAAAATCAAGCTCCACTGACAGGACTTTGTAACCATGCCTGGCAGAAGTGATGGCCACCAAGAAAACAGTTTTCCAAGTCAAGTACTTAAGCTCTGCTGAGGACAAAGGCTCAAAAGGAGGTTGCATAAGCTGAGCAATGCAAACATTAAGGTCCCAAGCAGGGGCAGGGTCCCTGAATGGCGGATTGGTATGAAGCAATCCCGTGAAAAACTTAGAGAATACAGGATGAGCTGAAAGGGAAGAAGGCTTACCTGCCAAAAGAAAAGCAGAGACAGCTGCCAGATGCACTCTTAGTGTAGCTGGTTTGAGTCCCAAGCTATTCAGATGAACCATATAGTCAAGGACTGTGGGCAGACCAGCAGACTCTGGAGAAATATGCTTCCCAGAGCACCATATGGAGAATCTTTTCCATTTGGAATTGTAAGTGCTTCTGGTGGAAGGCTTCCGAGAAGACTTTAGGATATCCATAACACCTTGAGAGAGGTGTAAATCAGCAAACTCTAACTCTTCAAGAGCCAGGCCTTGAGATTGAGAGATTTGAGATTCGGATACCAAACCCTCCCCCTGAGCACAGGTTAACAGGTTGTAATTCCTGGGAAGAGACAGGGGAAGGTGGACTGCTAAGGACAACAGGAGAGGGTACCAGGGCTGTCTGGCCCAGTCTGGAGCAATCAGAATTACCTTGCAGGGTTGAGACCTGATTTTGACTAGCACCTTGAACAGGAGAGGGAAGGGGGGAAAAGCATACAGGAACTTCCCTTCTCAATTGAGAACTAGGGCATCCAGGGGGACTGAGCCCAACACTGGGGGCCTGCAGCAAAAGAGGGGAAGTTGGTGATTGTCTGGGGCTGCAAAAAGATCTACTTGTGGGGGTGCCCCATCTGGAGAAGATCACCTTCAAAACCAGGGGATCCAGTGACCATTTGTGATGGCCCTGAGATATCCTGCTGAAAGCATTTGCCAGGACATTGTCCTTGCCTGAGAGGTGTACTGCTGTAAGACAGGTGTTCAGGAAATAGGCCAGAGACCATAACTTCATTGCTTCTGTGCACAAGGCCGTAGACTGAGTGCCCCCTTGCTTGTTGATATACAACATTGTGGTGGTATTGTCTGTCCTGATCTGAACTACTTTGTTCTGAACAGACTTGGAAAAAGCTTGAAGTGCTAGAAACACTGCTCTGAGTTCTAATAGATTGATGTGAAGCAGAGATTCCTGAGGAGACCACAACCCTTGGGTGGTCAGGTCTCCCAAGTGGGCTCCCCACCCCAAGAGGGAGGCATCTGTAGTAAGGATTAGAGAGTGAGACTGAGTGACAAAAGGAACTCCCTGTCTTAGATTGTCCTGATCCTGCCACCACTGCAATGCCTGGATCAGGGTTCGAGTCACTGGGATCAGTTTGGTCAGAGGATCCTTTTCTGAGACCAAAAGGCCTCAAGTGGAACTGAATGTCCCTCATCTGAAATTTGCTCCTGCACCACTGCTGTAGAAGCAGCCATGTGCCCCAGGAGCTGCAGAAAATGCCTTGCTGGTCGAGACACTTGTAGGGTGAATGAAGAGGCCAGTGTAATAAGGGTCCTTGCCCTGTCCAGGGGAAGGAAGGCTCTTGCCTTTACTGTATCTAGCTCTGCGTATATGAAGGTGAGGAGCTGTACAGGCTCTAGAACTGACTTTGAAAGATTCAGAAGGAAACCTAGAGAAGTGAGCAGTTGCTGAGTTATCTGTAGGTGGTAACTTGACTTTGTCTGGGACTGGCCTACTATGAGCCAGTCATCCAGGTATGGGAAAATGGAAATCCTTTTCCTTCTTAGGAAGGCAACTACTACTGCCAGGCATTTTGTGAACACCCTGGAGCAGAGGTTAGCCTAAGGGCATTGCTCTGAATTGGTAATGGCCTGAGGGCAGCTCTGAACCTGAGGTATTTTCGATGGGGCTTCTGATGAGAATATGGAAATAGGCATCCTTGAGGTCCAGGGAGACTAGCCAGTCCCTGGCCGGAGAGGGTAGAATTATTCCCAGAGTCACCATTTTGAACTTTGGTTTTAAAAGGTGCTTGTTTAAATATCTGAGATCCAGGATGGGCCACATTCTCCTGTCTTTTGGGGAGAGGAAGTACCTGGAGTACAATCCTTTCCTTTGTGTAGGGGTGGAACCTTTCTATAGCTCTGAGAGCCAAGAGGGAAGAGACCTCTGCCTCTAGGGCAAGTGCCTCTGAAGGATTTGCAGTGGAAAGGATCTGGTTCTCATCTTTGGAAATTTTTGAAGCTGAGAACTCAGTCCCTGGCTTACTACTTCCAGGACCCATTTGTCTGATGTTAAAGACATCCAGTCCTGGACAAAGTAAGCCAGCCTGCCCCCTACAGGTGGTGAAGAATCGGCCCTGGCAAACCCATCAGGGTGCCTGTTTGGCAGGGGCTTTAGGCTGAGGGGTGGAAGCAGGCCTGCTTGTACCCAGTCTGCCTCTCCCTCTAAAGAACCCCTTCTGAGCATAAGCAGAGAAGGAGGCATGGGCTTGGTAGAAAGGCCTATGAAAAGGCCTGCCCCTGCCCCTGGGATGCTGCCTCTGAGGAGTGGCTTGCCTTTCCTTGGCCTCAGCACTCCTATAGGTGGTCCTGTATTCATCCATTTTCTTCATGTAGTTCTCCATTTGCTCCCCAAACAGAGAATTACCCACAACAGGAAAATCCATGGCCTTAGTCTGGGTATCCTGAGACAGGCTAGTACATCTGAGCCAAGCTATCCTACGAAGGGCCACAGATGTAGCCATGACTCTAGATGAAACATCGTTGGAGTCCACTGCAGCATGGAATTGCAACTTGGATGCCTCAATACCATCCGCAGCTACCTGCTCCAGCTCCTTGGCAAGCTGGCCAGGGACCTGTTTAGCTAAAGCCATTACAGTGTCCCATCTAGATTTCTGATATCTAGCTGTATATGCCGTATAATTGGCCTGCCTGAGTCCCAAGGATGCTGCCATGTACTGTTTCTTTGCCATGGCATCAATCCTCCTAGAGTTCTTATCTGGGGGGTGTGAAGCCAAGGGTATATTTGCCTTAACACAGGCAGCAGCCTGCACTACCCCAACATGGCTGCATTGCTGGGTAAGAAACTCTGTATCTGAGCCTGAAAGAGTATACCTCTTGTCCATTCTCTTATCCACAGGAGATATAGAATTAGGAGTCTTTAAAATTTTTATTGTCTGTTTCCCAAAAGACTTATGAAGGGGAATAGACAGCCTCCTGGACTCTGGGATATCCATCATTTCAACATAGTCAGGCTCCTCCTGGTCATCCACAGCTTCTTCCATAGGAAGCTGAAGGGTTTCAGCCACTTTCTTGTAAAACATGAAATGGGAGGGACTCAGAAAGCCTAGGAGGAGACACTCCTGAAGGTCTGTCTGGGGAGATGTCCGGGTCAATGGGCACATCCAGACTTTCATAATCACATTCACTTTCCTCATACTCTCCTTCCTCCTCCGGTTCATAAAATTCTCTAAATCATAATCCGAATCAGGAACCGATCAACCAAGCGCCTTCCTGATGGTGCCGGGTTCGGTCGGAACTGTGGATAGTGACTGAACAATTTTATCGCTTAGCTATTTCATCAGCGGTTGGAGAAGAAACTTTTGGATCCACACCGGCTGATTTATCCCTTCTTGTTCTCTTAACCAGAACCGATTCCTCGGAATCGGTTCTCCTTTTGCCCGAAGAAGTTTCACCCTGGTCAGAGGGCACTCCTTCTGGTTCAGTTGGAACCGGACCGGGCTGGCCATCCAGGTCAGCGGACTTTTTGGCCTCCCTTTCCCTGAGCCTACCAACTCTTTTTTACAGGGTAGCTGCAGGAAAATTTTTACAAATCTGGCAGTCTGAATCGAGGTGGTCAAACCCCAGACAATAAACACAGGTGGTGTGGGGATCAGCCTTAGCAAAGACTTCCCCCCACACACTACAGTGTTGAAACCCAGTGGGCCCGGTTTTTCTTTTGGGTTTCTCAGACATGGCCAGTCCTAACCAAAAACTTACCCTTTTTTAGGCAATCCACCAGGCAACACACCCTTATCGGTTCCTGACCGTGTTACGGGTCGTGGAAAAAAACGTAATAAATCCGTTTTTTTTTTAGAACCGATAAGAACCGGTAACCACACTCTAAAAGTAGAAATAAAGACTTTTAAACAACCTGATCAGTTCAGACCGAACCGATCCCACATTTACAAGTTCCACACAGAATAATAACAAAAATAAACCTATCTAGTGCTCACGAATACCACAGACAGAGACTCGAATAGATAGGGTTATGGTTTAAATTCGGTCGAAACTTAGAAAACGGTAATTTTAACCGGCTAAAATTGAACCGAGCAAAGGAGAAATCTCTGAGCGATTGTTCAGTGAAGCAGAGAAGAATCTGATGGTTTGAGTTCAAACAGCAACAGACAGAGTCTCAACCGAGCTCGAGCTCAGCGTCCCATGCCTGGCATGGAAAGTTAACTCTCATCTCCGGGGCAGTTCGAAGGTTGGACCTCACTGCAATTTGTCAGAATACAGCAAGACTTCATGTTGTTTGAACTGCACTTTCTTCTCGTGTGTTTAAAGGCACTCGGTGCAAGCACCTCATGCCTAATAACACACCTGAGGTGTACCTTAATGACCTATAATTACAGAGCCACAATATTACTGCATATGTGGCTTACACCACTTGCTCTGGAACTCTAAGTCAATGAAACTCACTTTTATTTACAGACTAACATGTCAGATTTGTCTGGGAGAAAGTGGACCATGTTTTTTTTTTTTTTTTTTGCTAACTGAACATTTCTTCATAGTCCCTAACACACTGAAAGGTAACAAACAAAACATGGCGAAGAACTTACTTTGTCAGAACAATTGCCACAGCATCATTAAGAATGCTTTCCCCGAAGACCAGCATGTTAAGCACTGGATCCACGTTTAGCGCGTTGAAGATGGCAATGGTGGCTACTGGATCAACAGCAGAGATTAAAGATCCAAATGCAAAGCTAGAAGAAAAGCACATTCAGAACCTCATGTTACACATCGCCTATAAAAAAAAATGCAAAAATACTTTCTTAATTAACATACAGTACACAAAAATTAAAAATGAAAATTGTCTACATACAGAGTAACATTTCTGATCTGTCACATCAGTTTGATGTTGACCTGTTGGTTTTTTACTTAAAATGCTAATTAATCCCAACGCTTCTTGCTTTCAATATTTTAATTAACTAACCTTCAGACAAGAGAAACACATTTTGTTTTATTTTATGTACCCAAGAAATATTGGGGCAGGAGAAGATGGCACAGTCTATCCAACACCCCCCACACACACACACATATTTGTTACTGCAGTACTATTCTTCGGTCCATTTCAAGCTCCTTAGCCAGCTCTTCTATATATTAATGTAAACTTTTGGCTTCTGTTGTGACCCTTAGCAACTTATTCCATGTAGCAGCCTTTGAATAAACTAGTATATCTGGATTCTCTCAAATGTAAGCGCCCCTTACCATCAGCGCATGCCCCTTGTTGTTGAGGGATGAGGTACTATAGTAAGGCCCAACTCATAGACCTTTGGTTTTCTGCCGACGGATTCTATGTTTCTAACAAAATGCTATCGCAAACTGATTACCGCCAGTATATTATTTTTTATGTTACAATCCAGAACAGCTCAGCTAAGCTGCAAGATCGTGTTTCAGTGGGGTCCATTCACCCTATAATTAGCCCTTTCTGCACAAAGGACAGTAGAGGAGCCCCCCCAAAAAAACACCCGGAACATTGCACAAGCATGCTAAGGGTTAATCCAACTATATCCTCCATACTGTGAAAACTATAGGAAAATGTATCTGCCCCCCAAGCCATTCCAGCTGATCCTGGGGAGAAGTAGTTATAAAGACTCAGCCCATAAAACCTGAAAATGTGCTGATTCTGATATTGCATTAGCTGTTTTATTATTTATTTTATTTATGATGCTATTTGACTTGAGACCCTGCCTGTCGTATGTCTTATGTACAGCACTCACAGCCTCTGGGATTGGGTGTCTTAGAAATAGACTTTGCATTGCCTTTTAGCCCTACAGAGCCTAGGAGGGAATATACCAGCCCTGTGTATTTAACATAAAACCATTATAATGAGTTAGCCAACAATGAACACTGCAAATCCCTCACAGGGTTTGATACAGCATAGACAATGTCAGCAGAAAAAGACTATCAATCCATCCAGTCTTCCTTGTTATACTTTGTCATATATAATAAGTTGGGAAAACGGAAAAATGAAAAGGGAAGGGAAAGGGAAAAATGTCCACAGGAAATATTTTTTCTCTCTAAAAGCAGACAATTTACTAATATGTTCTTCCTTCTTTGGGAAAAAAAAACTATCTTTATAAACAAAGCATATTTCTCCTGAAAGACTTCAACATGTTTCATAGTAGCAGAAAGAAAAGTCAAGGTAGTTGTAACAACTTGCCATATAATTCTATACTGTAGTTTTTTTTTTTTTTTTTTTAATTATTTCCTTTTAGCTGTATTGATAAGTTTGAATGGATCTGTGAGGGGGAAATGAGATAAAGTTAGTTGTCATAGGACTGCCAAACGATTTTTGAGAGTGATTACAATCTCTTTGTCCTGTACTACAGGACCCTCTGACCAGTTAATGGGAGAGCTGAAAGCCAAAACAACCCCTTCATGCTTCAAAGTCAAAAACAACTCTCATGTTATGTGACGGGCCCTGGCAAATGACTGAAGCAGTCACTCCTGCTGTGCTTCACAGGAGGTAGGACAGAGGAAATGTCCTTTTGAATATGCAAACTCCTCAAGTCCAGATAAGACCAGTTTCCCAACAGGATCCAGCTCTAAAGACACAAAGAAGTGGCCTGGAAGTGATGTCATTGGACACATGTGCCAAGGGCTGGGTGGAGATTGGTTTTGGGGAACCTTATTAACCTGAGTTTTATGGGAGACAAGTAGTTAGGTTTGGGACCTTGAGCAGTTACCATATAAGGTTCAGGTCTGCCCTAATTCACCGAGGTGTTCTGTGTGGTAAGCTATTGTACTTTGCTAAACAGAGGGGAGTAAATAGGTTTTCCTGTGTGCTACCTACTGTTCAAAACATTTTCTTTTATCATATATCTGTGTAATATCATGAAGTATTAAAATATATTTTTATATACTTCATGTGTCTGTGACCGAGTCCTCTGAGGTACAAATAAATGGTTTATAAGTGACAAAAACTGTGTTTCCATCACTGAAGGGAATGCTACAGTTACCATATTTTATTTATAGAGTAAGGTGTTCTCAGCTGTGACAGGGATGGGTGGGTCGTTTGCCCTTTGGAAAGGAGTGCTGTACTGTGTGAGCAGTGTCTATGGAGAAGTCAGACCTAGAGATATCCCAAGAGAGTGTCTATGCTGAGTGGTGGCAGCTACTGAAGTACCCTTGCAGGTATCTGAAGAGTTGAGGAAGCTGGTAACAGTATAGAGGCCGAGTCTGGGAGAGACCATTCTGCTACAGTAGTGGAAAGCAAATGACTGCATTTTTTCCAGGAAATAGCAGCGACTGACTGCCCCTGGTTCACAACTTAAACATGATCTTCCAGCTGTCTGTAGATAAGCCACTACTCGCATATTAAGACAGCTAATGCCAGTGATAGTCATTCCTGGTACTTTTTAGATTTTCTTCTCAGTTAGTATTTCTGTGTAAGGGATCGCAGTTTGGCCCGATGAGGTGGCTAGCTGACCCCTTCCATTTTCCAATTGCTCCTGCGCTCAGGCAAGCAATGGCGTATGACCAGTGAGAGTGCAGGGAGCATGCCCCACCAAAGTCAATGGGGCTTCATTTCAGTAGCATTTTTATACATAACAATGGCCAGTTACAGATTAGCAAAGGCCACCACTCCACTAACAAGGTCCACTCAAACACTTCCCTTAAGATGATAAAGTTGTCCTGTATCGAACGACCTGGAATAGAACAGGACTAGTGCAGCGATATGACATACATAGCCTGTGCAAGTCTCTTGGCTAGAACTTAGAGAGGATCTCAAAATCCATGTTAAGTAAACAAATAGGCCTCCAATTCTGTAGCAAAGACCAATCTCCCGTCCTATGTAAAAAAAATATATATCAATGGGGCTGAGGACATGGATGGGAACAAAAGAAAAGAGGCCAACATTTCATTAAATATGATGACCAGAGCTGGGCCTATGTCCTCTGAAAAGTCTTTGTAAAATTCTGCCAAAAGGCCACCATGCCCTAGAGCAGTATCTGAATGTAAAGACTGTCTAGACGGAAGTACCTTGGCCAAAACAATGGGTGCCACCAGAGCATCCTGAGTCAACCCTGGCAGGCCAAAAATTTGAAGGGTCTTCAAAAAGGAATATGGATCCATTTGTGGGGGTGTACCAAGCATGTGCCTAAGATACGGGTCCACAACTGCTGTCAGATCAGCTATAGTGGAATTCTTATTCCCACTACGGTCCTGAAGGTCAGTAAAATCTCTCTCATGAACTGGTTGGCAAAAAGGGACAAAGCTGACTAGCTGACAGCTCTCTGAAGCCGTGATGATATCTAGCTACATCATCATGGCTTCAAAAAGCTTCCAGCCACCAGCCTCCTCACCCACAACAAAGCTATCCAAGGGCGAGTGGCAGCTACAGAACCCGCTAAAATCGCGGTCAGTATGAGCAGTTCCTCACTCACTTTCAAGTAGTAGGAGTGTCAGCAACCGGGGAGAATTTTTTAATTTTTTTAAACAACCCCCACCCCAACCAAAACAACACAACAGGCAACTATAGACTGCAGCATTCACAAAAGCACCAACTCCCAAAGAAATACTGTAATGCCACCACGCAGCTCACTAACGACCGCTCGCGAGGAGAAAAGATTCCCGGTATCACAATGGCCCGTCCCAATTACAGAAAACTTCTTTACTAACCTCACCTTCTCCCTTAAAAATGAAGCATAACAGTTTTCCTGTACTCCAGGGTTGCAATAGTCACATCATCATTTGGGGAGGGAGGGGGAAGCAGGTCACAGATCACAATGATCGCTGTCCCTGTCAACATACTGGGCTTGCAGCTGCACTCCTACATGAACTCCACTTGCAACAGCGCCGGCTGCTCCCAAAGCCCTCCAAGAACTTTTTTTTTAAAAGATGCTCCTCCAACACTTCAAAAAGGACATTAAAACATTTTAAAAGTTTCTTTTTATTTTTCCCAACAAAACTGATAAACCAGTTCATAATAGCAATAAGGCACTTCAGGGTGAGGTATATCATGGGATATTGTCACTTCTCGGGCAGTTGGATGCACTCGGCCTGTGGCCTCATGCCCAACCACCCGAGGCGTGACAATATCCCATGATCAAGGACACTGTTTTACCGTGATTCCCCAATTCCGGCCGGAATCACGGAAATCTTATTGGCTGCCAGAAATTTAAATGTCCTGTGGTAGAGTTACGGAACACACACTGCTTGTGTGAGCATTCGGGAACTGGGCTGCATAAAAGGTAGCCTTTTGCCAGTCAACTACCCCAACTGATCCAGAAGTACAGCCAGAAGCATAGGAGAGAAGGACGTACAACCCCAGAGACGAGACCACGTGGACGCCAAGAACGCCAAGCAGCCAAGAATGGCAATAATGCCATTTCAGAAAGCTGGCTTTTTTTTTATTTTTTTAGAATTCGCCTAATTCCACCCTTTGTTAAGCCGCCCAATTAAAAAACACAACACTGCAAGTTCGATGACTATCCAGGAATCGCACTGCAAGCCTGCCTTGCCTGCCACCCCTTCCCCGGACATATCAGGTACCCGCTTTTACTGACTGCAAATATTTGGGGTTTAATGAGGCAGGTAAAGAGTGTTGGGAAGGTATGCAAGAAGCTACTAATGTTTGTTAGCATGTGTGTGTGTGTGTGTGTGTTGTGGGGGTTGTCGTTAGATGCTCGATCATATTTTTTTTTTAAATTGTGTGTTGTAGGACAACAAACTGTGTGGGGTCCAAGGTGTTGTGTGTGTTTTGTGGGGGTCCGAGGTGCTCATCTGCTTCTTCCTTTGTTGTCTTGTATCATTGGGGTTTGGATTCAGCATCCTCTCACTCCATGATGTGCTAAGGCACCTGTCTTTGGACCCCCCATTTTCAAAATCAGCAGGGCAGACTTGATGGGACTGGTGGCCCTTACCTACCTTTACCGTGGGTAGGAGGGTCCCCATCTTGCTGTATTCTGAACATTTTGAACTGCATGGAGTCCTCATATGTTTGGGCTAATGTATATTTTTTCATTTAATGTATATTTTGATGCCCTCATTATTTGTACTATTTCTTTGCTGTACTTCCTTCTCACGCAACCCTACAGCTTACACCTTGGAATGAGTTTTATGTGCCTAGCCTGGTTAACTTCATAAAATAAATGGTTATCCACAGTTTCTTTGTTTCTAATTGCTTAACTTGTATATACAGCCAAGAACCCCTGTATCAGTGCATGTGGGGTGGGGCAGGGGGAGTGGGGTCCAAGGTCCCAGAGCAGTGCAGGTGATCTAGCATAAAGAATGTGTGTGTGTGTGTGTGTGTGTGTGTATGTAAAGGAACAAAAATCAAGAGGGTGTTTGAGTTGGGTGGTGGGGTCTGAGTATTCCTCTGAACGTTTTTGCCCTTGTGTGCCCCTCTGTAGCACAGTGTGGGTGTAGGGGGAGATCTGAGGTGCCCAAGAGCAGCGTGAGGTCATCCTAACAGGAAGAACCCCTGTATCAGTGGGTGTGTGGGGGTAGGGGAAGTGTGGTCCAAGGTGCCCCAGAGCAGTGCAGGTGATCTAGCATAATGTGTGTGTGTGTGTGTGTGTGTCTCTGTGTAGCAAGGAAAAAAAATCAAAGGGGGTGTCTCAGTAGGGTGGTGGGGTATCAGTATCCCTCGGAACTTTTCTGCCCTTGTATGCCCCTCTGTAGCACAGTGTGGGTGTGAGGGGAGAGCTGAGGTGCCCAAGAACAGTGCATGTCATCCTAACAGGAAGAACCCCTGTATCAATGGGTGTGTGGGGGTAGGGGGTGTGGGGTCCAAGGTGCCCCAGAGCAGTGCAGGTGATCTAGCATGAAGAACATGTGTGTGTGTGTGTGTGTGTGTGTGTGTGTAGCAAGGAACAAAAATCAAAGTGGGTGTCTGAGTAGGGTGGTGGGGTCTGAGTATTCCTCGGAACTTTTTTGCCATTGTGTGCCCCTCTAGCACAGTGTGGGTGTGGGGGAATCAGCTACTGACAGACCTTCAGACTTGCCAAAGATAAGTTATGCCTACCCACACAACCCCCAATGTTGTATTACACTCCTGGAAATGGCAATAAGTCTCCCCACTTCCTTACAAATTTTCTCTGGGGTGCAGTGCTTTCTATGAGGCACAGAGCAAGATCGTATCAGGGCTGGGAGCTCCTCACACACTGTGTACCTGAGCAAGGCAAAGCATGTCAGTCTGTTACTCGTTTCCTGCAGATCCAAACCAAGTTGGTGGGGGGAGTGGGGGGCATTGGTGCATCCCAGGGCATGTTATTTTAAGTTATTTTTCCTGCCATCTGCTGGGACCTCCCTCAGATGTATCCATTCCTAGTTGGCCCTTTCCCATCCAGCCTGAGACCCCTGGTTACACACTGCTCACACTGTACAGTAAGCAGCAGTGACCCTCAGACTTGCTTGGGAGTACATAGTGTATTAGATCCCCCAATCTATTCTGTGGCTGCATTGCATTTGTTTATTACTAACATACTAACATGCCAGCAGAATTGACCTAACGGTCTTTCGTGTCTGCTCGTTTGGTCAGCATCCACTCTCAGAGCTGACCTTACTGCCCCCCTCACCCTCTCTGGCTTCTCCCTTCCCAGTCCCGGATATTCCTACTGCACAGGACCTTGCGTCCAGTACCCTTCCCCTGTACCTGTCCCACCCCCTCTTGAACCCCTCCACCGTCTCTGCCTCCACCAGCCCCCTGGGCAGCACATTCCATGGCTTCACCACCCTCTCAGTGGAGCAGCACCTTCTCCTTTCTCCCCTGAATCTCCCCCCCTCCAGCTTCCACCCATGCCCTCTAGTTGCCTCCCCTCCTTCCTTCGGAGCACCCTGACTGCTCCTCCCCTATTTAACTCCTTCTTGTACCTGAAGACCTCTAGCATGTCCCTCCCAGTCCCTTCTCTCTTCCAATGTATAGATATATAGCTCTTCGAGCCTTTCCCCATAGGGCCTGTTCCCCAGGCACCAGATCATTTTGATTGCCTCCTCTGGACCCTCTCTAGGAGTTCAATGTCCCTCTTTAACTGTGGCCTCCAAAACTGCATGCAGTACTTGACCTGGAAGTCATCCCTCTGCCAACCACCCAGCCCGAGACCAACCCTGCACCCCACGTAGCCGTGGTTATACCCCCCCCCGGGCAGGGAACGAGGTGGGGCCTGTACACCCCGTACACTTCTTGTTTCGTCGGGCAAGGTGGTCTGAGAGAGTGGTGGCATATGGAGGGCACGCTCCCAGTGATGGAAGACTGTTTTTATTCCCTCTGGTTTCCTCCCCTCATGTGGTGTGTGCCCTGATGTCAAGGTGCTGTGTGCACAACATTCACCACGCATCACCGCCAGCCCCGTCGAACAGGGCTTGCTGCACCCGAGCCTCAGCTGAGGTCAGGCAAGTTGTGAGCATTGGCCCCCCCTTCCCCCGGAGAAGGCGAGCTGTCATGGGATGCTCAAGCCATTCTCCCTGGCTGGCCCTCCCGAACCCGAGTCGCTAGCGGAAATCCATCCGCTGTGTCGACGGGCCGGCGAATGCAACTATTTATTGTTTTACTTTGCTTTTTATTGTATATTACTTGCTTTGCTTTTTACTGTAGATAGTGTAAGGTAATATTAAATAGTATTTTTTTGAACTGATGTTTTGGTCGTGAGGTAGGGCCCCACAAAGTGCTTTGCAGGGGACCCCTTAAAGTCCTAGGCACAGCCCCGTGTACAGTAGATGCTGGAGTTACTGCAGGTAAAATACTGCACTATTGTGTTGATGTGATGAGGGGGGATCGAATATCTACAGTAAATGCTGCATTTAAAAGGAGGTTGGTGGCAGGGTCCAAAATGAGAGGTACTGACAGTCAGAACACAGACCCAACCCTGTGCTGCATCTCACTGCTGGTTTTTATTTGATTCAAATTCAGTGAAGGGTGTGTTTTGTGTGAAGCCACGTTCTGTGTTCTGTGAATACCTCTCCTCTGTACGTGTACCTCCATGTGGCTGCTGCAAAGTTGCCTTTTTGGACTAAAATTAAAATGGGTTACTGCCATTTCCCCACATGCCCTTGTGTGTGCAGTATTTTGCGGAGGTCTTCTTGCAAATTAAAAGTGCTGGTGAGTTAAATTAATGCTGCCTTTATGCCTGACCCCATATGTTGCATGCCCACCCCCCAACCCCAATATTTACCCTTAATATTCTTTTTCCTTCCCAGTTATTCTAGGTCTCCCTGTGCATAGGAAGGGACATGTAGCTCTGGCAAAGTACACTACCTTGGAGAGAGTTAAAAAGTAAAGGGGTGTGTGTGGGGGGGTGCATTTGCAGCAAGCCAATAATGCTGAAATCAAACTGGGGGGGCACCTTAGTCTTCTGTTTAGCACAGCACTTTGGGGGGTGCAGAAATCTCTGAGGTTGCTGTGTGCCATGGAGTGGCAAAGGGGGTGCATCACACGCTAATACCAGCATGGTGGGGACGCTGGGTGATGTGAAAAGTTTGAGACTTTGGGTGCCGCTACGCTGTTTTTAATGAGATCTGGCTTTTTGTTTCCTTGTTTACCTGAGATGAAAATTAAGCATCCTGCCACACACTGAGCCCATTGCTTTTTAACCCTGCTGTACTTTTACTGATATACTGCACTTTAAACGTACCTGGGTCACTGAAGGGCCAGCTGGGGGAGAAGGTGTCTGACTGCTTGCCTTCCCCAGGAGGATGGTGAGGATATGGTCTAGTGCCTGCTGACTCCTGGGGGTAATAGCATATGTCGACCGACTGACTGGGGGGGGGGGCGTGGTGGACATTGGCATTTGGTGCCATGGCGTGCCACACCCCAGGGACAAAAGAGGAAAAACTTCTCTGATCTGGTCTGGCCCTGGAGACCATCTCAGCAGCACCCGAGGGGTCAAGACGTTGCACTAGATGGCCCCCGCTGGAACCTTTCTCCTTGGTGGAGAACCCATCCGGTGAAGGGTTACACTAGATTACCCAGAGGATATCTGCCATCTGGGGTGGCAGAGGGCAGGGACATAAGACAGTGGTGGAAAGAGACCATAGATGGCCCAAAAGATAGTCTAAGCGATGAGGAGAAACAGGAGTTGACAAAAAATTAAAAAATAAAGGGATGTGCAGCACGGCTAAAATGTTTAAAAAGCAAATGGGCAGTGTGTGTGGCAGGGTAACTGTCCCGCCCCTTTTTTTTTTTTTTTTTCCACACTTTACTCCTTACCTGCCCCCTTTCTTTGGGGACCTCAAATGTGCCCTGGCAATGGAAGGGTAAGGGTCGCATACAGAGATGAGTGCCCCGCTCTTCTCAATTTTTAGCCCTCTGGATTACCCCCCTGGCTTGGATGGAGGAGTCACTCCTTCCCCTCCTACCTTCAGGGAGAGTGTGTGCACTTTGTTCCTGCTTCCCCAGCTCCTTCCTTGCTTGCCTGATGCTGAGGCCTGTCTATAGGTGCAACCTGTGGGGTGTTTAAGATGTTGATGCTGTGGTTAAAACTCGGGAGGTTGGTGGTGGTGCCAAAAATGCATTTTGTATAGTGGTGCTCAAATATTGTATTGTTGAAGTGCTGGTGACAAAAAATGTGTACACTCCTGGTCTGTGCATTAAATTAATGCTGCATCTTGTGCTTAACCTGTGTGTGTCAGCCAAAGAAGCTCAAATCCAGTGTTTTGGCCCGGGGTGGGGGGACAAGATCCCAAAGCAACTTTTGTCTTCTGTGTGCCCTGTGCGTGTATATATGTATGTACGTATATATATATATATATATATATATATATATATATATAGGATTACAGGGGATCCAGGGACCTTTTGAGGTCCCCCCTAAACAGAAACAAGGAACACTTGCGTAAGAACTTTTTGTAATTGTACATCTTCAAAAGAATTTCTTTCAGCGGGTTACACCTTAAGAACTGCAACCATCAGGCGTCAGGACCACATGAAAACTTTTTTGCTAGCAGTCTATTTAGGGTCACACATGGCGATGTTGTCATCATGTTTCTCTTCCCTATATAGCTGTGCATGGCTCCAGATGGACTGCTAGCAAAAAATGTCTGTACGGTCCTGGTGTCTCATGGTTGCACTGCAGTTTCTAAGATGTGACCTACTGCAAGAGATTCTCTCAAGACCTGCTGTTACATTGAGTTCTATAAATAACTTTTGGTTTTTCTTGGTGAAAATCTGCAAGTTGTACATTGCTGTTACTTTCCCATCTGGAGGATGGGAGTCGTACAATGCTGCTGCTGTCGTACCTAGAGGATGTGATTCGTAGATTGCTGCTGCCTTCACACCTGGAGGATGGGAATCATAGAATGCTGCTGCCTTCACACCTGGAGGATGGGAGTTGTAGATTGCTGCTGCCTTCACACCTGGAGGATGGGAGTTGTAGATTGCTGCTGCCATTGTACCTGGAGGATGGGAGTTGTAAACTGTTGCTGCCATCTCACCTAAAGAATGGTGGTCGCTGGATACTACTGCCATCCCAAGAGAATGGGAGTCGTGGGCTGCTGCTGCCATCGTACCTGGAGGATGGGAGTCATAGGCTGCTGCTGCCATCGTACCTGGAGGATGGGAGTTGTAGGCTGCTGCTGCCATCGTACCTGGAGGATGGGAGTCATACAATGCTGCTACTGTCGTGCCTGGAGGATGCGATTCGCAGATTGCTGCTGCCTTCACACCTGGAGGATGGGAGTTATAGAATGCTGCTGCCATCGTACCTGGAAGATGGGGGCTTTATGCGGTGGCTACTGCCATCATCATAGCCAGAGGATAAAAGTCATGGATTGCCCTATCCATGGGATCAGATTCTCCCATTTTGTTGAATTCTTATCAAGCAGATTAGTGGAACACACTACTAATTATTTTTTTTGGTTGTGATTTCAGTATTCATACTTTCTGCCTGCATGATGTTTGCTGCACCACTGAATAAGAAAGCCAAGCTTTGCTACACATCGGCTAAGGAGCGAGCCCATCAGTTTAAATCTGAAGGCCTCTATAAGGATGGAGGAAAACTTTTCTGTCCTTACTGCAACCATGTTCTGGACATACCAGAAAAGATACAGTCAAAGATCATCTGCTCAGCAAGAAACATGCTAGGAATAAGGAACGAGCTGCTAGCGAAGGAAGACCAGCAAGGCAGGTGACCCAGACCAGCAGTTTCAGAGCTGCAACAGAATCATCCATAGTAAGAAATGAGATGGTCAAGGACACAGTTAAGGCATGGGGGGGGCTGCAAATATCCCATTGGAGAAGCTGGACCATCCACAGCTGAGGGAATGGATGTGCAAGTACGTGAAGGGGAGTGGAGCAGTGCCAAAAGCAGACACCCTGAGGCAACTCTATTTACCCAAAGTAAGACAGCAAATTGATGAAGACCTTAAAGCAGCTGTGACTGGGAAATTCTTGTCTGTGAAATGTGATGAGAGCACGGATGCACAGTCACGGTGCATTCTTAATGTCGTCTTTGTGTTGGAAGGGGACAAGACATATCTTGGAAATGGCACAGAACTAGACTCTGTCAACCATTCCACAGTGGCTCAAGTTGTCCTGAAGACTCTCCAGAGTTGTAACATTGACTTTATGAATGTAGTTTCATTTGTCAGCGACAGCGCTCGTTGTATGATAAAATATTTCAATGACGCACTCCGCGGGGTTCTTGGGGACCATGTTGTGCGTGTGTTGCTGAGCACATGTCTTGTCCCTTGTTAGGGATACATGGCTTCACCATTTCAAAAAAGTTAATGAACTGGTTTCGTTGATAAAATATGCTTTTCAGCAATCACCAAAACGCAAACAAGAATTCATCACATTTTTGCAGGGTCTGGAAGCTCCAGGAGAAATGACTGCATTACCACCAGTTCCTGTTTTAACTAGATGGAACACATGGTTTACAGCTGTGGCATACCACTCAACACACCTACAATACCTAAGGGACTTTTTCAGGGCAGATTCGAGTGATGCCACCTCAATAAACAATCTACGGGCATTACTGGACGACTAGTACTATGAGCTGCAAGCACAACTGGCATTTATTACAGATAATTCAGGTGACATTATTGCTGCAATAGAACTTTTGCAGTCAAAGGAGAAACCTCTTGCGACATCCATGTATGACATGCTAATGTCAATTAAGAGCCGCTTTGAGGCTGGCACAACTAAAAATGGTGGCTTTGGTAAGAAGGCAGAGCTGTACCTCTCTGAACTGAGGAATAAAGTAAGGGATGAGAACATCAAACTGTTCAAAAATGCTTTCAAGGTCAGTTTGGAGAAACTGACAAAACACCTACAGTCAAATCCATCTATACAGTTTCTCATGGCCTGTCGAATTCCAAACCCACTCAACCTACCCAAACTCAATAAGGACTTCCAACTGTACTTGCCCTATATCCCAATGTTCACTGTTAAGGGACTGGGAGATCTACATACGGCAGGATGTGCGAGAACTACCAGAGATCGAATAATTTGATCTTCACCAGTACTGGATCTCTATGTCCTCACAGGTACCAACTCTGGCAAAGGCAGCCCTTCAGGCCATTTGGGTCCCTGTTTCTAGTGCAGATGTGGAGCGGCCATTTTCTGCATATGGACAAATCCTGACCGACCAACAGAGAAGCCTGACTGTGGACAATTTAAAATTATTTTCAATGCTGCTATTCAATAAGTAGACTCTCCCACCCTCTTGTGTAATTGCAGTTCTGATGCACTACTGCAGAAAAATGGTGCTCCCCTGTGCAATAAAGTTGTAGACATGCAGTTCTAGTGCAATACTGCAGGAAACAAAGTGGTGCTCCACTGTTCAATGACGAAGACGTGCAGTTCTGGTGCAGTACTGAAGGGGAAAAAAATGGTGCTCCACTGTGCAATACAGTGTAGACATGCAATATATATATATATATATATATATATATATATGTAATCTCCGCATTATATGTAGCTATGGGTTAGATTCTGCTGTCCTTCATAGTACGCTTTAGTTCATGTAGTCTGGGTAGTGTATTTGTCGACCCATGTTCAGTAGTCAAAACTTGAACAGTGTTTTTTGTACATATTTATCTTTATAAATCTTTTAAAAACTAAAACACATTAATTGCATTTTAGCTTTGAAAAGTTTTTATTATACATGTCACAGAATACATTGTCAACATTAAAACAAAGACAAGATTTTGGTGTCTATTTAGTATTGCGCAGACTTCAGAATTGGTTAACCCATGTGAGAAAAATGTTACTGTTACATAAGACCATTTATTTTCACCGGCCGTATTGATCTGAGAAGGGAATATTTTAATAATTATGCCAGTTTGGCCAATGGAGTTCCACAGTCATTAGCCTTGATAGCTGGTAGATGCACAACTTGGATAGCTAATATAACATGCAATATGAGATCAAATATTCTTGTTTTCTGCTGATGTGACTTAAATCTGCATAAAAACATGATAAAACACTGACAGACAAATGTATTACTTAAAATGAGTGAATAATATAAAGTTTTGGAGTACCGGAAAAATCCCAGAAATTGGATTCCCAAACACCGGTAAAATCCTGGAATCCAGGATAGTCAAAACGGAATTTGCTTTTTCCAAGCACCGAAAAACAGTAGCCTTGCCCATGATATATCACACCCTGTCGTGCCTTACTGCTTAATTAAGTACTCTGTGTTGGCAGGATTTAAAAACTTTCAGACTTTGCTTCATCCCTTGGGTGCCAAGCTGCAGTTCCTGGGTCTTGGACCTGGCCCTATCATCTTGTATGTCCTTCATTGTGTTTTTAATATTACAAAATTTGGTTGAAAAGACACCAAAACTCTAATTTATCAATTACTTTCTGCAGATGAGAATGTAATGTCAGACACTTCTTATATAAATCTATGCTCCATTTATTTAATGTTTTTGGAAAAAGGATTTGAAATCACGTTTAGTGTCCTCCCACCACTGGGATAGGGAGTCATTGGCACATATAAGGGACCTTCTAACCTTCCACTGTTCTCCCCATCAACAGCTACTGTGGGTGTTGGACAGCATGGAATCATTGCATTCAGTTTTCATGGCCCTTTGCCCTGAGGAGCAAAAGGGTCAGAAGAGCAGAAGCATGAAAGTGCATCATGGTCAGAAGTTTCAAGAGGTCAAATCTCAGCTCTGGTCACCTGCATAGTTCTGGAAATGAAAATTAATTCTAGAGGACAGGGTGCCCCTTGTATAGATGCCACCCACCCCCAGTCATGAAGCAAGCCATATGTGTCACCAAAGCTGGCAGTGTGGACCATGTCTCATAAAAAGGAAGAATCACAATATACCTTCTTCCCCTAAGCCAATCAGCTTGGCTGGGTAAAGGGCAATTAAAATCATCTCCAAAAATCACGGTTTTAGATGTATGTGTAAGGAGCTGAAACGCCTTAAAAAGTTCAGTACTGGAAAATTTTGATTATGGGGCGTATAAACAATTTTCTGCTGAGACGTGCCTCTAGAGGCATCAATTTAAACAGGACCCTCCCCAGATGGACATCAACTATCTGGTGAAATGCTGATCGAAACTGTGAAGAGGACAGCTGCCCCATCACATGTCTCATCCGCCACGGACCTAAAGGAAGCATCCCTGGTCCACAAGGACCGAGCTCTGGATATTTCATGGTGAGTTTTTAGTCTGGTGTCCTCTAGGAGCCACACATCTCCAGGCCATGAAACACAGAAAGAGTATGACAGCAGATAAAGACCATTTGGTCCACCCAGTCTCTGCTCATTTTTCCCTATCTACAGCATCACCGCAGACCCTACTTGACCTCCAGCTCTTTCTCCCTTCCCCTTTCCTTTCCACCAAGATTTATTTATGCCTGACCCATGCATTCTTGAACCCCACCACTGTTTTCACCCCTCACCACCTCCACTGCAAGGATATTCCAGGAACCCACCACTCTTTCTGTGAAGAAATACTTCCTCCTGCCTCACATCTTTCCTGAATCTACCCCTCCAGCTTCATAGCATGTCCCTGTGTTCTTGAGCACCATTTTTCTAACAAGAAAAAATACTTCCCTCCTGTACCTTATTTACCCCTGTAAGGTATTTAAAGGATTCCATCATATCCCCCCCTTTTCCAGGGTGTACATACTGAGGTCCTTTAGTCTCTCCTCGTAGGGCTTCTGATGCAGACTCTGCACCATTTTAGTCACCCTCCTCTGGACTGCCTCCACTCAGTCTATGTCCTTCCAGAGATGTGGTCCCCAGAACTGGACACAGTACTCTACGTTGGGTTTTACCAGCAATCTGTACAGAGGCAGCACCACATGATTTTTGCTGGAGATGCTCCTGCCTCTGTATCCCAGCATCACACTAACCCTCCCAACTGACTTACTATACCGCCTGGCTATCTTCAGGTCATCAAATATGATTACCCCCCGTCACGTCTCTTTCCTGCTTGGTGGTCGCCAGTACCACTCTACCAATTCTGTACTCCACTCCTGGGTTTTTGTGCATTATTTTGCACTTTTTCGCACTGCAACCATACTGCCATACCCTTGACCACTCCTTGAATTTTCTCAGATCTCTGCTCATCCTTTCCACCCCGCTGAGTGTCCACCCTATTGAATATTTTGGTGTCATCCGCAAAGAGACAGACTTTCCCTTCCAGCTCCTCTGCAATGTCACTTATAAAGACATTAAAGAGGACCAATCCCAGCACTGATCCCTGAGGCACCCCGCTAGTCATCCTCCCTTCCTCCAAGTGAACTCAGTTTACCACTGCCCTCTGTCGCCTGTCCCCTAGCCAGTTTACCACCATCAGACCCACTCCTAGGCTACCCAGCTTGCGTTATAGCCTCCTATGTGGAACGGTGTCAAAAGCCTTATTGAAATCTAGGTAGGCCACGTCCACCACACCACCTTGATCTAAATCTTTGTTCACCTAGAAAAAGAAATCTATCAGATTCATTTGACATGATCTTCACTGCCCCCCCCCACGCCCCGTGAATCCATGATACCTCCAGTCCTGTAACCCACTGGAGTCAAGATATTCCACAATCCTTTCCTTCAGAAGTGATTCCATTGACTTTCCCATCACCAAAGTCAGGCTAATTTAATCACCAGCCTCCTCCCTGCAAACAGTTTTGTGGTTTTGTGAGGGGGGACTACATCTACCTTCCTCCAGTCCTCGGAGCCACTACTGTTTCCAGTGAGCTATTAAATACAACTGTCAGAGGTGCAGCCAGTACCTCCCTGAGTTCCCTCAATGTCCCAGATGCACCCTGTCTGACCCCACTGCTTTGTCCACTTTCAGATTAGTGAGTCCCTTCAGGACTCTCTCCTCTTAAAAAGGACTAGTGTCCACCTCTCCTCCCTCCAAAGCTCTTGTTACTTTTTTGTGGCCCCTCCCCTTCTCCTTTCTCTGTGACCACTAAATAAAAGTATTTGTTCAGGGTGTCTGCTTTTTCCTGCTCTCCCTTTGCATAGTCCCCCCTTCCATTTTTAATCTTACAATCCCACCTCTGGTCTTCCTCTTTTCACTTGCATACCTAAAAATGGACTTGTCCCCTTTCGTTACTGCCTGGGCTATTCTCTTTTCAGTTTGTGCCTTTGCACTCCTTGCTACCTTTCCTGCTTCCCTCTGTTTCCCCGATACACCTCCCTATCCTCCTCCCTCTGTATCTCCTTACACCTTCCAAGTGCTACCCTTTTAGCCTTTACCTTTTCAGCCACCTCTTTTGTTAACCACAGTGGTCTCTTTTTCCACTTGCTTTTGCTCACTTGCTTGATGCAGAGGTTTGCTGCCATCACTCTGCCCTCTTTCAGCTTTGCACACTGTTCCTCCACTCCACCCATGTCATCCCGCCCACCACCACCAGGTCACTCCTGAGGCATTCATCCATCTTTATAAATCGGTCTCCAGAAGTCCAGGACCATCCCCTTTGTGTGGTTCGATTCCGCAGCCATCCTTATACTGAACCACGCTGTATGGTGATCACTGGTCCCCAGGTGGCCTCCCACCTTGACATCTGCAGCACTGTTTCTGTTAGTGAGTACCAGGTCCAGTACTGCACCATCATGAGTGAGTTTGCTAGCCAGTTGCCTAAGTAAATGTCTCCTTCAGGGGGTCCAGGATGTCCCTGCTTCTAGCTGAACCTGCAGCAACTGGGAGGCGCCAGTCTACAACTGGCAGACTGAAGTGCCCCACCAGCAGAACCTCCATCTTTTCTGCCATCTTGCCAATGGCTTCCACTAGTACCATATCTAACCCCTTCCCCTGCGCTGGAAGTCTGTAGATCACTCCCGCATGAACAGTGTCTCTGTTTCCCCATCTCCATGGTGACACACAGTAACTCTGCACCCCCCCGTGTTCCCTGCATCTCTGTCGCTTTTATGCTTTCCCCTCATACAAAGTACCACACACACCCTCCTTTCCTTCCCACTCTGTCCTTCCTGAACACAGCATAGCCTGGTATGACCATGTCCCAATCATGGTTTTCAGTGTACTATGACTAGGCAATGAACACAAAATCCAGGATGGTCTCTGCCATGACGGCCTCTAGGTCCAAAATCTAATTTCCCAGACATCTAGCATTCGCATGACCTACCAGATTTTGTCACCACTCTGCTTTTTGCCTCCCTTTTTTTTCTTTTGCCTTTCCTCCCCCCCCCTTTTTTTAATGCTCCCATTTCCATCCCCCTTCATTTCTACCACCCTGCTTCCTTTATTAATTTGCACCCTGGGGATCCTTCCTACTCTACTTCAGCCTGCTTGGGGGGGTGGGGTCAGCTTCTGCCTCCCTGATTCCTTTCTCCCCCCAGCTGGTTTAAATGTCCATCAAAGTAACATTCAAACCATCCACTGAGGACTGTGGTTTCCCTCCTGGATGGATGCAGGCCACCACCCCTGTATAGGCCCTTATCCCCCCAGGTGGATCCCCAGTCCCCAATATAGCCGAACCCCTCCTCTGTTTACCATTCCTTCAACCATGAGTCAAAGCTCCTGGTGCAATGATCCCTCTCCTCCTCCCTGTAGTAGACAGGAAGCACCTCAACTGAAGCCACTGAGTGTGGTACCTGTTTAAGACCCCTCTCCAGCTCTCTAAACTCCCCCTGCACTATCCCAGACCAATCTCTAGCCAGACCATTAGTCCCCAGGTGGATAATGACATCCACCTCTGTCTCCTGCTGCCATAGCAATCCCCAGGATCTGCTTCCCATCCTTCCATGCCTGGTACCACATAGGCATCCAACCTCCCTCTCCACCCCCCCCTTAGTATTCCCAAATCTATCCAACTCGTAATCAAGTCCCCCACCAAAAGTTGCTTCCTCCTCCCCTAGGGTCCACTACCACCCTCTTTGGGGTCTCCACTACAGAGGACCCCCACATTCTCCCTGGTCACTACCATGGATGCTTCCTCCTGGCAGTCCCACCTCACCAGAGTAGTAGGAATCATGCAGTGGTACTGGGTGGGGAATGTGCCTCTGACTCACCCCCACCTTTCCAGAGTCCACCATGGTCCAGTTGTTCTTCCTCTCTGGCATCCTCTGACGGAACGGTGGCAGACTTGGTGGCCCCTGGGTAAGGGAAGAAGTCCTCCCAAATGCTAGCCAACTCAGCCTGGAGTATAGCAACCTTTTCATTCAGCTCAGAGAGGTGCATGCAGACTGGGCAGCATCACAGTCTCCAGAAGGTCTCTCTGAAAACTGCCACCCTGCCGTCACTGCACTGCACCACTCCCAGCATTCCCAATTCCTTCTCTCTCTGCATTACCTGGAAACACCTTTTCACCCTTACCCAGATAGGGTGTTTCTAATTTTTCCTTGTATTTGTTTGCTATGCCTCTTTGTACCTTTACCCTAGACAAGGCTTTTTTCTTGCTACCCCTCAGCAAGTACGTCCCTCTAGTCTGAAGGGTCTTCTTCCTTCACCCACTAACCCTTCTCTGCTTTTTTCTATTGTAGTAGCAGCACTTTCACCACCCCCTAACCTTTTGCTACATGAACCTAGACAGGTTGCTATTAGTGTTCCCCTGTACCTTGCTTAAATCAGTTTATACTCCTACCTTAGATAGGGTGTTGCACCTATTCCCAGTTTGGGCCTACCTTTAAACCCCCTGCCCTCTCCTGCTGAGAGTGTTACAACAGGAGTGAACAGGTGCCTTACCTTAGTCGACCAGCAAAGTATCCCGCTTCCCAGCTTCCTACTGCTGACACCTGCCGATGCCTAAGATGCCAATCTTACACCTGTGCCACTACTTCGCTGTTCCACTCACTCACTGAGATATGAATAACTGACTCAGCGTAAAAAGAGTGGCAGTACACTTTGTGATTTCAGGCTACTCACGTTTAGTGTTAGAGCCGTGAAAGCCTCCATTACTGAACAAGGAAAAGAAAAGTAGTACCACACACCCATCAACGAGCATTACCCCTCCTCACCATCAGGGACTGTGATCTTGCACGACCCCTCTTTTTCATGGAGAACGAAACCTCAGACTACGAATCATCAGGGTTGGAAGATGGATCCCCTTAAGAAGGAATGGAGGAGACTGTCAAATCAACCTCCTCCTCTTCCTTGTCTCACAGACACATTTACCCTGTAAGGCTAAGAATCTATTGGTGACAGGGATGGGGGACAGCCTTCTGAGTTTTGGGCTTTTGGCTGCAACCCTTCTTTTTCTTGGAGACCGCATACCTCATCTTCTGATTCTCCATGGGGAAGGGGTTATTAACTAATAGGGGAAGGGGAGGTAAAGGAGGAGGCATGTCCTGGGTCACTACCACCTTGTCCAGAGGCGCCTCTTTAGACTTCTGGGGTAAGTAACGGAACCAGTGGAGGGTCCCGAACGGGCTCAGAGGGGACGACTTCCATCATCCCCTCTGTATCGGAAGGCAACCCAGGGTCATCAGTAGTAACTGGGACAGGCAGGACAGAGTTCTCAGGGGCAGAACCACTGGGCTGCTGAGTAGGGGTCCTCACACAGGCTGCAGTGGAATTGGTTGGGATAAGTGGAAACTGGAATGCACAAATCACACTTGTGCTGACTGCAACACTGCTGTAATGGTTAAGCAATCCACATCTGTAACAAGAGTGGGGCTGCCCCTGAAAAAAAATACTAGGCAGATGTAACAACCCACTACTTCCAATTCTACCCTAAGTTTCCACACCCCGGTCCACATTCCTTCTGTATCAAAGATAGGGGTAGGAATCTCCGAAACTTCACATTTCTGATGAAGCCAAAAGCTGATGTCAGCTACACTGGCATCCTCATTCCGAAACAAAATGATTATATTTTTAACAGCAGGTTTCATCAGGAGATGGCCACAAATGGAGACAAAACAGGAGTGTCCTTTAAGGTAGCCCAGAAAACATTCAAGGATTTAACCGGTTTAAAATTAATATTGTAGGTTTCTTCCCTTATGGCATGAATTAAAGTGCAAAATTCCATAGCTGCAAAGTTCAAGGAGTCTTTAATAAGCATTTCTATGTCACACGTTTTAGCTGGGGGATCCTCCAGGCTTCCACCATAGCATAACTGGGCCACATTACTTCATTGGGCTGGTTCAGCAGTAGAAGCAAAAGAGTCTGAAAATTTTTTTGGGGGGGGCCTTTAGAGCTGGTTTCTGATGGAGTCATAAGTCAACGCCTCCCAGACCTTCTTTGAAGATGATGGGGCAAGGGTGGTGAACAGTTCACATCTGGGATGACTGGAACAGAGGCTGGAACATCTGGGTGCACACTTGAGATACTAAAAGACAAACTGATGTTTTACAGGTTCCAAATGTCTGGTTTTATTTTTTGCCTTCAGTCCTGGGACTGAATGAGAATCCAAAGTATGGTATGCAGTAGAAGCAAGTGCCATGGCTCCACGTCCGCATCATTCACAGTAGGACACACTGTCGAGGCTGGATTTACAACTAGAGGGGCCGGTGCAGTAAGGACCTGGCTGGGCTCAGGAGAGAGTTCAGCATTCTACTAGGGGGCAGGAAGGAGCTCTCAGACTGTCCCAACATTTCTGTGACCTGTGGGGGGGGGGGGTTCATTAATCTTGGCAGAGAAGACAGCAGGCTCAGTAGCAGTAGGCAATACAGTACCCCCCATCTCATCAATCGCTTCAGAAGTAATGCATTTACTAGAACTATCATGGGTCTGAAAAATGCTCCCTTTACTCACAAAACTGATAAGAGGCCTTTGTAGTGGAGCCAGCTCTTGCTGTACACTGGCTCACTGTGGACGTAACAATGATGATTTCAGCTGCTGTGGGAAAAGGGCTGAGAAGTCACAAAACACCATCACCTGACTTTACCCAGCCGGCCATCTGGTGCGCCAATGAGATATAGCAGATGGAATCTCCATTTCCTGGCTACAGTAAAGTACATGTACAATTTTTTGGGGGGCAAAACCCTGTTTCCAAGTCTGGCTGGAGTTTCAACTTCACTTGAAACAGAGCAAACACGTTCCCCTTTACCACCACCACCACCACCACCTGGATCAGCCATCTTGCCTGCAGTAAGACAGCCACAGCACCCCCCTGTGAAGAGTTGGGGAATTTCCCTTGTTTCCTGGCCAAATTTCCCCCATTCACCAAAAATACCACCAACAGCTTTAACCGATTTAATTTCAGTTGGTTTCCATCTGTATCTCAACCCCCCCTTTCAGAAGACTAACTTTGGGGGCGCAGTAGCCCCAATCTGCAGGACACATGGCACTGTTCATGTCAAAACAATTTGATGTGGCAGGCCTGTCAGCACAGCCATAGTGCTACCGTTTGAGACGCTGGAGACCCGAGTTTGAAACCAAGCACGGGTCGCTGTGGGCGCCGGTCAGGGGGAGCAGTATATGAGTGCCCCAGGAGATGCTCTCCTTCTCCTCCTCCTCCAGCGTGAGTGGGTTACATTCCTCACTACATCACTGCCACCTGGATGACCACAAGTGACAGTGCAGTTGAGGATGCTGTGGGAGAGAAAGATGCAAGCCAGGGTCCGGAGCGGCAGCACGCTATTGCATGCATGTGATCCTCGGACCTCCATGTGTGCTGGTGTCTCTAGGGACTGGGAGGAAAACCACGGAAAAACCCTGCTGCCAGTGCTGACAACAACCCTGGTAGACTGAACACGGACTGACCCAAGAACCCTCAGTGACCCCCTGACAAAGAGTTTCCGCAGGCAGGAGGGGGGAGGTTCCCCTGTTTCCCCACCCAGAAGGGTCTGAAGCTGGTGATAAATGAAGGTAGGTCGCATAAGGAACCATGGACAGCAGGCACCTTGGGGACCCTAAGGGACAGCCAAGGCAGCGGTGTCGAGGGGCCAAAACAAAGAATAAAAAAAATAAAAAGTCTGACATAAGTTGCAGCAAACTTCCCTAGAAACTCAAGTGCCTTTACATAGGAGGAATTCCAGTTTTTGCGCAAATGGGACTTCCCTGACCGAGTGGAAAATCCGCATCTGCATCAGCATCCTTTCTTTGGGAAATCTAATGCCAGGTTTCTTAGTCTTTAGATTTTCTTTGTCTTCCTAGTCATCAGTGCTTCCTCCATCTACTCCCCAAAAAAAAAAAAAAAATCAGGCAACCTCTCAGCCCAGACCTTGCCTTCTTTATCATTTACCCCAACTATCCATGGCGAGGCAGGGGTGCTCCAAGTTTGAGCATGCAATTGCGCACCATCACACAGTGCATCAGAGTCCTTCCTCATAGTTGCTGCACTACTACACCTGTGGTTACCCAGGTGGCAGTCGAGTAACAGCACTGTCCACACACTCCCTGGAGGAAAGCGCCCTCTGAATCGCTCAGTTCTCCTCACTCATACCCCTGGGTTCACTCCTGAACCCATGCACCAGCATCACAAGTGGCACTGGTGCCGCTACCCCCATGGGCTGGCATGTCAGTTATATTTAATATTAACAGAATATTAATGGTGACCCAGTTACAGTGTTTAAATGTTTAAGAACAGAAGCTCGAATTTTGCAACAAAAAAGATGCGATGAATATTTTCATATTTAATAATCATATGTGTTTAATAATGTTTTTTTCTGCAGCTTGCTTATCTTACTTTCTGAGGCACTTAAAGTGTGTAGGGCAAGTTCGGGATTTGGAGAAGCTTGTCTGGTCATCAACAGACTCTTATGTTTGGAAGTTTATTTGGAAAACAAAAACTTAAAACAGACAAAGAGGTCTTCGCTTATGTCCCTGAAAACAATTAGCCATTTTTTAACCAGAATCTGGGAACCATTTATAATAGAAGAAAGAACCAGTAAATATTACTATAGGCTTACCTGTCCGCCATACTAAGTTTATAAATAACATCAGCCTAAAAGGGAGGAAAAATATTTTTTTAACAGAAGGAAAGATTCTTGGTAAATAATTTTAAACCAGTCAAATGGCTGTATATGTCTTAAAACACCTAGTAAAGTTCTTATTAACTAATTCACATTTCGGGCTGTAAATCATTTGAAGAGAACAACTGGAAAGGAATGCAATGCACTTGCTAAAAAACAATGTAAATCTGCCGCAGGTGAGTGGAAACGCTATGAGCCAAAGCTGTATGTAATGTGACTCGGTTTTCTATTAGCCAAGTGTCTGGATTAGCTTAGGATAAGTTAATTTCTTAAACAAGAAATGTATTTAAAAAAAAAAGGGGGGGGCTGGATGATTGTAACCCTGTTTTTATTAAGCAATTTCAATAAACTCTGTCTTGCTTACACTGTCCCATGGCCATCCCTCCTTCACCCAGCCATTTACCACTCTCCACTGTCCTCCCACACATTTATTAAATAAATACCACTCTTCCATCATTGTGCCTAGAGCCAAACACAAGTTTTAAGTCATCTCTCTCCCTAAGCGAACTAGCACAGAAGGCCCCAAATGGCCATTTCTAAGGAGTGAAACCCCATTCTGATACTTCATTCATGACTTGGGGGGAAGGGGGTCAATTGTAGTCAAAATCCAGCTACTCTAGTCAGTCCCCCCAAACCCCACAGCACAAAATCCAGCTAGTCCAGTTAGTCCCCCCCCCCCAAACCCACAGTACACTTTTCCAAATTACTTGTATATATTGTAACCATACGCCTGTGGCGCATGCACCCAGGAGGACACGCAGGCCATGTCATTAATGCTGGAGAATAATGCAATGCTTATAAAAGGCAATGATGACAGCAGAAACTAAAGCCCTTTAAGAATCTACAAGCCAGGCCACCCAAATGGTCCAGCGGTAGCACACCACGCTACCGTGCAAGCAACCCAAGCTCACGAGCGAACTCGGGATGCCACGTTAGGCAGCAAGTCAGATTGCAGCAGCTCAGCAGTGTGCTGCAATCATGGACTGTTGGCAAAGGCAGTCTGCTCCCTCTACAGGATGTCACTTTATGAAGCTGAGGCCACTCAATGGGATACGGCCACACCAGGGGAGAAGGGAGGAACCAAGAGAAGCAGCTGGCAGTAAAACCCACAACTGTCACTGACCAGCCTGAACTCACAAGGCCTCCCCTAACTGCTCACCAATGACGAATCCCAGTCCGTACACAGGACTGCCTTGGGCGGACAGCCTTCTGCCTGGAGCCCCTGCCATGAAGAGGAGAACCATGAGTGATGTTGTGTGGGGCAGAGACCTAGGGAGGATGGGGGTTAACTGGCCAGAGCAGGGTATATCTCTGGGATCAAAAAAAAAAATGAAGAAACCTACAGTGCACTTCTGCATCTAAGACAGTTCTGCAGCTTCCAACACAAGAACGTGAAAGACCACAAAAAAGCCACATACAAAACATGAACACAGGATACAGGTATGGTAAATGCAAGGTAGTTTATTTAGGGTGCATGGAAAAGGAGATTGACAAGCACCGAACACCCACACACTGGCTCCCATATTTCATGCACGCTGAATAAACCACCTTGCATTTACCACACCTGTACGCAGCATTTGTGTTTTGTGCATGTCTTTTTTTGTACTCTGTTCTATCTCTGGGAACTGGGTATATCCCTGACGGACATGGCCAAGCAGAAAAGCTCTATGAAGGAAAAAATCTCCAGGCCAGCTTTAGTGCAGACAGGTAGACTGGAGAAACTGGAACTCTAAGAGGGAAAGTTGTCCAGAACTTTTTTCTCTTCTTTGATTAATAGTGTTACTGAAGCAGGAACCAGAGTCCTATTCACATCTGCAAAAGAAAAAAAAAAGGACGGGGGACTCAAATCAGTTGGACTCTTGGGCGCATAGCAGCAGGCCTGGCAACACCTCTTCGCCAACGATGCTTAACCTCAACCCTTTCAGGTGGCATTTTCTGTACATACTGGATAAGTACACCTGTCTTAACTGTTAATGCAGAGGGATGTATTTTGAAAGGGCGACACGGGGCTTGCGTGAAGCTCTGCGTCAAACCCATTTTTTGAGTGCACCTGCACCACACACCTCTGCCACAACTGTGCCCAATTTTAGTAAGTCAGGCACAGTTGTGACACTTCACCTGATTTACGGCAGCCTGCGCCCCATATCCGGCACAAAGCCCCATAAAAGGGGTACCCAGAATTGCTGCAAGCTAGACCAGAAAAAGTTGATCTAACTTGTGGCAACTGGCACACGGGATGGAAAATGCAAATCGATGGACGGGAGAATGCCGCAAAACTTGTGCGCCATTTGTTTGGTGCACCCAGGGCATGCGCCATTTAGGATGGTTTGAAAATCCGTCCCAGAGAAACTATCCATCACTGGCTAAAGAGAGCTATTCAGTGTGTGCATTCTTTTTCAAGGCTTTGACTGTCTTCTGTTCCCATTTCCTTTCCAGCCATGAAGTTGAAATGCTCTACTTGTGACATCACAACCTGCTGCCACATCCATTACTGTCTCACAAGCGGAAGATTATGACCTCAGTGCAAGGAAATCAGACGGAACAGAGGAAGTCTGAGAGGATAAGATCCTGTTTTCAATCAAATCTCTTGAGGAATACAGAACAAAACTTCCCAAAATTCCTTAATTTGTTAGGAATGTGATGGGATTTGAGCCTCAAAGATGACAGCTATAACTTTATGTGCAGAAATCTTGAACATGATTTAGCATGTCTTTCATTCTGAAGGTAAACCTTTCCTTAATCCACTCCCTTTCAGCTTTCTTATGCAAATGATGTAAAATCTCTACTCAGCGTTTCGTTTTTTATCACAAGTATGGATGATAAATTGTTTGGCACTGGCCATTGCTCTTACCTGACCGAGAAAATAAATTCCACCTCCCACAATGAAGGCTGAAATGACAGTACCAAATACCGCAAATAGGGTAATGGAGCCAATATTCTGAAAGAAGTTACCCTACAGGAGAAAGATAAAAAAACTGTTAGTTGATGATGCAAAGCTGTGTATTTGTGCACTACCCAAACATGCATTCCAAGATTTAGAAAATGATTGACTCTGTAAATGTAGTTTTTATATGAACCAATCTATCTGATAAGATCTTGGAGCCACAGTGATTAGAGAATAAAAAAAAAGAACAGATACAAAATGAGTCTGGGAAATCCAGCTTCCAGAGGGGTCAAAACCTGGTCATAGGAGGATGGGGTAATGTAACATAAGGGCACATAAAACCTGTTATTAATATTTCTAAATAAAATTGATAAGTTGGGCATGGTTATTCAGTTTAATTAAGGAGCCTTCTTAGTCGAGCGGTGGCCTTGATTGGTTCAAATTGGGCCTCTAAAAAACAACAATCCATAGTTAAAGGGCCACCAACGCCTCAAGAAGAACTTTGAAAAATATAACATTTAGACACAAAGCAACTTGCATTTCTCATTAGCTCTGTATTTCTTATCCCCATTATTAATTACTGAGGTCATATGCATGAAAACAGGAGAGTTGTTCCCTGAGGGTTCATCATCTCCTATTGTGTCTTCCCAACCTGATGTCATAATACTCGGCTTGAGACACCATAGTTATTCCCATGTCAGACTATGATGTCACAACAGGGCATTATAATTTCAAGTAGGGAATAAGCTACAAAGGCAGATAAAATGAGGGATACAAACTTGTTTCTGTGGAAATTTCTTCAGTAATAAATAATGGGGGAAGAAATCTGACATATATATATATATATGTATATGTGTGTGTCTATATAGACACACACACACACACACACACACAATGTGTACATGAAATACAAGATGAATTGTGTCTAAATATGTTTTCCAAAGTTTTTCCAAAGGCGTCAGCTGCTCTTTAAAAAAAAAAAGTCCTCACTTAAGTCTATGGTGTGCGCCCCTGTGCTCTTCAGACTACTGCATCACAAAGTGTGCAAGCGTGGGCACGGCACTCAATATCGAGAAGAGGAAGGGATCGGGCTCTCAGGTCCAAGGAGCCAACACACCATCCCTTCCCATCTAAATACAGCTAACAGAACATTTTTTATTTTTTGTAGCCTGTGA